>OX376698.1:32610378-33202547 GCA_947389925.1 Coelopa pilipes | reverse complement strand
AGGCGAGGAGGAGCTCGAGAAGGCGGACGGACTGACGAAACGCCTGTGGTCGTCGATCGTTGCACACGACGTTCGCCCTCTCCCTTCTCGCTGTTGCCGCCCCCACCCCCACTCCCTCTTCCTCTCTCATCGCGCTCTCTCCCTCCCCCATCTCTCTTCTCTGCTCCCTCTGTGGAAATGCAAAGCAGTGAACATTCCTGACAGCGCCAAGTGTCGCCCAGAGTGTCACGAGTAATTTTGATCACTTTGTCGATCTCTTCATCCTCATCCTCATCCTCTCCCCTTCCCCTCTCATTCTTTCACTCGTTCTCCAAAGATAGATTCTTCTCCCTTTCTTTCTCTATCTGTCTCTCTCCCCTCTGCATATTGGTGTATTTGCCCTCATATTTGTTTTTATTCCTCCTCGTCTCGGTCTCCTCATCTATTGTTATTGTTATTGTTATTCTTGACTTCTGCGGTTACTGTTGTTGTATTGTTGTTGCTGTTGTTGTTGTTGTTGTTGTGTCCACTGTAAATTATTCTAATTTCACATTCTCTTTAGAATCCCCTCACGATCGCCCTGCCGTCGCCCCGTCGCGCCATCAACGACTGGCCCAAGTGATCTTCAATCACCTCAAGGAGTCGCAGGCGCAGCCGTAATTGAGTTGTTGCTGCTGCTGCTGCTGCTGCTGCTGCGGCTTTTATTCGTCATCGGCCTGGGTTCCCGATGCCGGGGCGGGGAGTCGGGGGGTCGGGGTCGGTCGGTCTGGACACGGTCGGAATGCGGAGGAAGAGGAGCTGGAGGAGGAGGCCGAGCGGGTCCGAGCGCTGACTAATTTCGTTCCGTGCATTTCACGGCGTTCCGGGAGGCTCCGCCGACCGTCCATGCAGCCTCTTCAGCCCCAGCCCAGCCCCGTCCGCGCCCCTCCACTCGAGGCCCACGACTCCTCGGGACCCTCGCTCGCTCACTGGTGGCATCTCGGCTGCCCCGTCAAGTGTTGATCGCGTCGTTAATGATCGCGATGACGTTGACGAGGCTGCCGTGGCCGTTGCTGCGGCTGCTGCTGCTGCTGTTGGTGCTGCCGTTGCCGCTGCCGCCACTTGCGCGTCGACGTCGGTCCTTTGAGCCGGGGAGCCCAAGAGTTCGGGGGAGGGATCTTTGGATCTTTCTTTGTAGTTGTAATCGCCGTGTTGTTGCTGTGATTTTAATGCATTTGGAATAATTTTTTATGGCGACATTAATTTTTATTTTTGGAATCGCAAGCGAGCGGCTGCGACTTCGGCTCTGACTCTGACGCTGACTCCGCCGGCGTCCACCGCCGATGCGGAGGCTGGTGACAACAACAACGAGAACAAGAGCCCAACGATGATCATCATCATTAGCGTCAAGTTATTTTATACGCGCATAAATGTCACGCCGACCGCCGTCCGTCCGTTCGTCCGTCCATCGCTGTCGCTCCATCCATCTCCATCTCTCGCTCTGTCTCTCGCTCCATCCATCTCCATCTCTCGCCCTGTCGCTCTCCCGACCCCTGCCTCGAGCTGTCCACCTCCGGCTGGCTGCGATCTGTCTCTGCATCGGTCCATCTGTCTGTCCATTCGTCTCTCTCTCTCCTCTCCCTCTCGAATGTAAATCAGTCGACTTTAATCGCGTCGTAGGCCCGAGTGTCGCAGGCTTTTTGAGGAGAATTTTGAATGGCATTCGAAAAGGCGGCGATCGAGGTTCGAGGAGGAGGGAGCAGCGCTGGAGGAGGACGCACGGGATCGCAGGACGCTCTCTGTGACTCTCACAGGACCCAAGGCCCAGGGCCTTCCTTCCCTCGTACTCACCTCTCTTCTGCATGAACGAGAACAAGTCGTCCAGAAACTCCTTGCGCTTGGGGTCATCGTTGATTTCGTAGAGCTGCAATGGGAGGAGAAGAACAAAACGGGAATTAGACAAATCGCTCTTAAAACTCATCAAAAGGAATGCACAATTTCAGGAAACAGAACCAAAAACAAAACACAAAAGTTGAGTGTAAAAAACAGGATTCTTCAACAGGATTTCTTCAACCACCGCGATTCCGAATCAGGGCAGACGCCGCAGCCCGACCCCGGGTCAAGATCGCTGCAAGGAAGAAGGAACCAAACAATCCAAATCCTCTCGAAGGTTCTCCTCGCCCTGGTCACGGCCGCAGGAGGCAAAACAAACAGCAACAGGGCGCAGTCGACGACGTCACGTGGTCTGCCGTCCTCAGGGACCTTCGGCCGGGTCCGGGTCCGTCGTGGCGGGGTTGGCACAAAGGGCCGGGGCCGGACGATGACAGGCGACCGGCTGCCGGATGATGACAAATGATGCCGGAACAAGCCAGGTTCGGAGCGTGGCGCAGGACGCTGCCCAACAACAACCAGCACGGCGGAAGGTGCAAACGAGGCGAGGCGACGACGCAGGGTGTCGGCGGCCTAATTTGGCAGTTGTGAGGCGCGATAATCGCATTGAATTCGCAAACAAAGGGCGACAGCAGGACGATTGGGTAATTGAGAGAGGGAGCGGAGTCGGAGCTCGTGGCTTCCCTGTGGCCACAGGCCGAGACCTCAGTGGGTTCGAGGGACTCGACGAGGGTCTTCAAGAACGATCGGCCGACGCGATGAGTCGATGAGCCGATGAGTCGAGGAGGATGAGGAAGTGGATGAGGAGGGGAAGCAGGCGAGGCAAACCCACGGACAATGGCTCGGGCCGAGACAACAAGGGGCGTCGTCGGGGAGCGGCGGAGGCGTGAAACGCTAACTGGAGGCGACCCGGGCGATCGGGGCGATCGTTAACGACCCCACTTGACGACCCTCAATCGGAGGCTGATCATCGGAAGGCGATTACGATTTCGGGGCGGCGAGAGGCCCATTAGGACGATCGAGGGCGAGAACCGATCGCTAATTGTGGGCAAACGCGGCTGACCCAGGGCGATCCCAATGGCCTAATGATCAGCTCAGCGAACGCGGCGATCTCCGCGACGTCAGTCGATCGAATTCGTCAGTCGATCAAATGATCCAAATATAATTCGAATAATTCTTTTCCACCACGATCGCTCGCCGATCAGTTTTGCCCACAAGCAGCGGAGCAAAAACAAAACGTCGGCTCAACGACTTCTGACAGAGCGGCACAAAAACACTTAATTGGCACCTTCTGCTGATGGTGTTGCCATTGTTGTTGCTGCTGCTGCTGCTGCTGCCTCTGGGGCTGAAGCGTGTTGCTCGATCGGCCGACGTGGCGCAAAAAATCTCGCTCCGAGCTACTTGTTTTTCGACGTGTGGATCACGCTCTCGATCGCCTGCTCCCGTTCCGAACGTGTGCGAGAGCGAGAACGAGGACCCCTAATCAAGCGGTTAGGATAACGAAAAAACAACAAATACAACAAGATCCACACATTTGGCGCTCTAATTGGTTTAAATGAAGACCTTTGAAGAGCAAGGCTTAATAAAGCTTTTAATTGTGAAATTACAGATTTTAGAAGGCGACTTTTGGGCCGCAAATTGCGTCCATTTAGCGCAGGAAGGAGGGAGAGAGGGAAAGGGGCGAGAGAGAGGGAAAGGGGCGAGAGAGGCGGCTCGAAAGCAGTCGAGATCGCTGGATTCGATCACTCGAGGTTGAGGTTCGTGAAGCAACTGTTGCCAGGACGGACGGACGACGCCTCGAGTCCCAGTTCGAGCGGGATCAAATCGCGGGACGGCGAGGATCCTCGCCAGCCATGGTTGCGACGCCGCCGCCGCTGGGTCGCCGATGATGGATGCCGTGGAGCGGAGCTCAGGGGTCGGCTCGCCCACCCGAAGCAGCCCGATGACGAGCGGGGAGAGAGAGGCAGACGGGCTGAGGATCCGCACAGGCCAGCGGGCGGACAGACAGACAGACAGACGGATGGACGAACGGACGGTTGGACGACCAAACGAGGAGGAAATGCAGGAACCGAGCTTTGATTGATATCGAGATGACACGCCTCCCATATAAAACCAAGACTACGGCTGTCTGAGCAGGAACAACTGCAGCCAGCAACAACAACAACAAGAACATTGGCAGCGTTGATGGAACCCGCTGCCGCTGCGTCGCCCATTAAATTTATTACAACAACTGCAGAGATATCAAAAAACTGCATACATCATTTTTGCCCAGCACACGGAGGGACGGGCGGACGGACGGACGGACAGATGGCTGGATGGCTGGATGGATTGCGATGGTGGAGGAGCCGGAGTCGCTCGACCGACAACGACAACGACAAGAACAACAACACCAACAACAACAACACCCAGTTTAATGCCACAGAACCACGTTTGGCTTGGCAGCAGCAGCAGACCAAGTGTTGCTCCTCCCAGGGCGCTTTGCGGCCACGGCGCGCCGGCCGCAGGAGCCGCCGCCATGTGGCCGCCGAGTCCACCCGCTCCTGCTCCCTCCGTCCCGCCCCGACGCCGTAAACGAGCGCGAAACGCGAGCGGCGCAGATTGAGCCGAGATTCGGCGTCCGTCCGTCCGTCCGCCTGTCCGTCCGTCTAATGCGCCGCCGACCGCGACCTCTCCGTCTCCGTCTCCGTCTCGGCGGCCATCGCGGCCGCGTGTGCATAAAATTTAAATTAAGCAACCGCCCTGCCGCCCGACCGGGCCCCCAGCGCAGGGGCGGACGAGGAATGCATTAAAATTATTATTAAAACCACCGCCGTCCGTCCGTCCGCCAGCCACTCGGTCGGCCCTTCGCTGTTGCGGGTTCGTGTTCGGGTTCGGGTTCGGTTCGCTCGCGGTCGCCCGATGCGGAGCCCACGCGGCCGCCAGGCCGGCCAATCAGTCAACGGCGAGCTTTTGGCCGCTTTCGGGCCTGCCCTGCTCCCTACGTTCGTGGTAGTAGATTTACTGCCAAGTGATTTATTCGCAGCGAGCACGCCAGGTCCAGCCGCGGGAGCACCGGGGTCGAGCTGCGCACGAGAGGCCCGAAGCCGGGACCCGAATCGCAATAGCACCAAATCCGAGCTGCTGCACAGTGCGAAGTCACCACGAGGAAAACCTACTACTTTTTGGCCCTGCTCCTCGGAGCGCGAGCGCTCCTGCTCCCTGTGGAAGGGCCTTCTCCATGTTCTTGTGGTCGTTGTTGTTGTGTTGGGGTCCCGCAGCACGAGAATGAGGGAGGGCGTCATTCGCTATAAACCGAGAGGAGCCGCGCACGGCACGGCGAATGAATGTTAAACGTTCGCGAAGAGTTTTAAATCATTTATACGACGACGACGACGAGGAGGAAGAGGAGGAAGAGGAGGACGAGGACCCCCCCCCCCTCCTGCCCCCTGACCCACCGCCGTCGACCGCCGCCCGCCCCCAAACACACACGCACACTCGCACTAACACTCGCACACACGAGCGAGCGCAGGAGGCTCCGGCAGTGCGCGCGATTTCATGATGAATTCGCTGTTTGACGAGTTCGCCTGCCGACCGCATTAATAACAACAACAACAACAACAATAATAACAATAAATGAAACAACAACAACACTAACATTACGGTCACACCGATGATGAGGAGAGACGAAACAAAAAAGATCACAAATTTTAAATTAAATTCTATATACATTCGAATGCACTTCGCGTGCACTGAATGAGGGAGAGCGACATAGAGAGGACGACTGAGAGGGACAGAGGGGGACAGAGGGGGAGAGGGAGAGAGACAGAGACAGAGGATGGGAAATAAAGGCAGTTTCATTTTTAATTATCGTAAAAACGCGAGCGGATGCCGAACCCGCCCGAGCCGAGGGGCGGCGGCCGGCGGCTGGCGGCTGGCGGACCAGTTGGTATCAGTTCCGACCCGGCCCGAACGGGGGCCGACACCGCGGACGGGGGGACGGCGGTGGGGGGAGGTCGAATATTTAAAGCATTAAATTAGTTTCAGCGCGCATAAAAGCGACGAGAAATGGCGCAGAATCGAAGTCGATTCGCATGCGAAGGCGATAAAACGCGGTGAACGCGGCGAACGAGGCGAGGAGCGGGGTGGAGCGTGAGGTGGACAAAGGAGTAGAGCAGGAATAGTGCAATAATTAAAAATATTTAGCGCAATGCGATTCCGAAGGGCGCGCGGACTCGGCGCGCTCACTTCGCGCAATGGAGCAATAAAGAGCGAAATATATTCCCGAGCACGGACTGATTAGTCTGCGCCTAGGACAGAGGGGCCGAGGGCGGGGAAGGGGAGTTCGGGGGTGGGGTTGTGGGGGTGACAGGGGACGATGGAATAGGCCAGCATCAGAGCCCAGAAACCGCAGCCGGAGCCAATCGGTCGCGGCGAAAAAACAGAAGTCGTGCAGCAGTCGCGAGTGAAGGCAAATTTTATTGACGGACTGCTGTCAATAGTAGGAGAAATTGAAAATTAAAAAAAAATAATTAATGAAAGAAAATAAAATAAAACCAAATGAAATGAACAATGCCAAAAATGAATTAAGCACAAAACCAAACAAATGCAAATTAAAAAAAAAAGAAATTGAAAATTTCGGAAAATCAATAAAACAAAAAAAAACAAATTTTAATAAATAAGTAAACAAATAAATTAAAAATAAAATTATGAAAGAAGTAGAAGATAAATAAAAACAATTATTTAAAAAACAAAAAACAAAATTGAAGACAGAAATAAAGAAAATACGAAGTAAATACAAACATTTTAAAATTCCAGAAAAATAAAAATATTCAAAAAAGTAACAAAGGCACAAATTAAACAAATTAAAATAATAGAAAAACACTAAAATAGTTGTGTTGGAAATTAATAAAAGCCATTAACAACGAGTATGAAAAATACTCCATTCACTTCGGGTTGGCCTCGTCCGATATCGAGCAATTATTTTTGAAATCAATCAACGGAAACACGCAAATATGGACGTTGATTTATTCATTGAAAAATATGAAATTTACCTCTTGTATTTGGTCGTCGGAGAGCAACATTTTCAAGTAAACGTCGGCGAAATGTTCGGGAAGTTTTCAAATGGTATCCAGATGAGGCACAGAATATTATTGTTTTTTTTTTTTTTTTTTTTTTCGTTAAACCCAACAAGTTCTTTACAATATTTTTTAAAATCACTTGTTCGAATGAGCTTAATTTGATTTCCTCCTCAACGACATGGCGTGGTCTTCAAAGTACGATCCACGGCAAGAATGAATTTCCACTAATTTCCAACAGCTTCACTTTCGATCGAAATTATCAATTTAGTTTTATTTCAAGCACTCCTCGCACTCACACACACGCACGCACTCGCACGAGAGTAACTCGGAGCAAATCAGGGCCGATCGCAGCGATCGGAGGAGCGAAGGACGATCTAACGATATCAAGCGTCGTTAATCAACTAAAAATAGACGAGCGAGCGCAGACTTTGATTCCGAAATCAATTCGGAATCGTGACACACACACACATACACACACGCACGAACACCCGACATGCACGCCGAATGCAGCGAGCCGGCAACGACCCGGCGAACGAGCGAGAGAGAGAGGGAGAGAGTGCGACGCACACTCACTCGGCCTCTGTCGCTCTCCCTTCCTCCGCTGACCTGGAGCGCGCGCTCATAAAATGACGGTCTGCAACCCTCGGCCGCCACGAAGACCAATCGCGGAGGAGCGCGTGAGCGCGAGCGAGAGAGAGCGAGTGCGTCGATCGCATGATTGTCCCTTTATATGAATTTATAGTTAATTCCCGATTTGCGCCAGCTACCTAAAGGGGCCGCCGGCCGTCCAGTCCGGTCCACCAGGGCCCTTCCGCATCCACACCCATCACATGCCGTGCCCATGTCCACGTCCACAGCCTTGTCCACGGGTGAAGTGGGCTCTTGTAATGCGACGCATGGGTTCCGGGAAGCGACCGGCGGCGACCGGCGGCGACACATGTGCGCGAAGACCGCTGGATGCCACTAAGCCCTAATTTATAACAGCATTACGGCGAAGTTCCTGCACCCTGACATGGAGAGCTGGCCGTCCGTCCGTCCGTCTGTCCGCGCCGCGAGCTTCTCGAATGCGACAAATTTCAGGCGATTCTCGTCCTTGTCGCTGCCTCGCTGGCTTCCATTTTCAACGCAGACTCAAGAGGCTTAGCCGGCCGACAACAACAACAATGACAATGACAATGACAACAACGAAAATAAGGAGGAGGAGGAGGAGAAGAAGAAGAGCAGGCAAGAGCTCGCCGCAGCCGAAGGATGGAGAAAATCTGTTGTCCAGATTTGTCGCCATCGAGGATTTGTCAAAGGATCTGCATAATCGGCGCTCTCTGTCGCTCGCTCGGTCCCTGGGCCGGTCGATCGTTCGGTCGGTCGGTCGGTTGGTCGGTTTTTTACGATTTGATTTTTATTGTTGCCTTTGTTGTTCTCGCCCTCCGAAGGACGTCTACCCAAAACAACAAGGATCAACTTTATTACTTCACGGCCTCATGTGTCGTCGTCGGTCGTCGTCTCCTCCCATTGTTTCTCCATTAAACATGCGCCATCGCCCTGCCCTGTTCTTCGTCCTGTCCTCCATCCTTTGTCCGCTGTGCTCGTCCCTGGCCCTTGGTCGCGCCGGCAGCAGGATGTCGCCGCAAGGATCCATCCATCCATCCTTCGATCCGTCGCTGTCGCTGTGATATTTAATATTTTCCATGTGTGCCGACAGCTTGAGTCGGCGGCACTCGCATGGTTGTGGATCGGACGCGCCAGGCAGGCCAGGACGAAGTAACCCGAGGTCCAATGAGGTCCATGGAGGAACCCCCGGAGGCCGATGTCCCGCCATGATCCAAGGATCCCCGATGGAATTCATTGCAATCGTTTGTTTCAACAACAGAAGCTCAAAAATTCTTGCAATTCCCCCATTTAAATGAACATTAACATTAAATTAAAAATGAAATGAATGTAGAAAATTCGCAAATTAATCTTCGCAGCAAACAATGGAAATCAACGTACAAAATTTGACATTTTCCATCTGTCCCTTAGAGACCCCGAGGCGGTTCAACACTGTGGCCAAAGAACACGTCGAAGCACTTGGAGCAACAACTCGACCTTTGGGGGGTCTTAAAGGCATTCCACATTCCCCATCTTCCACATTCCTGCCCCCTTTTCATAATGTCCCTTCCGACTCGAGGTGTCGAGGACCAGAAGACGCGAAAACTGGCCTCGGGCCCGACCAGGCGTTGATGGGACCCACCCGCCGACGCCTCGTTCGAAACCACTTTGCACACGGATCCCGGCAGACCCGACAATTAGAGCCAGGAACCCATTGACGTCATGCCACTAGTGGTGCCAAGAGACGAGCGTCGACTTTGGCGATAGTGGGGAAATTAGGATGGAATGGAAGAGGTATGCGTATGGAAATAAAATAAATAAAATAAAAATAAGAGAGTTCAGTAAAATTGAACAAGAAAGAATGATACAAAATAAAAGAGAAAACATGAAATCAATCAAAGTTCACAGCACAATTAAATTAAATAAAAAAAATAAATATAAAAAAAAAACAAAATAAAATAAAAAAAAACAAAATAAATTAAAACAAAATGAAACAAATCAAACAAAAATTAAACCAATTAAAATGAAACGAAATGAAAAATAACTCCAAACACACAGTACAATAAAATAAAATAAAATAAAATAAAGTAATATCAAATAATAGTAAACTAATACAACAAATTATAACGAAATAAAATTAAATAAAATAATATAAATTAAAGTAAAATATTTCAAATAAAAACGCAATGAAAACAAATGAAAGCAGATAAATATAAAATAAAATCGGAGACGCCAAACAGATTAGAAAAGACCGCGGCAAAAGTGCGAAAACCGCGGAGGGAACGCGGATTCGGGGATTCGGAAAAAATACCCATAATTAAGTGCAATTATTCAATGCGCGAGCATAAAGGAAACGTATTGTAATTGACATTGATTAATGGGCGCGAAAACGCCGAGGGGCGGCGGGTGCGGCGCGCGGGGGTCCGACGAGCGACGAGCGGCGAGCGAAGAGCGCAGAGGGGGAAAAAACAATTTTCACACAGACACACGGCAACAATGTGTGGAAAATAGGACCGAGAGAGAGGGAGCGGGCGAGAGCGAGTGAGAAAATTGAAAACTGTAGCAATTTGAAAGCATAAATGATACAATTTTTCATAAATTGAGTATTATTTCGGGTTTAATTATAGTACAGAGCAGCCAGAGCCGAGCGAGAGGGAGGGGCCGCGCGCCGCGAGACGGCGAGGAGGACGGAGGAGAAGACGAAGAAGAGCCGGCCAGCCAGTCACAAGACACGCCGTGAACACGTATGGATGGATGGTTGGAGGGACGGACGGACAGCCGGGCCGCCGTAGACAGCGACAGGAAACGCCATCATTAATAAAATTAAGAACTCTTTTTGATTGATATGTTATTTGCTGCCATTGTTCTTCTTCTTCTTCTGCCATGGCGGTTGCTCGCGTTCTCCCAGTTTCCGCGGCCCACCGCAGCCTCTCCACTCGTTTCTTTCCCACAACTTTTATATAAAACAATTACTCAGTGCTTTCGAAATTCGCTCTGGCCCCGCCCGCCTCGCGAGCTTCGCCGACCGACCGACGACCGACGACCGACCGACCATTCAAACTTATTTCCCAGGTCCCAGAGGAGGCCGCTGGGACCTCCCATCGCGGCCTGATTCAAATTTACGCCTCGACATCGACGCATGTCGATCGTGGCCAGCGATATGGATTGAAAGGTGGAGGCGCAAACCCTGGGCGACTCCTCACCGGGTTCCCCGGGCGCGGAGGACGACGGGGAAGACGCGGAGCTGATCGCGGAAATCCCGCCGAAATCAATCGCCATAAAAGCGACCGACCGACTCCGACTGCTACGAGGAATCAGGGATTCCCTCCAGCCCTTCCACACCTGTAGATTTCTGGCCGTGTCTTCCCTTCCCCGTAATGGAATTATGGAATAATGGGATTAGGGACGAGATATGCAAAGCGGATCGAGTCGCGGGATCGGGTCGGACGCCCCTACCTGCGGGACAAATTAGGCGGGCCCACCTACGACCACGACCACGACCACGATCGCGAACACCATCGGGGCCGGCAGCGGACCCTGGCGGCGAGGGAGGAGGAGGCGGAGACTCGCCTCCAGTCGAGCCGAGCGGAAACCCTTCCACCGAGAAACCTTAATCTGGACCGCAAATCTTCACTCGAGCCGCCGCCGCCGTCGCCACCGCACGCCGGGAAGGTGTCAAGGGTTAGGGCCGTGGCCGTGGCCAGGGCGAGGACTGGACGAGGACCGGGCGAGGGTCGTAAATCAAGGCGACGGACGGGATGGGATCAAATGTGGTTTGCACTCGGGATTCCGGCGGGCCCAGAGCCGCCGGTGGACGATGGAGGCCATTTTATAGTGCGAGGCGAATTCGTTTTATTGCAAATGAGAGAAATTTGCGAAGGAGGAAGCGACGACTACGACGACGACGACGAGGCGGACCCTGGCCTGTACCGGGCCCGTGTCTTCAAAGGAGACGCCACGAAAGCTGCGGCCGTTCTCAGGACGACGGCGATGAAGCGGGGTCGGGGTTAATTGAATGGGAGCGGCGGCGGCGACGGCGACGGCGGGTGGGACGAGGCCGAATTGAGGGCGCGCTCAATTAAATCGCAATCGAGCCCTAATTGCACGACGAGGGCGAGTGGCGACGCTCGGCCGTTCGACCGCCACCGATGGACGAACGGAACGACGGCCGGACGGCTGGACAATCGCCGATGAGTGGAGGCCACCAGCGATTTCCCGCCGAGCAGCCGCAGCCACAGCCCTCGAACGGTTCCCTTCCGTCGGTTCCCACGACCATCGCGACGCATCGCGCAGCCGAGGCCCGTTTGTCCAGCTCCAGAAGCCGCGCAGCCAGGAGACAGAGACAGCCGTCGTCAAAGACCCCGGGAGAGGCCGGAGATCCAGCGAAACCCACAAATAAGTTGGGCATTTTCTCAACAAATTGCGGTGATTATTGGTTGCCGCGTCGATTGAGCATCGAAATCCGGGGGAAGCCCAAGGTTTTGCCGTTAAAAAGCACAGGCGAGGCGGCTCCGCGGGGCGTCGGCAGAACCGGAAAATCTGCCGGCCACAGGCGGATCTCGCAGTCGCAGCATCGACATCTGGAGGAGGATCGAGGAGGTCGCCGGAGAACAAAAACGAAACACGTTTCTCGCTCTCCGCTTCCCGTTCTCTTCCGCCCAATCGCACCCGGCGACGACCACCCGGCTCGCCTCCTGCATCCCGTCGCAGCGGTTCCTCGACCCAACCGGAGCCCTGCCTCCTCTCGGCGAAGATCACTCTTGAGATCTGGTGAGCGTGGATGCCAGAATCACGAGGATCAAAACCGGTCAACACTGGTCAACAGCGAGCAACAGCGATCAACACGGATCAATATCGAACAACCCCGATCAGCACCGATCAACACCGATCCCCCTCGAGGTCCCTCGCTCCCGCCAACCGCCCCTAATCGAATGCAACTCTTGGTCGGCGGAAGCTCGCGAAGGCGGTGGGAGAGAGGGCGAGTGAGCCGCTGTTGTCCAGGCCCAGGCCCAGGCCCAGGCCCGACCCGGCCACTCACTCAATTGCCTCTAAAGAGTTTTTAACAAGTCTGGCTCCCGGGATTCTGCGAAATTAACACGTTGCCGTGCATTAACAAGTTGCACTCGGCAGCGATGCATGGCCGAAGCTGGGAATGGACTTCTTCGACTTCGACTTCGTCGTCGTCGTCTTCTCCTTGGTCGCCGTCGTCGCGAGGCCGGCGCTGCGGCCGGGACTGGGACTGGGACTGGGACTGCGACTGTAGCTGAGGCCTTCAATGTTAAACATAATCAGACGCTATAACTGATAAAGCAAACAGGCGCCCGCGACGACCGCCGAGTGCACTCGAGATGCAGATGCAGCAGCGCGATCGAAAGTCATGCCGTTGCGGGCGTCGCGTCCACCGCGATGGTAATTAGCATGAAATAAAAGGATTTTGTTTCAAGCCCAGGTGCTAAACGACGCCGAGGAGGGCGGGCGGGGCGAGCGCGACGGTTGTGATGGGGTCATCATCACGATAATCCTCATGAATCACGATAAGGGAGCGAACCGCGGGGACTCCACGCGACGAGCTCTGGCAGGAGACGCCGGGCTTCGGTTTCGCCCCGAGCGACTCGGAGCCGACAGGAATTTATCGCGAGTGGCTGACGGCGGTCGTCGTCGCCGGGCAACGACAACGACAACGACCACGACAACGTCGCGGGTGCGGGGAGGCGACCAGGGAGCGCTAGAGAGAGAGAGAGAGAGGGGAGACGTTGCAAATGCGAAATTGGCTGCTCAACGCGAGCGATCACGAGCGGCGAAAAATCAATCGGCACTCTATTAAACAGACCTGCCGGGCAGACGGCAGACGGACGGACGGACAGGGCCTGGCAACAAATGTGGCCACATGCGAGCACTCTTTCACAACTGCAACAGCAGCAGCACCAGCATCGTCACCAACACCATCAACACCACCACCATCCACGCCATCCGCAGCAGCGACGTGTGAGTCGCAGGATTCATTAGCACATTCAGCAGCTCGTTAATTTAGAGAAACGCGGCCGGTCGGGTCTGGATCTGGCGCGGTCTGGTCGCGGTCTGGCCGCGGAGCCGCTTCCGAGAATCGCGACGAGGCGGAGCCACGGCCCCTGAGGAGTCGGGGAGTCGGGGAGTCGGAGTCGGAGTCGACATCGGCGCTCCTCAAGGGGCTCCTCGGGCGCGGACGCCGGTGGGTCGGACTCACCTGCCGGACTTGCTTGTACTGCTCCTCGAAGCTCCAGCCGTTGTTGTTCTGCTGCGACGAGTTCGAGGCCTCGCTGGAGGTGGACGAGTTCGAGGCCGGGTTGACTGCAAGGAGAGACAGAGAGAGAGAGAGAGAAACGTTTAGCAAAGTTGGCGAATCAATCGAGACGATCGTGCGAAACCCCGGCCCTGGGCCCCCACCTCACCGTCCTTGCTGCTGGGCGCCGTCGGCGAGGCGAACGAGAAGCCGCCGTTCGTCAGGGCCGCGCCAGAGCCGGGGCCGGAGCCGGGGCCGGAGCCGGAGCCGGCACTGGGGCCGTTCGCCGCGCCGTTGGCCGCGCTGCTGGCGGCTGCGGCGGCCGCTGCGGCTGTCGCCAGGTTCTGCTGCTGCTGCTGCTGCTGGTGCTGCTGCTGGGCGTGGCCGAAGGAGGCCATCGAGGTGGGCGGGAGCGAGAAGGCGGTGTTGATGGGCGTGGGCAGCACGTTCGACCCGAAGGCGGCGGCGTGGGCGGCCGCGTAGTCCTGCTCCTGGAGGGAAGGAAGGGGAAACAATTAGACAAATGGACCGGGTCGAGGCCGAGGTCGGGGAGCCGCCGCCGCTTACCATGAGCCCGACCTTCATGTCGCGCACCTGCATCTTGAGCTTCTCGAGGACGTCGCTGTGCTGCTGCAGCCCGGGCAGGCCGTGCAGGCCGCCGATGCCCATGAAGTTGCCCAGGGCGCCCAGGGGGTGGTTGGCCGGGAACTGGTGGTGGTGCCTGCGAGAGAGGGAGAAAGCGAGTGAGGGTGGGGTTGAGAGCAGGTTGTTGTTATTGTTGTTGTCGCCTCGCCGCACTCACCCCAGCTGCAGCTCGGTCTGGTGGTCGGGGCTCCGCAAACCGACCCCGACCCCGATCCCTCCGCCGCCGCCGCCGCCGACGCCGCTGTAGCTCAGGTCGCCGCCGCCGTTGCTGGCCGCCGACGTGTTCAGACCGCGTCCGGCCCCCTCCACCGAGTCGCAGTCGCGCATCTCGTCATCCGAGTGTTCGTCGTGTGACTGGAACGAGAGGAACAAGAGGAACAAATTCAAGCAAATATGACAAAAATGACACCGATAAATAAGGCAAAATCGCATTAAAAAATATCAAATCGAAAACCACATCACCGGAGGGAAGAAGATAGGGAGAGAGAGAGAGAGAGAGAGAGAGAGGAAAAGCCATAAAAAGTAGAATTAATCGAAACATTTATTGTAACAAGGAAAGACATTAAAATCACAGCAACAGGGCAGCGAGGAAGAAGCAGAAACAACGATCGATTTCAACTTTATTGCCAAACACGATCACAACAACAACAACAACAACAATGACAACAACAAGGAGAACAACAACAAGGAGAACAGCAACAACAATGGGGTGACATGCGACGAACCACGGACGACGATCGTCGGCGACGTCGCGATCGATCGCCGACAAGTTTGTCGCATGCTGGGACGATTTTCTTGTTGTTGTTGTTGCCCTAGATGATCGTGTTGTTGTTGTTGTTGTTCTTGTTGTTTCTCTTGCCGTTGCTCTTGTTGTTGCCGCGCGAATTAAACGTGATCGAGCTCGTGATTCCAGCCACAAATCGACCGATGGACCCCCCTCCCTCTCTCCCTCTTCCTTCCTCTACCTCCCCGTGAGTCGCTCCCTACCACCCCCCCCCCCTCTCCCACTTTCCTCAATCCACGGTCCTCAGTTGACCCGCGAACGAGTTTTAATCCGCCAGACGTTGGCCGACGACTCCGTGGTGCCGACGCCGAAGCCGATGCCGATGGCTCGGAACGTTATTTCCTAACGATATTCAATTTGTCACTCGCCCAGTCGATCTGCCAGATCTGCCAGGTCTCGCCGGAGCCGTCGTTGTGGCCGCTCAGCGGAGAAATGGCAAATAGAAGTCGTTCCGCTCGACCACCATTTGCCGATCAATGAACTGCGACTTCATTCATTAATGGACGGACAGATGGACGGCGGACGAGGGAGCGGGTGGACGGGTGGACGGATGGCGGCTGGTCGGAGGGACGGGGCCCCAGTGGATCACCGGACGGTCGCCGGATCGTGATGAATTAATGCCAGCGATCACACGACCCGAGACACGACCTGATCAGCCGAGCGCCCGCCGCCGCCGCCGCCAGCCCCGGCGATCGTCGGCAGTCTCGTCGATCATTATCATAAGCATCGTCATCGTCATCAACCACCACCGTCATGATCGTCGACTGTCGATCGTCATCAAAGGCATCGTCGTCATGAGTGCTGCCTGATCTCGTCAGACGGCCATAACGATCATGAGGGTGGATCGCGACGGAGCCCCTCGTCATCATCACATCATCGTCTTCGCATCAGCTTCTTCATCTTCTTCGTCATCATCATCATCAATGCCCGCAAATCGATCGGAATCCGATGAGCCGAAGCTTGAGCGAATTTTAATATTCTGCAAAAGCCTTCATTCTCGCTTTGTCTACTCCCAAGGACGACTCGAACAAGTCAACGAAACCCGATCACTCAGACTCGGTCGCTCTTGGAGAGCTGGGGACTGCGATCGAACATGATCGAAGATCAATTGGCGCGAGAGAGCTCGAGGAAGTTTTCGCCCAGATCGTGGAAGTTTTCGCCCAGGTTGAAGATTTTTCCTCCGAACATCAACCGCAAGGCTTCGGAGCCGCCGCCAAGCGAGTCTCGGGGCACGAATCGATCACTTGGGGCCGCTGCCCACGACGGGCAGCCGCCCGGCGCTTCCGGGGAACGACGACGACGGCGGCGACGACGGCGGCTGCCGTTAATTACAATTTAATGTCATTCGAGCGACTTCGACTCGACTCGACTCGATTTCGAACTTCCACGTAATTGAAGTGCAGTGGTTGATACAGTGCAGTGTTGTTGTTGTTGTTGTTGTTGCTCCTATTGTTGTTGCCATTTTGCTGTTGGTTTCTGTGTCGCTGCTGCTGCTGCTGCTGTTGTTGTTGTTGTTTACCTGCACAATAATTACAAAAACTACGACCGCCGACAACAGCAGTAAAAAGACGAAATGAAATACGAAAAAGGCGACGACCAAATGGAATTAATATTGAAATTGCACCCGCAACGCGATCGAACGCGCGGCCCCGATATCGGCGGTACCTGGTGGCGGGTCGAGGGGCGGGGAAGCGGGGAAGCGGGTCGCGGACAACAAAAAAACCCTCACACCGCGACACAATTGATTTATTATAATTACTTCGGCTCGCTATCCAGCCGCCTGTCCGTCCCTCTGTCCACCCGTCCGTCCGTCCGTCCCTCGGTCTGTCCCGCTGTCTCGCCCGATCGCCCGCCCGTCTGTCGTCCGTCAGCGAATTTTCGAAGATACCGAGAGTTTTCGTCGTCTTCGCTGGAGTCGTTGCTGATGTTGTTGTTGCTGTTTTGTTGTTGCTTTGTTGTTGTTGTTGTTTTTGTATTTGTTGGTGTTATTGTTGTTGTTGTTGTTGCAGTTTTGTTGTTGTTGTACTTCTACCTGCACCTCCTCGATAAAATGTTGTTATTGAAGCAATTTCGTTGATGTTACCGAGGTTGTTGTTGTTCTTGTTGTTGTTGTCATTTCTCTGGGTTTCACCGGCGTTGTTGTAATGGTTGTTTTGTTGCTGTTGCTGTTGCTATCGTCGTTGTTGCTTGTGGTCCTCGATAGCTTTACTGTAATTACTTGTTATTTTTGTTTCGGCTTTTGTTTTTATTTTCAATATTTCCTCAATTTTCCGTTGTTTCAAATGTTATTACTATAGTGGTGTTAATGTTGTCGCCATTGTTGTTGTTGTTGTTGTTGTTGCTGCTGCTGCTGCTGCTGCTGCTGCTGCAGTGCGTTTCCCTTTATTGCAGGGAAAACGTCTCCGAAACAATGCAATTTGTTGCTTATCGCGACCCGCATTTTAACCGTTGTTGTTACTGTTATTGTTGTTGTTGTTGTTGCTGGTGTTGTCGTCGTCACCAGCTCCCTCTGCAGGCGGAATTGATAACCATTAATTGCTTTCAATTGTTGTTGTCGCCGATGTTGTTGTTATTGTTGTTGTTATTCAGTTGCAAGGCGATTGCGACGACTGGTTCTCGTGCTTTCGTGGAATAATTTATTACTTGATTTCTTGGCCCGTTTCCTCCCCCGTCCTCTCGTCGAGTCTGAGCCTGAGTCATCGATTTTCACATTTTCACAATTTTCAAAACTTCTCTTATTTCTCTCCCTTCCTTCGTACTCAAGTCAAGGCGTCGAAATTCGGAACTCCGCAATCTTGAAATCTCGCTGTTGACCGCGGTTTTGCGCAGGCCTCCGCCTTGGCAGCCCGGCCCCGGCCCCGGCCCTGACCCGGCCCCCGACGAGACCCCGGGGATGCCGATGTCCGGCCGTCCGTCCGTCCGTCCGTCCGCCTGTCCTTCTGTCCGCGAGCCTTGTCGCTGAAATGAAGCGCAGCCGTGACTATTGCGAATCTGGAATTTTCAATTTAAACACAAGCCACAGTGGGCACAACAACAACAACAACAACAACAACATCGACCCCGGCCACAATGGCCACATCAGTAGCAGCAACAACAACAAAACCAACACCAACACCAACACCACCGGCTCCAAGAACAACAATGGCAATTGCAACAGTAGCAACAACAACAATTGCTAGAGCAGCCACGACGACGACGACGACGAAGAAGAAGAAGAGAAGGTTTTCCAAGAATTCTTTGATGATGGCGCAGGCGCAGACGTCACTCATTACAACAACAACAACTACAACTCGGCACCCCAAACGATCGTCACCAGGAGGCGGTTGGGGCCGTGGTTTTGGGGGTGGGCGAAGGAATCCAACGAAGAACGATCGAGGCGCGAGAGGCGATCGAGGGACGATCGAGGAGTCGAGGAATCGAGGGCCGAGAGGCGACCGAGACGATCGAGCCACAGGCAGATCCTCGAGGAAATCGCTCAGGGTCCCCCTGGCCGATCTCTCAACGGATTCCTGTCGAAATTTCTGCCTGAAACCAATCATGAATTGCATCCGGTGCCCTCGCAGCCCCTCCAGACGCCGCGATCGGGACCAGAGACGGGGCCCCAGGTCGCTAAAGGGGTGAAGCCCTGGACTGAGCTGCCAAATGGAGCCAACATCACAACCACCGAGTCGACCCTTCGTCGCTCGGCGGCCGGACGAGGCCGTGCAGGGGACGCGGAAGCGAACGAACGATCGTTGGGTCGGGCGAGCGCAGGCCTCGGGTCGGCCTCGGGTCTCGTTGCGGCAAAAGTCGTCAAATTATGCGAGCAGCGGCGACCACTTGAAGGACCTCGAGAGAGAGGGAGAGGGGAGATTGGGACAATGGGCGGCCGGGCGTTTCCCGGAACCACTACTGGTCTGGCGACTGATCCTCGTGCTGCGAACCCCGACCGCCGCCTCTGAATGGCCCGATCCTGTTTGTGAGCCCCGGATGATCCTCGGCGATAATCACCGCACTCTTCCTCCCGCTGATCCTCCTCACTCTCTCTTCATCACACACTCTCTCTCTGTCGCACTCGCTCGCCTGGCTCGCGGTGGCCGCCTGGGATCGAGGCGCAGGATCAGGGACGACGACGAAGACGACACGAGTGCAATGAAATGATTGTAACGCCTGCAATTAGCGACGCCTGGCCGGCGACGGAGACGCAAACGGAGACGGAGAGGGCAACAGGCAGAGTGAGGGAGGGAGACAGCAGCAGGGCAGGCTCGCAATAAAACCGTGGAAATGCCCGGATCCGGAGCCGGAGCCGGAGCAGGAGGCGAGCGTCGAACGAGAACGAGCATAATAAAACGTGAAATCGGAGAGAAGCCGTTAATCGGGAACGGCATCCTGTCTCCCTCGCTCCCCCCCTCCCTCTCTCTCTCTCCTTCTCCCTCGCACTCCCTAAAGCTCATGCAAACGATCGCGGTTTTTACGACGGCGCGACCGATCGACGCCCGTCCCCGGCAAGCCGAGGCCGCGATCGAATTCCCAGCTCGTGGTTTCCTTCACCGACCCCCGCCCCCGCCCTCCCTGGGCTGACGGCGGGCACCAGATGCCTTGGATTGGAGCCGTCCAAGTCGCTGCCAGGACCAGGAGCTGCCGTTGTGATGGATTGATGGATGGATGGCAACAGGCGCTGGTTGAGGATTGGGTGAAGTGGGGGCGAAGGACCGAAGGGTGCTTGAGCGCCTTGAAAAAGGGAGAGTTTCGATTCCACGATTTTTCGATTTCAGGAGATTTCATTTCAATTCGACTTCGCCAAGACTTTGGATCCCCGTGAAGGGGAGCCAGGAGCAGACGGAGAGGGCAGGGGAGAAGCGGTCGGGACCGCAAAATCGTCCTCGTCCTCGCCCTCGTCCTGGTCCTGGTCCTGCTCGCCATCGGCGTCGACGTTTCGAAGCCCGCCTCCCTCCTTGCCGTGAGGACGACTCGTTCTGGTGACAAGAATCAGCTCGACGGACCAACAACTGCAACAACAGGCCACCAATTACAACAACCACCGACAATTACAACAACCACCGACAATTACAACAACCACCGACAATTACAACCACCTCAAAACACGACCGCGACCGACGACGACTCGCTCCCCATGGAGAAAACTTTTCAACGGCCACTCGCCTCGCAGATTTATGTGGCCGCGAGCCGCGAGCGAGGTGAGTTGGAAGCAACAACAGCAACAATAACAATAACAATAACAATAACAATAACAACAACAACAACTGCTACAACAACAACGATTAGCAACCCAACTCCACACAGACACAGAGATAGAGAATTTAATGAATATTTAGTGGCGAATAAGCGAGCGATTTCATTCGCTCGGATCAATGAGGCAACAACAACAGCCAGAGCAGCAACAACAGAAACAGAAACAACAACAACAACAACAACAAGGGCGAAAATGGCGCACAGCCATTCGGTGGATGGGAAGCGAGCGAATGAACGACTGCCTGGGTATCCGCGAGATACCGGCGCGCGATAAGCGTCGGACGTCGGACGTCGGAACCGGTCGCGGTTTGTCGCACGCTCGCGCTTATTCGGCCATCCATCTGTCGGCGGTCGCCCCTCGCTCGATCCATCTGTCCATCGGTCCGTCCGTCCGTCCGCAGCCCATTCGATTCGTGTGGAAAAAAAGTCGTCCTCCAATGAATTCGACGCTTCGATCGCGTCCTGTTGTTGCTCGTGTTGTTGTTGTGATTGGCCCTCTCCGGCCCAAGAATGTTGCCACGGAGATACAGATGTATCTGTGGGATACGCTCGCCGCGAGTGGGGCCCGAGCCGGAGTCGGAGCCGGAGTCGGAGCCACGAAAGCCAAACACATTAGCAAACCAAAGTCAGTCGGTCGGTGGAGCCAGCTCGGCTGAAACGTGGCTGAAACGTTAATTGTATCTGGCAGATACATAACTCATTACCATCTGCAGGGCCGGAGAAAACACGGACGACGCCAAAGACAAAGAGGGAGGGAGGAGAGGGAGAGGGCGATGGAGTTTGCAACGAAGCATGTTTGCAATTGAATTCTTGGCGTTTGCTCGACAACGTTTGCCTGCGATACTTTGTAGCGATCCGCTGGATACGACAGCCGCCTAACGACGACGACGACGACGACGACGACGCTGGCTCTGGGCAGGCAGCAGACCCAGCGTGAGATACTTTGTATTAGGACGCGCGACAGGCGATGGAGACGAACCATCGCGACCGCAGACCCTCAGGATCGAGGCCGGCGCTCGCGAATTCGCAGCCAAGCCATTCATTACTCTATTCTATTCAATTCAAACCAAACCCGGCGGCTCTCGATCGATCATAAATTTCAATTGACGCCGTCCCCCCGCCCGCCATCTCGCTCAGCCCTTCCGAACCCCGCCGCCCACAGTGCCGGAAATCGGAAGTCCTTTCGATGTCCATAAATTCGCCGAAATGAGGGCGCTGGCGGGACTCGGCGAACCCTCCCGCTGCTGGTCGTCGCCGTCGTCGTCGCCGCTATCGGGAGCCGATCTCGAGGCGATCGCAATCGGCCCATCGCGCTAATGATGTGGGCGGGCGGCGCCTGTGCAGGAGACGACGACGGCCAAACGATGACGATCAGATCATGACGTCGACGTTGACGATGACTATGATTTTGACGACGTTGTTGGCGATGTTTTTGGCGACGACGACGCCGCCGTTGATGACTCGGTCGGACCCCGGAAATTGATGAAATCGTCGATCGCAGAAGTCCACGAGCCCACTTTAATCACACGATAAACGAGCGAGACCCGGACGCGAACCCGGAGCCGCGACCACGACCGCGACCGCGACCGCCCCCGGGGCTCGACTGGGCCCGGCTCGGCTCGACTCGGGCGCCCGCGTCCCATTCAGAAGCGAGTCGCCGTCGTCGACGAGCCGAAAAGTTGGCTCCATCAATCGAAGCGAGTGGAGTCGAATCGAGCGAATCGCGTCGTCCAGAGTTTCATGAATGAAGCGGCGACTGCCCTTCCCTCTCTTCCCTCTCTTTCCCTCCCGACGCGACCCGCTCCAGATCGTCTTCTTCGCGACGGGTGGCCACGCGGTCCGGGGCTCTTGGCCGGGCCGTGGCTTTGATTTGGCCGAGATTTTCGGGGGCTCCGAGACTTCGATGGTCACATGCTTCGTCTTAGCCGTTGTTGTTGTTGTTGTTGTTGTTGTTGTTGTTGGTGCCCGGACCACGTGCGGCGCGTCAACGTGAAAAATTCCCACACTAAATCTTCGCCCGACACGACGACAACGACGACGACGACGACGACGACGGCGGCCGCTCGTTCTCGCCGATGTCGGCCGAAGCATCTTCTTCTTCTCCTCCCCCTCTTCTCCATCCTCCTCGCGACCTCCTCCTCCTGCTGTTTTCGGCATTTGTCGCTCATTCACGTGCTGTCGTCGCCGATGCCGCTGCCGCTGCCTTGGCCATTGTTGTTGTTGCTGTTGCTGTTGCAGTTGGCACGCCGTTTGCCTCCGTCGTCGGTCGTTTTGGGTCGAACCGTTTGGAAATCGGCGCCGCCCCCCGCCCGCTGTCCTGACTCTGGCCCGGCACCACCCGTGCCGTCACCGCATGCGTCACCGCAGCGCGCCCGACTTCTGACCGAACGCGCGGCCCCAGACTCCGGGCCCCGGACCCCGGAACCACCCCCGGATCCACCACCGGATCCACCCCCGGATCCACCCGGCCCTCAGCCCCAGCCCCAGGCCCCGGTGCCCTGGTTCTCGGGGATTTCGTGGATCGGCCGCGAGTCGAGCCAAGGGCGGCCGATGACGATCGCACCTGTTTCGAGTCGTTCCCGGAATCGGAATCGGTCGTCGTCGCCGTCGCTCGGGAATTGATTTATTTCGTTCCTCGACTCCACCGGGGCTCCCGAGGTTTCCGAAGTTCCCGATGCCGCTGCCGCTGCCGCTGCCTCGGATTTCGCAACGGCGCTCGGCTGACGTCAGTCAGTCAGTCGGCGACGGGAAGACAGTAGTAAGAACAACAGCAGCAGCAGCAGCAACAACAACAACAACGACGATGGCAATTACAACGATATCGCCAGAAGGCTGCAGCAATTACTGCAACAGCAACAACAAACGCAGCAATCGTAATAAAATCACATTTTAATGATGTTTACTTAACGCTGTTTTTTAACGACTCCCGCTATACACTCAACAACAACAACAACAAGAACAAGAAGAACAAGAACAACTGCAACAACCTCCACTACAACAACTGCAACAACAACAAATAAATATTACCCTCGAGCCCTCAAAGCGAAATAACATTTTCATTGTTAATCATTAGGAAAAACGACGGCAGCAACAACAACAACAACGACAACAAGAACAGCACAAACGATTCATCAATAAAAACACGATGAGTTGGAATCGAGTGGAATCGATTGGAATCGATTGGAATCGACACCGACTGAGTGCGCGATCGAGTGGAGTTTCGAGTGTTTCTAAACAGAGTTCAATGGAAAGCAAAGGAAACCTCGATATCAAGAAAATTTCCCTTATTCAACTTTAAATAAATTGCCTAAATTTCCGTGTTTTCGAAACCTATATTTCACAGACTCGAGTTGACAGAAAATTTCCCAGGAAATTTCGATATCATGAAAATTTCCCTTGTTCACCTTAAACAAATGACCCAATTTAAATTCGACGAGTTTCCAAATCTACCCGAAGCCATCACAGACTCGAGTTGAAGACGTCGTTTCCTCCCCGGGATTCTCGATATCCAGACAAACTCTGTTCACTTAATAAATCCCTTAAAACCGCCAATGAATCCCCAATAAATCGGGCACGAACTGGTCGAATCCAACACCGTCGGTCAGTTTGAGTGAAATTGTAAAATTCAAATGAAACAAAGGTTCGTCGGTTAATGGGAATTCGAAAACTATTCTCAAGTGAGATTCGTCGGCGGTCCGGTCTGGTCCGGTCCCACGACACGGAGCCAGGCCTCAGCCGATCTCGACCCCTCTCACGAACTGGGACCAGGTCGAGACGGACCGGGCCGGTGACGGTGACGGAGCCGAGTGGTTAAGAAAAAATCCCATTTAATATTTTTTTAGAGCCTCTAACAAATAATGCCAATATTTGAACAATTAATTAACACGGCGATCGCAGGGAATTAAAGAAATCTCGGAATCGGAGTCGGAGTCGGAGTCGAGCGGGCGGCGGGCGCGCCTCGGACGGATGGATGGACTGACGGACTGATGGCTGGACATGTGGACGGCGGGGCGGTGGGGACGGTGGGGCTGTTTGCGGAGTCGGCCGGTGCCGTGAGAAGTCGCCCAAATGTTTCAATTGCCGATCGCGTCAGATGCGTCACAATCAAAAACCCGGGCCCGCTTCTGTTGACTCAATTGATTCGTTTTCGTTGCCGTCGTGTTGGGGATGCGATGGCATTGTTGTTGTTGTTGTTGTCATCGGTCGGTCCCCCAGCGCTGCCCACCGTCACTGTGTGGCCGCCTTGGCGTCCGTGTTAACGTGGCCAATGCGTCCGTCCGTCCTTCCGTCCGTCCGTCCGTCGCGTTCGCCTTAAGTGGCTTTTTATTGTGAAGCAGTTAAATGTGATTTTTGAGAATTTAATTGCGTTTATTTGAATTATCAATTGACGTTTTGTGAGTGTTGTTGATCTTTTCACTATTGACTCATTTGCGTCAAACACACCAACTCACACACACACACACGCGCGCGCATGCAGGCCCAAGCAAACACCGGCACACAGACAAATTGTTTTCCAATCGAAATTAGGAAAGCCGAAGAGTCCACAGAGACCTCGGACTTCTTCAGGAAGAGTTCACGCGATTTAGTCATCGAATTTTGGAAATTTTGTGAAGAGCTAACGGCGATTTTAGTTAGAATTTCTAACGAACAGTGGGCTGGGCGCAGTGGGCAAAAACGAGCTGAAGAGAGCACGAACTTTATGAAAAATGCATTTTTCAATTTTATCTATTTAATGGTATTTTTGTGCATTTCTGTAAATTTTAATTTTATTTTTATTTGTTTACCAGAATTTTTATATATTTAATTTAATGTACATTTTGTACAATTTATTATAATTTATTTAATTTTGTCTTTATTTATTTTATTGCATTTTGAATGTAGTTGTTCATATTATTTTTCTAGAATTCCACTCAATTTTCATTTATTTAATTATATTTTTCAATTAATTTTCTCTTTTATTTATTCAATTATTGTGTTTATTTATTTAATTTTAGTTTACTTTTAGATTTTTCGTTACTTATTTCCTTCTTCTCGGTTGTTGCTCTCCGTCGGCACCCGAAATTCACGACGACCACCTGATCGTCCGCATCTCAAGCAGGCGGATGGACCAAAAATGTGAGGTTTTCAATGAATTTATTTCCGAATTATTTATCGAAATACCTTCATATCTCTAAATACAAATAGGACCCCAGAGCCCTTGAGGACTTTTTCAAAAAACATAGGCAGTTGTAATAAGAAATAAATTAAATGAAATTTCTCTCTTCCTGCAATTTATGGAGAACGAACGAAACTGAGGATCAGAAATAAATTAATTCCGCCAGAGGCTCAAATATATTCATGAGTTTATTAATCGAAATAATAAATTTTGGGCAAACACAAAGAAGCAAATTAAATAAAATTATTGCTGAGGAAAATTTGCAAAAATTCTCCCCAGTTCCTCGTGAAAATGAAGCTGTTTTTCGCTCTCGATTCGCGCTTTTTCTATTTCGAATCAATTATCCTCCCTAAACTACTAATGATCGACGGGTCCCGAGGTATTGATGTATTGATACATTGATCGATCATCGAGATTCGCCTCAAATGGCTTTCGCTCGTCGGCGAAGGAGACTTTCTTCGGTAATCATGAGGTTCAAATGGGGGCGATGATGACGATTTGATCGTATTTCGGATGGATTGGTTATTGGGTTGGTTATGTGAGTGCGGATGGGGCCCACTGTACGTACCAATTCGTCGCCTAGATCCGAGTCTCGTTCCGCATTGTTCGCGCGACTGCTACAATCCATAGTATTCAATTGCATGAGTTGGCGGAGAATCTTGGCGGCTCTGCGGGACGAAAACTCTGCAAAATCTTATTCGGTTTCGTGCGTTTGTTTCCTGTTTTAGTTTTTGTTTGCTTGGCGTCGTTGTTCACTGAACACTCGAACACCAAACACCGAACCCTCGGTCACTCGCTTCACGCCGCTGGCCGACTGTGCGCGCGATATCGTAAACGGTCTGAGCCTCGAATAATCCGTTATCGCGGTGGCCGAAGCTGCGCGCCGCGGTCGGGTGGCCGGCGAAGAGAGAAAAACAATCGCCGAAGCGTCGGTCGAGCGACGAAGAGGTGCGGGCGAGGACAGAGACGAAACGAGGACGCAGGCGAAAAGCGACGCAAAATCAAACACCGTTTCTTCTTCCTCCTTCCTCTGCTGATGGTTATTTGTGTGTTGTGTTGTGGCTCCGAAACAAAATCGTTGGTTGTTGTAATCACTCACTCTTGGGGAATTTTTATTTTTTGTATTATTATTGTTGTTTTTGTTTATGTTCTCTGCACCTTTTCCCGATTTCTAAAGCTCGTTTGAATTTTCCTCGGCGATTTCACCACCGGTGCAGTGCAATTTTTCTCAAGTATTTTATTCACGATTCACACACGCGACTACGATTGTTGGCTCCACTGTGCGCGTGGCTCGTCTCTACTTCTCGATGTTGTTTTGTTGGCGCGATTTCTGCTCCGCTGGAAGAAGCTGTTTTCACCGAACTCTCTGTCCGCTGGCAACCGACGTCGTTGTGTGGAGGACGACGATCAAAACCCGAATGAGAAAAGCAAGAGGAAAAATTCGATACAATCACGATTCACGGACGACGGCGTCGACGTCGCCACACAGCGACGCGGTACGATGCGGCTGCCGAGGAGAAACGAACGACCGACCGCTCTGCAGCGTCGTCAATCGAATCGGAATTCGAATTTGAGAACGGAACATGCGACGCACACACACACACTCTCGCACAGCGCTCGCCTGTTGACGATCAAACCGATAAACGAAATAAAATGTCGAGGAATCGAATAAGAAATCAACAACAACAACGACAACGACGACAACTCAACAGCCAGCTCACCCGAAGAACACCTCCGTGTTCCATTCCACGTCGTGCCGCAGAGGAACGCAGCGAGTGGTCGGAGTTCACGCTTGCGTTGCAGCCGAGCCAGAAGTGTGGTGGATTCGGACTGCGCTGGCCCACTCGTGCCAACCGTCCCGCGACGAGTTTTTCCCTACTCGATTCCATTTTGTTTTATTGCTGCTTATCGTATAAACGCCGTTCCCCCCTAGTTGTTGAGTTTGTCCGTGGTGGTGGTGCTGGTGGTGGTGAGTGGTTGTTTTTGTTGCGCGCGTGTTGTAATAAATTGATTTCTTCCTCTTCTTCGCATTTATTCCCTTCTCTCGGTGTTGCTCTCACGCTCTCGCTCGCTGCGGCCTCTGCACACGCTCACCTCGGGGCTCTCGCTCACTCCAGCGGGCCGTCGGGCCGCTCGCTGGCATTCGTGCGGCGGCCTCGCGCCGACCGTCCGTCCGACGGCGGCTCTCGCAGTCGCAGCCAATCCGCAGCCGTTCCGCTCGCCAGGTGGAATCGAAATCCGAATTCAAATCCGAATTCTATTCGAATAAATTTCGCGCCGCCGTCGTCGCTTTTGGATTTTAATTGTGTTCGAGTGTGTCGAGAGAGCGTTGTGGCTTTTGCTCTTCTTGCTATCGCTGGGGCTGTAGCTGTTGTTGTTGTTGTTGTTGGTATTGTTGCCGCAGCCGCTGCTGCTGAATCTCATTTTATACGATACGCCCTTCGTTCGCTTGTTGTTGCCGTCGTGCAAGTGGTTGTTATTGTGCCGCAATTAGAGGGCGTGGCGAACCGAGCGCTGCCGACCCGACCCGAGTCGGGCCGAGCCGAGCGAATTCAATTGATTTTGTTGTTTGCGATTGCTTATTATTATTGTTGTTATGTGAGCATATTTTTATCGTTGTTGTTGTTTCTGCCGCGTCGTCCGTCGCCGACTTTTAATTAAATTTTCTCAACGAAAATTCTCTTAAACGGATTCCGCTTCAATTGTTGCTGTTGTTCTGGTCGGCGTTGTTGTTGTATTTTCAAGGAATTCCGTCGCCTCGAATAATATAAAATAAAATAAAACACATTATTTGGATGTTTTTCAAATCCGTTGCTTTGGCCAGATTCAATCGCACGGTCGAAGGTCGGCGCCGCCGTCGCCGCACAGTGGAACAAATGCGCGTCGTAAAAAGCGAGACACCGAGGATTTTTCGGAGATTTCGAGGGCCGCATGGGCCAAAACACGGCCCCAGAACCTTCGTCGAAAGAACGAGAATTTCGGCCTTCGATCGTCGTGCCGTGAAAATCTCTAAAATCGGCCCTTGGACCAAAACAAAACAAAAAAAAAACAACCAGAAGAACTCGAAAACTCGGAGATGACTCCGAGAGACCGGGCGGCCGCAGACATGGCGTCGCCGTCGTCGCCGTCGCCGCGCCAGGGTCACCGAGGGTCCACGTTTTCAGAATTCGAGCCTTCCAACAGCGCATTTGGGAAGAAACAGTTCTGTTGATTTTCAAAAATTGTAATTGTTTCATTGCCTGAAGCATTTTGTTGAACAGCGCATTGTTTTAAAGCCAATATCTGTTATTATTATATACAATTTATTATTAACTATATTGTTTTAGTGTCTACTATTTATTATTAGTATTTGCTATATTTAATATCATCCACAATTTGTTTTTATTAGCCATCATTCATTACTAATAGCTATAATTTTTTACAATGCACAGTTTATTATTTTGAACTACAATTTATCGTTAGTCTCTATAATTTTTTACTATCCATTGTTTTTTTTTCTATTTATTCCTTAACTACCATTTATTATTATTATCTACAATTTCAAATTAATATCTACAACCTCTATAAAAATATTTATTATATTTATTTTTGGAGAAACCTTGCATTTCTCTGGCTGATTTTTGGAAAATAAATGAATGAACTAAAAGAATAAATAATAAAAAATAAACAAATGACAAATTAATAAATATAAAATAAATAAAGTACTTATTGTAATGAATGCCTCCGATTGACAGGTAACAACCGATTAACGGCAATTTTCTGTCCAATTTCATTTCGTTCCCGCTGCCAGACGAGGACGAAGATGGATGACGTGGGTGGAATGGGACGAAGGGATGGGCGAAGGGAGGACGAGTCGTTGATTACTCGATTTGCGATTGCAAGTGATTACTCGTGATTACCCGGAGCAAATGATTACTCGAAGACGGTGATTACTCGCTATCGGCGATTAGTCGAAAACGGCGATTACTCGATCTCTCGAAGCGACCGCTGATTACTCGAAGTCTCGGGAAACGGTGCGAGTGCATTAAAAATTTATGGACATCGCAAATAATTGCGAGCAATCAACACGTTTCGGCGGAGGCGAAGGACAGACGGGCAGACAGAGCGAGGCAGAGACAGAACGACGGACGGACGGACGGACGGCCACGAAAGGATGCAGCGGGAGGTCGGGGCGAAACTAGTGGAAAGGACTCGTTTAGCTTAGAGAGAAAGTGTGAAAAAGAGAGGGCGACTTAGACAGTGTGTGGGAGTGTGTGGGTGAGAGAGAGCCAGGAGGAGAGAGCGAGGGAGAGGGGGGGAGGGAGGGAGCGAGAAATGGAGACGGCATTGATTAATGATTCGGGAGATAAATTACAGTTGTAATGGCAAATGAATTGGGAGCTCGTCAGAGGGAGAGGCAGCGAGAGTGTGGGCGGGGAGTGAGAGAGGGAGAGGGGAGTGGGAGGAAGCTCGGGGGGTCGGGCGACGGTGGGGGTGCGCGGAGGTGCCAGGACGACAGCAAGTGGCGAACGAGCGAGCGAGCGAGCGAAACTTCTTGCAATTCTCCCCCGATTCGGAATTGATGATGGGGGCTGCCGACGCCGCGAATATCAATGCTTCCTGTCGCCCCCAACACACCCCCCGACCCCCCTTCCCTCCTCAAACCGTCCTCCTTCCGCGCCCGCCCTTGACGGATGTCGGAGTTCGCACTAATTAAACGCCTTCGACACCCTCCTCATGACGAGGGCATTCGTCATTGGCCGCAGCCGGGGGCGAAGGCGGGGCCGCGCCCACCTCACCGCCGAATTTCGAACATCGATTTCCGCTCTGTCGACGCGATTCGAATTCGAACTCGGTTGGTTTTTTCCGCTCCCTCTCAATCTGGGTTTCCTCGTGTTTGCTTAAACTAATTTGCGTCCACTTGTCTAATGTCGTGGTTGTTGGCATTGTCGTTGTTACCACTGTTGTTGTTGTTGTTGTTGTTGTTGTTGTTGTTGTTGTTGTCGTCGTTGTTACCATTATTGATGTAGTCATTGTTCAAGTTGTTGTTGTTGTTAGTTACAACAACAAACGGGCCTCGCCGCTTCCTGTCAAACACGATTTCGCCCATTTACATTCGTCGTTCACTCGTTCAGCAATCATTCGATTCGTCTTCCAATGGCCCCCCACACACACACTCGCACAGGCACACGCACACGCACACAGCCACAAAGGCCTTTATTGTCCACATCCGCCATTAGCCGCGAGCGGACCGGAGCCGAGCGCCCACCCCTGGCCCCACCATCGCTGCTCGTCGCCGATTATCGTTGTTAATTTTTGTCAAATATTTGTATTTTGTTTTCGGCTTCGGCTTCCTCTGCCTCCTCTCCCCCTTCTTCTCCTTCCCATGCCCCTTCGCCATCTTCACCGGCGCTTTTTGTTTGCTCGTCGGCTTCACACGGGGCGCCGCGGCCGCTTCGTTTCGGCCAAGTCGAGACCTGGGGCCGCTGGACGAGCGAACGGAGGGGCGCCGGAGCCAGGGTCGGATGACGACGATCGGCGCAGACCCCCGGAGGACCCTCAGAAGCTTCCCAGACCCCACAAATCCTCAGGAAGATCCTCCGTTTTGAGACAAGTTTTGCCTCGATCGCTCTCGGTCGATCGTCCCGGCGGGGCGCGACCTCTGAGTTCGGGGCTCTCGCTGGCTCCCGGACTCCACCGGACGTTCCAAGACCCGTCTACTGGTCCATCGATGTTCGGTGCTCGGTGCTCGGTGCTTTCACAAGCCATCGCGGTCTCTATGGGAAACGGGCTGCGATCGCGCCGCTGGTGGAAATGAAAAGCGGGACCAGGCGAGCCGGCGAGGGCGCGAGAGAGGGAGTGAGAGGCAGAGGGAGAGGGAGAGCAGTCCAACAACAAGCCGCAGCCGCAGCCGCAGCCGAAGCCGGAGTCTCAACAACACCAACAACAACACGAAGAAATCTCATCATTCTGCAGTTTTCGATCATAAATCAAAATGCAATGAAATCATAAATCTAAATATCTTGGAAACGCTCGCAGAGCCCCGGTCGCGGCCGGGACTCCGCGGGCCTGGGACCGGAGTCCGTCCGTCCGCCCGTCTGTCCGTGTGTGTGTGAGTCAGTGTGTGTGTGTGTGTGTTGGTGGCTCTGCGTCCGTGTCCGTGGCCGAGGCCGCTGATGATCGCCTGCAAGCCGTGATACACTTTTCGAAACAGACGAAATGATAATAAAATTCAAATTAATATCAACGGCTCGCACTACCTCTCTCCCTCTCTCTCTCTCCCTCTCCCTCTCTCCCTTCTTCGCTCTCTGTCTCTCCTTCGGTCCGCCTTCTCTCGCATTCGGGGGCCTCGACTGCATTCAATCAGAAGTTTATGGCAGAGATTAACGATTAAAGTCATTAGCAGATCGAGATCACTCACACGATCGCGACTCCGCGGCCCTCGCAGGCATCTGGGTCCTTCCAGTCCATCTTGTTGTTGTTGTTGCTGAGACTCTGTTGTTGTTGCGCCTGTTGCGGCTTTTATCGCTTTCGGGCTTTTCGAGCCCGGTTTTCCGCCTCCGCCCCCTTCGTCCGGAGCTCGATGCGAATTTTGAAATTAATCGCCCGACTATAAAACATGTCGCTTATTAATCATTTCTGAAGTTTAATTTCGCGCTCCTCCGCCCTTCTCGTCGTCCCGCCGCGATCCGATCGAGCCCGGATCAAAAGTTCAAGGATTCCGTCTCCGTCTGCCTCGACTTCGTCGCCGTCGACGGCAGGAGTCGGTTGGAGCCAGGCCTCGAGCCCGGCCCAAACCTCTGTGGTCCCCAGTCGTCCCTCGTCCGCTCGACGACGACTCGAGAGCGTCGTCGTCGTCGTCGTCGCCTGCACCAGCGCCCGACCCCACCGCCGACTCCGACTCGGGCTAAACAAATTGTTATCTCCAAAGCAAACACATGGCCGAAGATGGCCCGGAACCCAGACCCGGCGAGCGAGGCGGAAAACGAGCCGAACCGAGTCGAGTCGAGCCAAGTCGAACCGAGCCGAGAGCGCGGCCACGACCGAGGCGCCGGAGCGGCCGGAGTTGCCAAAGCCGAATTCGGACGCGCTCGGAGTCGCCGGAAAAGAGCTGCCAGGGGTTAAGCAATTAATTAAACACCAGTTAAAAGATCATTAATAACGAATTTTCTAATTTGTCATGTAAAACAAACGCGTCGACAAAGCACGAAAACTCAAAACAACAACACAACAAAACAAAACGAGTGAAACAAAATTAAAACCCGTGAATGGCGTGGGGCTGAGAGTGGCGAAGGGAGGGGAGGGGAGTTGAAACATTTTCCATTATCCAGATGAACCCGAGGCGGAGGATTCGATTCAAGAGTCGATTCGCCGACTGCAGCCGGGCGGGAGGCGAGAGGTGGGTTTCGTCTTGAGGGGGGTTTCTCCATGACATGTGTTTCCCCGAGCTCTGGTGGGTTTCCGCCCCTGCTGTGGTGGGTTTGCGTCCCTCTGAGGTGGTTTCCGCTCACTTGTCGTTGCCCACAGGCAGACAGACGGACAGACGGACAGACGGACGGACGGACGGCACAGGCTAACAAACTTTTTCGAGCTTTCGGCCCGAAGCGCAAACGCAAGCAAACGAGTTCCCCATGGCTGTCTGGCCGTCCGGAATTCATTAATAATTCGGTAAGTGGTCACCGGCATTTGGCGGCGAAAATACTATCGGCCGGTCATTAATAAACGCGATCCACGGCGGTCGGTCGCCGAGTTCGCCGCGTTCATTCAGAAAAATCGCCTCGCCCCGGTCGGGGGGAGTTCGCTGCAACTGTCAAAGTGTTGACACTCGCCGCGAACTGACAGCAGCTGTCAAAATCCTCCATCCATCCTGGCCCCAACTCATGGGCCCTTGTAATCACTTCTCCTTCTCCGCGAACTCGGAGTAAAAGTCGGAAAGTTCCTCCTCCTGTTGTAATTTACCGAATCTACTCTATATGCGAACAGAAATAGAAACTCAATTATAAAAACGGATGCGCCTGTCAGCGATTTGACAGCTCGGTCCCGATTGCTCCCGATCTCCCCCGATGCCTTCGGGACTCCCGCACTGTGTCAAATCCAGCGCCGGCCTCCCTCCGATCGGCAGAGCCGACGATCACGATGTCGCTCGGCCTCGTCGGCAGCGGGACCGGGACCGGGACCGGGAGCGGAACCGGGAGCGAGATCGGGGTCTCTTCAGGAATCCGGCGACTCATCGCGCGTCGCGTTGGACAAACAAAGGCCGGCCCCCGCCCCTGGTTAATTAATTCAATAACGATCCGGCGATTCATTTGAATGCCGGAGTGCTTTTTAATTAATTCAATTACATCACGTTCGATTACGATCGGCCGCAGCCTCTCCAGACGTCTCGGTCATCGATCTCTTCATTAAAATATTCAGCCTCGGTACGCGACCGTGATGCGGCGATTCCGAGCCCGCCTCGAGGGCTCCCAAACGGTGGCCACAGGAGCCACCTCAGAACGCTGGGGTGGGTGGAGGAGGAGGAGGAGAAGGAGGTGGAGACTGGAGGAAGATGCTCGTGGTCGGGCCCGATCAGCGACATGTGTCTCGGGCCGATCTTCCGAGACTCGCCGTCCGCCCATGCGAGACCCAGATCTCCATCTGTCTGTCCGGCTGTCTGGCTGTCCGTAGGATGGATTTCCGTCCGTCCGCACTTGAATTTCAATTTCTATCGCTCGGCTTCCTGGGCGAAGCGATTCTTCCTTAATACGATTTTTAAACGAAATTTATAGAAATTATTTTTTTGGTTAATGGATTTCTGTCAATCACGGACGTGCGTGATTGATTAAGTGACAAACAGTTGAAAAATAAAATAAATATACAAACGAGTGAACCGGCCGACGCACGGACGGACGGACGGACGGCGAGAGATCGAGCAACGGAAGGAAGGAAGATGAAAAAGTGTCATGCGAAGAAGAAGAAGGCAACATGTGGAGCCACGGAGTCGCCGCCGCATGTAAAATAAAAACTAAAAAACAAAAAAATAAAAACAATTATTCTCATGCTCGGAGCCGGAGGAGCCGAAGTGAAACCCGAACGACCGAAATAGACCGAAAGCAAAAGCAACAACGACAACGATGAAGGCGAAGACGGAGGCAGAGACGAATGTGACGACGACGACGACGACGAAGGAGCCGAAGACCACGACGAAGACCGAGACGAGGACGAGCACGATCTGAAGACGGCAAGAGAGAGAGAGAGAGAGAGAGAGAGCGAACTAGCGTGGAAATATAATAATTCAGAAAATACAATAATTCAGGCGAGCATTAAAGGCGATCGCAGTGACCTCAATGCTGGCATTGAAACAATTAATACAAACACTCGCCCGCAATTATAAAAATAAAATGAAAATAAAGTCGGAAACCCGAGACCCGACGAAGACGAGGCCGAAAATCCACACACTTGTGGCAGGGCATAAAAATAAAGCGATCATCGCGGGGAATTAAATAACGCAAATAAGAGGATTGATTTATTTCCACACGACGACGACGACGACGGCAGCCCTGGAGCCCGCCGATAAACGGGCGCGTTGGCAGCACTTGTCGGGCTTCGACGCCAGCGTGGTTTAAGTAATTTCCCAATCGACAAAATCAATTTCCACCTGGGTGGCTGATGGCGGAGGGGGAGGCGGAGGCGTCGTGTGCACCCTGGTATTAATTGAATTACAAGAGCTCGCTTTTAATTGAATTAATCGGAGCCCCCGAGAAGCCACACCCCCCCCCCCCCCCCCGCTGTGTTCAAATTGCCTTTATTCGCCTTTTCCCGAGAGCCTCCCGCGATCCTCCGCGCTCGAGGCTCGCCTTGTGCGATCGGTTTCGCCGAAGAGTCGTAAAAACCACGTTCGTCTCGGCGAGGGCGGCGGCGTCTTGAAAGCCACGCCAGACCCCGGCAAGTCATCGCCCGAGAGCCGGGCGGACCACGTGGAAACCACTCGGGCAGGATCGGGATCGACTGATCCCACATTGTTCCGCGAGTCCCGCAGCCCGATCCGCCCGACCTGCCCAGAACGGGTTGCGAATTTCCCTGAACTCGTGAAAACCATGCGTGAAAACCAGATCCAGGGAGCCGATCGCAATCTGGATCTTCAGGGATGTCCAATCGCCGACCACGTGTCCAATCGCTGCCAGTCGCTGGCCTCCAATCCGAAGGCGAGCCCATTCGGACCCAACGGTGGGCTCGAATCCAGCGGTGATTAAGCGCGATCCGTTCCGTAGCGTCTGAACCCCAACCAACACGACACGACACGACGCGACGCGACGCGATCGGTCGGCGCTCGACTGCCATTAGAGCCGTGTTTGTTCAGAGCCACGTTAAGTGGTCCAGAAACGCGGAGAACCCCGAGCAAATTAACGAATTAACGCATTTGTTCTGTAATTAAAAACTGTTAGGATCCGATGGACGAGTGCTATTTATAAATTCCGCATTAAACGATCTTCTCACACTTGTCGGTCACGGCACACGCACGCGTATGGCTGTGTGTGTGAACCAGAGTTAACAACAGCAATGACAAATTGGCTCCGGATTATTAATGATTTTATAAATGGCTCTTTAATTAATTGTTTAACCCTTTGGGGTCTGTCTTATAAAACGATCAGCGATCGACGGCGATCGATGCCATTAGGAACGATTAAGAATGCGAGGAGAACAATTAAACAAATCGAGAATAAGAAGTCGACGAGGAATTTCGATAATTGGCGGGAAGGAAAACAACAAAAACAACAACAAAAACTATCGACAACAACTTTAACACCAATAACAACAACGATCGACAACAGTAACGACGAGAAAAAGTCGAAGGAAGAAGAATGTTTATGTTTATTGTGTTTTTCACTTCATTAAATTTAATACTTCTCTTTTCATCGGAGTTTCTTCCATCCGAGCCACAGCCGAACCCCCCTCACCCCTCCCCTTCAGCTCCTCTGCCCCGTCTTCGGCGTTGGTCGTCGGTTGTCGGTCGTCGGTCCGACCGCGGTTCGTGCATCGTTAAATGGTTAACATTTTTATAAACCATACGAAATTATGAATATTTGTCATAAATCTGTGGTGTTAAGATGTTGACGGATTTCTGGCCGTAAAACGACCGACGCCGTCGCAGCCGCAGCCGCCGTCGTCAGCGTCGTCGTCGTCGTCGTCGAAAGTTTCCTGCGCATGCGCTGGGTTCATTAACTTGCAGTGCACTGTGTGCGAGAGCGAGAGAGAGAGAGCGTTGCCGTGTCAAGAGTCGTTGACGAGTGACGAGTGGCGAGAAAGGGCCGAGCGGTCGGCGGCCGATTCGCCGTGGTTCGTTTGATTTGAAATTTCGCAAACGGCACGCACTGCCTGCACTGCACTATCGACAAATGACATAAATTATGCGGCAATCAATTATCGACCTGACGACGCGTCGCTACGTCGACGCCGACATCGACATCGACATCGCCTGACTCTGATCGCAGCCCGAGCGTGGCGAGGCGGGCCGTGGATGCCATCGATCCGCGTTGGGGAGGAGGACGAGCAGGAGGCGGACGAGGACCCGCCCCACCTTCGCCCCATCCGCCCGGAACCCACCTCGCTGCCATACAATGTTGGCGCGACGTCGTCAGCGACGTCGACAGCGAGGCGTTTATTGGGCAGCGCTGCGAATACATCATTTCTATTCATAGTGAAGTCGATGACGGCTGGGGTGCGAGGGTCGGGTGGGTTCCTGGGGAGGGTCGAGGGGCGGTCGGCCATCGGTCGTCTGGGTCGGCGGCGGCGGCGGCGGCACAGTGGGACCCATCGAGGGGCGCCAATGCGGCGACCGACGACTCTCCGCCAGTCCTCGGTCGCTCCACTGTGCGACTACTGTTGTTGTTGTTGTGTTGTAGTGGCTGCTGCAGTTATGACGAATTGCGTTGAAAGATTTGCAGCACAATCGCAGACATTGCCACACAACAACAGCAACAACAACGACAAACAGCAACAACAAAAACAACTCCCGGGCATTGAGACGCAGAGTTTACTGCCGTCGAAAAGAAGTTTTTTATTGTTATTCGCGCTTTGACGTTCCCACAACGTCGCAGCGGCGGCACCGGCGACAACATCCATTGCAACAACAACAACCACAACAACAAACCACGAAAAAAAACGACCACAACACATGCAATTAACAATTTGCAAATATTGTTGCAACATTTAATGAGCTGCAAATTAATAAAGTTGCTCGTTCTTGTTTTTGTTGCTGCCAGCGCTTTTTATGTGGAGGTACCGTTATGCAAACCCCAACGCCCACCCCCACACCTGCCGCACACATCCTCACGTATGTAGATGTGAGTGGATTTCTAAAGAGTGAGAAATTCAATTTATATAAAAATCCCACGAAAATTCCCCGGATGACGCACGTGTCAAGTTCTTTGACGCATTTTGATCCCGCAACACGAGTCGGGGCGGGGAGTGGGCGCTGCTGATTCCGGGAGCTCGGCTGCTGCTCTGTTTGTTTACTTTTGTCAACAACAACACAGCACAGCCAACAGTGGCTGAAAAAGAAGAGGAAGAACGAGAAGCAGGAGAAGGAGCAGGAGAGAAACAATAACAACAAGCAAAACAAAGCAACAACAATGCGAGCAACATGCGATGAGTTGTCAAAACAAATTAATCGAAATTTTGTTTATTTTCGATATCAAAAGCGAGTTGTCGTTTCTGGCTTCTTCTTCTTCTTCTTCTTCTTCTTCTTGTCGGTGTTGTCATTGTTTTTGTTGTCCCTATTGTTGTTGTTGTTGTTGTTAGTGATAGTGCTGTTGTTCCTCTTGATCTTGTCGTTCGTCCATTTTGTTTGAAATTTTCACAATCTACGTAAAACTCGAGCACGGAGTGAGTTCGAAATAAAAAATAAATGCTTGTAGCGATTAATAAAACCCGATTCTAATAATATGGGAAATGGACAGCAGCAACTGTGCCTGATCCCATCCCATTCCATTCCATCCCATCCCATCACGCCCCCACCTCCCGCGGGTGGGCGCCAGTATTTAATGGAATTTCATTTTATTCGCTCAATCGCCCTCTCCGAATAAAAGCGCTCTTAATCAAATGTTGCTATCCACGGACCGAGGACGGACGGATGGACAGCGAATTCGGGAACACGTGGATCGTTTTCCGATTCCGCCGTTCGGCAGCCCTCGCCGTGGCCAGGGTTGCGGGGTTGCAGGGTTGCAGGGTTGCAGGTTGCGCCTGCCGCAATTGAATTCTCATCAATCGTGCGAGTGGTTGAAGCGGCCCGGTCGAAAATAGTCCAGGCCGACTAGACGATTAATCAATCGTCGTTCTCATCAGCCGCATCATCATCGATGACACTCGCAAAATGTTCGTCGAGGGCGGGTCGGGTTGTGAGGGGGTGGAATTGAAGAATTCATTCGTAACTCAATTCAGTTTCAGTTTTTGTCGCAACTCTTCAGAGTAGTTAAATTCAAATTAAATTTTTTCAACATAAATTACGTGAATTAAAAGAAGAAAAAACACAGGAACATGGTTTAAAATCCTCTATGGCCAATAATTAGTTAAAAATTAGATTCGGTCGTCTTCCGGGTGAAGATCGACGACTTGATCATCACCGTTGCCTCGATCGATCCTCACGAGAGCGGCAATCAATCAAGACCCCGCTTCGTGGGCTTCGGCATCCGCGAGTTCCTTAAATTCCTCGATCTCCTCGTTTCATCTGTCTTTTGTTTGTTTTTTTTATTTTTTTTTTTTGTATTTTATTTTTCATCGCCTATTGTTTCGTCAAATTTCGGTGTATAAGAGACAACGACAATGGCAACGACGACGATGATAATGACGATAGCGATGATCATGATGACGTCGCCGCTTAGATTTAGAGATTTTCTTGTTTCCTAATCTGTTGATGTTTCACGATGTTGCTTTAATATTAAACAACAACAACAAGAATAACAAGGGCAACAACAAGAGCCAACAGAGGAGCCGAGAAAATGAATGGGAAATAATTTAAACGCTGGCCGACAACGAAATTGATTCGCTACAAAAACACCCGCAGTTGTTCGTGTCCATTTCGAGCTGCCGATGTCGCCCGAAGTCGGCCGATCTCGCCCCCTCACGCCGTCGTCGGGCCCGAGGACCGTCGCCTTGTCGTCCCCCGCGTCTTCGGTTCACGCTCTCTTTCTCCCTCTGTCTCGGAACTCTTGCACAAGGCGACGTGTTTTGATTCCAGGGAGGGGGAATCATTTTCATTTCCTCGGCTGCAAGGCAACAAAAACAACAATAACAACCCGAACAATAGCCTCGGTGGCAACAAGAACAACAACAGCCCCTGTAGCAGCAGCAGCAGCAGCAGCAGCAACAACACTACAAGCTGCTGATTAATTAATCCGCGCCCGGTTGACACTTCCTGAGCTGCGCCGGTGTTGCCGTCGCGTCCCGAGTGTGGGTGGCGGCGTCGACGGCGACAGAATCTGCCGGTCGATTTTTCACTTTGGAAAATTCTCTAAATTTCAAGCATTTTATCCGTTTTCCATACGATGGACGCGGAAAATAACATCCCAAGGAGAAAAATACCAACAAGAACTAGAGAAGAAATTAGCGTTTAGCCGAAAGTTCGTAAATAAATTCCACCGATCGAATTATCCACCGTTTGGACACTTTTCCTTCCCTCCCTCTCTTTCTCGCACATTCTCATGCTGTCATTGGGCTTGTCTTGATTAATTTATTTTGCACTGAACTTGAGGTTTTTGGCAACTAAATTAATTACTTTATTTTTCTAATGAAATAATTAATGGACACCGCTTGAGACTGCGTCTATATATATTTATTCCAATTTGTTTCTACGAAACCAGAAATAGATTTTATTTTTTTTGACAGGAGAGATTCCAACAACAACAACGAAAACGAAGAAGCACATATAAATAATAAGGACTTGAATTTTATTCTGAGCAAAAATCAAGATTCACTGCATGTTGTGAAATTTAACCAGGAACATTTTAAATAACAGCAACAAAGAGATTTTTCTATAAATTATGTTTTTATTAGGCCATAATTTAAATAATGATCTTTATTTGGATCCTTTTGATAGATGCCTTCACCGCCACTCGCCTAATGGTGTCCACCATAATTTATTATGATTTTATTTGACTTTTATATTTCAGAAATAATGCTAAAATTTATGGAATGTCTGCCCGGACTCTGGCTAAATTCTCACGTTACTTCGAAAGTAGCAAATCTACTACACATTTTAGGAGTATTTTTCTCGTTTAATTCAAACTCATATATTTTAGCATATTTTTTTTCAAGTTTTTTAAAATATTTGGATATGAAATTAGACTTCTTGATTTTTTATCAACTATGGACAAAACAATCCATCTGTCAAATTTTTTTTTTTTTATATATTTGAACCTATTACTAAAATATTATTTATTTTTTATATTTATATTTATTATTTAAATTCCACTAAACCAAGAATTTATGTGCCTTTAATAAATACCAATGCATGGAATGTGACGTTCGTCGACGGAGGAAATTCTCATGGAATCTCACTTTTAATTCGTGCCTGGACTTTTCTCCCTATACATTGTTGTTATTGCTGTTCAAGCTAGTGTTGTTGTCGTTGTTGTTCCCTGTTGTTAACACTGAAATAATGTAATAATGGAGAGCGAAGTTTTTATGTGACAATAAGAAGAAGACCAGACATGACTGTTTCTGTGTGTGTGTGTTGGTGTGTTCGGGTCGAAGCCAACCGCAAATGCAGAGGACAACACCGAAGACAACAACAACAACAAGAATATCCCCAGAAGAAAAGACGAATCCAAGCGGAGAAAAAGAAGAAACAATTAAGGAACAAAAGTACGAGGAGACACGAGGCAAGTGAACGGAGGGATGGATGAGGGACAGAGACAGAGGAAGGGGGGGGGGGGGAAGATGGGGAAGAGGGGGGACGAAAGCTAAAGAGGGACTCGTTCCGAATGTTAAAATGCTCAATATCTCATTTGGCTTATTTGTTGTTATTGCTGTTGCCATTGTTGCTGCTGTCGTCGTCGTCGTCGCCGTTGTCGTCATTGTTGTTGTTGTTAGGTTGTTGATGGCTGTGTTATTGCTTTTGTTCCTCGGGTGCTGGTATTTTTGTTGTTGCCTTCGTTGGAGTTGATATTATTATTGTTGTAATTTGTATTTGAAATTGTTTATTTGTTGGCTTACAAATCGCATTTCAACGCAAGGCGTCACACGCGGCATGTTGATGCACACGCACACACCGACAGCCACGGCACACACAGAGACACACACACGGACACATGGACAGGCCACACGGAGCCTTGGGCGTGGACAGATATCGAGACACCTGGCTAGCGGCGATCGGCCTGCTTTCTATTCAACGCTGGCGAGGCGACCAAAGACAGGAAACAAAAACAACGAGCACAGAAAACAACATCCACACAAACAGCAACAACAACAATAACAACAACAACAAAGCGAAGACAGCGTCGCGCGGAAAGTGAAAAATTAACGAGAGAAAATCCACCGAAAGAACCCGGGCCAGATGACAAATGTCTCTTGCGGCTTAATCTCGGCGCGCATCTCAATTATGTCAAATTATGACAATTGCTCCACCGTCCACACACCACGACAACAACAACCCCCCCCCCCCCCATTCCTCGCCCTCGTGACACCCGGAGTTCGCTCGGAATGATTGAAAACCGCGGCCACGTCCCGTTGCCGGGGCCCCGAGTGCGAGGCGAGGCGAGGCCTGGCGACGGGAGGAGCAGAAAAGAGAGGGGAAGAAACGAGAAGAGAAATGGCAGCGTTTCAAAAAACCGAAGTCCAGACATAACTCATGCCTTCGCCGAGAACCCCCTCGCCCGTCGCCACCTGCCCGCCATCGTGACCGCCTCCAACCCTTCGGCAGACGACGAAGACGCTGAATAATACAATTTACAGCATTTATTGGGCTGCGAATGGCCCTGGCCCTGAGTAGCCAATTGGTACAGGGTGACCGCTTCCACCCCCTCCCCGCCAATGACGACAGGTTCCACAGTGTCGAGGCGTTGCCAGCTTCCTCTCGTCGAGTCGACGCCCTGACCTTTCGCGCCGTCCTCGACCGTGCGAAGTTGCCGAAAGTCGCCCGCTCACCCCCCTCGTCAGTGGCCAGGATTGCGCCGAGTCACACTTTTAATAAAGGCGAGCGACGACGTCGTCGACGTTGACGTCGTTAGCCAAATAAAGACTCTGCAGGGAAATTCCGGCGTCGCTGCATTTGCATGTCATCGAGGAGGAGGAGGAGGAGGAGGAGGAGAGGACGAGAAGAAGGAGGTTGATAAGGAGGAGGACGACGAGGTCGTGGAGGACGCCTTGGAATGCTCCCCACTCGGACGGGCCCCCGGGAGCCCCGCGCGGAGCTCGGGAGACACCGCGGACCCCGGACGACAGCGGACGACGATGGCCGCAGTGTGAATAAATCGCATTGTGCGATCATGGGAGCGGGACGAGGCGACCGCGGCCGGTCGTGGGAACGGCGGGCGATTCCCATGACGTCGCTCCCGTTCCGTAAGGTGTCAAAACACACCCGAGCTCCGCGTGGCCTATTTGAGCAGCCGGTTAGCGGCTACTTAAATATAAAATTTACACCTCGCGCCTTCCCACAGGGCGCCGCCGACCCACAGCCAGATCCGGCGATCGACGGTTCGACCTGGCGATGGATCCATCGATCGTTTGGTCGGTCGCGATGTTGGCCAGCTGCGATTTCTTTGAGGCGACTCGGAGTCGGATCGCACTCGGAGTCGGAGTCGAATTCAATTACACGGCGAGCCGGCGACGTGAGTTATTAACGAGGCCTTCACGGCCGGGTCGGCAGGAGTCGGCAGGAGTCGGCGGGACGGGAGGCGGCCGGCGAAGTCTCCTGGTGGCCGGTGGCTGGTGGCTGGTGGTGGGGAAAATGACGCCGTCACCGCAGCCGCCGACGACGACAGCAGCAACAACACAGCAGCGGACACGACGACACTCGACGTGTTGAATTTAATCGCCCCTGGGGCGTATTTATACGATCGTGTCGACAACGGCAACAACAGTAACAACAACGAAACAACAGCAGCAAAGCAACAGCAACAACAACAACAACCAGCTGTGGTCGAAACTTCCAACTTACGCTCACGACGAATCAACCGGAATCGCTTTGATGGCGATGACAATCGAATTACAACAGCAACACCTTCCTCCTCTTCCTCTTCTTCCCCCCTTCCTCCGTCGTCGCCTCCTTCGGGCCACGAGTTGTGCGAAGAACGAGTTGTCGAGGGGCTGCCGAGGGGGTGGGGGGTGGGTTTGAGGTGGCGGCTGCCAAGGAGCGAAACAACCAATTTATGAATTGAATTTATTTGTGGCCCGGAGCGAGCTCTTATAAGTGGAATCGAATTGAATCGAATGAATCGGATGAAGTGATCGTGCAGCGAGCGTCATTTGAATACGAACTCGGAGGGAGGGTGGCCCAAGTGGGCGTGGCAGCCTCTGGAGGACGTCGGCTACCGCCGTGTCGCAGGGTCGCACAATTTATGCTTATTGAATTTAAATCCGGCTCTTAAATTACTCATGATTGAGGGCAGGAACTGGACGAAGTTCGAGGGAAGCTTCGAGGAAGCTCCTCAGATCGGGCCGCGTTGCCCCCCAGAGCCGAGTGCCCGAGCCATAGTTTCCAACAAATTTCCACCTGGTCCGACTCCTTCGGATGGCTGTATTACCTTCTCCGCCCCGCTCCGGACGCCAGCCAACTTCTCCCGTCGTCCCGTCGCCCGGGGCCCTGCTCCACATGTGTGTTCGAAATTTAACCACATGGCAACACTGTTCGCCACACCGTGTTGCCGCCGCATTCCTCCGACAATGAGTGTGAAATTTTTATGCTCTCCGTAGCTGTTGCCGTTCTCACCGCTTTCTCTGGCGGCGACCGTTTAATTCTCGCATTCAATTAAAACCTCGTAAATTCCTCTCTTTTCCCTACCCCTCCGCTCCTCTCACTCCATGGCTCTCTTCATGACTCTTCCGCCCCTCCACCGAGCGTCCTCGACTCCTTCGCCACGGTCCAATGGGTTGGCGCTCTTGGCCGGCCGGGCCGAGTTCGCTAAGTTGTTGCCAATCGCGTCTGCTCAGGTGCTGCGCTCGTAAAGAGCCGCCAGAGAGAAAAGCGTATTTCGTTCTAGATTCTGGTCGCCGACTCCGGCAGGCCTTGTTAGGGCAACATGGGGAAGAATAGCTCTTGATTTTCAATAAAACTGCTATATTTTTGTCGATTCTAGAAAAAGTCATATCATATCATATCGTTTGACCCGGCCTTTTGGAAGAGTTAACAACACTCCGTCGCCTTCACATCGATGACACAAAATGACATTCGAGCTCCCAGCTCTCGTATGTCATTCGGTTCCCGTTTCAGTTCCGGTTCCGCTCTCTCCCGCAGCCTCCTCCACAACGAACCTCGCAATCAAGAGAAGCAGAAGCAGCACGACAGCAGCCTCTGTGGTGAGTTTCCTCGACGCGTCTCTGCGAGTGGTGGGTTCGATTCCGGTTCGCATGTGCGCTCGTTTCGCTCCCACGGCGTTCCTCTCATGCTGGAGCTGGTGTCGGTGTCGCTGCCATTGCCATTTCATTCCAGCGATTGGAGATGTTGTTGTTGCCGCCGCTGCTGCTGCTGTCGCACATTGATAAATTATAAATTCTGCAGCCCTCGTCCGCGCGTCGCTGCCCTCCCGGACGTCGACGACGTGGCGCAGCCAATCGGGTGCCGTCGCCGCGCACAATCGACGCAGCGTCTGTGTTGGAATCAATTGAATCGTGTTTGAATCAAACGCCCTTTCGACCGGCGTCGCGCCAGCAGAGCGTTGGGGCGTGGACTACAACAACGACGCAACGAAAACGACAGCCTAAGCAATAGCGAAAACAACAACAGCAGCATAAACACAATCAATCGCATGTCGTGGCCTGGCGAACGAGACCCGACGAGACGAAGCAAGACGAGACGAGCCGAGACCCGGAGACGTTGCGGAGCGAGACTCGAGTTAGCGGTGTAACCAGTGTAGTTGTTGTTGCGTGCTGCTGCTGCTGCCGACGCCGCTGCGGACGATGATGTGGTTGTCGTGGCGTCGTCTACATGTGGATATCGAGCTGCTGGAGAAGCCGAAGCCCGAGCCGCAGCCGAGCCATTCGATTGGAGTTCCCGCCGCCGGCGCGTGGAGTGGATCCGACGAATCAGGCGATTGTTTTCCGCCGCCCGGCCACGGCCCCGGCCGCCGTCGGACGTGAGCGGCAATAGAACGTCGCGATTAGAGCCGGGGGCCGTCGGCGGGAGTCCGAATTAATGCCATGTAATGGGGCCGCATCGCGATCCGACTGTCCGACTGTGAACGGAATTAATTCCGAGGGCCTTCAGAGGCCCTTTGTTCGCAATCGCAATTAAAACTTCTCAATTATCGCTTCTCCATTATTATCTGGCGTTTCAACCTTGTCGATAGACTTTTCCAAGCACAAAGCAATTTTCTAATTGTTCCGGAAAATCTTCGTCAAAAATTTGCCTTTGTTTATGCTCCCAGAATTTGAATAGCATCCGATGAACTGCAAATCTTCGGTTCATCTTTTAAACTATTCTCGATACTGTTGAGCTAATGGGGTTTTCTTTCTGAATTTAATGGGACAAGACTGGGGGAAAAATACAAAAATGCACAAACGTCTTCAAAACAATCATCGAAAAAAACGGCGTCTCAAACTTCTCTCATCTTCAACAGAAAACGTAAATTCTGTCCAAATTTCTTAATATACTCGAATTCTAGCAAAAACTAAAGCAGCGAGAATTTTCTAAAAGTTAAACTAAAAAACGCATTTCCATTAATAATAAAATTCGTAATATCTCCATTTCCACCAATTAGATTCAAAGCACTTTAATTCGAATGCAATGGCAAAATTTCTTTCGGAAAGGTTTCGAATTATTGCAATTTTCTTGTACCATAAAATCAAAGATATCATTCCCGAATTTACGAAATCAATTCTCAATATAGTTTTGGGATTGGGTTCCCAGAAGTGAAGTCTTCAGTCCATGAACAAACCCGTTCAGCTCTTCAAAGAAAGTCCCCAGGAACGATGAAGAGCCGCGCGCGCCCAGTTCAGTCCACGCAGACCGATATTAGATTGCAATTAACCACATGGACTACGTAGGTAGAGCCCTCTAATCCGCCACAATCTCCGGAGACACAGGCTTTGGTAGGAGTGAGAGTGACAAACATTGATTTCCGTGCCGTGCGCCCGAGCCAAGGACACAAGCACTCAAAGGGGACAGTGATGTGGAAACGGCGCCGATGTCTCGGGGAAATGAAACAGGAGCAGCTCAAGGAACGCCAAAGCGACAAGAACAAAATACCTGAGCAGGCGGAGGAAGAAATGAAGTAAGTGAATGAAGTGGAGCAAGTGCGGGAGGACGGGGAGGAGGTGGCGAGTGTTGACAGAAATAACGATACTGAATCCGTAGAAAATCGGAGAGAGCGATAATTACACACGCCAAAATCCGACCAGCGGAGGTATTAAAAAAATTGAATTACAATGCGACAAAGGGCGAGAAGGACGAGAGGACGAGGAAGGGGCAGACGACACACGAGAGAAGGAGCCCAGGCGAACGTGGTATCAAAAGGAGACTTACGAGCACTTCGATTGCGTCGCCAGGATTAAACGGGGGCGGTGGTCGGCAGTCGGTGGTTGGTGGCTTCTGTAACTCGATCACTTGGGGGAATTATTGGGAATTAATAAGCAGGCGAACAGACAAACAGACGGCTCACAGACAGGCGGACGGACAGACCGTCATATGTTCGATTTGCAGGTCGCATTGAAATGTCCAGTGAGCCGGAGCTGGCCATGGCCATGGACACCTCGGGCCCACCCGCCCCGGTGCGAATCGAATCGAATCGAATTGAATCGGGAACGGGAACAAGGCGAGGCCGAGAAAGCGTTTAATGGCTCAGGGGTGATTATCACGTGATAATCGCGGCATTAGGGCATTGTCGGTAATCGATACAATCGCCAGGAGCTCGAATCAACTCGATGCGGCGACGATATGAAAGAAGCGACTCCGGCTCGATTGGAGGGGACGTGGTCCGGCGGCCGCGATTCCAATTAGTGGCCGGGGTGCGGTTCCGATCTCGAATTAATTCCTCGCTTTGATGGCATTATTATTTAGATCTGACTTCTTAATTGATCGAATTCCGGCGGAGGCACACAAAGGCAAACCGATGGATTGGAGGTGGAACCGGGTCACTTGGATTGGCAGTCCTCAAGGGGCCGGGGGTTCCCGGTAGCGGACGGAGCGGGGGTTCCGCGGAGTCACGCGAGCGACTCTGCTGACCGACCGCTGACCAGCCGACCTGGCGATGGGATGGTGGACAAACAGCGACGGCGGCCGGGGTTTTCTAGAACTGTTTGCCGACTCTGTGACGCACATCCGGCGCGATCCGTCGCGATCGGTCCAGTCAAAGGTGACCGACTACGGTATGTGCGATATGTACCCACATATAATCGGCGGAACGACGAACGACGGTCGGCTTCACAGCTCTTTCCATGCGAGCGCAAACAATGGCCAGCACACCGTGCCCTCTCTGTTTCTGGAACAAAGGCCGACGAAATATTCAAAACGCTACAACGGACGGGGATCGTGGCCAGGGAGCGGGGCCGGGGTCACACCGGTAATAGTAATGGTAATGGCGATGGCATTGCTAATGGAGATGGAGCGGGCGATGGCGATGGCAACAGGGAGGGCATCACAATCGGCCGCGGACAATTGATACAATGTCGACGAGACGGTGACGAGACGACGTGGAGACGGCGATGATGATCGGGGTGACGTTGATATATAATTAGGCATTGACAAGAGATTCAGAAAATATCACGCGGACGGCTTATTTACGGACCCAGAGCCACAGCCAGAGTCAGACTCAGACCCGGACCCGGTCGGGCACAAGTGAGGCCTTTGATATGCGCTGGAGCAGCCGTGGAGCGGATGCGGGAGGCGAGTGACGGAGGCGGGTGGTGAAAACGTAAAAAATAAATTATTTATTTTGTGGTTAAGAGCTTATTAAGGTACGCTTATTGTGTTGTCTCCCCCACCTCCGACCCAGCGTCCGTCGGTCCGCCCGCCAGACAATTATGAAATATTTCCATGTGAACCACAATGCGGATTACATCTGGGGACGCGTACAAATCACGGTGATGAATAAATGCCGGGCCGTGAGTGATACCGAGGACAGACAAACAAACAGACGACGGACGGACGGACGGACGGACGGACGGACGGACGATGGCTCCATTCAAATTCAACGGCTGAAAGGCGTGAGATTTGAATGACAAAACCGATGTTGTTATTGCCGCCGATGCCGATGCTGATGATATTATTTCGAGCCCGATAAACACAGCAATTGTCAAATACGTCGGCCGTAAGTGATGGCGGACAAACGTTTCCTTTGTGCGACGCCCCCGGCCCGACCCCGACCGAGGTGGGGAGTTGGGGAGGCGACCGCAAAATTGACATCGGCCCCCCGACAATGGGGCACCCGTGGAATTTTTAATTCGCTGGAGGCTGGAGGAGCGAATCGGGTCCGCGGCGGGATCCATGGCTGTGGAGCTCGATTGAGTACACCGCGGCTGCGATGATTGATTGCTCCCGGGGACCACGGCGTCCCACATCGTCCCAGGCTCCCTCCCGCGCCTACCTGTGCGCATTAAAATTCCAGCCCTCAAATCGGGCGTCGGCGGGTGACGAGATCTTGCAGCATCACCCTGAGGTCTTCGCGTCTTTGTCGCGCCCTGGCGTCCCGGTGTCACGCGCTCTCAGCCCGGATCTGTGACAAATCACCCCGGAGGGATTGGGAGAAGGAGCCGGAGTCGAAGTTGGAGCCGGAGTCTGAGTCGTCGGCATGACCTGTCGCTCGCCCTGACCCAAGGCGTCGAACCCCGATCGAGCCATTGGCTCCGATGGCGCGATCTGTGAAGCTTGACTCCTGATCTGTCAATTGGATTGCACACCGACTCGATGTCGGGTTCCTGGTGATCTGGAGAGTGGGGCGCGAATCTTGCTGGGAGGCCGGAGAACCTCAAGGCTGCTTCTGTGAAACCATCTCCAAATCCACCTCCGTCAGGACGATGCCATGACGACGAAGGGGGGTCCAGGGCGATGGCTCGAAGAAGGCACGACATGGTGGGATGATGGATAGATGGACCGGAGTCATTGGCGTTCGCCTCATCCACGCCGGTTCGAACTTAAAAGTGAACGATTCTGAAAATCTATAAAACTACAATGTAAAGTGTTTGATTCTATGTTTTTCGCGAAATTGACTCGCATCCAATTATAGCCGGCACGTTGTAAAGTGCATTCCGTCTCACTCACTCCCGATCTCTCTCTCTCTCACGCTCTATCTCCCGTGCTCTCTGTCCCTCTCCAACTCGAACTCCGGTCCCGCTCCAACTCGGCCGTAACTTCAAAGCGCTTCAATTCTCGCTTGATCTTGAACGCAAGCGGAACAGAGTAATAATTTTACAACAAAATTAAATGGTGCAACAACAACGACGCGAGCAAGATGAAGATGATCATGAAGCGAGGCGAAGCAGATGACGGAGCAGGCGAAGGAGGCGAAGCAGGAGACCAGGAACAGGAGTAGGAGACTAAAACACTTTGATTTATTCGCAGAATAATTGAGAAACGCTCTTTCGATACGACGAGATCCGTCTCGGCGAGCGGGCCCCTCTCCCTTGCTCTCCCCATGCCACTCCCCCTCCTCTCTCTTGTGCTCTCGCTGCCCGACTCTGTGTCTATCTCTGTCGCTCCGCCGATCGGCCTCGTGGATGATAGACGTGCGTTGACGATGACGAGCTTACGTTGCAATAGCCGAAGCGGTGCTGAGGAGGACGCGAGGCGGCAGAGGCAGGGGCGTAGGCAGAGGCAGAGGCAGAGGCAGAGACAGGAGCCACAACAAGAACAGAAACAACAACTCGCAACTCGCAACTGGCAACTGGCAGCGATGAAGATGTTGCTGGCTGGACTCGGCTTGGCTTTGTGGTGATTTACTCGCAGTGCAACTTATTAAAGCGGGCCGAGGAACGATCCGGAGCGAAGCCACCACGGCGGCGAAATTGCGTAAACTGATGTTTTATGAATTCGCATTCGACGAAAAATACATAAAATTCCGAACATAAAAGATTCGGCATCTTTTTAATTTAACACAAGCACGTCGACAACAGCAGGAACAACAGCAACGGGAACAACAAAAGCAACATGAGCAGCAACAGCAACAGCAACAGTAATAACCACAACATCCATCAGCAACAACAAGAAATTAAAGCCGCAGAACACTTTAAATAAATCGTTTATTCTCTGCTCGCAGCTCGCGTCATGCAGATTTGAATTTTACAGAATCCGGACCACGACCAGGGAGCGAACGAATGTGGCAGTGGGCGGGGGAGGCGAGAAGAGAGAGAGAGAGAGAGAGAGAGAGAGAGTGAGAAAAAGAGGGGAAGAACGAGATCGAGAGAGTTCCAGGGCGGCGGCCTGCGATTTGTACGTGATCTTGCCGGGATTTGACGTCGGGACTTCGCGCATGAAGAGATTTCAATATGTGGAAACTGATTTTATTTTATCCAACATCCTGAAGGCGAGAACCGATCGACCGAGGACTCTGATCGGCCGCCTGGGGAGCAGTTTTTGGAAGCCCGAATGGCGCACTTTCACTGAACACACCCAGGACGCAGGTGGTCCCCATGGCAATGGGATTCGCCGCCTTGGCAACGGCAATCGAGTTTGTTTAAATAAACTTTAATACCCAACATTAGAAGGAGTCTGGTCGTGCTGTAGTTGGAAGCAACGATGTTTTGGGGAATCAGCGAGAGCCTCGACCTCTACCAGGAGTACCTTAATGCACTCAAAGCCCACAAGGACATCCAGAGCGCGGACCCTGGAGGTGATGGAGACGACGTCGACGCACCAGAGGGAGCCGCCTCTACCGACCAGTCGCCGGGCTGCCTCAACATCCTGCTCTTCGGGGCGGGCGACCCGCGGCACGTGATCAGGACGATGGCCAAGCGCTACCAGCACCTGGGCCAGGGTCAGGACGTCGTTCCCACCCTGAACTTCTACGTCCTGGAGGGATGTGTCGAGATCGTGGCGCGGAGCATCGGCCTGCTGGCCATAGCGCTGGAGCGGCCCGAGAGCGTGAGCCTGCGTAACAAGACCCACCTGTTCATGGACGTCTACGGCAACGCCCTGGTGCGACCGGCCTCCCACCAGTACCTGGTCGGCAAGGCGAAGTCCCTGCTGCGGATGGTGACGGACGAGCAGCACCTGCGGAGCCGGGCGCCGCCGCTGCGGATCGACGGGCTGAAGTACCGGGAGCGCGACGGCCTGGAGAACGCGTTCAACTTCTGGCTGCCGAAGGAGGGCCACGTCTTCAACATGCCCGACTACTGGGCGGCGCGGGTGCGGCAGCAGCTGGGCACGCGCTACGACCACCGCGAGGGCGTCTTCGACTGGGACCTGAACATGACGCTCAAGTACCGCGAGGCCAAGCAGATCTGCTCGCAGGTGAGACCGCCAACCAACCGACCGACCGACCGACCCACTCCAGTCCGACCTCTCCTTCCGATCGTTCCAGGAGTACCGTTACTGGCGCGAGACGGGCATCGCCTTCACCTTCCCCGAGTACGAGCAGTGCAAGCCGAACAAGACCCTGGCGGCCGGCCTCGTCCGCAACGGCGAGCGGTACGTACACCGGGGCTACGTGGGCGACATGCAGGCCGGGCCGTTCTGCACCTTCGGGCTGCGGACCAGCGACGAGCGCCTGACGCGCTCGATGCACGGCGAGAACGACTACCGGGCCACCGACGTCACGGAGCGCAACCTGCTGGAGCTGTTCTACGAACTACAGGAGGGCAGACCGTACGAGCACGACAAGGAGCTCTCGCGCAAGTACGGATGCGTCCGGCTGAAGATGGGCAACCGCTTCACCTGGAACGAGTGCGACCTGGACGCCATGCAGGACTACGACGGGCCTTGGATACACGTGGAGGGCGTAAATGTGAACTACATTTCTGCGGATGAGGTCTTCAATCTGCAGGAGCCCAATGGCCGTTGGCAGGGCTTCTTCGACGTCGTCTTCGTTGGCCACAACTATTTCGCATTCGTAAAGTCGGCGTTCGCGGAGGTGTTGCGTCCGAATGCGGTCCTGCTGCTGGAGACGAAATTACTGACACTGGCCAAGAAAGAGGAATTGGCCGAGTTCGAATCGAAACTGAAAACGTTCGCTAAGAATGCGAACTTGGTGAATGTCGTAAACTACAACACAATAAATGCGAATTTCACAGTGCTTAAATTCCGCAAGCAAGAGGAGGAAAACTCAGTAGATTCGACTCAAGAATCCAATTCACTAGAGTGTTGAAGAAGGAAGCAACAAAAATAGAACACCCGTATTTATTTAGTTTTTATACGAATTATTTTAACACTAACTGCTATTATTATTTAAATGGATTCTTTTTCTTCGACCCCCAAGAATCCAAGTTGAACTGCATGTTATCCTTGTATGAGCGCACTCTAGGCTGGGAGTCTTCTTCACTATCTTCAACCCCGATTAATTGATCAATTCGAATATTCAGTTTTTGCGCTCGTTTATTCGCGGAGTGTGGATCACGTTTGTGCTCCATCTGCCAATCGGCAATTTTTCGTCGCGGCACATGTTGCAACGACTTTTCCCAATCGCCGGTGTTTTTCAAGTCCAACATGATCTTTATCATTTGGTTCAGAGTGAGTGACTTTCCCGAACCGGAACCCCAACTAAGGTAGCGGTCAAGTGGAAGACGAGCCATTCGAAGACCCAGTTTTTTGGCCTTCGCCAACGAGAGGGGTTCATTGTTGACCTATTGTTAAAGACATGAATAAGAGAACCATACAAGAAGATATTTAATATTATTTTTACCGTATCGACCATTGCACCCACAATGTAAATATCATCCGGATTGTACTCCTGTAAATCGTTACGGCAATGGGGAGTCAAATAAACCAGATTCTCTTTGGGAAAGATCTCGGTAAAACATTTCTCATGAATATTCATGGGAAAGTCTGGGTTCAACATTGTCGGAATATAGCGTTGAAGAGACTGCATGCAAGGACTCCGCAGATTGACATTGCAATAATGGAGATCAAATGGGTCGTCGTGAGCACGATTATCCGCAAAACAAAACATCAACTGTTTGGCGGCGTTTAATGCCTCACGATTTGTCATGTGTTGGTCGTAGGAACAGTCGAGTACAATTTTTTGACCATACTGCATGGCGCGAGTAAGCCTGAGGATAGAGGAGCATTAATCTATAAATGCATTTGCACTTTTATAATTACCTATAGTTTTGCCAATTAGTTATTGTAGAATCATAGATTCGAAGAAATAGTGTAGTGTGTGACAACCCGTAAATGATATGATTGTTCTCTTCACGCTCTTTCTTCTGCTTCTCCTTAATCTCCAGTATTGCTTGTGCTCTTTGCTCTTTCTTTCGTTCATTGGCCTCCTTCTTCATATCGATCTGCCACAAATAGGCATAGTATTTCGAGCGAGCCGTCTTAGTCGGAAGCGTTAGCACGTGATCCCAGTGTTTGTCCTGGAAAAACGAGAGAGGCGGAACCCGCCGGCCTTCCTGGTGAGCTATATCCGCTTCCAATTGTAATACTTTGAGTCGCTTCTCTCTATCTTCGGGTGTGAGTTGAGATGAGACGTCTTCATCTTCCGATATATCATCGTTGAACTTCGACAAGTCTGAAGCAAATGGGTTTTTCCCTTTCTGTGTGTTTCCATCTTCATAGAGCTGAGTAGAACTGTTGACATTGCTCCTACCAAGACTTCGTCCTTCACTTTTAAAAGGATTTCTAAAGTTCTTAGGTTTATCCGTGTTTTCCTCTCCACTCGTTTCATCCAATTTAATGCCGGACAACATTCGTCGACTTTGTTGCTTAAGTTTACTGAGCCGTGGTACATCAAACCGCTGCACAGAGTTCAACTGTCTCAGTTGGAAGATATTACGAATCATTTTTATTTTAAATTTATTAAATTACTTTTATTAAACTAATTACTGAAGCATTTCTTTGGAAGTTATAACCTAAAAAAATTTACAAATGACATTTCCTTGAACTCAAAAACAGCTGATTAAGGAGAGTGTTCAATTTTATAGAAACGTGAGCTTTGAGCCACTCTGATTTTTTTTTTTTTTACAACCCACAATATTTAAAATAGTAATGATCAAATTACGTCAAGCTTTAAATATTTATAATGATATTGTATTTTGAATTAATTTTTATTCACCCTGCGTTTACTGAGATCTAAATTCGTTGCTGGAAATTTGCATTACGAAATTCATGTTCGTGTGAGTGAAATGTTTTATAGTTCGAGGAGTTTAATTCAACCATTTTTATTCAAACATTAATTTTTCATACGCGATAGAAACAGATGTAATTAATTAAAGTTAATTCAATCCAAGTACAATCTATAATAACTAATAACTAATTAAAACATCCTCGTGTCGATAACGCAGGTCAAGATTCATTTGACAACTATGCTTTGTTATTATTTTGGAATTGTTTTTTTCTCCGTCATTTTTTGCCAATATTGATTTTCGATGCAGATTTACAAAATCTGATGTTAATCTTCACTTTTTGCTAACGCCAGACATGACTGTCAATACAAACACTTTAAACTCAATGTTCCGGAAAATTGATTGAAACGTTTGGGTATCGAAACTACGACCCCAATGGATTTGAGTGTTAACGTCGAACTCAGCTTCGAGGCGCTAATTGGATCGCTATTGGCTCTGTGTGCACTATTCGCGTTCTGTCGCAGCCTACTTGTCGAGGATGTCATATGCATTCCGGGGAAAACTCGTCACAGTTGGAAGTCCATCAAAATCTTGGACAAAGTCTGTACACCTACATCGCTTTAAAAACCGTCGTTCAGATTTCGGTTTTCTAGGCTTGCTATTGCAACATCTGCGAAATCCTTTTAACACCATCAGCAGGGCTCTTTTGCGATTGCTGCGGACTCTGCGCCCACTCCTCGTCTTGCACGAAGAAAGCAGATAAACAGTTCCGCTGCAAAGATAAATGGGTCAAACATGAAAAATCCATGCGCCATTTATGGGTTAAAGGTAAACCATTAACGAACAATATTCTGAAATAGAATAAAATAAACATTACATTTAGGGAATCTGCCATTGGTCGTGAGTTGTGATGCCTGCAAAGAGGAAATTGACTACCATGCCACAGCTGGCTTATACGGCTACCGCTGTGCCTGGTGCCATCGTTGCTTCCACAACAATTGCTATAAGCGCATCGATGTGAAAGCCGAATGCGACTTGGGAGAATTCAAAGACATGATCTTCCCGCCGTATTGCATTGTAGCGGCGCGTACCAGAGAGTCGGTGCGCTTGCATTTGGCTGGTATCAAGCCGCCCAGCATTGATAATTGGGAGCCGTTGATCGTCATCGCCAACACCAAGTCGGGCAGCAATACAGCGTCCGATGTTGTGTCATTACTCAAAGGATACTTGCATCCGCTACAAGTAATGGAATTGGGTTCCCGTGGTCCACAAGATGCCATGCAATGGGCAGCAAAGGCCCATCCACGACCATGTAGAATTTTGGTTGCCGGTGGTGATGGCACTGTCGGATGGGTCCTGAATACTATGTACGCTCTCAATATAAAGGTAAGAAAGATATCAATTAAAAACGAGCATGAATTCCAACAATCATTTGATTCCCTCAGCCAATTCCGTCAGTTGCAATTTTGCCGCTAGGGACCGGAAACGATTTGTCGCGTGTTATGGGCTGGGGTCCCGAACCACCATCCGTCCTTGATCCTGTACAAATTCTAAGAAATGTGAGTTCACATAGTTAATCAACACCACAATCTGACTTTACCGAGATGTAATTCTAGATTAAAAGTGCCCGATCCATAAATTTGGATCGATTTGATTTGCAAATAGAAAAGCTGAACTACCGCCTCCCAATTCAAAGACATCCCATCAAAACCATCCATGTCTATAACTACTTCAGTATAGGTGTGGATGCTCTGGTCACTTATAACTTCCACAAAACCCGGGAATCGCGGTTTTATGTTCTGAGTAGTCGAATTTTCAATAAGGTACTGAAGAGGAAATACATTATACATAAGTTGTATGTAACTTTTACTCTTTTCATATAGTTAATATACTTTGGATTTGGAACACAACAAATTGTCCAACGCGATTGTGAGGGCATCGAGAAGAAATTGGATTTGTACTTAGATAACCAGCTAGTTCAGTTGCCTGAGTTGCAATCGATAGTCTTTCTTAACATTGACTCCTGGGGAGCTGGTTGCAAGTTATGTGGTAGAAACTAGTAGAAATGCATTATTTGCAAGTTTTGTATTCATGTGTTTTCTTATAGAATTGAGCAACTCAGACTCCAACGTAAAAATTATGAACTCTGTTTCCGATGGCATTTTAGAGGTATTCGGCATTGTTTCGTCGTTTCACATCGCCCAATTGCAGTGTGGAATTAGCAAACCTGTTCGCATTGGTCAGGCCAAAAATATAAGAGTAAGTTTAGTATTGTAACCTTTCAAAAGAGTATACATTAGAAATCGTTTTCTTCATAGATCCAAATTAAGTCGTCCTGTCCCATGCAGGCAGATGGCGAGCCATGGCTGCAGTCACCAGCTGACTTGCGTTTGCAGTCGCGGAGCCAAGTGCGAATGCTGAAATTGGAAAGCGACGCCTAAATATTTCACTTACTACTACACATAATCTAAAGAATTTGACACTGCTTTATGATCCAGTACGATTTTGTACTTAATATCTACACTAAAACAGTAACTAAGAACTCTTACAGATTTTACTAGCTTATCTATTAATCTATATATAAGAATCTATTATCTTTATTTAAAATTGGTACCAATACTGATTAACTTTTTTTTTCTTTTTTACTAATTTATTAAAGAAATTGTTTTTTGTTGAATAATTTTTGCTGTAGCACGGGAAGAATAAAAAATAAACATGTGAAAAATCGTATTTTGCAATTTGTGACCACAAAGCCTTATCAATTTCTAGTTTTACACCAGGCTTATCAATTTTAGTAGCATTTATTTGCTTTTAAGAATATTGTGGTAACCGAGAACTGAATTAAAATCCAATTATCCGTGCCCAGTTATAAGAAATTGTAAACCAATTATGTTTGTCATGTAAAAGGTGTCCTTAACCAAAGTGTATTTATTAACAAAATACTTGCACTTTGTACTTCAACTACAAGCTATAACAATGCTTTCTGATTTGATCGATTTTCTTCGCATTCCTAATCATATTACCTCAAGTAACAAAGCAAGTTTTAGTTATTGTATGTAATTTTTTGAGAATTATACAAATTCAATTTTCGATTTCTACAGTGAAGCGCTAGCAGGGAACAATAGGATAAAGTAGTCAGAATTACATTAGACAAAGATAAAGCGTTATTCATATATGTAATTTTAAATAATAAAACTGATTTATTGTTGTTAATAATCAATTATGTGGTTTTTGAAGTGTCGTAGTGTTGAGGCGGGTATTTAAAATGCGTTCTAAAGGTCACATATCGATTGCCCAATTTAGGGCATCGTCAGCTCCATGATCGCGTTAACGATATCGTTATTATTATTCTTGAGCGCACGTATGGCCCTGGCGCGAGAGGTGTTTGCCTGTGTGATGACCAACTCAATGTCCTTCTCATCCACTCCATTCTCATCTACTTCCTCTTCGTCTTCTTCGGCAATTGGTGCAACCGATGTGGTTGTTCCAATGGTATCGGCAGCTCCAGCTGCTTCTGGGGCCTTGAACTTCTCGGCGGCAGCCACCTGAGCCTGCTGTGACAGATCCTCAATTTTGGCTTCACCGAACACAATGTATGTATCGCTGTGGGGGTTCTTGTACACATCGGGGTTGTTGATAACGAACAAAATGTTCTTTGACTTGCGAATGGTGACGCGGTTAACGCCCTGGATTTGCTTCAAACCCAGCTTCAGCATGATCTTGCGTGCCTTCTTCTCGCCGCGCGACTGTTTGGCCTTGGACACCAGGTCAATGGGCAGACCGGTGGCGCCACCACCCAAGCGAGTGGTGCCGGCATCTTCCAACTCGGGAATAGTATCCTCAGAGTCACTGTCGCTAGCGTCATCCTCGATGCGGACGTCCTCGGCCTTGGGCTCGGCAGCTGGAGCAGCGGCAGCGCTGTCGGTCTTGATTTCAGTGAGTTCTGGCATTTTGACAGTCGGTAGCTGTTGAGTGCGAGATGAAAACAGAATTTAGTCAGTATTCTCATAGCGGACAAAGTCTATAATTAACAATATGAAAATATTTGAAAATAATGAAATAATCATTTTTTTCATTTTCATCATTGTTGTATACAGCCATAGAATTTCTCGCCCAGCCCGATAGCCATTCAGTATGGCAGGGGGTAATTAACTGACCCCAACTTAGAATTCAATTTCAGGCCTTTATATTAATTGTCTGCATATAATTTTCACATTACTCATGTTGGCGGCATATAAGTCACAGCTATTATATATTTTAACATATTTTTTCACATGGATGTTCAATATTTTTTGCGATAAATTACCTGAGAAAATTTTCACCCTGCGCGAATAATTCGTAACTTTTTGACAAAAGGAATTTTTGTGCGCTCAAGTTGGTAAACGTGCACTTAGGGTGACACTCTTACTTATTTGCTCCGCCATCTAGCGGTCAATTTTCAGCAATTGAGGCCAGTGGTGCAAAATGTAACAAAAAACAACAATAAAATAAAAATAATGAAAATTAAAATAAATATAATTATTGTTTCTTTATAAAAATTAAAACTCCTCGTACTCTTGAAGACAAAATTTCTCCTCTGGGATTATCAAATACTGCCAACAAGATTTTCTTGTTATTTGATTAGTCGAATCTTAATATCATGAATATTAAATATTCGTTTTTCATTTAAAATAAATATATTTAATTACTATATCAGTACTTTATATTAGTATATGAATATATTAGTATATTAGTTACTTTCGATTAGAAAAACAGTTGCTCCAGTTTTCAAAAAAGTGCTATCAGTTCGATCCGGATAACTTTACTAGAGAGCCGTCCGTCGTTCTGACACAATTTCTCGACAGCTCCATGGCCCAACCCGATTCGTTTCGAGTCGCTGTTATTGCAAAAGTTTTCAAGTTACCGTGCGCGAGCCTACTTAAAGCTCTCCCACGCAATAACTGCTAATTGTCATTCAATTAGAAGAGCGAAGAGAGTTCGCTGAACAAAACAGAGTGAAAGAGAGGGAGATAGGAATGCAAAACACAAACCCCACCACACAAACAAATCATTATATAACAATAACCCTTCTTCCCCCGCACTGTACCACTCCAGTCCACCACCGCATTGTCCTCGCTGATGTCCTTTGGCGAGTCGCTCATATGATGACTGAATCGAATTGACTCCTGCGTGAGGTTCTTCTGCGAGGACAACTAATCAAATGAGGCGCTTTTAGAGCCGCCCAACGATCCACCATCCAGCGGCGGCTCCGGCAACGCTCCACTAATACCATGGCAGCCGCGCCTCCGTCAAAGACAACAGCAAAGAACAACAATTGAATCTTCTTCGACGCCGACACCACCGTCGCCGTCGTCGTTGTCGTCATCGCTTGTGCAGCTCTCAAAGAGCGAAGCAAAGATCCGAGCGAGCATCGAAAGTGGAAAAGTTTTTATGACTTGGTAATTGTTTCGATAATTTTATTGTGATTATGTTTGCGCAAAGTCAGCGAGCAACAAATCAAAGGACAACAAACACATACGCCCACGCACGCACATACACGCAAGTGGGGAATGCATGTAATTTTCACTCGATTGAAACACGATCAAATATTATTAGATCCATTGTCCTATGCTATTTACCAGAAACATTTCAATCGGCCAACGATGACGCCGAAGAGCGGAAGGATGGTGTGGAGTCGAATCAAATCGAATGTGGGGACATATTGTGCTCTTATCTGATTTGTTGACTCCTCCATTATCGCCGAGTTGTGAAATCCATTTAATCCACTTCTCGTGTCGTCCCCAAATTCGTTTCCCATGTTGCTGGCATTAATTGCCACTCGGTGATGCTTTCGTTCCACTTATCAAAAGCGATTTTGTTTTGTTTGCTTTTGTTTTTTGGGGTTTTTGATTTTTTCATGTGTCATTAGGAAGTCGAACAGATTCCACCAAATTTCGGCTATGATATGAGATAAGATAATGACTATACTTCGGCTCTGGTGAATGAATGGGGAATTTTCGGTATTGGTTCCTCACCTCCTCCGCTGATCAGCAACCTCATCCTCCTCCTCGCAATAAATAATAACCATAACCAGATTGCAGTTGTTTCGAAAACCCGATCAAGGCCAGCACAGTCCATGCGATCCTTTAAACTGGGTTTTAAACTGAATTCCCCTTCATAAAATTCAGAGCTACGTCCTTCGGAATGTTTATTGATTGATGGAACCTTGTCACTAATGCATATATCGATTCGCTTCGGTTCGAAGCAACGTCGAATTCTCAATGAGCCGAAAATACAGGAGTCACAACGAAAACAGACACAACAGCACCAACGGCAATAGCAACAAAACGAACAACAAGAAAGCGACAAAAACAAATACATCCAACGCTTGGCCCGTTTGATGAATGGGCCATCGAATGTTGCGTAGTACGAGAAACAAAAGTTTATCAACATTTCGGTCCGACTTGCGGTCAACAGGTACGGCTCCAGGTGTGCGTGCGTTGGTGTGTGGGAAAAACCAATCACACACACCGAGGACCACTCACACCAGCACAGGAACAACGCCATGGGGTTGTTGCCGGTTGTTTTCGTTTTCGTCGTTGTTGCTGGGAAATTGTGCTTGTCGACCATGACGACGACACGACAACATGTTGCGCGCCAAGCCACGAAGGGAGACCACGAGATATTATCACCGCAAAAACAACAACAAGGAAGAGAGGAAACAGCGGTGACCAGAGAAAGAGCAATAAAGGCAAGAGGAGCAGCAGCAGCAGCAACAACATCAGCGGCTGAAACAGCAACAGAAACAGACCCAGAGCAGCGATAACAACACGAACAGCGAGCAGCAACACGTTGACGACGACGACGAGAACGGCGAGGGCGACGACGACAGCGTTGGCGACGGCGACAGCGATGACGACAGGCGGTAGAGTCGGTGATGATATAAAAGCAAAGCAGCCGAAGGACATTCACGCATTCAGTGAAGTTCAGCTCAGCGGAGACGACGCGCTCCACAGGTGTTCAACTCGAGTGAAGACTCGTCGCAACGAAACGAAACGACACGAAGCCAAGTGAAGTGAACCGCACAGAGGACTCACACAGCCACACACACGCTCCACACGTGACGACACACACGGACACCCGACTCGACTCAACGCGACTCGGACACGAACCAGTGAAGAAACACACACAAATACATACAAAAGTGAACAAGTGAAGAGATCCTCAGTGAGAGACCGACAAAGCAAAAGAGCGAGAAAGCGAAAGAGATAGAGCTAGACCTAGAGCGAGCAGATCCAGTGAGTTTTTGTGAATGTAATTTTTGTTATTGTTATTTTTGTATTCGACATCTTCCGCCGGGCAATGTGAGTGCATTCAAGTGTATGAGTTGAGTTTAAATTTGGCTCCTGCCTGTTGGCCGTGTCTCGTGGAGACTCCTCGCAACCTGTCGTTGCTTCGATCCCAGTGCTATTGCGCCATCGCTAATTTCGCCCCATTCGATTGTGTGCGGAATTTGATGCGATTGAGTTTCGCGCTCTCAGGCCAACGTGAGTTCACCGGGGCGTATGAGCGACACATTTGTTGCTCGACCCATGGTCGGCCACGGCGCGGGAATCCTGGAACGCCGACGGGATTTCAGTATCCTTGGACTTGACCAGAGTCAGTGAATTGGGAATTGAAAGTCTTAAAAACCCTGTCCTGCGACCACAAACGATCCTGCTGCACGTCTTGACTCGCTATCGATTTCGATTCCAACCCAATTGTCAAGTTTTACCTCGACGTGCTCTCAGTCCGGAGTCCCGGCGTATTTAAATCAGTTTCATTTTCGCATTTTTCTTCGCTTCGACCACATTCACTGTAATTCGCCCCGGGTCACCCCGACCAGGTGGCCTTTTCATCGAATCGATGCCGTCCCCCGGCTGTCTCCTGCCTTCCGCCTACCCCTTGACCTTTTTCTCCGCCAACAACCAGAAGCTGGAAATTAGTGTCCTTTCTTCTATTTTCGATTACGTGGCCGCCGTCGTCGCCGTCCTCGTGGCCCCCGAGCCCACAACAACAATTGTTGCCTTCACCAGCCTGACTGGCCTGACCTGGAAACCGACCCTCCAATTATCAAATCCACCGAAGATTCCCAGGATTAACGATCTCCAGAGCTGAGCATAAAAACTAACAACAACAAAGAAATATGAAAAAAATCATTCTCAAGACACTCCCTGCATGTGCCACGTTTATCCATCTTTTATGGATCGTTATTTATCTCTCCATCAGCTCCGGCTTCGACAGCGCCGATTTTAAATTAAACATTTAAGTTATGGTTTCTACGTGATTTCCCCCAAAAACAACAATTTGTGCACAGCGGAAAATCAGAGGGAGGGAGAGAGACAGAGAGAGGGAAATTCTGACCTATATTTATTGTGGTGTTTATTTCTGCATGAACTAATGATATTTCGTGTTTCCAGATTTATTTCATCTAATTTTAGATTTTCATAGTTTATACCCGAAATTTAACTCAGTTCACCCGATCTCTCTGAGATTTCTATACATTTTTCCGATCTTCGATCAGTAGGCATATAGTTTTATTAGAGTCCAACTGAGAGTTTCAAAAATTCTAGACTAAGTCTGAATTTCAGACCTATTTCATGTCGTCTTGAAGAGATTGGAAGGTCTTCATTGATCTTAGTTCACTTGTGCACTTAGTTCGCCAATTTCCACATGGGCAGCTTTTGAGGATCCCAATCACTGCGAATTTCTCTCACTGTAGTTGAAGGGGAATTTTTCAATAGAGTGACGACTTTGGTTGTTGTTGCTTCTGCTGACCATAAACCGAGGAGTGATGGAGGGGGCGAGGGGGGATTCCCGTAAATCTTCGATTGCGAACGTGTCGCTCGGTCGAGTTCCGGCGACTCAGCGCGTTCTCTCCAGACGTGAATCGCGGCCCAAAAGGTGGAGAACCGGGCCAAAAACCAACCACTCACGAATCATTCATTATACTACAACAGCAACAACAACAACAACGGGGTCAATATGAAGAGTGCCACGGCAACAACAACTAGAGGAAGAAGAGGAACACCTACAACAACATCAATAATACATTTATTCTAATAAACACGCTTAGATACGCTGAATGGCCTCATAAGAAGTTATTAGCACTTAATTATCTCTTAGCTCGGCTTTGGTTACCTCTTGGCTCTTGGCTTCTGACTCTTGGCTTTTGGCTCCTGGCGTCTGGCCCTTGACGCGGCTCTGGACGGGGATAAAAATCCACCAGAAGTGGAATTGAAAGGCTGTGGCGGGGGTGGGCGCAGGATGTCCGATGGGGAGGAAGCGGCAACAACAATAACAACATCAACCTGTTGAGAACAGCAAGAACTAATGAATCCACGGAGTCAAATAATCCTTGACTTCGCCACTCGTAACGCGAAGGCGAAGCGGAAACGGAAGAGGCAGAGGCAGAGGAAAGGAGGAAGAAGAGTTGTCCCTCCCACATGCGTCATCGCACCGGGTGGAAAGTCACGATTAAGAGTCCTGCAGGAGTATTTAAAACCCCATTGAAGCATATCACCGAGGGAGTCGAACCCCGGGAGCTGGTGGGTGGGCGTTGGTGGTGGTTGCGGGAGCTCATCGTCAACACCTTCAACCTCGGTGTTGTGAAATGTACGAATCAACTCCAGCGAAGCGGGAAATCAATAACAACTCATCGAGAGCAATGTCGGAAAAATCAAATCCGAATTGTGCGAGCAAGAATGAAATCAACATCTATTTCAAATCCACAGCATCCATCACTGGGAACCGAACGGAGCTGGCCGAAAGATAATGCGAGGGAAAACGCATTCTTCACCAACATTTTCGCATCAACATGGACAAAATCAGCAGCAGCAGCAGGAGCATCAACAGCAATGCCAAGAACATCATCCCCAACATGATCACGATCATCACCTTCATCATCGATATCATCGTCATCGTCTTCTGTCGTCCGACGAATAATAGATTTTCCTCCGTCCACCTGACGGACCAGAAGAAGTCGTCAACGTAACGAAGGAGGAGAGGGAGAGAAGTAAATAAAAATGAGAATCATTTTGAATGAGGACAAAAATTTCAATACCTTCTCCCATGGGTGAGTTCGGTGTTTTGTTGTTGCTGCTGGTGTGGAGCTACTGCTGTTGTTGTTGCTGCTCCTGTCGCTGCAATCGCCTGGCCTTGTCTTCGCCGAGTTCCAGCTCTGTATTGACTCCTAGTGAAGCATGTTAATCCACATCCTGCGGTGGAGTGGGTTTCGTCCACCTTCCACCATGTCGTCGTCTTCGTCTGCGGATGGACGGCTGCGTTTGGGCCGGCTGGGCTCGAGAACAGGTCACAATGAGTGATGAGGGCAGTTGGGAACTTGGACGCGATACCGTATTTCGACCATCATCACCACGTGCGCATTGGAAACTAATGCTCCCCTGTAATTCCTCGCCCCACCCTCACGTGGGCCGTTCGGGGTGCGCTGAGGTGCGACACCGGATCCTCGGGCCGAGCTCGAAGCAGGTGGCTTCGTTATGACTGTAAAATGCCACCAGCTACGAAGGACTGCGAAGGGTGGAGGATCCACCCAATGGCACACTGTGTGCCCAGTTCATAACATTGCGAATTTATGGCCGCAGGACACACTCTCTGGATGAAGATGATAATATTGAGACGATTCCGTCCAATACTTGGGGCGGGGACCGTCGTCATGCAAACGACTCCGAACCACCTGGAATCCCAGCGATGCCCCATTAAGTCTTCTAAAGATTTCCTCCGTGCCCCCTTGCAGTGAGGCTGGAATGAGACCGGGAGGTGTTTTCACTGTCATCGTCATAATCATCTTTATGGAGGAGGAACCAGTGCTTGACTCCGCTCCAAGGGTGCATATATTTTTATTACTCCTGTCGCCGTCGCCATCGCCATCGTCGTCAACGTTGTCGCAGTTGCGGTTTGAAACAATTTCAGTTCCTCCCCATGGTCGAATGTATTCTATTTACCTTTGTTTGCCTTCAACGGGAGGAAGCCGGGCTTCCGAAGGCATTCGGAGGAATCGATTTACTTGGAACTGCGCCCATGTCCTGTCATTCACTACCCTTTACTCCTTCTATCCACCCCATTATATTTGTTTTAATGTCGGTTTTATTTCATTTTATTTTACTTTATATTATTTTTATATATTGTTTTATTCTTTTCTCATTTTATTTTCTTCAAATTTTATTTTTATCTCTATTTTTACCTATTTTTTACTCTTTTTTCTTCTTCTTTTTTTTCTCGATTTTCACATCCTTCTGCTTAGACATACTGAATGTGCCTTAAATGTGGGCCACGTCACTTTCAGTGAAATCCAAATCCACTATTGGTTCGCTTCGATGGCGAGGACATGCGTCAGAGGCACGACAGCCAAACCCGGCCGAGGTGCCTCCCCTCCAACGAGTGGGCAGGTGGATCTCAATTTTTTATTTTCGGTGTTTGACTCTGTTACTGGCCTGTAAGTTCAAAGCAGAATTTTCTTAATTTATTACATGCATTCCATAAGGAGAAGGAGACACAGTCATTTGGAACTCCAGGAATTTGAGTTCTCACACGGGGAGACCCCGTCCTCGCCTTCGTCCAGGCATTTCAGCCGAAACGCATGACATCTGAGGCTGGGACTGTAATTAAAATGAAATATTCTTAATTGCACGCAATGTGCATTCGCAAGGGGACATATATATACATATATATATATATATTTGTGCCGATGTCGCAGGGGGCCGCCGGCGCACACGTGTCCTGTTTTAATAGAGCGATTTTAAAGGCAGGTGCTCGAACAGCGCAACCGACGCCCGTCTTTGTTTTCAACAGTTGGCCGCCTCGCCTCGACTCGCCGTCCGCAGGAGGACTTCCTTGAGGGTCCTTCAAGTGTGCTTGACGGTCGCCTTCAACTTCGAAAGAGAGAGCGAGGGCGAGGGCGACGACAGGTGCCGGCGTGGAAATTATCATAAATTAAAATTTCAATCATCAATCGGCTATGAACAATGGCTGTCGGCCTGTAGATGGCCTCGACTCGTCACTCGTCATCGTCCTTCCTCGTCGCCCACAGGATGGCGAGGATGCTTCATGTTATTGTCACATTGTTGTTGTCCGGTCCTCTAGTTGTATTTGCATTTAATCCCCAGTTAATTGTTGTTCCTGGAGCCGGAGCCAGAGTCGAATCCGGCACCAAGGGGTGCAGTTGACGCTGTTAAATAATCAATTATGAAATTCGGCAACTTTTTAACGTTATAATTAATTTGAGCTCACCGCGAAAGGGCGTAGGAAGAAGAATAAGATACAGGGTAAAGAATCTCGCCCCGAATTCAATGTTGGGAAGCGACAAAAGTATGAGGATTTGCGATTTCGGTGTTAAGAAAGTGTGGGACGATGATGAAGAGGTAATTACTTCTGACACTTATTCTGATGAATCAACAAAAGTAAAGGTAGGCGACCATTGTTCAAGATTTACATAGAAGATGTTGAATTCATATATATTATACATATTCATTCAAGAATTTTTAAAAGATTTTCCTAACTATTTGAGCTTTATTATCATGTTGAATATATTAAACCACTTTCTAGAACTGTTGGTATATTTTCGAAGACATATTGTGTTGATTGGGGTTTTGTACGTTTTCGAACACTCTTTGGAATTTTTTATTTGAAAACAACTTCCGCAATAGGTTTCGACTCCTACTATTGTCTACACGTACATTTGTGTGAAATCCTGCTGACACGAAAATCAGTTTAAATTTGCATTCAGTATTCGGACCATGTGGAACGTGACGACCAGCCGAACCCGAATCTGATCCTGACCTGACCACACTGGCGGCAACACAAATAAAGGGTTGCCTTCTTCGCAGCCTTCTTTCTACAAAAAACACACACACCCACGCCCTCGACGTGTGACTTTCACACCGCCGTCGTAGGCGATAAATTGCCGAAAATACTCCTGGGGAATTGGGCGGGATGGAGAATTACTGTGGAAAATCATGTACAAGAAATAACTCTCAATCGGACCGGATGCGGAAGGGTCGCAGGCAGTGGGAATAAAAAGTGGAAATAAAAAAGGCTGCCACGACAGAAACAAGAGGAGGAAGAAAACCTCCGGTTGCCAAATCAGGAACCGGTTATTACTTTCGGTTTATTGAACTGATTGGCGATTATAAATAACCTGTTATCGCTGCCGAATGCATTATCGTTGCCGGGGGCATTATCGTTATCGCTGCTGGGGAATCGCATGACGAAATCGCGACCGTGTCTGATTTAACTACGACTAAGTAAGCCAGTATTTCCATGGCGGTGGCTGCAGAGAGCCAGAGGTCCAGAGGCAATGGAGTGCCATTAAAGGGAAATTCGTCTCCGATCAGGTGGCAACCTTTTAACCCACACGCAACGCGGCACCTGCCTCGGCAAGTAAGCTGGGTCGGGGCATTTAACGGTTTATTCATTGGGCACGCGGAGAGAACGAGCGAGGGGCAGAACTAGAGGAGGAGCAAGGGGAGGGCGAGAAAGGCCGACGTGGCCACAAAGTTCTTTTAAATGCTTGCCTAATTGGAATTTAGTTGCGTAGTGTTGCGTTTGCTATTGTTGTTGTTGCTGTGGGCGTTGGTGGTCGCCAGGTATTAAAATTTATTTGTTTGCCGAATGCCGAAGAAATTAGCCAATTATTCGCTTATAATGGCTATTTGCAAAATCAATCGGAAATCAACTAATCTCTTTTGGCTCTCCGCCGCTCTTCCTTGTCTCGCCCTCTCCCTCTCTCTCTCTCTCTATCTTTTGCTTTCTCGCCCACCCTTCCGCGGGACGATGGCCGTGCTTTGATGTTTCGGCGAAGTCCGCGGCGAAGGCGAGCGGTGGAAGCGAGAAATAATCGATTGATAAGTCAATTTGAATGCAATTCACAAAGAAGTGTAAAAATACACTTTCATTCTGAAGACAATTGATTCTCGGTTATTTCATCTATTCATTCCTCGATGTGACGCAACGTCCTCCGTTCGCGTGCTTGTGGTTTGTGATCTTTCTCTGGAAGGACCGGCTCGCCCGGCCAGGCACGACCTCGTCTTCTTGGTAACAAAATTCCCAGCTCGGCTCCTACGCTTGTATTGGTGGCATTTAGCTTGAAACAAAAATTTCACATAAGTCCCAATGCCGAGCGACCCAATAAAATTTCGATAAATCCAAAATTGTAATGCAATATTTCGATTTGATGCACATCTGCGGTGGGCCATCAGGACAACCCACTCTTCCTCTTCTCGTTCTCCTCCTCCGTCCCATTACCGGGCCACACCTGACGGACGGTCCTTTGCCATGCTCCCGAAGAGATTTTCTTGTCTCAGCCCCGTGCGAGACTCATGTGGCATTTAATTACAGTGAGAGCCCGGCTGGCCCGGACCTTCAGCCTCTCGGCACAAGGACTCTCGGGGTGCCGACAACGACATTGTTTTCGTTATAGTCTGCGGTTGCTTTCGTTGCTCTACATGATGATGATGTTGACTTGTTGACGTCGATGACGACGTTGTCGACGACCACGGCGACCGAGAACGAGCGGTCGCTTTTGTGGTCGGAGACGCACGCAATGTGAAAAAAGCAAGTGTAGAATTCGCGCTCCTCCAAATAACAGGCCATTTTTGGCTGCTGCAGCTGCACCGCACGACGACAGCAACACCGAGCATAGAAACACAAACACCAACACCAACAACAACAATAATGTGAGTGGGCGACCCAATTACACGACTCGAGACCCTGATGGGAGGGCGGGAAAGAACAGAGTCAAAACGGAGTTGGAAAAAAATCACCAGCGCAGCCAAACGAGCCCGAAACACCCACAAAATTCCCAAGTGTGGAATTTCCCGCTCGCCAACCGAACTCGACTGTATGGACAAGATACCAAGGGACAGGGGACCGGTTGGGGGAGCGGGTGCCGAGGACGCTCCTTAAAAAGCCATGCCCGACCGACCCACGGCGTCAAAACACTTTTCGACCTGGACTCCCAAACTCCCACCGTGCCGCCCAGACATGTGGTCATCGGGGTCCTCTGTGTATTGCGGTCGGCCGACACCCCCTCCACCGCCACGTCGTGTCCTTTTTGCACACAATTATGTGTGTAATTAATTTAATTCACTAAAAATTTCGTCCGCTGCAAAATGCAAACATCATCGACTCGTGGACTCGACGCGAGGAGGAGACGTGGGCGACGGTCGGCCACCTGCGAATGTGCCGTGTAATCTTGGTGCTCTGTAATTACACCGGAAGTCGAGTGGGACGGACGAGGGCCCGACTGCGGCGGTAACCTAATCAGGCGCGAGTTCTTCCGCCCAGGAGTTCGAAGTTCGCGCGGCTCACGGTTTGTATTTCCGAAGCGGATTTTTTTAAAATGTGAGCAAAATAAAGTCGCGAATAAATGATGATGAAAACATGATGATGAAAGCAATAGCATGAAATGTGTGTCCGATGGCAAATTTGCATAATTGCCGCTAATGGAAGCGAGGGCCGGGGTAGGCGAGGGTGGCGGGTTCTGTCGTCTGAGGGAAGTTGAAGGAATATTAATGAAATTTAATTACGGCAACAACGCGCTCATCCCGGCTCAACGCGGTTCGACCCGGCTCAGTGAGGGACGGCGGCTCGAAATTACATAATGTGCGTGAATAATGCGCCACCTGCCACTCATTCACTCATTCGGTCATTCGGTCATTCGTTGGTGGCCACAAATGCACCGCCATCATCGTCACCAACATGAACGTGATAATCGTCATCAATATCCTCATCAACCGTCGCGCGTTCACCAGAAAAGAGAGTTATCGACCAGAACTTGAGCCACGGAACCTGGCTATATTCAAATTTGCCAGCGACCGGGTGGACCGCGATTGGCGGACAGACACAGAGCAAGAGAGAGAGACAGTCAAAGAGACTGACAGACAGAAGGAGAGAGCGACTGACAGAGAGACAGACGTGCGAATGTATCTTCCGGTGTAAAAGGATTCCCGAGTGGAATGTAAAAAATTATATTCACCACACGTCACAAATATATTCATAAATAACCCCATCATACACCCCACACATAAACAAATGACGATATGCAATCACAAGCACACACACACACACATCTACGGATGTAGCATATCCGTGCACTCTCAAACCCACGCGCCCACGTTGACTGAATGGCAATATTTTGACATTAAAATATTTTATTGCATTAAGTAATTTTTATTGACACTTTATGGGGATTCGGTCGTCCGACTGCGACTCCGGATCCCAGCCACGACCTCCCCCCACCCCCGCCTTCACCCACGACTCCGACCATTTGTCGAAATCCACGAAATTTCATACGTCATCAGGTATTCGAAATTCTTAAATGCTCCCCCTCCCCCTTGCAGATCGTATCGCGGCGCATTCGACCCCGAGCCAAGCCAAGTCAAACGAAGTCATGTCCTCGATTAAACCGTGCTACCTGCGGATGCTGTTCATCGTCGCGTGCGCGGTCCTGGCCCACTGTGCGCTGGAGCCGGCCCTGGCCACAGACCACTACGCCGACAGCCTGGACGCGAAAAACCCCAACGGTGAGTGCCCTACAGGCGGTCGCACGGTCGTTATCGCGGTCCCCGGTTTTAAGAACCCAATTTTAATGGTACTTTTGGCAATTTCTTCTTTTTTGTTCATTGGAGCAGAGGACTCGACGATGCTGAGCATGCAAAAGCGGCCGTCGTTCTTCGTGGGCAGTCGGTACGGCCGATCCGGGGCCTCGTCGCCGCTGTTCGCCTCCTCGAAGACGCGCCGGCTGAACGTGGTGCCGCGCAACGACCGCTTCTTCCTGGGCTCGCGCTACGGCAAGCGCTCCGGCGAGTTCATGACGCCCGTGTTCCCCGGCCAGTACTCCGATGAGGGTAGGGAGCTGGGCGTGGAGCTGGCGCCAGGTGTCGCCGGCCCACTGCCCAGCCCCGACTCGGCGACAAGTGGCAAGGCCGGCGGTAACTCGCCCTTCATGATGTCCTGCATCTACACCGGCGTGAGGAACCTCTACCGCTGCAACAACATGTAAGTAACAAACGAGACAACAACAACGACCCTGGCGAACGCTCAGCGATATCAATTTCGGTGAACCTGTCTATTTGCATGTCCGACTGCTGGTGCAGCGATGAACTCAACAATATCATCAACCAGTTGACAACCGGCCAGAGCGAGGACGACGACAAGTGAATTTCCTGCAGCTAGCTTGTTCTATTTCTGACACTCCTGCTGATGATCCTGTTGGCGACGATGATGAAGTTACTACTACACCTAAGAGTTTGAGATTACTTTCAGTTCGACATTATCTTCCATTGAATCAAGTCAAATCAAATCAAATCAAATCAAATGAAATTATAGTCAAGCATAAATATTTATCATTCAGATAAGTGTGAATTGAATTGTAATGGATCATGAATTGGAGTTAAAATTTAATGGGCTGGATAAATTTTAATTCTAAGCAACATCCCAGAAACTTTACAAATGCAATGCAATTAGCTGTTTATATATACAATTGCATATATTCGAGACAACTCAATCTTGTAAATATTCTGTAGCTCGAGACTTTTTAGAAAGGTGGTCGTTGTTTTAGTTTCCCTCAGACTTGTTAGAAAATATTATAAAACAATTCAATTAACCACGAATTGAAGTCGTTTAGAAACTATTATGGACTATGATATAAACGTATACACTAACTATACACACACATGCAAACCTATATATATATACACATATAGTTAATCGGTGCTGTTTCTATTTGTAAAAACAACAATAAGAATGGAGTAGGAAGGGAAAGGTATTTAACTACCAAATCATTTCTAATGTATTTTAATTTTTCTGAAGTATTTAGAGATAACATACATATAACCACGAGAACGCATTCCATCAATATATTATGTTAATCAATATTATAAAACTGCAATAAAATGCATAAAAAACCTATGAGAAAAAACCACTGTCTTCGACATTTCTTAAAGCGCACAATTATCCTCCTCCTTCCCTGCGGTCGAGTGACAGCCGACGACTTCTGGGTCTGGTTCCGCTGTTGCCGCTGCCTCCACCTTGTTTAAGTGTAAACCGCTCCAATTAAAAGCCATTGTGGCAGGTCCATTGTGATGTGTGCTGAGGAGTTCCACGGATGCTTCTCTTATGGACAATTATTGCGCTGCTCTGTACTCTTCCACTCGGCGTTGCCAGCGTCGGAATTACGGGCATTAATTGAATTCCGAGACTCCTGAACGTCGGCCGAGAACTGCATCAGCGGCACAGAGGAGGGACGAAGAACCCGATATGTGTGACGTGGCTCGACGCCAGCGGCAAGATCGATGTCTGAAAATAGTTCGGCCAGGTGTAGTTCGAGGTTGTGAAGAATCCGCGGAATAGACTTCTGAAATAGACGGTTCTCTCCAGTGGCCAATCTGTATTCTTTCACCGGTCCACACCTTCTCCACTCCCCCTCCGACACCCACTCCTGCTCACGCCCCCACGCCCACAAATGACACTAATTTAAATGATGTCTGTGACGGCTTCTTAAAAGCTTTCCAGCTCCACACCGTCACCGCCCACCCCCAACGCCTTCATCGCCTCCGTGTCCCCTCCTCACAGCCAAGGCTGAGCCTCTCTCGTCGGAGTTACTTAATTTTAATTAAGTTGTACTTTGGTGGTTGTTCGGGGCATTTTAAAATCTCGATGTAGGCTCCGCGTATTGTGCCTGCAAGGATATTTGGCGTTGATTTATCGTGCCGTCGTTAATTGCATTAAATCCGCGTGCACCGAAAGTTAGAAGCCGTGGAACCATGAATTCCTCCCCAGTCCAACCCACGACTTCCCGCTTCCACGCCCGCATAAAGCCAATCAGGGCCGAGTATGGAGTGGAAGGGAAAAGATGGAGGGGACGCTGAAGTTGAACATGGGGATGAGGAGGAAGCTGAGTGTGAAGATGGGAATGAGGAGGAAGCTGAGTGTGAAGAAGGAGAAGGAGAAGTGGGGATGCTCCGTTGAGTGTTTATTTATTTTTCAAAGATTCTGTCTCTATGTCTACCAAAGGACTGGCATTCACACCGATTACGCCGTCGACCGATTACGCTTCTCGGCAATTAGGACGTAGCAACGTGGCGATAGCTCCTCGTCCATGAGCTTCTCGTAGCGAACTCTTAGCTCCAGCCCTCCGGCGGACTCCTTCAGGTAGCAGGAGCGATCGTAGAGCACGACGTTCTCGCAGAGTTTCTGTGGAAAGAAAAACAAACCGAACACGATTATTTTAGAACTCCTAATTTGCGCCCCCCGTTTGCAGTCTTGATTTGAAAACCACTCCAAGATCCATATGGAGTTGAGAGAAATATACACACCTGCATGGTGCTCTGCAGGCAGGTGAGTCCCTCCGCCAGTCGCGGCCCCTGCTCGAGATACTTCCGGTGAATCTCCTCAAACCTCCGTTCGTGCTCGGCCCGCCACGGCAGCTCGCTCTGTTCGCCCAGCGACTTCAATTCGTAGCTCTCGCACAGGCTCTCGAACGTCAGGGGCGGCTCCCCGTGGGCCTTGCGTCTGTCTCTACGTTTGACGGGCCCCTCATGCTCGTCCACAATGGCATCGGCCACGGCCCGTTGCCACATCTCGGAGCCGTGGGCCGCGTGTTGCTCGGCACTGCAGCGTCGCCAACGCGCCAGGGTCTGCTGGCAGGCCAGGCGGAGGAAGGGCCGGTTGAGGTAGGCGCCGACCTCTGGGTCGTTCGCCACCGCCTCCCGCAAACTCCGGCTGAGGGGGAAGTTGACGAAGCCTGTCTGAGTCGGGGCTGGCGATGGTGATGAAGAGGCAGATGGAGCCGAGGTTTTCAGCTTGTGGTAGCAGCAGGGCATTATGACGAGTCGCCGCACCGCCGGCATGGCGAGGAAGAGTCGCATCGAGGTTATGGTCAGGTCGGCGCAAGCATGCAAGCCGACTATCGTCCAACTGGCCGGTGGCCGAGCGGAGCGTGGAGACATGTCGAGCAACTCCTGAACACTCTGCTCGATGAACGGCGCCGAGGACTCGGTTATCAGTTGCTGCTTGTACACAATGCGGTCCTGGGCAGCGGGAATGTTCGCAACGAGGCGCTTCCGAGCCGCCTCCACGCGCCGCTCGTCGGCCTCCAGGCCGAGTATGCGATAGTCTTTGTTCGCGTCGTACAGCCGTTCGCTGAGGTAGCCCAGGCCGGCGCCGAAATCGATCAGCACTTCGTCTCTGTGACACACTTCGTTAATCACGTCGGCCAGGCGACAGATTTCATGTTGCTTCTTCACACTCATCTTCCTGAAGCTGGGCTGGGCCGCAGAGTCGAGATTCCCGACTGTCGGCCCATCGAAGGCATCCGCCGGTATGAGGTCCTTCAGTCGCGTCCGAAACTCTTGCAAAGACGTCGGCAGCGACTCCGACACCGCACTGTCGACAATGGGAAATCGATTCAATTCGTCTGTGCTGACATTGATGAAATATTCCTGTTCGGAGGGTTCCATGTGCTCGAGAACAGCTGCCCGGAGGAAGCTGGTGTTGGCATGTTGATAAACCCACGCGTATCTACGCAGGAACTGTACGCAGCTTTCGAAGTAGACCTCGGGCGTGGGGAACTTGGCCGGAAGCGACATTTCTGCACGGAAATTACAAAAACATTTGATCCTCTATCCAAACAAATATAAATAGATCTATAAAGTGCGAATCAAGAAATAAGTACTCGATTTTTATTCTTGTCTTATTGATTTATTTGTCTTGAATTTGATTATTAACCATTAAATCGTTATTAAACTTCGTTTGAAATGCAACGAATAACATGTTTTAACAATTAAGTTCTCGTTTCTATATATATATATTTTGTTCATTGCAAAAGCAACTCGATAGTCCAACCGTCCATACGACCGACTATACTATTCTAATAATAATTAGTATAAATAATTCTCGTGTATCATGTAAAATATAGTAATCATAAATAGAACAAAAATCATTTAAATTATTGTAGAAACATTACATTCAAAATAAAACTCTAAATTATAATCTAGGTGATTATCTTCCACTTGAGCTTCGTTTCCTTTTCAAGATCTTTGTTCTCCGGACCCAGTATGCACTTGCCATAGTAGGCGGGTGGTTTTGCAAAGTATGTCTCGATCACAGTTTTAAGTTCATCCAATGTTACTGAGAGCATGCGCGCCCGATATTTCATGAACATCTCCTGAGAGACGCCGTACAGGAAGAAATCAATGCCTTGATTTCCAGGTGCTATCGGAGCATCCAGCTGCTGAAGCACTCCCAATTTGGCCTCGAAGAGTGTTTGTTCCGTTAGTTCGGCATTGTGTTCCTTCAGCCATTGGTATGTGTTATCGAAGGCTTCCAAAGTCTTGGTCGAGTTGGGATCGCGATAGCTGAAGAAGTTTAAGATACCATCCGAGCCTAATTTAGCGCCTGCGCCATAAGCTCCGTTTTGTTCACGCACAACTGGAAGTAAATATTTTGCTGAAATCAATTTGGCCAAAACACGCAAAGTCGGATGATCTCGGTGTGTGTAAGGAACTGTAAAGAACGCTGCGGCGCAATAGTTGACTGGAACGTTCATCACGAAATGCTGGCAACTGGGCTTTAGGAAGTTCACTTTGTTTTCCGCCTTTTTGGTCGGTGCCTCTGGTAAATTGTTCAGGAATTGCTCATAATTCTTAACTAACTCGGGATAGAATTCCTCGCTAGTGTTGAGAGCAACACGCATTGATTTTTTGTTGAATAATTTTTGTCCAAGATTTTTCAGATTATTCATAATAACTTCTGTTTTATTATTTTTCACATAGTTCTTCATGTATTCTATGTGTTCAACGCCACCCAATGCTGACTTCAATTTAGCCGAATCGGTCACCAAACCGGCACAACTCTGCATCGCATACAAATGACCAGAGTTGGCAATACCAACGGAAATACTGGACATGTAATTGTCTATCAGCATATTCAAACGTTCAGCGTCATCCATTTTGAAGTTCATTAGAAGTTCTTTGGTCAAATTGAACATATCCTCGGTGTTTTTATCCAAAGCATGGGTTGTCATGAGAACACCAAGATTATATGTCTTACTGTCGTAAATGTTTTCCGCAAAATGTAATTTAAATTCGATACCTGCCGTCTTGGAGAGAACTAGTTTGTCAAAGTCGCGATAGTCGTACTTTTTAGTGCCCATGTCATTGATCACATTGCAGAACAAGGGAATCAGCATCATTTCGTCATGATTTAGGGTTGATCCCTCGAAAAAGCATTTGAAGTAGGAAATTTCATTTGTTTGTACATTGCAGACCTGGGTAGGTACAGTTTTTATTTTAACCACATTAATGGGTTCCAATTTGGTTGGTTCTTTGACATCATCCAAGCTGAGGCAGGGCAATATATCTACATTGGGACTGGCCTTTTGGGCTTCTTCAAGTTTCAACCCATTCTCATAGATTTGTTCCCGCATAGCAGGATCCAAGGTAATAAGTTTTTGCTTTAGCATGTGCAACTCAACCTCTTTGAAGTTAGATTCGTAATGATCGTCTGGAGACATGGTTAGTGTAAGGCGATGTTTATTATTGACAAAGTAATTTTCAACTTTCTTTTGCAAGAATCGATGATCATTCAGTAGATTCTCTCGGAAATTCGAAATCATTTTTGAAACGCGTAAATTCTCCACAACATCGCCTTCGTGATTCCAAATGGGCGTAGAGTTGAAGAGCAAACCTAAGCCAAATTGTGGACTCTGGTGCTTCAGAGAAAGTTCAATATTATGCAATACACTTTCAATGTGATTCTTCTCAAATCCATTTTGAACTACTTCCTTAATAGTTGTGTCGAAGATATCCTGCACTTTAGCAAAGTCCTCGACACGCACATCTTGGAGACCAATACTGAAGAATGTATCCTTAATTTGTGGATCATATCCTGTAGTTTGATTATAACCTCCGGAGAAATTTGGTTCAATTAAACTCTTATAGAATGGAGAGTTTGGACCACGAACCAACAGCTCTGATAAAACATACAAAACAAATGTCTCTTGCAAATTTGTTATATCAGACATCAACAATGCGATAGCAATTTGATTCTGTTTCTCAAATGGTGCTCCCATATTATCATAACGACTAGAAGTGTGTACATGTCTTGGTTCATTCCAACGCTCTTGTTTCGGAATGACACTATACGAAGTTTCAACGGGATTGTATTTACTTAGATATTCTTCACTCACGTAAGCCAATGTTTTATTTAAGTCGAATGATCCATAAGCATAGATTCTTGAATTACTTGGATGATAGTACTTGCTATGGAAATCAACCAAATTGGAATGAGTAAGTTTTGGTATTTCCAAAGGATTTCCTCCAGACACATGGCCATATGTATGATCGGGTAACAAGCTGTTAAGCAAGTATTGTCCAAAAACAGATGAGTTTTCAGAGAAAGCACCCTTCATTTCATTGTACACCACTCCTTTGATTACATACTCTGATTCCTTATCATGAGGATCTGCATGTTCCAACCGCCAGCCCTCTTGTAAGAAATCAAGGTACTTCAAATTAGGCCTACAAAGACATATTTATTATCACAAATCATGATGACTTCAAATTCATTCTCACTTGAATACAGCATCCAAATATATTTTCTGCAAGTTTCTGTAGTCGACTTCATTCATCGAGGAAAAAGGATACATGGTGTAGTCAGGACCAGTCATGGCGTTCATGAATGTGGCCACAGAGCGATTGAGCATTTTGAAAAATGGATCACGAACGGGGTACTTCTGTGATCCACACAGAACACTGTGCTCCAGGATATGCGGCAGTCCAGTTGAGTCATAAGGCGTTGTTCGAAAATTTATGGAAAAGACATTGTTTGGATCTTTTCTGTCGAGGTACCAGAGTTCCGTTCCAGTTCCCAAATGCCTGAAGGTGTAACTCATGATTCCGAATTCGGGAATACTTGTGGCGCAGGTGCACTCGAAACCATGGTACTGTTTGCCCTCGTGGAACTTGTGCACGACTGGCTGTATGATTTGCGGACCCGAAGTACTTTCTCGACCCTTTGCCAACGGGCGCACATTCGGCGAGTTGTTCACTTTTGATGATGTGTGTTTAAATGCACTCCGTATGGTGGCTACCAATCCTGGCCGCAGTTGCAATAATCGTGACATATTCGAATATTTTTCCTTTTAACTGTCTCTTGATATTACTTTCTTCGCTCCTTTTCTACGAAAGATACAGGTACACAAAAACACTTCTTTTAACCTTATACGTAATATCAATTTGTTTTTTTTTTTTTTATCATTAATAATAAAAACATCAAGAATATGTTTTGAATTTCTAGAAAAACGCGGAAGTTACATCAGCAAGAACAAGAAAGAAATCTCGTGTAAAATAACGTAAATAACTTTACCATGAATTCACGTTTTTTTTATTTCAGAAGATTTGTAGTACTTACCGGCACAATTTTTTGAAAAATATTACCGAATATTTCCAAAATTCAAGAAATTCTCATTTCCTTAACATGGAAAAATCGTGAAAAATCGCCGCACACAACTGTCAGTTATAGTTGTCAAATGTCATGTGCATGCCTACGACATTTATTTACGATACGAAACAAAACTCCCAGTAAACTCGTTGATCGATAATTAATATACGATATGCCAACTATTCCGTATGTTTGATGTATGTTATAATTGAAACAAGCTAACAATATTAATAATATAAGTCATCTAATTTACTGCTATATACAATAAATATACTAGCTATTGGAAATATTTGGTGTGGCAATAATCAGTGGAAGCAGGCTTTCGCGTAAAAAAAGTTTGTGCTTCGACCATTTCGAATATGCAACATTTGACATTTATCGGCTCTGTGTGGTGTGGATCAAAATAAAAACAATTCGCTGTTATTCAAATTAAAGTGATAAACAAATAAATTGGGACTTCTTTAGCCAGAATTTTAAATCTTAAATTTCTGCAGATAACCCTCAGTTGTAATCATCGTTAGCGACAATGGACACTGAAAATGACTCCTCTGAAGCAATCGGTTCCCTACGAAGGTCGTTGCGGGAACGACCGCGGAAACCGAATGTCGATCGCCGGCTTCGAGGTCGATCGGACGAACTGAAGTTCTTGGAGGACTTCGATCCGGAGAAATCAAATCGTGAGAAGCGAAAGATGAAGAGGAAATGCAACACGAGCAGAACTAGTGCGTACGACGAACACGGGCGAATTCGACACAATGGTCTGGACGTATGTGACTGCATGAATGACGCGTGTCCGGGTTGCTGGTACGAATGCGAGTGTTGTGGCTCCACCAAATGCGGTGTCCAATGTCGGGTTAATCGCAAGGTTTATTATGAGTGCATTGCATTTGATGGAAAAGACGCCACCATTAGAAATAACCACTTTCCCAATAAGTAACCAAAGCATATATATTTATAGTCACTTGTCTCTGTGCGTGTATAGGCATTTTTTAAGTTGTAATTATTCGTATTCAGAATAGATTTTAATTGTAATTTAGTTGTAGCATGCAAATCATTTTAAAACTCATATATATAGTGAAATATTGATAAAGAAACTACATTTTAATCAACATAAATCGTGTTTTCAATTGTGTGAGAAGCGATGGATCTATTTTTATTTGCGATATCGGTCCAATTCCTGTGAGAACTTTGTATTTTGGCACAAATCTGATACCTCTCACATTTTAGCTACAAATCAGTTCTGATGATGGAAATCTAATATAAAATTCGATCCACTGATGATGGGAAGCTAATTTCGAAAAACAAAAAAATTAAATAAAAACGTACAAAGGACACTGTTCTTAAAAAAATACTAATACTTTTCTAATAAAAAAATTATATTTAAAACCTAATGCTACAAAGAAATGTACTTCACAATTCATAACATTCATAACATGTCGAAGAATAGACTATTTCATCATGAATCTAGTTGTATTTGAGCAATCCATTGAGAATTGCAGTTCCAATCATACATCGATCAGCTGGATTATTTGCCTAATCTCTGGGATGCGAAAGCTATGGCTCTTATCTCCCGCATTATATTGACGAGTGATATGGCGCAAAAATATAACGTATTGTGTATAAGTAGTAGGTGTGTCTGTTCATCAGATTCTCTTGCGCACACAAGTAAACAAATCGATTTTACAGGGATATGAAGGACTATTGAATAAAAAAGAATTATCTGATAAGGAACATTACTAATTGGCTTTTAGAGAATAGCATAATGGAACATCAATTTTCAACGAATAATCTTTCATAGGTCAGAGGTCTTGGCATATAGACTTGCCATATAGAATAAATTCAAAGTCATAACTCTTCAAGATCGGGAGTATAAAACGTTACAGTGTGGAATTATTCTTTTAGTTCGGAATATGAGTCCATAGAGATACATAGCTCTTCGGTCACCTTTTGTTTTTCGTCCGCTAATTAAGTGAGTTAGGCGAAATTGTTCCATAGACCAAAGTATACTTTGATTTGAAGCTGATCCAGTTAGCAGTTATCATTTAAACTGCATTCACTGTGTATTTCTGTGAACTACATACTACATATATTTAATTTTTATTTGATCGGGACTACTATCTAGTATAGCGATAAAACGAAAGCACACAGTATTCTCTATCTAAATGAACTATTCATTGTTTTAGTACTGTGCGGGCAATTGTCGAGGCTGTTCAATTTCAGACTGGCGTCATTTCGTGTTCCGCTCAATTGACTCGATTCTTCTTCGTTTAGTTTAAAATGTTATTCGTCGTGATCTTGTTCGCATTTCTTGGCCTTTTGACGTTTTGGCTCATCCGAATCAACAAGGACTATGTAGTGCTTGCGGTCTGCAAACGAATTAAAACGGTCGATGGAACTCCCTTAGAGCAGATTGCTCCATTGGCCAAGGGCAACACCATTTTTGGGAATACATTCGACATGATCGGCATGAATTTAGGTGCGAAAGATCGATATCCTCGCCGTTCTATACTATAGAACTAGTGTCCATTAATATGCCCTTGTTGCAGAGGACCTTTTCTACTTCTCGAGAAAATTGGCGAAGACCTTGAAAAAGAGCTATGTACAATATATACTGGCGAATCCAGTATACAACATAATCGATGCAGCCGACGCAGAGCTGGTCATGAGCGATCCCACTCTCATTACCAAGGGTATTGTCTACACTTTCCTATATCCGTTTTTGAAGACCGGCCTTTTGACTAGCACAGGTCAGAGTTGTGCATGGAATTATAGTGATATATAATCCTTAAATATCGTGTTGTATACAGACAAGAAGTGGCATGCTCGCCGGAAGCTTCTAACGCCGGCCTTTCATTTCAATATATTGAGTCAGTTCGAGGAAACATTCAAGTGAGTGCAACCTAGTTTTGGTTGCTTTCGAGTGGTTACTGAATCACCTCCATTTCAGACAAGAGAGTGCGAAATTTGTGAAGAACGTTAGGGACAAATGTGAGGAGACCAAGGACAATGTGATATCCTTGAGCGATCTCATACCTCGATTCACCCTGAATAATATTTGTGGCAAGTAGTGAATTTGACCGTGACCGATTCCATAAATCTAATTCCCGTGTTTTCCAGAGACCGCCCTGGGGGTGCAGCTGGACGAGCGGCTGGATGGCGATGAGTATCGGGAGAACATCCTCAAGGTGGAGGCCAGTTTCGTGAATCGGGTAATCAACCCGCTGCTCATGAATGACCTCGTCTACAACGTCTTCAGCGATGGCAGGAAGGATGTGAAGTACTTGAAGATTCTGCACGCCTTTTCCAGCGGCATTATCGAGAAGCGACGAGCCTTCTTTGAGCAAGAGGTCTGGCCCAAGGGCAACCTCCCCCCCGAACCGACCGAACACGATGCAGAGTAATCCATGTCCTCTCATATTTACTGTGATAAATGAATTTTGTCGTTCTGTGCTTTGTGTCAGTTTCATGTTTCAACGGAAGAAACGATACGCCATGCTGGACACGATGTTGTACGCGGAAAAGAATGGCTTCATCGACCACGCCGGCATCTGCGAGGAAGTGGACACGTTCATGTTCGAGGGGTTCGACACGACCTCGATGAACCTGATTTTCGGTCTCATGAACTTGTCCCTGTATCCGGAGATGCAGCAGCGCTGCTACGAGGAGATCAAGGAGTACATACACGGTATTGGGATGCGATGGCTTTCGATCGTAAATGATAAACAAGTCCTCTTTCAGACGACCTGAGTAAACTCGACATTGCGCAGTTGAGTAAGCTCAAATACCTGGACTGTTTCATCAAGGAAACCCAGCGTCTGTACCCCTCGGTTCCGGTAGTGTTGCGGGAGTGTGTCCAGGATACCGTGCTGGCCAACAAACTGATCCTGCCCAAGGGTACCCAGATCGCCATTCACATCTTCGACATTCACCGCAACCCCAAGTACTTCGACAACCCGGATGAGTTCTGCCCGGACAGATTCTCTCCAGAGAACACCGAGAGCCGCCACCCGTTCGCCTTCATGCCGTTCAGCGCCGGCCACAGGAACTGCATCGGTAGGCATCTATTCACCACTCTATAGAAACGTAAGTTGTAACCTCGGTTAATCCCATAGGCCAGAAATTCGCGATGCTGGAAATTAAGACCCTCATGGTGTACATCCTCAAGAACTACGAGCTCTTGCCGATGACCGATCCGAAAACCTTCAGATTTCTGGCGGGGATTTTAATTCGTTGCCACTCGGATATCCATGTGAAACTCGTGAAACGCAAATAAAGCTCTGAGAGTCACATGCGAAAAAGATAAGATCTAATGATTGTTTAAACTACTTCCATTAGCTTAAGAGGAGGCGCTATTTATCCATCGCAATTTATTATATCAAGTAGTGTGTTGTTATGTAGTTATATAGTTTGTTGGTCGTGGCACTTTAATAATTCTCTGTATCTTCAGACAAAGTATTCAACCGGTACTGACCTCACTAAATGCACCCTACATTTGACAACCTGAATAAATATACTTTATAGCAATCCAATTTTATTCTTTTAATACCGATATCGATTATCCGTCAAATAAATCAAATATATATAAGTAATATCTAAATATAGATCTAAATTCAAATAATACAAAGGTTAGATTGGGCGTCGCCTAATTGTTGATATAATGAAAGTTCTTTTTGCTTGCACTCCTTATCGTTGAGTTGATAAACATGTGCTTTATTGTCCTGTGTACAAATACTGTTAAAGTGTTAAATGTTGACATGAAGCACGTTTGAAACGAAGTTCAGCAGCGACAGTTGGCAGGCGAAGACCAAACAGGCCTCTTGACCTTTTCGACCCAACTTTTCTGCCGCAAAAAAGTTAATGCTTTCTGGCGAATTCGCGTCCAACGATGTCGATGGACTAGGAAACAAAATTTAAAATATGTCACGTTTCTGGGATTCAGAGAATACAGTACCTCAAGAGGATGTGCATCAGCTCGGCGAACACATTGAAATTCCGTTCGAAACGAAGGGATCTTGCCTCGCAGATGGCCCGCAACAGGCATTCCTCACCGTTGTAACCGTAGCTGTATGAATATGCAAGATTGATGAATTCTTATCTATTGATCGCACTGCCGCCGAGAGGTCCTCACGTGTTCAGGCGATCAACGACGTATGCGTACGTGCTCCATCGGAACGCCGACCTCTTCGCCACATCAAGGGTTCCATGTGGATAGCTTCCTTGCCCATAGCTTCCAGGTCGATGGCTTCCTGGTTCAGGTATGTTGTCCCCGGTTTGATATTCGGGAAGATAGGGGTTCTCGCGATAAACAGATGAATTGTAGGGCAGAAAGAATTCCGCTTTGAGAACGTGTCCTACGGTCAGTGATTCGTAATCAAGATCCGCCGGTATTCCAATTCCGCCAATGAACTAAAATTGTCAAACCATGTCGTATGAGTGATATTAAGCCTGTGCAATCGTTCGATTCACTATTCACCTGATATCTAGTGGGCGCTTGTCTGGGATAAATCAAATATCTTTTTCCTAACTTATGTGCTCCGCAACACATCACCGACAACCAGAAGACACTACAGAGCAAAAATCGCGAACTGTTCATCATAGCGAACTAAAGACAACTAACCACCTGAAGCGATGATGGTCCCGTCCTAAGTCGTAACTTCTTCTTCTTTGGCTAATGCAAATTAACACTAATTACTGAAAGAACTTTTCACACCATGCAACGAACTTCTTAGACGATAACAGTTATCTTTAAAGGCATGGTCGTCAATGGTAGATATCTGTAAACTTCAATTTAGAATATTCACAACATTTTATTGAGATCTATATGAAAACACAAGCACTTAAATTTGAAAAAAAATATTATATGCCATTAAAACAAAAGGTCAAAACGTTCAATAATTGCGTTGCAGTATTCGGCGTTTTGCCTGCAACAGAAAGATTATCAAGATACTTTTCAGGCATTTGGGAAGTTTACAATTTAAGTGCATATTCAGGCATACCTGATCCTCTTCCGTTTTCAAGTGACTCTTCTTCACGTGCAATTGCCAGGCATCGCTCAATTGGAAAATGTCCACAAGCTTCTTGAACGAGACGCTCTTCTTCGACCGTTGGTACTGTTGCAATTTACAGTGAGGTTTGGAATTTTCGTTCTGTTCCATAGTTTTATATGTTAAAATCTTTTTTTTTTTTTTTGTAATGCGTAAAATACTCGTAATGTAGTTCGAAAACTTATACTATTACGAGAAAAATTTTGACATTCGAACTGAAAATTCTGAAGCAATTGCAAACACTGGCAATATTTTTTTTTTTTGTTTTTGATTCTCACCATTTATGTTTTCTGATTTTTAAAATTCTATCAAATTGATTAAAAAATACATACAATTTAATTTAGAGTAGTGTTTATTGTTATTAATAATACCAGCATTTTGTTGAATAGCTGCAGCAATACTACAATAATGTACGCAACTACTTCTTTCATAAGATATTGAGTAAATTCATTAATGGTACGACGAACGTAAATTCCTAAAATAATACAAAAAACTTAAAGCAGCTTCTTTAGAAATTTTAATTCTATACAAAAACTTGTTCTTGAATATGGAAGCATACATATATGTCGCTATTTCTAACCATTTTGTTTTGTTTTTTTATAAAATACTTTAAACAATACTTATAGAAAACTTTAAAATACTTCTTTTTGATAGCTTAAAACTTTCTTATGGGTTCAATGAACGAACATAGAACTTAATATTAATAAGATTACTTTCTGAAAGTTGCCACGGTTTTTGTTTAAATTTAGTTTATATTTTTCAAACTTAAGTAAACTATTTATATTACTAATTAAATGTAGTGCATTGTTATATTGATAATTAAATAAAGAAAGAGCTGCCATTCGAAGTAAAAAAGTTGCACATCTCGGCTATTGTTGAATTGTTGTTATGTAAAAAATATATATATTGCTTTAGAAGTTAAAAATAATGATTTTATAAAATTAAAAAAAAAATATTTCGTCACCGTTCTCTTAATTCTATTTACTCCAAAAATGTGCAACATAAATTAAAAAGGAAACTTTATCGAGTTCTTCTTTTCGACTCAACCCTCATTTTTCACCCTTATGAAATTCGTCCATACAGAGTTTACAGCTCCAAGAGCCTTCTGGTGGTGTTATTAATGGTGGCGAAAGACAATACATATGATAACCACGATCGCAATCATCGCAAAACAATAACTGATCGTCATTATCCGATGTACCACAAATAGAACAGTATTTGCATTCAATGCATTGCCAACGATAACGTTTTACGGATATAATCATATTTGGCGTGAATTGCAGACATGAAGGATGACCTGAACGTCCACAATCGGAGCATGATACCAGTTCTTCGGGTAAATTGGTTTTTTTATTTTCTCTTTGATCACCCAAACAAAAATCACAATATGGTGATGGTTGAGCTATTTCGCGATCAGGACGCATTTTACTTTTCAGGTCCTTCTTAGGACTTGCTGAAGCAATTACGTTGGCACTGGTTGCAGCCACTGCTACGGTGGGTTGAACCACTACAGGTGGTGCAAGTGATGGTGTAGGAGCTACTACAACAGCAGCTACATCATTAGAAACTCCGGAATCAGTCACTGATTTATCTAATGGAGGTGCTACAGCAGTTGGTAGACCTAGTCCGGGCTGCGAAGTTTCATCAATTGTGGCTATTGGCGAGGCCGAATTTGAATTACTTGCAATAATACTTGAACTTTGGGGAACAATTGCAGTCGCTGCGGCAGCAGCAACTGCAGCGGCCGCAGCAGCAGCAGCTGCTGCATTCGCATTTCCAACCCCAGCGCGACGCCGTCGATCACCATCTGAATCTCCACCTGCAGTGCGACGTCGACTGCCTGCAAATTAAAAGTATTATGAAGAATGAAAAGCAGACAATTTTTCTTAAAAACCATACCACCTCCTTTCCGACCTCGCTTGGGTGTTGATTCCAAAATTGAACCTCCTTTTCTGACAGATCTAGAACCTCGCTTGCGTTTCCCGCGACTGCTGTAAGATTCATCAAAATCTATATCAGATTCAAAGTCCTCATCGAAATCGTCAACATGGTGATAGTGAGACATTTCCATGTCGTCGTGAAACCAGTCCTTTTCAACATTTTGATGCGAATCTTTGCTGTCATTATCACCAGATGCACTCATGGAATTCCCGTCATTGGCAGCAATAGCTGAAAAAACTTGTATTCAAAGATAGAAACGAATTAATATATATACCATATTTTTAAATAAAATAAATAAAAAAATAAAAAATAAAAACTTTTACCAATGCAGAACAACGTGATCAAAATAAAAATAACCCATGAGTTAACACTACTCAGAGTTGATTTGAGAGTCTGCTAAATCTTTGGGGTGGAGGGGTTGGTGCCAACAATGAAAGAAGAAAACTATTCACATACACAAGACACGAAATTGATGTGGATGAAATAAACAAAAACAACATAATCAAATGGAGCTATGATTAATGCGGTGGTATGTGTCGTGAGCAGTTGCAGAGACTAAGAAGCCAACTCTAGGATAAATAAATAAACGAAGAGAAACCAAGTACGTAAGCACAATGTACAGACATTGTGGAGGGTTGCAAATAACGCCGTAAATGCTGAAGAAATGTATTGATTTTCGTTTGTAATCGTAATCATTGGAGAGCGAGAGAATAGAAAACATCAATGAATATCTGAATTTCTTATAGATTCCCAGAACTTACCTGCGCTTTCTGACTGGTGGTGATCGCGGACCGAGGCGGCACCCATGAGTTGATGGTGTTGGTGTTCTCGATATTGGTACGCTTTGTAACTATGGTGATGATTAAGAAGGTACTGGCGTTTAGGCTTACGCCAGCGAGCAGACGGATATGTGTATATCTGACCCTCGCGAAATCCTGGCATACGTTGCTTCTGCTTCATGAATAGAGCACAATGAGTTTGTGCAACTCCCGTCTGCGGATCTAGAAATGGCATCCGCAGACGTCGTTCAATGCAGAGTCGCGTGTTGAAGGTTTCGCTGTTTTCAAGTATTTCCTTGTATGCCGAATCATTTAGGAAGTTTTGGATTTTCTCGAAATTCGCGATATTAACGATTTCAATATCGGAAGCCATGGTTGGCTGTAATTCGCGCCACTAGAGTGCGGATCGACTGCGAAAAACGTTTATGGTATAGAGGGCGATAAGTAATAATTAATAGCAAATTTTTATATTTCCACTCAAAATTTAATCTTTTATATAACTCAGAAATTTATCTTTCTAATATTATTGACCTAATTTTTTCACGTTTTTCACAATTTCAACATGTTTTCTATATTTACTTTAGATTAATTTGCATTTTTGTCGAGAAAACAAGTTCCATCCGTTCACCTTTGTGTACTTTTATGAATAAAGCCAAAATCCACTGAAGTGTGATTATAGCTGGAGTTTATTTTGACGTTTCCCAATAGTCGGTATTAAAAATGAGAAAAAGGAAGACAAATATATAATACTTAATGATTATAGAGTGGTTCATATACTCGAAATGTTTGTCGAAATGTCGGATGAAAGTCGAAATATGCTTTATTTATAAATATAATGTCTTTGTGCACCGCCTCTTTTTTTTTTAGATAAAATTAGATTTTCATGATATTTATCAGGATATTGATCGTGGCTGGTAGAAATGGTATCAAATAATTCTATGCTTGAATACAATGAAAAATATATGAAATTTTCCTCCATTCTGTACTTCACAGTACTGCCAACATAATAACAAACAAACAGATGCAATGACTAATAAACGTCAAAACAGTGCTTGTGGAACGCATATCACTTGTTAATTCCACACATTTTATTTGGGTTGGGCGTGAGCATTTTGTTGAAGAATTCAATTAACATATTTATTTGTTTCTTCATTTTAGCTCGTGTATAGTCCACAAAATATTTGTGTAATACAATGGGCGCGAGTAATCGAAATACACGCGTTGCTTTGGGGATATCAACTTGTGCGTTCCTATTGTTTCTAATTGCTTTCGTGTCTCCTTATTGGCTAGTAACCGATGGCCAACTCTCGGATCCTAGATTCACCAATCTGGGATTGTGGGAAGTGTGTTTTAATAACTTTCAAGATATCGATCGCTTATATGACACAGTATTCAAAGGCTGCATGTGGGTCTTTGAGGAGGAGTATTACATCATTCATGATTTTCTACTGCCTGGATTCTATATAGCAGTTCAGTTCTTCTCCACTCTATGCTTCGTGATGTGCCTCATAGCATTGCCATTAACATTAATGTTCCTGCGCACCTCACGAGACGATGACCGTTATGTGTTCCTCTTACTCACTATTGGCTCCTGTCAAGTGCTGGGTTCTATCAGTGGATTCATTGCTGTCGTAATATTTGGCGCTAAAGGTGATTCTCGTGATTGGATGCCTGGTTGGCAACATAACAACATGGGATGGGCTTTTGCACTGGGTGTCGTAGGTGCTGTTATGCTATTACCAGGTGGTATCTTGTATATGGTTGAAGCCAGGCGAGAACGCTACAAGAGACTCAACGAAATCAGTAATCGCGAGGTAAGCGAATATGGAGGAGGTGACGATTTCTATCAACACCAAGCACAACAATACCAACAACCTGAAACTAGCAGACCACGACGTCCACAGCCTGGGCATCGCACACCAACTGCACCACCCCAAGGTGGAATTCAAACTGATATTTAAATTTAGTAAGTCAATTGCTCTTAACAAGTTTGGGTATATTGATATATATCTACCTTATTCTCGAATCTAATCCGTCCTTTTACAACAATCGAATTGTATATGTTAAGAATAAGTCTTCATACTTGATTGTTCAATATAGTTCATTTCAAGGGTTTTATCTGTTAATTTTCGTAATCTTTGATTTTATATTTTAAATATCGGAATCAACAATACATTTTAACAAAGACATTTCAATTCAAAGAAATACATAAAATATTTAATTGATTTATCGTTTTATCATTTGTTATTGCTCCACAAAGTAGAATTCATTCCAAATGCCTTGTAATATTTGCAAACAAAATTAAATAAATACGAAATATCCATATCAAATTGAGATGAATTGCCTTATCGAAAACATCTAGCAGTTTAGTTTTTATTAATATTAAGTATAACAATCGAATTACAAATACAATATATTAAAAGAAATATATATATATATACATTCCATGCATGTTAAGTATATTATTCGGAAATGTATTTTAGATAATTTTGTGTAGAATTTTGTACTCGATTATAATAAAGAAATAAATTCTATGAATACACCTAAGAATGTAGTTTACAGCAAAATGTCATATTTATCCCTGCCATTCCACCTCAGAAACATACTATTTATTTTCTTATTTATATCCTTTTTGTACATTGGCATTGCTGTGTATTATTTAAATTGACGAAATATTCATTAATTGAATATATGTAGGACTAGGACGTCTCTTAAGAAATGTTTGCTCAAAAACACCAAAGCGTTTATTCTACGTTTTTATGCCATACAGTCTATAGAAGTTTTTTCAACTGTTCTTTATCTGTTATTTTGTGTTCCATTGTGCTCTATTTCTTCTCGCAGCCAGTTCTCTGTATTGCCATTTTGGGATTGTACAATGATGAAAAGTTCCCGATCATTAGTTTCTAATTGTGCGCGCAGATAAGTGATCAACTCGGACTCATTGCCAATGCATTCCGGTGAATCTAGTTTCGAGTCCAGATTATAAAATTTTCCACAGATTTTACGTATAGCTATCCAGTGACGCAAACGCATTGGCAAAGTAAGAATTCCGAGTTTATAATCGGAAGGCACATTGAGGATAAAGCCTAATACAGCGTCTGTATTGATACACATCGGGTCTCTGAAGAATGAATAATATATATATTTTTTTAAGTACAAGTATTATGTTGATAAAAGATAAACTCACTTTCTTTTATCGAACCATTTGGCCTCGCAGTTTTGTAGCTGTAGGGCAGTCATAATAACGTTGATGTCATAATTTCCAAGGCCAAGCACAGATCGATGAGGATTGATCCAGACGTCCGGACTCAGATTGTTGCAAATGTCGTCCAACATTTCCTTAGTATATGTCTGTTTAGCTATTCCATAATAGAATGAATAATTTATTATTGGTTCAACAATACCAGAGTAAAACGGAAGAGCCTACTTACACTGGAATAGATTGTTGAGTGTATGCAGGGCACAAAGCTGACGTGTTTGGCGCTCATGATATATGTTATTACGTTCCATTTTCTTTCTGACCATTGCCTCACATAAAATTTCGAATTTGAATAAGTTACTTTATTTTGGTTGAACAATTTACAGGCATTATTAAAGTTATTTGTTGTTGTTCCTTATTGTCATAATTTGACAGTATTCTAAATGGAATTAGAATGACATGCATTCACAATAATAATAATGTTTTGAATCATTACAGAAAATATTCGCTAAGGTTGTGTACCATTTTAAAAATAATTATAAATGATACATACTTCACAATGATTTTTAATTCTTTCTTATAATAAAAATAATGTTTTTGTTTCGATCTCTCTAAAAACTACCATTGTGAATTTGGTAATTGTGAATATAAAATAATTCAATCCACAATTATCGTCCATTCGTAGCCAACTTCACAGCGTTTGCAGTGAATACATCTGTCACATGATTTTCACCTGACTGACATTTTTCTTCGCAAAATTCTCCATCAGCGAGTGACGACGACTGAAAAATAGATTTTTGGTGGAAAACTTTTCAAAACTACAGGATTTCTCCAGCTTCCCGTTATCACAAACAACCAGTAAGAAAATGAAAATCTGTGGACCAAAGTTGTCGCTCTGCGGATTGATTATTTCCATCTGGGGAATAATTCAATTGGTAAGTTGGTGGGCGCTTGGTAGGACATTTCCAACCATTATAACCACTAGTGCTCAATATGCGGTCAAGTGATAAGTTAGATTACTACGCAATGTTCAAAAATACATATATCATATAACTGGTTTCTGAAACTAACTTAATCTTCATTACTAGGTGCTGATGGGGCTTTTCTTTTATGTGCATAGCGTAGCGCTCATCGAGGATTTACCACTCGCAGAGGAGTATCATTCTCTAGAAGATTTCTATGATGCAGCTAACGCCGCTTACAACCAGGTAAAGAAGAAAATCAAAATATTTATGGCTTTGATCAAGGGTAGGGTCGTTTTGGTGTGTGTATGTGTGTGCGTGGCCTTGAGTTTTGTGATATTGCTGAGCACCTTTTATATTGTCATTAATATATACGTTGTTTTAAATTTTATATTCTGTTTTTTTCAGAACGCGTACAATTGTTGGATCGCTGCCTGTATTTATGTTCTGACGTTGTTGCTGTCTGCACAACAATTTTATGCCAATAGTCGGGTGACCGCAAACTAAATGAAAACAAACACCGCTTGTTTAGCAGTCGTTATAGGATTGTTCGGATGCGATTCAACCACCAAAACTCCTGGATTATTCGTCTGCAAACTGTTTTTCTTTAAATTTAAACAAACTTAAATTTCTGACGATCATTTAGTATGGCGAATATTTGTCGATAAACTCTATAACTTTTGTTCCTTCAATTCTCAGTAGTGCAAATCACATTCATAATTTCGTTTATCGATTCTTGGTTTTGTTATTGATATATAGCAATCGATGATCAACAAATAGTAAATTTAATTAAAAAAACAATTGTGAATATTATCATTTCAAAAACTTCCAAGCAGTGCATCGTCGCTTCTGCAACATTCCATGGTCGTCAAAAATTGTTCATCAGTTAAGTTTATAGAAAAACCGGAAATTATTTTAAAAATTCTGTGTAAATTATCATGAAAGTATTTTTTGTTTTTAATAATTCTAGTTATTTTTTTTCTTAATTATTGTTGGATAAATAATTAGCCGTTTTTCTTGTTCTATACTCCAAATTTGTTAAGCAGTTACAATGCTGCGCTTGAAGCTCCCAAATCTTGTTTGTATTAAGCCATGTCGAACCGTAGGAAAGGAGCACAGCGCAGTATTTCAATCATGTCATTGTTAGTCATTTACTTCAACATTACAAAAAAAGTACTGCAAGTTAAATATAATAATTATTAATTTTTAAACACCATTGTATATTAAAATAACTAAACAAAACAAAAGATAGAACAATACAATAATGTTTTCAATAACAAAAACAAGAAAAAAGTGGAACACACACAAAAAATATAGTAAACATGCTTATGTGTGTGGAAAAAAGAAAGCTATTATTGGCCACCTTTTGGTTTTTGTTTTTTGACAACAACAACAAAATTTATTGTTTTTTTCAAAATGCATCTGTTTGAATGTTGAATGTAAAATAATTATATATACATATATATATCTTATAAATAGATGCTAAAATCGAAAACTTCATTACTGAAATAAATAAATATAAATATTAATTTACAAGTTTCTTTTTCATTAACCCAGGAAGGTGATATTGAGTCAAATTTATTTAATGTTTAAATTCGTAGATTTGCGTACTCATAATCATTGGCCCCTGATATCAAATATCAAATTCGATGTGTCATAACTATCATGAAAGAAACTATCATGAGAGAAAATTTAAATCGTGAGATATTTGCAACTCGCAGTACATGTATTGACAGGTATGTATTTTTATACTAACCACAAATAGTGCCGAAGTAAAACACAGAAACACAGTTGACTTCTTCTGCTCCATAATATTAACATTTATTCATTTATTTAATATTTTTAGCTTACAGTAACAATAAATGTACAGCGATAAGTTAAGCACATAGTAATTATTAATAAATAGTAGATCTTGAAATACTTTTTCCATACATTATCAATTGGTGTATAAGTATAATAACTGATAATATTTTATAGTTCTATAATAAATTGCCCCATATTTCATGATCCATTACAACTTGTTTACATTTCCATATTATTTGCAGAATTCAACGAAATCAGCAAAAATGTAGTTCATACCAAATTATGAGCTAAATTCTAAGAGATAATTGTACATATGACATTTCAAAATGTTCACGTTAATCTAAACTAAATTCAAGAATGTCACAATGTACACTTGACTAACTAAACTTTACTGTAATTTTACATGCGGCGCTAAAGACGCAAGTTGCAAGTTTTGTTTTGTACAAATTATTGAACTTCTACAACTTATGCAAAGTAAGCTACGAATTAACCAAAGAAATATACAATTACAGACTAGAAATACAAATTATTTCGGTTGAGTTGCTTGATGTTCACAAACGGGCCTACGTGTAAATCGTACTAGCGATAGTACTAGTGGCGTAGTTTCGTTTATGAAAAAATTGTTATGTTCCCATTTGAATCCAGTTTTCATTTATATTTATAAGCTGTATAAATTTGTTGTATTTTCGAAATTTAATTACGAGTATTCAGGCTAAAAATTGTAAGCATTCTCTTTAAAGGCAATTAATGTTCTTAGGAGTGTAAGAATTTGCTTAATTTCGCAATAAATTATGAGATTAGTATAATTTAGTTGGATCTTCAGTTGCTTATTCGTTTTGGAGTTTCTGAAAATTCATTCTCTCCTGGTTCCGACTCGAGCTTCTAGAAGATTTTCGATTGAACGATTCCAAATACGCCGCTGGGGTCCAACCTTCTGCATTGGCTTCTGTATTTCGTAAACAAAAAAATTAAAATAAATGTCAATATATTTCATGTTATGGCATTTTTTTTTTTTGGAAAACTTCATGTAATTGTTCAGTGTCAAGACAGTCATGCAGTTCAGTTTACAGTCAACATCATGCGGATAAGTGGGGTCTGAGACTTTAGTTCAAAGATTTTCAGTTGAATTCTTGATAGCTCTTAGGTTTAGGTATTCACATAAAAAACACATCTTGAGAGAATAAACACATTAAATAACTATGTTTCCCCCATATTTCCATACCAGAGATTTAATAGAATTAACAATTTGGGGTATTTGGGATTTTTTTTTACAAGTAATGTACACAGTCAGAAAAACATATAAGAGTACAATTTAGCCTTCCTTGTTCGGTTAGTAAAGTAGACATAAAAGATAAGTAGTAACATGAATTAAAATTACCTAGGACACGAACAAACCACCAGCCAGCGCATCCAACTTTAAGCAATTCAACGGTGTCACCTTCACGCATTGAAACCTCCGAATGGCCCATAGCAACATAGTCGGCTAGGGCTATAAATTTACTCCCCTAAAATGGGTTCGATCGAGATTAGTTGACGAGCATGTTCTTGGAAATATTTCGCAATCTATTCATTAGCAATAACTAAGTACGTTCTTATGCAAATTAAAACTCGTGTTAATTATTGTTAATGTTAGGCTATGCAAGCATTTCTTTATCTGTATGTATGTTCTTGTTAAAAGTACTGATTTTTTTGTTGGCTTCTATTGTTTAAATATATATGTCCTAACATTTCACAAAATGCCACAAAAATTTTTAAATAAATATAAATTTCGACTACTCTGGTAAATGAAATGATAACGAAAACTCATTCAAAAATTAAAATCAATAAACGAATGCGTGGTAACGGATGCGTGTGAATGTGGTGGTATGAGTGAGGTGTTGGTAGTGCATAGATGTAGTAGTGGTAGTAATCTTCAATAAATTGCGTAGAATCTGTGCTGCGACTGGAAGGAAGGAGGGCTCGAAAATAGTGAATATTACAGTCTAATAGATAATGATAGATAGTTGGTCTAATAACTGAGTTGTGGCATGCAGCTTCCAGAAGTTGTGAGTGAGTGCTTAAAACGTTAAATTGAGGCAAGCTCGTAACCGTGGGGAGAGAATATGGTACATATATACATATTTTGTATACAGAAGACTAAACCAGAAGATCAGGATGGAGCGAAAAGTCAAGGTCGATTTTTGAAATTCGATTTCGAATGTAAAAGTCCAATCAAGGGAATAATTTCGTATAGGTTAAGGAAAAATGTACAAGGGACACCAATTTGTGGGAAATCGAATCAGAAAAAATTAAATGTGGTTTTCGTTTTTGATCGTGCTCGTGGCTCGAAATGTGCTTCTATGGGTGAAGAGTGTGGAGAAAAAGCATTCGCCAACATGAATTTCGGAAGTGACCTTCGTTTTGGTTGTGTGTTGCTTTATTGACTGATTGCTTGTTGTTTGTTTATTTAAAAAGAAAAATCTATACAAACGATGTTAGCGTTAGTTAATAGTGTTAATGTTAGCATTAGGTACTGGCTCAAAAGCGCACACTAAGTGTTCAAATTACAATAATCATAACACACAGACACACACATCCACCCACTTGGTGGTGGTGTTAGTAGTGGTGAGGAGTTGATAGTAACTTACGGATCACAACGATATCGACTGACTGCTCCGTCGTTTACATGGTATGAATAAGAATAATTCATATTCGGAATGAGAAAGATTGAAGCGATTCGGTTTTAAATGTCAGTGGTTGATGAAGACGACGTTGGTGATTGGATGGTGGTGGTTATGTCGATGATGAACATCATGTTCTTTTAGATAGATAGACGAGGGCAGTGGTGCCGATGCACGTTGGGCAGTAATGTAAGCGAGAGAATGTCATAGGTTTCGATAAACATCACATCAACAACACATCAATATGAAAACAATAATAACGACAACAAGAACAACACGACAACAACATCAACAACAAGAATAATATCATCATGAGCAACAATATAGATATGGAAATTTCTATGGCAATAGTTATTGCACAATTATCATTGCACACACACACGCACGCACGCAAACACAAGAGATGACAACACTCAAACTTAGATTAGGAAAAAATTAATTGCAGATGTGTTTGCGAGTTCTTTGTTCAGTGTGAGAGTGTGTTTGTGGTTGGTGTGAGGAATAGTTATTGTTGCAGTAAATGAGTATGAGAGTGCAATGAGAGCGACCGAGAGAGAATTTGAGTGCTGTTCATTCGTAGTCGATTCTTGTTGAGCATCATTGTTATCGATAATGGGCTGTGTTGGGCGCTTCCGGTTCCGGTTAACGATTGTGATTATTTGTAGTTCGAAGCTTGGAGTAGGACAATATTTACACTTTTTACAACGTTGTTTGGCATTTTATAACTATTGCTCTAAAACTACTGCTTTTGTACGCGTCTTTATGGCGGAGTTCTACTACTTCTTACATATTTTACATACGTTACACTTTCGCTAAGCAACATGGTTAGTTAGTCTTTGTACTGTTTTCTCTTAATCGATGCCGCAGCAAGTGCAGGAGTTCAGTTTAGTATTGCTCTACGATAATTGCGATTTTTACATTTGACGGTTGATTTACATTTTCGACTGTTTGGTTTTGGGGCGCCAACTGTGCGACGTCAATGCTCGACCGAGACATAGAACTTGGAGTTGGATTTACTGTTACGCGGATAGGAGCCGCCTTCATTGTGGTTGTAGGCCCACTGTGCCAAGAAGTTCAAGAAGGTCTGTTGCACAGTGGGCACAGTTCGCAGTAACACGCACAATCCAGTCGAGGGTGAGGTGCGGGTGACAAACAAACACATTTTATTCGCATTGTTTTATCATTTATATATATAACATTTTTTATTATTATTATTTTTTTTGTATTATTTGCAAACACATTTTGTCATTTAGGTTTGTTGTTGTTTGCAGTTGGTTTAAGGTTTTGTATTTTTAAGAGGTTTGTGTTTTGTGCATGAAAGTAAAAAGAGAACCCAAAATATCAAATAAGACAAATAATATAAAACATATAAAACAATCAACTATGTTGATGGAGATATACATAGGTGGATGGACAGATAGGTAGAAAGAATATAGAGACAAGGGGAGATAGAATAAATGAATGGAAATGAGAATATGAAAAGATGAAAAACACAAAAAGCGCTGCAGTTGAAAGGGACAAAATAAAAAGCTCCAAACATGATTGGTCAACCAATAAGATGAGGATGAATTCAAAATTTCAATAAATGAATAAATTTCATATAATTCTCCAATTTGAACCAAAACCTTTACACGAGAAAACCAAAAATGTTCAAGAAATAAAAACAAGGCCAACTGAAGCCGGCCCCGGGGAAGCTACAAAAATGAAATTAGAGACAAGAGATCGATCGAAACGACCTGATCCTACCCCACCCTAGCTGGACGAGAAGGCCACACTTACCGGCGTGCTGTTGTCCTCGATCATGGACATCTCGTCCTCGCTGTTCGAGTAGTCGGAGCTCCAGCCGCCGCAGCCGTCGCCGGGCGCCGCCTCCTTGTCCGTCGACAGGACGCTGGAGCAGGCGCCCGGCGTCGGGCAGTTGTCGTCGCCGCTGCTGCTGCAGTTCGAGTTGCGGTTCGAGGACTCCGACGACCCGTCGCAGCTGATCGTGCGCTGCGGCGTGCCCAGCAGGATGTTCGGCGTGTCCCAGGAGGTCGTCTGACGGAGGCCGCGGTGGTTCAGACCGTACTGCTTGATCTTCTCGCCCTTCAGCTCCTCGAGCTGGTTCAGCAGCACCCGCTTGATCTCGGCCACCCACTTGTTCTTGATCTCGATGGTGGGCGCCTGCAGCGTGTGGACCTCCTGGCGGCCCTGCAGCCACACCTCGAAGCGCTTCACGTCGCCGCGCACCGACTCGGTCAGGCCGATCTGCGACATCTGCAGGGGATGAAGGCGATTATAGAGAAGCTTTTCTGGGAAGTAGTTCGGACTCACCTTCAAGTAGTGCTTGAACTGGTAGGTGCTCTTGTTGTGGCCCGTCTTGGAGGTCTGCTTGCAGAAGAGCATCGACTTCTGGTAGAGGAAGATGTGGCGTTGCTGCGGCTTGATGCGCAGCCGGATGTCCTTCTTGGCCTCGGTCCACACCTGGAACGAGTCCTGCAGCAGCAGCTCGCCCTGCTGCGAGAGGTCGCTCTAGAGGAATGAAGGCACAAGGATAAGTATTCAATTTTATGGCGAAAGGAGTTTGACGGAGCTTACGGGAAAGCCGGTGATCGCCACCTGGTGCATCGAGTCGTTGACGCACTTGAGCACGATCAGCATGCAGTCGAGGGCCTTCTGGAGCTCCTTGGTGCAGCTGCCGCTGTCGCTGAAGCGCAGCAGGTCCTTCAGCAGCAGCTGGTATTTGGTGATGCGCTGCACGGGCTTCAGCAGGTACGCGGCCAGGGGCAGTTTGTGGCCCAGTCGCTTCTGGCACTCCTGCAGAAAGAGGTGCGTGTCCACGAGCGTCTCGCGGAGGCGCTCCGAGCGCGGTATGTTTTGACAGTAGAACGAGTAAAGACGATAGAACGTATCGCGCTGGCGGTGGTCGAGAAGGTGGGAGGAGAGAACGGAGGTGAAGGGCGTGAAGGAATCGTAGTTTAGAAGCAGCAACTCACCCTCTGTACAAAGCATAGGGCGACCAGTTCGGTGGTCGAGATGCAGTTCTCGAGGTCCTTGAGGAAGATTTCGTTGTGGAAGGTGTAGAGTTCGTGCAGGTTCCCGAACAGGATGTCCTCCTTGCCCTGCAGGCTGGCCGGCACCAGGTGCATCATCTCCTCCGACTGCATCTGGTCGCAGTAGCCCTGGGAAGAGAGAGAAACCGAGAGTTAACGACGAGCTTTCGGAGGGAATTTGATGGTGTGTGTGTGGGGAGAAAAGGAAAACATTTGCCTCCTGCTTGTGCTTGGTGGGCCTGCGCCCAGTGGCGGTCCTGCTGTCGCCGCCGCAGAAGGCCGCCAGCTCGCAGCTGATGAACTGGCCGAACTTGTCCTCCACGTAGTCGGCCACGCTGCCGTAACCGTGGCCGCCGACGAACTGCTCCAGCACCCGGTCGTACTTGGCCTCGCTGAAGCGGCTGAACGTGAACTTGGGCAGGGTGCAGCGACCCGTGCCGAAGCTGTCCTCGAAGAACTCGGTGCAGTACTTGAGGATCTCGCGGTACGAGGTCGAGAACACGTTCGACCGGGGTCGCTTCGTCCGCGACTCGTTCGACGAGGGCGAAGGCGTCGCCGTTGTTGGTGTCGATGATGTTTTGATCGGGGCGCCGAGATCGTTGGGGCGCCACGTGAGGTCGCGGCGCAGCGTCGAGCGGCAGGAGTTGCAGAGGTGGCTGCACAGCTCGGGCGTCGACTGGGAGAACTTGAGGACCTTCGGGGTGGACAGGACTTTGGCGTTGTTCAGCAGCGAGCTCTTGCTCAGCGCCGACTGGGCCCGGGCCACGGACGACGACAGCGAGGCCAGACTGCGGGGCTCCTCCGCGTCTGCCACCGCCTCCGCCTCTGAGTCGTTCAGATACTCGAGGATGTCGTTGTAGTTCTTGCGCTGCAGGTAGTGCTTGAACTCGGAGTCGTTCTCGATCTCCGAGTACGAGTTGCACTCGAGGTAGTCCTTGATCAGCCGGTACTCGAGCGACTCGTCGCAGCTGGAGAGCTCGATCAGCTCCTTGAAGATCGTCTTGCGCTCGTCCTTCAGCCGCTGCAGGCTGTTGCGGGCCGACGCCACGTCCGTCTCGGAGTCGCCGCTCAGCTCGATCTCCCTGAACGTGTTCAGGATCTTGATCGTCGACTTGCCGTTCAGCACGTTCCGGGCCGAGAAGTTGAACACGTTCGTCCCGAACACGTAGTTCAACTTGTTGTTGGCGTTGTCGTTGTTGTTGCTGTTGTCGCCGCCGTCGTCGATGTTGCGCCGAACGTCCTCGGGCTGGTAGCGGACGCTGCGGCGGCGCTGCCTGAGTCCCGACGAGTGCTGCGAGTCGAAGAGCGAGCCCTGGAACGACAGCGGCGACTCGCAGCCGGAGCGTGGCTGCTGCTGCTGCTGGATCTGCAGCTGCAGGCGCTTGATCGAGTCGCTGATCTTCAGGTTGAAGCGGCCCATGAGGTGGCTGGCCGTGTTCTGGACCTTGCGCAGCCGGAACGAACTGTTCGACGAGGACGAGTTGGCCGTGATCGTCGTCGTCGTCGTCTTCGACTTGGACTTGGAGGCCTTGTGGAGGTCGTAGCCGCCGTAACGCATGTTGCTGGGGCTGAGGCTGGCGCTGGGACTGCGGCTGACCCTGGAGACGCCGCTGGCGACGATGTGGATGCGGTGCTTCGGCAAAGACGTCGCGGACCTGGCGACCAGGTGGGCTGTGAACATGTACGACCGAGGAGCTTCGCACCGAGCGACCGACCGGGTTCGATTGATTCGCTGCACTTCCCGCAGACGCGAGGCCGCCTGACGAACGGCTCCCAGTCGCCAGCGAAGAGCTCTCAAGTTTCCCCCGCTCCACCGAGTGCAAATTGCTTTGGAATCTCATCGTCTCGCGATCATGACCAAGGCAAAATAAGGCAATTAAGAAGGCCCGGCGGTGGTGGGTGCGAATTATGAGAAGGGGAAGGAAGCCTCGGCTTCAGCTTCGGAGTTTAATGCACTAATTACAAATGGGCGCATTCGAGTGTTGCCAACCGCGCTTAGGAGGAGCGTTGCGAGAGTATTGGAAAATGTACTTCATAAGCCACCTCGGCCAGCTTCCCGCATCACAACAACAGCAGCAACACCAACAACAAACACAATAAGAACAACAACAACGATGGTACAAAGAAATACAGTTCAGAATTTTAATTTATTCTTTCCTCCGCTTTTCTTTCAATTGTAATTTTCCATCTTTCCTCGGTCGCTTCCTCCGTTCTTTGATTCATTCGGTCGTTCGTTTTGTTTTCCGATTTAATTATTATTAAAAATCATACACGAAGTAGTTCACTGACCATTCAAAGCCGTTGTTGTTGGTCGATGTGTTCGTTGTTGCTGGTTTTTGTTCGTTGTTGCTGTTGCATGGTTATTGCTGTTGCTGTTATTCGGTTATTGCAATCGCCGCTTCATGCTCCACGGTCAGCCGTCTCAAGTTCTGTGCCACAAACTCCTTGGAACGTGAGCCCGGCCCGGCCCGGCTCGGCTCGCCTCGGTTCGGTCGGCTCGACTCGCCGCGGTTCGGTCCAGCTCTGCTGGATCACCGCGCTGAACTCTTTACTTATTCATTGGCAATTCCACTACCACAACTCTTGTTCTCTTATTCTTCCTGCCCTCTACGGTCGAGCCCCCCTCGAATCGCGCCCCGCATGTGTGTCGTTGAACCTACCTTGAGAATGGAGCTCATCTCGTTCACGTAGATCCGCTCGGTCTCGAGCAGTTCCGACAGGACGTGTCCGCGCTTCAGGCGTCTGGCTTCAGAGTCCTGGAGAGAAACGAAAGGAAACAAGTGTATTTTCTAGTGTGAGACGAAGGGAGGAGAAGGAGAAGCAGCTAATTATGGATTACAGGGGGCGTCAGAATCGCGATCGATATCTCACAGCAAACGGTATTTCGTATTTCCAGCCATCGCACTTCGCTGTTGTAACCGTTACGGCAGCAACAGCAGCAACACCGATCACGTGCCGGCATCCGAAATGATTTTCTCCGACGTCCTCCACACGATGTTAACGGCCCAACATGTTTTCCACACACACGCGGCAACAACAACTTGTTGGACCATCAACCCCAACGTCATCATCGCCATCGCCTTCTGCATCATCTTCGTAGCCATCGTCATCGGCGCTATCGTCATCATCGTCTTTGTTGGCAATGGACGGCAATCGCTGTTCCGTTTGCGGACGGACGACGTGCAATTTTGGAAATGCGTTTTTAATGAAAACGATTTCCTGATTTCGCGACCAACAACTAATTTGCATGTCGAAGTCCTGCAGGAAGCAGGCCTGCGTAAACCGCATCCAAATCGAGTCGCCCCACATTTCACGAAAACTCAAGGAAACGAAAACCGCACGCGGAAGTCGCGCGTCCGACTCGATGTCGCTCAGGCAGTCAGTTGGACAGGGTCGGGCGGGTCCGTCCGGGAGGGTGTCGGACGATCGCGATTCGAGTCCGGTTCGGTTCGGTCCAGTTTGGTCGGCGCCCATCGATCGATCATGCGACGTGTGACGTCACGGGCTCGCTGCTTACCTGTTGGCTCTGCATGTGCTCGCTGCTATCGGGGCTGGAGCCGGTGTCGCCGTTCAGCGAGACGCCCGAGTCAACGACACCGTCCATCGATCTGGGCCTCAGGTCGTGAATTACATCAGTCTGCAATGAGAAAAGACAATCGCAATCACAATCAAAATAATAATCAAAATTGAAATCTAATGAGAATACCAAGAATAAATGAGAATTCCGAGAAATAATGAGAATTCCGTACTCAGGTAGAGGGAGCTGGAACTGGGGATCTGGAGACTAGGAGGAGAAGGTGGTCGAGCTCTCCACCGAGCCGAGAGTTTCGTGGCCTCTGGGCGGAGTTTCTATCGCTTCTATCGCTGGTATTCCCACCGAGAATCAGAAATCCCAAATGAGAGGAAATCGTCCATCATCAACACCAACAACAGCATGATATTGGACTCGTCTTCTTTGTCACCCGATCGTGGCCACTCGAGAGCTCTCGATCAGGGGAAGGAACGGGAGGTTCTGACAAATGTCTTTCAGTTCAAGCTTTAGATATCGTCGTCAGTCCATCAGTCTGGCAGTCAGTCAGCCAGTCTATCAGGCAAGTCAGAGATTCTTTTCAGATGTCGAACTTAATTAAATATAGACAGCAAAAACGAACACAATACAGCAGTAGAAACACAATCAATAACAACTACAAAAATAGCAACAACAACGACAAAAACAACAACAACAATAGCGAAAACGGTTGACACACATTTGCAGCTCGTGGCTAAGTTCAAGTCTGGCTTCGTGTGCGAGCAGCTCCGGCCGCTTTTCCATCTCCCTCTACCTCTAAGTTATTTGTTGTGTTGTTGTTGTTGTAAATTTGAACATTCTATGTCAAAAGATGTGGCTAATTTTATTTTTCGTTTTTTATTTCCATATTATCTCGTTTTTTTTCTTCTTTTTTCTTAATAATTCTGCGTTCGCTTTATTTTTATTTAAATGCCCAAAACGGTTCTTCTTTCTATGCGATCGAACTATGCGATCGAATTAGGTTTTCTCACATGTAACCGTGTGTGTATGTGTGGGTATGGGTGTGTGTGTGTGTGTGTGTGTGTGGAGAACTCTCTTATGGTTTATTGCCACAGTACTTTCGCTTGATGGCCTGCCTCGGCTCCCATCCATCGCCGTAGAATCCCAGCTCACGCCTCAGTGAGAAACCTCTAATCTATTATAACACCTACTTATTGTTGTTGTTGTTGTTGCTGTTATTCTTCTTACAGTAATGATAGCTCCTGCTGTTGTTGTTGTTGTTGGGATAGCGCCAGCCTCGACCCGGGCTTCGGCTTCGTCGCGCTTTAGAAAATTTCCGAGTGAAAATTTACAAATTAAGAAAATGCGCTTAAAAGTGAATTCTACCAGATGCAATTACAGTGGATGGAGAAGTTGATAGAGTCAGACAGAGCGAGCGAGAGAGGGTGGGGGAGGGAGAAAACATTACCCGGCCAAGCTCTAATTAGCAGGCTTCTGTGCTTGACGTTTTAATTGTTCTGTTCCCTAAATTTACACTAGATCGGCAGCTGTGAGATTTTGGAATTGTTTTTCTTGAGCGATTTTTCTCGTGTTTGTTTTCCTAGATTATTCTTTTTCTTCTGATTCCATATTATTTTTATTTTTATATTTTTTTTTTTTTTGTATTTCTACGCATTGTCACTTTTCCATTTTCCAACTGCTCCGTCCATCCGCGGCTCAAATGGAGCTCGGAGTCGGGGCCCAGAGGCGGAGGTTCATTGTCGACAATTGGGTTAATAATGGGTTTCGTGTATGGTTCTATTGTTGTTGTTGTTCTCGATTTGGTGCGAGCTGCTGTGGTTGTTGCTGTAGCCTACCGTAGTTGTTGTAACAACAATTGTAAGCTGTTTTTCCCCGTTTGTTACCTTTTCTATTTACTTTTGTAAGCGATTCATTTCACTTTAATTTCAACTTCTGTCTCGTGTATTTTTCTTCAAATTGGGCCATTTGTTATTTTGGACACTTGTTGTTGCTGCTGCTGGCTTTGTTGTTGTTGTCGCCTTTGGAGTTGCCATTGGTGTTGCCATTGTTGTTGCCATTGTTGTTGCTCTTGTGGTTCTCACTTGACCCCACAGTGGGGGGCAAAAAAAAAACAATGATAAAAAGCTCTGGTTTTTGACCAGGTCTTCCCACTGCAACAACAACAAAAGACAACAACGACAATAACACCAACGTACAACAACACAACAACAATTGTCACTTTTGATTTCGTTGCATTCGATGTCGCCATTCGCGGCGCCCTCTGGCGTTTGAACCGCGCGAACCGAGTCGAGTCCGGTTGGGTCGGGTCGGGTCAACGGGGCGTTACAAATGTTGCTCTTCTTCTTCTTCTTCTTCTCCTTTTTGCAATTAGACACAACAACAACAAAAAGAGTTCGTAGTGAAATAATATATGCATATAGACATCGCTTGGACATCGCGGAGCATGAACTTCTCATCTCGAATTTGGTGTCGCCAACTGCCGCAATGAGCAAGCTGTAATAGACAGATGGACAGAGAGAGGCAGACAGAGGGAGGCGGACAGACAGACAGGCGTTGGACGCTCGCTGCGCACGAGGGCGTGAATTTTCTCGCGCTAATTAAATTACAGCTGTGACTGAGAAATCATTTCGAAATGACTTCATTACAAATATGAAGAAAGGCAGCAGATCCGCGGAACGGAACCGCGGACATGACACAAGATGACACAAGTTGACCAGATTTCCAAACGACCCGATGGAGAAATTTCATTCATCCATTCATTCGGGCATTCCGAGCCACACGACGTCCGTCGGCAAGGGTAATAGAAAGTAAACTATCAAAAACTTTCTCAGAACTCTGGCAGATACACCGAGGAACTCAGGAACGACACGATCTTGAGTAGGCAAAAGAAAACGAAAAAAATTTAAAAAAAATTGCAAATATTATTTCTGGCCATTACAGATGAGAATTTCGCTCTGGAAAGCGCCGTGTATATAAATTATTACGGGTCGAGTTTATGCCTTCCGCGGAAGCGTTTCGCGAGTTGCCTGTTGTTCTAAAGACCGGCCGGTCGCCGTGCACACGACAGCAACAACAACAGGCGATGTCCATCAAAAAGAAAGGAAGCAAAAGGTTGTTTTTGCAGCCACGCCGGCGTGGACGTGTCTGATGGGACGGCGAGTCTTGGGTTTTTGTTTTTCCTTTTTGTTTTTGCCTTATTGTCCATTATCGCGGTATTGTTTTATGTAAGAGATCCGCGATATTGGGCAGATATGTTCGCATTACAGATGAGGAGAAAGTGAAGCGCTGTCGAATTCAAATACTCTAGCAAATATTGTCAGCGAACTCCCTGCGAAAGGTGGTGGACTGGTGGCGATTGAATGGTTGAAAGAGTGATCGAGCGAGTGGGGAATGAATGACCAGAATGATGATCGATGCGGAAATGAAGAGATTCCACATCACGTAATCGATGGTGGTACGTGGCGTGACGTCACTGCAATAAGGATCTGTCGATCGTGGAATCTCATTACAAATGAGAGAACTAAATCTTCCGGGTTCTAGAAAGCCTCAAAAATGCAAAAAACTCAAGAACTTACGATTGAAATTCTCGACGAAAAACCGATAGCAGAATTATATAACCATGGTCGACAAGTCGATGGAAAACCTGAGTGATTTGTATGAAATAAAAAAATTCCTCCTTCCCACCCAAACGACCTCGACATTTGGAGGAATGCGAGGGAACTTGCGAGACCTGCATACGTGAAGAGCTTCCGGGTGCTGAAGAACCAAAGAACAAACACGAAGAGGGCGAAAGAGGAGACGAAGAAGAATTTCTTAACGTCCACATGTGGGAATCGAAATGGAGGAAATGAAGGACATCAAACGACACCAACATTGAGGAAGTTATTACGGAATGCGATGAGATTTGCTGTCCAACGCTGACGGCGGTGCAAAAGAAAGCGCAATAATGGCAATTGCGAAAAAAGCAACTGCTGTAACTCGTTAAATGGGCAGTTAAACATTGTCCGGTGGACAGACATCCATGCTAATTGTCCGACAGGTGGGGGCGGGGTCGGTGACGACGGCATTGTCGATAACCCGTAAATCCAACGGCGACAAATGATGATGAGCGAAAATTAGCAAAAACAACGAAAATCCCGCTCCAAAGAAATTCAAATTTACAACAACTAACAATGACAACAAAGGCAAAAAAATAAAATTAGTAAAAAGAAAAAATATGAAAAATGACAACAACAAAAAAATGGAAAAGAGAGAAAAATTTAAATTAAAGTGAAATAAAAGAAAGCAAAGCAAAAATAAAAACTAAGAGAAGTATTGACGAGCGTCGGCCTCGGTTGTTGTTGGCTGATTTGATTCGATTTTGATTTTTTGAAATGTTACGAAACCGCACCAACAACAAAAACAACGGCAACAGCGACTACGATAACAACAACAACAGCGACTACGTCAACAACAAAGGTTAGAAATCCGCAAAATTCGTGTCCATTAGATAATAATTATGCGGCGAGGGAGAAACGAAGGAGAGAAGGTGGCTAAGGGGGCGAAGGGAGTAGAAGAGGAGGGTAGAGGAAGGGGGAGAGAATGGGCGCCTGACAACATTGCTGGAATCGCTAATGTGCAGAAAACGAAATCGAAAACAAATGAAACTTTTTGCTTCTATACACCCGGCTGTTTTTCTTATTGTTGCTGGTAGCATGGGCCAATAACGCTAGCATGGAAGCATGCAAGGGTTAGCGGAATTGGGAAAAGCACCACAGAAGTAACTCGTTTCAATAACATTTCGTGCAGCCCGCCGACACCGTCGAGGAAATAAAAACAAACAGACAGCTGGACGGACAGACAAACAAACAACAATCGCCACCCACCCTCGCCCCACATGCTCGTGTCATTTGAGTCAATGGAGCAGGAAACGTGAGGAAATGTGAGGAAATGTGAGGAAATGTGAGGAAATTCGCATTCAGCCGGTGGGAGAATCTCCGGCCACGCTCGATCGTCAGCCGCCGCCTCTCGGCTGCTGGAAACATTTCCCTCCCACACAAGTGCCAACCATGGGCTTAGAAAAACCACCAGGAGACAGACAGATTTAGTTGTATAAATATCTCAATAACAAGCCGACAACGTTTCGACATCTCGAAATCCCAAACATCGGCCGGTCGATCGTTTCTTACAAATCGCGATCACTTACAATGGCCACAGGGCGAAACAAAGGCTTCGTCTTCTCGGCCCTAACCATTGGCGTTGTTATTATTCGCTTCATTGGCATCCGCCGAGACAGCGAACCATGGAGCCAGCAAGACATCGAGCCATCCAGCCATCGATTCGGCGAGCCTACTTGGGGAAAAAGCCCTCGAATTAATGCGATCAATCGCATATAACGATCGCATCAACGTGGTGATTGTGGTTTAATGGTCTGCTCGTAGGCCCGAGACGACATGTTATGTTACCGCATTGCCATGGATGATATTTCCATAATTGTTATTGTGGTCGAGATGACCAGCCACAATAACAACAACAACGACAATAACAAATAACAAAAACTATGTATAACAACAAAACCGAAACTAAACTCGATGATCACGACTCAAGATTGCAAGATCCATCGCTCAGCAAAGCGATCGAGCCACTGATCGATTGTTCGATTGATTTGTCCGTCGATCTGTCCATCGAACTGTCTGCCAGTCTGTCTCCATCTATCTACTGAAATCTATTGAAAATGGGTTACAATAATTTGTGCAATCTCTCACAATTCATATACAAATACAAATCCGAAGTCAAATCGGCGATTAATATGCATAACTAAAGTAGTTTTCGGGTTGGGAAAACATCTATCGGTCTTCTTCTATTTGAATGCAATTTTCTGATCCATTGATCGATATGTGCGTGGATATTATTATATTATTATGCATTATAAGAGTCGTGGACAACGTTTTAACAGAGTTCGATCGGCCGGTCGATCGGCATTTCAGAGGTGTTTATATAAGATCTTGGGAAACACAGTACATGAAGAATTATTATGAATTATCGTCATTATTTTATTATGCTTAAAATCTCCATTCTTTCGGTGGTATTTACATAAGACCTTGAGAAAGTAATATTCGACGAAAGTGATCATTTTGGAAGAAACTTCTGGCACAAAAACAATGACTTTATTTTACCAAAGCGAACTTAGGAAGATGAAGAGATTAACATTCATTTATTCACATATTCTTTTATCTTCCAAAGAATGAAAGATATTTAAAAAATCTGGAAACTCCTCTGGGCTTCTCTCGAAACTGGGTCGAGAAGTCACCGATCGGTCACTCAGACGCATCCAGTCTCCAGATCGGACCCGGGTCAGTTGCATAATTTGGCACTGCATCGAGACGGGACGAAACGAGACGGGTCTTCAAGGAATGCATTTAAGTGTTAATTAAAGTGCGACGCTCGACCATCGACGATAAAATGACGCGACTAACGGGACGCGGTTCTTAACGCTAATCAGTGTTAACGCGATGATGGGGGGCCGTCAGTGAACCGAGTGTTTGGTAACCGGTGGTTGGGTCGGTCTTGGTGGCCGATGTGGTGAAGTGAAGTGGTGAAAGGCGGGGGCGTGGAAAGAAATGCGGCTTAAATCAAACAGGTCTTGTAAGCTGTTGTTGTTGTACCAGCGATTGTAGACAGACGACATTGCAATCGTTTTTTGAAGTTCTTTTGTAGTTGCTGTTTTAGTTTTCAATTTCAATTGAAAATTATTTAAATTTCATTTTTTTTATACATTTTTTGTTTTTGTATCTTTCTTGTGGTTCTTAATTATTTTATTTTTTGTTTTATTTTTTTGTTTTTTTTTGTTTTTTGTTTCACTTTTTTCAATTTTCGCTAATCACCGCCAACGAGCGACGTCGGCGCTGTGCGAGTGTAATTGAAAAGTAATGCTCGGAGAAATTAAAGTAAAATTAAGGAGAATCGAAAATCGAAGGTGGCAACGCCAGCCAAACGCACGCACGAACGCACCAGAGTGGAGCGAGCACCGGAAGCGCGGCAACAAATACGGGGAGAAACGAAAGCGGCGACGGCGGCGGCCACAGAAACAGAAACCAAATCGAAATGGTTTGAAAGCAGTTGCAACAACAACAATAACAACAACAAAAATAACAACAAAACCAACCACAACTACTGCGAGTACTACAGCAACAAATCAATATACTATATGGAAAAATTGTTGTAAACATGAATCGAAATCGTAACTTGGTCGATGAGCAACAACAACAACAACAACACCAACACCAACAAGAATAACCACCAGACGATAAGGTGAGAAAAGCAACAACAACAAAAACAATAACAAAAACAACAATGCAACGATCTGCGATCGAGTGTTGCACATGAGTTGAAATTTGGGATACAGCGAAAAGCCTTTCCAAAAAAGCAACAACAGCAACAACGACGTCGGCAGTCGAGCCGAGGAAGTGAAACAGAAAAAATTCCGACCACCCGTCCGTCCGTCCGCCTGATGTGGCAGCGGCAGCCGAGCTTCCGCTTAATTAGGGCCCGCAATTACACGAGCCCCGGCTCCGGTCCCGGCCCCGGCCCCGGCACCCTGTCGATCGCTGCTGTGCCGTGGTTGGTGTTGGAATTGTTGCCGCTGCCGGTGATGCCGCTGATGACGCTGCAGATATTTGGGCCGATCTCTGATCGAGGCATTGCTGCTTACCTTTCTCAGCAATTTCTTGTTACGTAGCACCAGCAGCTCCTCCTCGTGGCCGTTGTTCCGCAGCAATTGTCTCTGGAGTTGCAGTTGCTGCTGCTGCCGGGTCCGATGCTGCTGATGCTGCAGCAACATGAGGGCGGCGCGATCGTTATCCATGTGATCGATACGGCGTCTTCCGCCTGCACGGCGCTGACTCGAGTCCACGATGTCAACGTCGTCCTCGTCGCCGACGTCGTCGTGATCGGTGCCGTGATCGTGGTTGCTGCGGTTGTTGCCGGTGGTGACGACGACGACGCCGCCGGCGGCCCCGACGCCCTCGGCCGCGCCGTAGTAGGAGCAGTTGTCGTCGTCGCAGCTGGAGAGGCTGCAGCAGCACTGGCCGTCCGGGTCGGCCTCGTTGTAGAAGTAGCTGCTGTTCCAGAAGATGCCGCCGCCGTCGCAGCCCAGCGTCGTGCTCGACGTCCCCGAGCAGGAACCGGAGACGGAGACGGAGCCGGAGCCCCCGACAGAGCCCAGGCCCGAGCCGGAAGCGGAAACGCAGCTCGAGGCGGGGCCCGAGATGCAGCTCGCGTTGCAGCTGACGTTGCAGCTGGCGTTGCAGCGGGCGTCGCAGCTCGCGGTGCCGACCGAGGACGAGGACGAGGGCGAGGCGCAGTAGGGCCCAGAGCGCGAGTCGCCGCCGATCGAGATGCGCGAGCAGCGATTGAAGAAGATGCCGGCGACGTTGCAGGGCGGCGCCAGCATCGGCGTCGGCGTCGGCACCGGAGACTGGCGGCAGCAGCAGTCGAGCTTCTCCGACTCGCACAGCGACTGGTTGTCGGCGGCGCTGCAGCAGCCGGAGCTGGTGGACGCCGACGACGAGGACGATGATGAAGACGATGACGACGAGCAGGAGAGCGACGAGGACGAGGCCTGCGAGGCGTACGAGAGCGAGGAGCCGCGCTTCACGTTGCTGTGGCTGCCGCTGCCGCTGTCGCCGATCAGCGACGACGGCGCGGCGGCGACGCCACTGCGCACGAAGATCTTGACGCTGTTGTCGGGGCGCGGGGCCGAGCAGGAGCCGCCGCCGCCGGGCCTCGAGACGGGGACCTGCATCAAGGAGTCGGTGTCCATGAATTCGTCGACCGCGCCTCCGCTGGCGTCGTCGTCGGCCACCTCGACCCAGTCGTCGTCGATGCGGATGGTCGTCGGCTGGCGCAGGTTGTTGAACTTCCGGTTATTCTCGTGGCCGGTGTTGTTGTTGTTAGAGTGATTGTTGTTGATGTGGCTGGTGTGGTTGTTGATGATATTACTGTTGTTGTTGTTGTTGTGGTTGTGGTTGTGGTTGCCGTGCCTCAGCAGGTCGTTTTCGATGTTGCACTGCTTCGCCCGGTTGTTGTTGTTATTGCCCTTCAGCAGCTCGTCCGTGGTGGCCTTCGTGAGGTTCTTCTTGGCGAAGTTTTGGACGTCGTTCGGGTCCGCCTGGACCTTGATCTGTGTGCTGTGCCCGTGGACGGGGGCCTCGAGCGCGCCCAGCTTGTCCGGCGACGACAACTTGTGCTTGCCCTGGCCGCCCTTGTCGGGCCTCAGGTTCATCGTCGTCGCCGTCGCCGTCGCCTTCGTCTTGGCCTCGCCGCCGCTCGCCTTCCGCTGGAGCAGGATCTCCTCGCAGTCGGCGCACTTCTCGAGGTTCCGTCGGTTGTTCGCCTTGATCTGGGCCTCCGTCGCGCTCGTCGTGGTGGTGGTGGACGAGACGCCCGAGTCGGAGGAGCCGCTCTCCAGCGACAGCCGCTTCAGATTCAGCTTCTGCGCGCCCACGTCGCCGTCGACATCGCCGACAGCGTTGACATCGTTTGGGTGGCCCGACGACATGGGGCAGTTCGAGAGGTTGCAGTTCTTGTAGCCACACGAGTTGCGGTTCGACTCCCTCGTCTCCGCCTCCTTGGCCTTCTTCGTCTCCTCCTTGGCCCTGGCCTTCTTCACCTCGTTGTCGGCCTCGGCCTCGGTGTCGCCATCGCCTCGCCTGCTGCAGACGTCCTGCTCCTGCCCCCCCTCCCTGTCCTTGTTCCGGTCCTTGGCGGTCGCCGGCGCGCACTCGTTCGTCAGCTGGTTGATGATGAGCAGCGGCTGCCGCTTCTTGCGGATGTGGACGCGCTCGACCTTGGCCCGGTGGTGGCCGCCGACGCCACCCCCTCGCAGTAGCAGCTTCTCGCCCAGGTCGCCCAGCAGCAGGTTCTCCTCCGTGGTCGCCTTCGCCTGGCGCTGCGCCTTGGGCAGGACGTCGGCGTACGGCGGCGCCTCCGACTCCAACAGCTGCTGGATCTTGCGCTGCAGCTGCTGGTTGGCCTCGCTGAAGAGCATCGCCGAGTTGGTGGACGCCCGGTGGTTCGCCGTCGTCCCGCTCGGGTCGCTCCCGATTGGCTTCGGGATGCGCGACACGTGCTGCTTGCTGTGGTTGTTGCTGTTGTTCTGGTTGCTGTTGTTGCTGTTGTTGTGGCCCTCGGCCTGGCCCGAGCGATAGCGGTTTCCCAGGCTGCTCGTGCGCTCGGCCACCGGCGGCGGCGGGGGCGACGGCGACGTCGGACACGTGCAGTCGCAGCAGTCGTCGCCGGAGCCGAGGCCGGGACCGACGCGCCTCACGCGCTCGTTGCTGGCCAGCGCCTTGACCGGCGAGAAGGCGCGAGCCGTCGTCGTCGTTGACGTTGACGTTGACGAGGGCAGCCGCGACGGCATCGGCGCCTGGCGCTTCGGCTGCGGCGGCATCCGGCGACGCGACTCGCTCTCCTGTTGCTGTTGCTGCTGCTGCTTTTGTCGCGCCGCCGCCTCGAACATCTGGTTGATCTTCGACACGACGTCCGAGCGCTGCGCCTGCGACGGAATCTGCGTCGGCGGCGGAGTCGCCTCCGGAGCCGCCCCCGTCCCCACCCTACGGTGGTCGCACTCGCTCTTCTCGATGCGCGCGATGCGGTCGGCGCGCGACTTCACGCCGGCGCGCGCGATGTCGCGCCGTATGTCGCAGGTCGAGACCTTCGAGCGATAGTCCCAGGAGTGCGAGCGCTCGCAGTCGGCCGTCAGCGACGCGCACGACTCGGCGCAGGGGTCCGAGTCCGACGACGACGACGACGGCGACCGATCCTCCTCCCTGGCCCGCCGGTCGGGCTCTGGCGACTTTGGGGACGCGGGGGGCGAGTGGAGGGCGCGCTTGTTCTGCAGCAGCTGCCAGGACTCGACGGTGGGCGGTGGCAACGGCTGCTTGCGGGCGATGGGCGACGGCTGCGGCGGCTTCGAGGCGCCCCCGTTGGCCGCGCCCAGGGTCAGCTTCTTGTAGGCGGCGAACTTGAAGCCGCCCGCCTGGACCTGCGGCGACGACGGCGACGGGGGGCCCACGACGTGCGGCTGCCTCGAGTCGACCTTCTGCATGAGGGCCTGCTTGCACTGGTGCACGTAGTTGACCTTGAGCAGCTCCATCTTGGGGATGTCCGTGCTCGAGAGCCGCGAGTCCAGGGTGCTGTCCATGCTCGAGAGGGTCTCGTTCGAGGGCTTGCGCTGAATCTTCCCGATGGGCATCGTGGGGAGGTGGTGGGAAGTCGCAAGAGCAACAACAAAAAGTCTCTCCTTCCCTTTCGCTCCTCTCCTCTCCTCGCCTCGCCTCTCCTTTATTTTCCTTCTTATTTCCTTTCGGTTTCGTTCACAAAGACAGATATTTCAGAATTGCTCGTTCGGCTCCAGCCAACTCTTGTCGCTGGTCCGTGAATCCGTTTGGGTCATCTTTTCAAATTCAAATTCCAAATCCAATCCCAATTCCAAATCCAATACAAATACAAATCGAATCATTCACAAGCTGCACATTCACAATGACACTGAGAGCGACTTTGGTTAACTCGGGCTCGAAAAGGCATTTGTTGCACTTTCGGCCGGCTGTCGGTTTTGATTTATATTCGCTTGCCCTTTTCTATATTTTCTCTCTTTTTTTCCACCACTGACTGACTTCGCTTTTTCGGTCACTCTTCAACGTTTTCTTTCTCTCGCGATTTACATATTTATGTAAAGTGGGGAGCGGAAGAAGAGGAAGCGATCGCGATCACACACACAGAGCGACCGACCGGACCGATCGATCATAAACGCGAAGCCGACACGTCCAACACTTGGAGCTCGGATTTTCGGGGTTTGGACCGCGACTCGGCGGCGATTTCGGTATCACTTTCGGGACCACGAATCGAGAACGTTTTTCGGACCCAGAAGGCTTCGTTTTTGCTCCTGACCTCGGTTCGCTTTTCGCCCCGACTCGGCTTCGTCTGAAGTCTCGACTCGAGGTTTGCTTTTGGCTTCGTTTCTCAGCTCGGTTTTCGACCGACGACTTGACTTCGAAATTTTGAAACTCGGTTTCGGGTTCGGCTCGTTTGGCGAGCGCTCGTCAGACACGTCGAGACTCGCGCGCGGTTCGGTTTAGACTGAAGTCGCTCGGCAACGCCAGATCGTGGCCCAGCTCGCGGCAATGCGGCAGCTCGACTCCGACAGGTCGTGCGTGCCTGCCAATGTTGGCTCGAACCAGTGTCGACTCCAACCGATGTTGGCTCGGCATCGTGTTGTCGTGGGCTGCTGCCGGTTCGTGGTCGAAAACTTGGTCCCGGGGGCCGGCGCAAACTTGGTTTTAACCCCATCTCTCTCTCTCTCTCTCCATCGACGACGTTTCTTGATCCGACTTGGACCACGCGTCGTCTGGCTTTGGTTTCGACTGCGCGTGGCGCTCGTTTGGCTTCCTGTGCGTGGGTCGTCTCCCCGTCTCTCCCTCTCTCTTTCTCTCTCTCACTCCTCTCCTCGCCCCCTCCGATGTTCTGGGCTTTCTTTCGTCTCTCGGCCGACTCCTTTGTCGTGGTGTATTGGCCGTAATTCTTCGCGTTATGCCGCCGATGGCAGTTGCATATCGAGACCGAGATCCCTTGGTCTGGTCGGCTCTTGTTGTCGGCTATTGTTGTATTGTCATTGCTATTGTTACTGCTGTTGTTCTCGGGCTGCCTCCGCCTAGAATTTGTCAATGGTGCCTTCGCTACCACGAAGATTTCCCAAGACGATACCGACGTCCCGGCCCATCCCGAACCCCGATCGAATGATTTCCTCACGGCTTTTGGGAGGAATTTTTATGGAACTTCTTAACAGATTCACGGGGAAATTGTAAAAGATAGTTGTAGTTTTGTTTTCTTTCTCAACATTTTCTCAGAAAGGCCGGTCGATTGAAATGTTGATTAAATGCAATTTATATTTCAGTTGGTAGAAGAAGAAAAAGAATAATGAGAAGAAAGGGAAAAGGTTCTCCGATGCCGAGGTTCGGGAGCCTACGAAAGTGAAAGCCCAAGACGGAGCCTACGACAAAACGGTGGCGATCGTTCTGGGGCCACTTTCGAAGGGGGTCTCGGACGGACCTCGGATTAGATTCCCATGAAATTAGAAATTCGCCCCCGGCCGGCGGGAGAAAGTGACGAGATTTTCCGAAGAACTCAACGGTTCAGGGGTCGGGTGACACCTGTAGAGAAGGCGAGTGGGTGGCTGGTGCTCGTAAAGGAAATTAACCCAATTTTTGTCAACCGATGCAGGGAAAAGACAGTGGCAAAAGATCCCTTTATTAAAAACAACTTACCCCATGGGGAAACTCGAGTAGACACGAGTCATTGGTACATACCTGGAAGGAGAAAAGCAAAAGAGACTTTGGTCAGTGGAAGGATATCGTAGTAAAATACATCAATTTATTAAGATGAGGATCTCATATTTATTATTTATTAAGATAAAGATCTCCTTTAATTAAGCAAAAGATCTCATGTCATATTACTTATTAAGAAAAAGATTTCCTTTTATCCCAGAGCGACTTCTCCCAAGAATAAGCGACAAAAGAATTAGTCAAACTGGAAAGTAAAACCGCGGCTGAGACGAATCGAAGGCGAATGCGAGGAATTAAAAGTAACTTTTCCGACAAACGTCCCGTAAAAGCGTTAAAATCAATATGTCAGAGAGAGAGTTCAACGGACATGGGGCCTAGGAAAGATAGAGAGATCAATGGAAGATGAAGCCTGCCGAGAAAGAGAGGGACCATGAAGCCATGAGAGAAAGAGAGATAGGTCAATGGAACATGAAGCCTGGGGAATCGTACTCGACTGCCCTCTTCTCTGCTCCCTTTCGAGCTCCCAAGTGGCCAAGAGAGACAAAGTCACAGTAATTAACTTTTCCCCGGGTGTCACCTGCAGTTGTCGCCGAAACGAAAGGAAACAAAACGAAACGATTTGGAACGAAACGAGGGAAAAGAAATCGAAATGAAAACTTTTCTTTTCGTTCGCAAGAAAAACCGCCAAGAGACCGAGAGGGAGAGAGAGCGAGCGGGGGCTGGAGACGGAGCAAGAGTGCGAGGCAAAACCAAAATGGCAGAATGTGAGCGAAAGAGAACGACAGGGAGAGGGAGAGGGAAGAAGGGGCGAGTATTTCGCTGAAGCAAAACTAATAAAATTAAAAGATTTTCATCGCCCCAACATGAGGCGACGGGCCTTCTCATCATCTGCCCCGACGTGCTCCCCATTGCAGTGGGAATTTTGGTTTGTTTTTCCTACTCGGCGGCATGAACTCCACACAAAGACACAGACTCACACACACACACGCCGCACACATGGATGTACGAAATTTCTTGATCAACGCCAGAGAGAAACCAACATCGTCACAAAATGCAGCCAAGCATATGGTTAAAGCTCGAGTTCGAGTGACTTTGTTGTTGTTGTTGGAATTACTAGTGGTATTGTTGTCATAATTGTTGTTGTTGTTGCCACCACCGCCACCTTTGTTAATTACATTCTGTAACGGTTTTACTAACTTAATTTTCATTTTCATCTCTAAATATTTGCTGAACTTCATTCGCCCGACGATCGCGTATTACAGAGACCGCTGTCGAGTGCAACGAGGAGACGACAACGGACTGAAGGGAAAGGGAGAGAAGAGAGGGAGGGAGGGTGATTGAAAGAGAGTGAGAGTGACAGACGAACGGTGGCAAATATTTTTTCTTTCAATTGAAAACGAAAGTCGATCTTCCACGGCAGTGCCGACGACGCCGCGAGCACTGTGTGAATCTGGCCGCGGGCTCCATTTCCATCCATCCATCCACCCAACCATCCATCGAGGTGACTGGGAGTGGGTCTGCCGCTGTCTCTGGCCCTGCCTCTGGCCCTGTCAGCACGTACTCCATCCATCACCGCGGCTCGTTCGCCGCCAACTGGGTTACGAAAGCCACCGGCTGATTATTTCGACGGGTATCGACGACGCCGATCGAGTCTATTTTGATCATCTTCGAGAGCCGAGAGCCGGGAGCAGAGTCCTGAAAACCACGATCCACGGTTGTCACGATCATTCGCGCTAATGAGCCGATGGAATAATTAAATGCGATGATTAGGAGCGCCTTGATTGGGCTCGGATTAAGGCACAGATGATCGCGATCGATCGAGGCGAAGCCACATGATCATAGTAGAAGTCAGATAAATGCAGTATTGAATATAGACCGATGTCGGTGTACCGATATAGTTCGATCATCGGATGCCACTGTGGGTCGTTTTGGCCCAATAATGCCAAAAAACTGCCAACTGAAGATGGGAAGGCCTTCAGGGGACCCCCCGACGAAGAGTTGTCGTGAGTTGACATTGAAATTAGATCGATCGACAGTCGATCGCGGCTCAAGTACAAAATCTTTGATATTTCCGGGAGCTCCAATGGCATAGATTCTGCAACAATAACACCAGAACCCAGACACAGCAAGAGGAAAACAAGATCAACGGACACATGAATGCCATGAAAGAATAATATCAACAATAACAATGATAACAACAACAAACAACTCGAAAATTGTGACAATTCGATGGAAAAAAGTGCCTTGTAATAGCGATGAATGGAAGAATTAGGCAGCAAAAGAAATTGTACTATTTTGAAAAAATACACAAATAAATCTTGAAATACTAAAAAAATATATTTTGTTCACAAAAAAAAAAAAAAAATCACATGTTGAATGGACAAAAAAACAACAAATACTGAATGAATAAAAAAACTTAAATGTTGAAAAAAAAATCTTGAAAATGGAAAAAATGAAATATATAACAAATGAGGGGAAAAAAGGTAAAAAGTGTGCAGCCGACAAAAGATCGCTGCGGAGCAATAAAAATGTTGCCGGCAATTGAATAACAAACCAGTAGCAACAAGCGACGAAGACGAGTAAAATGATGTGACTCAAAGGGGCGAAGAAAAAGAAAAAAATACAAATAAAAACAACAAACAAAAATTAAACGTGCAATGATCTTTGCCATTAGATACTTAAGAGTTTAAACGGAGAAGAAATTAATTATAAAAACTTCAAAAGACAAATTGCTGGACGCTAAACTTCCGCACGAAGAGCACTTTTTTTAAAATTATTTTATGTGTTTTTTGTTTGTTTCGTTGTTGTCGTATTTTATTTTAGTTTGACGGAAAGCGCACAAAGTGAAATTATTGTTGGAAACAAGCCTTTAAAATGATTACTCGAGCTCATTGTTGTCGTGGTCGAAAGGCTTTCTTTCCTTGGATGCAGCGTTCGGCGTTTCAGATACAGTATCTGCAGTATCCGTCGGATAACGAAGACGCAGATAGATAGATAGAGAGATACTATCTTCGACAGTTTTGGAAAGAGAGCTTTCGCAGGCCTCTAGAAAGTCCATTAAACTGGCTCTCGCTTTGTTGTTGCTAAAAGTTCAGGTCAAAAACCAACCAAAAATCTCGCATTTCCATTGAATTTTCTTAAAACATAAAGATAAAATAAAGGTTTCGTTTGTATAGTTGTTGTTGTTGCTGGTATTGTAGCAAATCAATTAAAAATCTCTCGCATGAAGAGGTTGTTGTTGTTGCCATGCCGAATCGAGCCTTTGTTCAAGAGCCGGCAGATTAGTTTTTTCTTCTTTGTTGTTGGTGTTTTTTTTTTTACTAAAGTAATTAAGTTGTTTCGAGCATTATTTGCAGGTTTAAAAATATATTAAATGATTTCATTAGCGAAACGCACAACAGCCGAAAAAGCCGAGTTGACCCGACAAAATTGCACATTTTTTTAGTAAAAGTCAAGGGGGGAAAATGTGTGTAGAATTCGAGAAAGTAGGAATTGTTTAAAAAAAATACGTAATTGCTCGACATTCGAAGAAAGTTTGGGTTATTTCCGATCGTTTGTTTGTTTTTACTAATTTGTCGTTGTAGCTTCCAAAGAGAGGACGGGAGAGAAATTCGATGGTTCCATCAATCACACAAACGGTGTCGCTCGGTGTCTGGGTCACAAGTTCAACCTGTTTCGCTCGGTGATTCCCACATAAAGTCCATAAAGGCTTAGCCAAAGAATCACCGCCTACCAGGGGTCCGCAGTTCGAATATCCGAGGTCTGGAGTTAGCCCGATGGTAGCATGGGCCAAAGTCCTTTTACGACAAATTAAAAATCCCCTAAAGCTACACAATGAGTTTCTCGTAGGGCAGAGGTCGGTCTCCCATCAGTCTACACAGGTGTAATGGACCCATTGTATGGGGGTCCATTAGGGAGAAGACGAGTGCCATTAGGCAAATTTTCCAGAGGAGCCAAAGACCGCCGACCATGGAACACAATTTCGGCCATCACCAGACACAATTTCGGCCGTCACACGATTTAATTTTGCATGACTCCTTCGTATTTAGGTTGTCTTTAATCGATTTCGCAATCGAGTGGAATCTTTTGCTGTCCCACCGTGCATTTCCAGAGAATAGTTTCGCAAAACTTCTCTGCTACGACTGCAGCAAGTAATCCCCATGGCGCAAACATACCACGCTAAAAACCTTGCTCGAAATTAATTACCTTCAATTATGAGCATCGTAGCTGCTTTGGAATGCGAATAAAATATTCTCAGAGACTCGGAGAAGTCGAAGTGGAAGTCGGAGCTGAAGCTGAAGTCGCGTCGAGTCGAGTCCGACACCTGAGTTTTGGTGCGAACTACTGACATTTATTCTGAGATCAAGACAGAAAACCCGACTCCACTCGCCGTTAATCATTAGGTCTTAAGTCGTCGGAGCGAAGTTAATAGTTAATGGAAATGTAGTTTAGTTGGAGCGACTGACTGTGGCTTAGACTGAGACTTAGACAGAGACTTGACTTAGACTTAGGACTAACTGAAAAGTTGTACTCTATGTTGGAGACAGATGACCCTGTTCAGTAATAGATTTCTGTAACTTATGTAAACTCGTTATTATTGAGTCGATAGGTAGTAATTTCTATAATCAATTCAGGTATAAAGAGTCTACAGTAGGTGCTTATTGTCAGAGATATCCGATAAACGTGGTTCCCTTGAATTGTGAACTTACTTGCTTCTGTACCTTAACCTGTACCTTTCTCAGATACATCACGAACAAAGTTACTTGGAACATGGTGTATTCTGTAATAATCACACCAATAAATAGAGAAAAGAAAATAATCACAGCAATTTATGACTCAGGGAACAATGAATAAGTGAAAACAAAACACAAAAATCAACTGAGCTCCCACTTAATCGAATCGTGTTCCGAAGTAGAAGTCTTTTTCGTACATCTTGGAGAGTAAATACCGAATGAAAGAATGATCTGAGAGGGAAAAACATTCGGCCAAATATCGTAGATAACGGGACGAAAGATATTTTATCGCAGAGGAAAGAAGAAACTGCAGCAAAGAGATAACGATAACCACAGATGATGCCCAAGTTTATGACAACGAGGTTCTTTATTTCGTTCTCATAACAAGATAATCGATAGGTTCAGTTCAGGGATAATTTGCAAACTCGTTTGGTCAACAAATTTGCTTAAAATTGCTCAATTTCCAAAGACCAAAATTACCCGCCGATCAATAAAAACTCAAACGATTGAGTCAACAGAATTAAGAATCTTGTCCTGCTTTCAAAGACACAACTATAAAAAGTCGACAGATTGAAGTCCTCAAACAGTTTTTGCTCGAAACGGGCCGAAGACCTTTGCTGAAATGCTTTCGCCACAACTGTACTGGAGTCCAATCCTTAACCTAATAAGTATTTCGACTACTTTGGGCTAATCGTTTGAGAGGTTTCTGATTTCAATCTTTCCGAAGTCCAGCAATATCTGAGTGGAACGACGCTTTGCATCCTGTGGAATGGAGACGAGAAGTTCAACTTCGAACTGAAGGACGGTTCCCGATACCAGGCCATTGTAAGCATCGCCAACGTCAGCCTGGCCTCCTCCTTCAGGCGGGATGTCGTGGACTACGAGACGAAAAGGCAGCAAATGATCCGGAACAACTTGGCCTTCGACGACTTCGTGGAGAAACTGACCATGTCCATCGAGAGATCGCACTGTGAGGTGAGAAACCTTGAGTATTTCGACGAAAATCCCTCTAAAGCAGGGATAGAGTTTCCTAGTGTTCGGGGACGACATCCCCGAGTTCGTCGAGGGCTTCGCGAAGGCGAGCCGGTACTCAATTTGGCGCTCCAAACACAACAAGTTCGTTTTTGCCTACCAGACTGGGCCCAAGACGCGCGACTACTTCAAGCACTACTTCTTCGAGGGTGAACTGGACTCAATATCCATGATTATCATCACTTTACGATTCAATTCTTTTTGTAGATCAGCCCAATATCCTGCTCGTGGAGAGCGCAGACCCAACCCTGGCCCGGTTCAACCTGAAGACCAACAAATTCGTGGGACCACGAGCAGAAAATCCGGCCAAAATGTACCTTCTCAACCGCTACGACGCCATCTGGGGTCAGTTTGAGAAGGAAGACCAGCCCTTGTTCTTCGACAAGACGGCCAATCTAATGGGCCGAGAGGTGGTGCTGGCCACCTTCGACTACCAGCCCTACGTCATACTGGACTATGTAGGGAGGATTTTCGGTGTATCTTGAAAGACTCTTTGCTAAGTGCTTTTTGTTCTTTCCAGGACGCAAAGAAGAAAAACGTCAGGGATCTGGGTCACGAGGGTGACGGCCCCAAAGGACGAGCCCTCTTGGACGGCACGGAGACGCGGGTCCTGCTGACCTTTTGCGACAAATACAATTGCTCCATACAGATCGACACATGTAAGGGAAAGAGAGAGAGAGAGAGAGAGAGAGAGGGGGCGAAGTCTCGAGAGATCTTACTTTTAACTTTTCTTGCCTGAAGCCGATGCCGACGACTGGGGCGTCCTGTACACGAACGCCTCGGGCGACGGGGCCCTGGGGATGGTGGCCAACCACAAGGCCGAGATCAGCTTCGTGGCCATGTACTCCTGGTATGAGAACTTCTCAGAAAAACCTAATATTAAACTACTCTCTCATCCTAGGTACGAGGACTACATTTATCTGGACATGTCCGTGTACCTGGTGCGATCCGGCATTACCTGCCTGGTGCCGGCGCCCCGGTAGGCCAAGAATAATCTAAGAAAACTCTTTTTAAAGACACACACTTTTGCCAGACGCCTCGCCAGTTGGCTGCTGCCCGTGGAGCCCTTCCAGCCGACCTTGTGGGCCGCCGTCATGGCCGGCCTGGTCATCGAGATCGTGGGTCTCGTCTTCACGCGTCAATTCGAGCAGCGAATGTCGGACGACGAGTCGAGTTCCTGGCTCAAGAGCTTCGTGTTTGGCGCTGTGACCACACTGAAGCTGTTCGTCTCCCAGTCCAGCACGGATCACGTAAGCTCCATCTCGACCAGGGTCGTGCTGTTCGCCTGCTTCATGAACGACATCATCATCACGAGCATCTACAGTGGCGGCTTGGCCAGCATCCTGACCATACCCAGGTAGCGTCCGACTGACCAGCGATCGGGGTCTTTTATGAATCATTCTTCTGTGCTCATTTGGCAGTATGGAGGAGGTGGCCGATTCCCTGGAGCGCCTGGAGTCGCATCAGCTTAAGTGGTCGGCCAACTCGGAGGCCTGGGTCATGACCATACGGGGCACGGACGACGTGAGTTCTCGATAGCTGTATCCTAATTAAACCTTCAAAGCCAAATTGTAGGCTCGCATGGACAACATCCTGCAGAACTTCCAGATCTACACCACGGACGAGATGCGCGAGATGGCCTTGACCGAGAACATGGGCTTCACCCTGGAGCGCCTACCCTTCGGCCACTTCGCCATCGAGGACTTCCTCACTCACGCGGCCGTGGATCGCCTGAAGCTGATGCTGGACGACATCTACTTCCAGTACACGGTGGCCTTCGTCGCCAGGGTTTGGCCGCTGCTGGAGCGCTTCGATGGCCTGACCTACATGTGGCACTCGTCCGGCTTCGACAAGTTCTGGGAGTGGAAGATCGTCAACACCTACGCCGATGCCAACATCCAGAAGCAGGTCGGGGCCTCGATGTACACCAACTACGACGACATCGGGCCCGTGCGTCTGCCCATGTCAAACTTCGCCGGGATCCTCGTCATCTGGGTCCTGGGCATCGTGCTCAGTGTTTTCTTGTTTCTGGGCGAGTTGACCATCCATCGGATGCAAAAGGGATGAAGGGATGAATCTCATGGGAATTTGAGGGGTTTTCAACCAAATAAAACTTTCGATTGGGAAACGTCCGCGGAAATGAAAACGATCTACAGGAACGTGTCTCTTTCTAGATCGCGATTAAATTTGAACCAGAAGAAGGAAGGCAATTAAAATTCACGTGCAAAAATGTCGCAGTTCCCCATGAGAAAGTGGAGAAATAACAACACAAACACCGCGCTAGAGCTGGCGAAAGATCAAGATCTTGGGAACATTTTGAAAATTTTTAATGGACCGTGAACAGCGAGAAACAGATCTTCCTTCCGACGACCGCGAGCCGGAGTCACGTCCACTGACACACTGAACTCCACTAGTTTCCCCCCGACCTCGCGTTGAACTCGGACACGTTGTCATCCATCCATCCAGCCATCTATCTGTCTGCTTCTTGTCCATCGGTCTCGCCGTCCACCGAATCTTCTGACCGAAAGACCGACAAAAGTCAGTCCGTCGATGTCGAGTCTGCGACTTCGAAAAGTCGTCCGTCACTGTCGCAGATGTGGGGTTTTGGCCAAAGAATGGATAGATGGAGGAGTAGATAGGATAGATGAATGGACAGATGGATGGTTGCTTGAATCCACGCTCCATTTGACACTGGCTCGTGCGCAGAAGCCCAGTGAGTTGCTAATCGGTGATCGTCTCTTTCCACAGCTCCGTCAGTCTAATCTCTCCTCCCCCCTCCCTTTCCCTCGTTGTATATCTCTCCTCTGATCTATGCAAACAAATTTACTTTCCGCGGCCGCAAAGTATGGATGACGAGGAAACTCATTCGACACTCGCCGCACGACTGACTTCTGCTGGTCTCCGACAGAGTCTGGCCCCGGGCCTCGGAAGTTCCGGCGGAGTTTTCGGGTCAGGGCCATTTTTATGGCAAAGGTTGGCGGGGAGAAATTTTTGGACAAGCTCGGGCCAAAACTCGGTGCACTTTCGAACCCACCACCGAATCGCCTCCACCCGACGACCACAGTTCCATAGATCGACCAAACGACCGATCGAACTCAGTGTGAAAATTCCCTTTCGTTTTCCTCCGCAGTTTCCCAAGGCAAAGCCCAGATTTTCTCGCATTTTCATGTCAGTCACGTATTTCTCCCATTTTTGACATAGCATTTGTTTTGATTTGATTTTCCTCTTTCATTTTTTTTTTCATATGCCATGGGTTTTGTTGTTGTTTCTGTTGTTATTGTCGTTGTTGTTGAAATATTTGTCAACATCGCGTGTTACGCATGCCCAACACGTTGCAGCATTTCTCATATCTGAATTAATGAGTAATTAATAATTTTATGAAAAGCCGCTGAAAGTGAAATTTTTCTACCTTCTTCCACTCCACCTCCCTCTTCTTCGCCTTCTTCTTCTTCTTCTTCTATGCCCCTTTATGCATAATGGAAGTGTGGTTTTCTTGAGGGGATTTCATACCTCGAACCTTTACCATAAACCATAAACAAAACATTCGTCATGGAGCTGACACTCAAAGAAGACTCCGATAGTTGAATGAAAAATCCCTCAATTGTGGAACGCCGAGATGAAAATGAAAATGAAGACCTTGGGTAAAGGGAGACAAGATTTCAACCTTGAATAGTTGGGTTTTTACAGCAAAGAGACTGGAGTTTGAGATCGACAGGTTTTAGCTAATACTGTAAATGCAGAAAGGAAAAAGGCCTTTGGAAAATCTATTAGGAATATTCAGTTTAAACTCTCCACTTAAAGGAGATACCTCTTCATTAGAACCATGGCGTAGTGACTGACCAACGACCTGTAGATCGGACCCCAAGATTCGAAATCGAATCGAGATCTCTTGAAGTTGACCTGTTACAAATGGATTGTTGTGAGGTTTTTTTTTTCCTTATCTAAGTCTCGAAAGCCATGTCGTCACATAACTACTGAATCCATTATTTCTCTCACAGCAACCTATTATTCTGCTAATCTGCGTTTGTTTAAACGTTGTCAGCGGTCGGTGATAAAAACGAGAAAAAATAAAACAAATCCACATGAAGGGAACGAATACGAGAGCCCATAAATTTCGGTCCCAGACAAAAAGCGAAAGAGAGAGGGAATCGATGCATCATCCTTTATTCTTTTAACTAAGGATGAACTAAAGCTTCTAATGACTTCCGTTTCGCAAGCTTTCGCTTCGCTGCAATTTATTGTCTCAAACATTTGACAAACCATATAATTTAATTGAATAAAAGTTAATGAAATAATAACTTCATTCGATTGGAGACCCATTGAGATGAAAGAGCGAGTCGTGTTGACCAAAAGTAGGGGTTGGAAAGAGATGGACTATGGCTGCGGGCCGTCCATTCGTCGCATAGATCAAAATGCATATTAAATGGGAGTTATTTTTGCAAAAAAAAAAAAAACAACACAACAACAAAAATATGTAAAACATAGAAAGAGCACATGCGAGAAAATTCACAACAACAATAATACGAACTAAAAGGAGAAGAAGACGAAAGCGCCGCCGCAGCCGAAGTTGAATGAAAAGATGGCAACAGTGGTAAAACAACAGCAACACCGACAGCGACAAAGGCCGACAACTTTCACGCATTAAAATGTCGGTGACAAATTAAAGCCGACTCAAGTCGGACAACAATAACAATAACAACATAAACAATCATAAACCAATGAAAGATGTACAACAGCAATAACGACAAAAACAACAACAGTGAACAACTGAAATAAACAACAACAATAAAAAAATAAACAACAACAACAAGTACTACTAGTGCAAGCACAACTATATTAAATATTAAAACAATAGATGCAAAGCATACCTAATGGAAATTATGACTTTACGGCGGTCGACGTCAACAACAAAGGCGACGACAGCGACAACGATGACGATGACGACAATGATAGCGACAACGCTGACGACACCGTTGTCGTCCGACACTCGCAGTCGCGACGTGAGACGCGCAGCGGTTGCAGTCCAGAGAGCCAGACTGGGACGGACCACCAAAAAGACCATCATGCAGTCGGATATCATGCGGACAGACCGACGGACGGACGGACGGACAGACGGATGGATGGGACAGCCTGATAGTGGTTTCTGGTGGCGAGCCGGACGTGCTGGAGGGGTTCAGAGGGCACCGGCCGGGCCACGTTCGACCATCGGCACGCACAGCAGCTGCCGCTGACGTGGGTTTTTCATTCCACACACCAGCCGCGGGTGGACATGGACAAACAAAAAATGCATAAGCCTCGAATTTTTCATCAGAAACCCAGCAACATTTTAATTAAATCTTAAGAAAAATCTCAAAAACAAAAAAAAATATCAACAAATCTAATAAAAAATGAAAATCTAAATCCAAGCCATAAACTCAATCCCTTTATGAACCACCAAACAATAATAATTTTCTTCACGACACCACCGGGTGTGGGAACGAGACGCCTCAGGGTCATGCAATGGTCCGGCAACCTTTGGCCGGTGATGCAACACCGGGCCGAGCGTGTGGCCATTTAGTTTAATTTCGTCCAGTCGCTGGGCTTTTAATTGTCGCCGTTTAATGAGAACTGGTCTGCAAATAAATAAAGGCAACGATACCACAAATGACAACAGCAACAACGTCAACAAAAAATAACACCAACAACAAATGTACAACATTAACAACATTATTACCAGCAGCAGGAAAAATCGAGACAAAAACAAAACCCCGACCCCTGGAACCTTTTAATTGCGATCGCTCTGCTGGTAGAGTTGCCATCCGTCGCGCTTTTCAATTGTCGCGGATGTTGCATAATGGCAACAACACCTAAAAGTGTTCGTCTCACGGCACAGGTGGTTGTTGTTGTTGGCGTTGCCAAATGACGGAAATCTACTAAAAGCAAAATTGTGAAAATTGATTGAAAGCCACCGATGAAAAACTCCAATGAAATCGATATGAAAGAACAGTTGCCGTAGCGTTGCCAACTGTTGCGAATTGTTGCAACGGGGCCGGCAACGGAACGGGAACGGTTGCCAACGTGTTCTTCCGATTCGTGTTGTTGTAGATTATTACTGTCGAGATCGGTTGTTATTGTTGTTGTTAGTCGGTTGAAATTGCTGTCAATTATTATTGTTGTCTATTATTATTGTTGTTTTTGTTGGCTAGGTGTTATGTCGATCGGTTGATGTTGTTGTGGATTTCTTATTATGTTGCTAATCTCTTGCCGTGCCGACGAGGACGCGGTGCCTCCGGACGGCGGTGCGTGCGGTACCGTCGTCCAGAATTGATGGCTTCCGGGCGAAGAAATGGCGACACAGAGGTCTACAGTTGATCAGAGAAGGGGACCAAATGAGAGGGACTGAGAGACGGAAAGGATCTGCTATGTGGAGACGAAGGGATCTGAAAAGTAGCGATCTGGAGAAGACACGAAGGCATCTGGGAAAGACTCGAGCGAAAGCGAGATAACCTCGAAGGAATCTAGAGAAGAGACGAAAGGGATCCAAAAAATGGCCCTGAGAAGGGCTCGAATGGATCCGAAAAAAAAAAACACTTGAAGGGATCTGGGAACGACTCGAAGGAATCTGGAAAGGGATTCGAAAACACCTCGAGTGATCTCGAGAAAAACGCGAAGGGTTCAGGAGCAGAGACGAAGAGATCTGGAAAAGACTCGAAAGAATCTAGAGAAGGACTCAAAGATATCTGGGGAAAGACTCGAAAGGGTTGGAGAAAAAAAATGCTCCCCAAGAGGTCCGCGTTCCTGGACTTTCCATAAGAGAAGGCGGCATGAATTTTAATTCAAAGTCGGTCGATCGCAACAATGATCAAACAGGCAGAAACAGACAACAAAATAATGACTCAATAGGAGTAGAAGGAAATTCCATAACATTTTATTACTATTAATATTTGCAGAAATTTCAAATGGATGCCCGTTGGAAATGGGAAACAGACGAATCGAGTGAAAATCGACAGAAAAACACAGGAATTGCATAAGTGAAATAAATAATTTATTAATTGACTTGTTATACATTTAAAGGTATTCCATTGCAAAACTCTTAGCATTTTAACGCAATAAATCATATTGGAGAAAGTTTCGACAGGATGGTTTTCGCTATTCGGAAGATGCGCACGAAGAATACGATTTATACTAAATACAACAATAAAGAAAAGCCCTCAAAGAAGAAACGCCAAGAAAGTGCAATAAAGTGGGATTTAAAGTAAGGGAAAAAATCCACGATTTTCTGTTCCCGATTCTGCAGCCCTGGCGAACAGCGGAAAAACAACAATGTTCACAACGGCAACAAAGCACAGACAGAGACAGACATAGCAACAATATCAGTACCGGCAACAACTGGAGGTAGAAGAGCGAGAGTGAGGGCGAGTGAGAGGGAATGGTATGGAAAAAGTGTCATCATTTTCACTTGCACAAATCACGGCTCTTAATTTTTCCGGCTTGAATAAAATTTCCCTTTTCACCAGCAGCAGCAGCAGCAACAATAGAGAGATAGAGGGAGTGAACAAGAGAACGAGAGGTGGGAGAGAGAGAGGGAAACAGAGTGAGTGAGTGAGATGGAGAGCTCGTGTAGCGATCCACATAAATTATGCCACATTTAAGCGTTTGTCGCCACCATGATTGATGGCTCTGTCAATCTGCGAACTTTTTATTGTTCCCCATATGAAATGATGTCGCTCGGCTTGGTTGTTGTTGCTATTGATATTGTTGTTGTTGCCTTTGTTTATGCCACTGTTGTGTTCTCGTTGCTTTGTTGTTGTCATTACTTTTGTTATTGTTGTTGCTGAACCGCCGCAATCTTTGCTGCAGAATTGGCAGGTTCCCCAAACGATTATCGTGTGCATGTAACTGTTTTCCATTTCAGATCAAAGAATATAGGAAGATCAGGAAAGTTCCTGAGGGTCATTCCTTGCCAGGAAGATGAAGGGGGATCCAGGGACTTTTCGAATATTCTTTGCAGAAATTCCCCTCACCTCGAACCATTACCAAATCGCAGAAGACGCCTTATTATACAATTTTCCAGACCGGGGGACCAGAATTCCAGACCAAAAGCTGGTGGGAATGGAGGAGACGGAGGTGCTGGGGGAGAGGGAGAGGGTGAGGAGTGGGGGTTGTAAAATAACAATGACAAATGCAGACGATAAAAAGAAAACTAAGGAGAAAATGAAGACGACAACATAATGCATGAGAATCGCCCAAGTCTTCAGATGTCGGGGTTCGATAAGAAACGAAAATCGCAAGGCCAGGGCGGGGTGGGGCGGTTTTTTCGGTGCGATGTGGGAGGGAGATGGAGGGAGGTCGTTCGGTGCAGGTGCCAGACACACTGAAATCGAGCCACTGAGGAAAGTGAAATTCATTTGCCTTTGCAGGCTTTTGAAACTTTCCGAGACGACGACTTGTTTCATGCGTCGACCGAGTGCGGGCGCAGGTCGCGGGCGGAGAAGGCGTGGGAAGTTGCAGCAGTCGCCGCAAGTACGATTGTTTAATTACTCTGTTGTTGCTGCTGGTTTGAGAAATTAAGTGATATTTGAAAACATTGTAACCGCCAAGAAGGCACCGAGGGGAACCAAGAGAAGCAAAAAAGACTCCCGGTCGTGAGAAGTGATGAGAAAACGATTTAAAGCCCGGTTCAAGTTCGCAATTTATGCGACAGATATCGAGAAATCAAAGCACGAGCAAGTGGGGAAGACGACGAGAGAGGGAGAAAAAAACAGGGAGAGAGCAAGGGAGAGGAGGAGAGAGAGAAAGGGAGGGAGGAAAACTTGCGACAATGACAAGATCTGGGCCAAAAGTGACCCCAATTAAGCTTCAGAGCGACGGCAAGAAACCATTGACCAAACGGCACGATGACTCTTGCAACTGGGCCAGCGACGACAGCAACAACAACCACGATAGCAACAACAAGAAGAACAACAACATCAGCAACTCATAAACCACACAAGATGCCGGCCTGTTGCTCAAGCGTTCAACTCGTTCCGCCGCCAATTGACCTGGAATATTTTCGTATAAATCCACCATGTACGAGGATTTGTCGACAGCTTCCAGATATCGCCATCTGGACCACGGCACAAGAATACACGATCTTCTGCTTCTGCTTCTGCTGCTCCACTTATCGACCGACCCCACACCTCCTTCCACTTTGCCCTCCAGCCCTTTTCTTCACACGCTCTCGATCTCTCTCTCGCTCGTGTTCGGTTCTTTCAATTTCGACGACTTCCCTCTGAGTCACGATCCTCGTGTGGAGCGTCGTCTGGACTCGCATGAGTCACCCGCCCATCCCAGCGACCACAACGACGACGTTTCGCCCCGACCCTGGAAGCCTCCGCTCCTCGCCCTGTCCCTGACTGTCTCTGACTCACCTTGTGTTTGCGGCGCAGCAGGTGCGGGGCGCCTCCGGGCGGCTGCAGCGGCACCGCCGGCTCCGGGGTCACCGTCTGGACGGGTCGCGGCGGCTTCAGCGTCAGCTTCTTGAGGCTCGCGATCCGCTTGTCGCACATCAGCGACACATCGTCGATCCGCTGCAGGACCTGAGAACAAAAACAACACATAATTATTACCCTGAGCATGTCAGTAACGATAACAAAGTGATCTTGAGCTGTCGATGTTTCTTCGAGACCCTCGCCTTTGCCCCACCACCAAATACCCCATAATCAAATTCCGTCCCTGACGAAACGACCTGCTAAGAGGGGGCCCAGGGCCCGGACCCAAACCCATTCAATGGACGTCGTCTCGACACCAAGGTTATCGAGGGCTTCGGAAGGTTTTCCTTGGTTTGGCTTTTTACAGCCATCGCCGCAAAAGGTGTCTGCGGAACTCCCAAGTTTGAGTCGATGAACCGATCATCGAGGTAGATGGATCAATCCATTCCCCAATCCCTCCATCCATCCGTCGGTCGATCAGGTTGCGGTAAAGAGACATAAAAAGACTTCTAATGAATGGCTCGAGGCGAGCGAGCAAAACGGAGGCTGATTGTGTGTTGTTGTTATGATTATCATTATCATTGTTGTTGTTATGATTAACATTGTTGTTGTTGTTGTTGTTGTTGTTGTAATAGTTATGCTGTTACAACGCCAATCGTTTCCATAAGAAGCCGATTTTATTGACTTTCTCGTTGGTTTGTTGTTTACAGAAGAAAAAAAAAAAAACACATAACGAGAAAACTGCAAATTATATGCGTATTTAACGGACATCCGTCGTTATCTATCTATCTGTCTGTCTGTCCATCTATCGATCTGTCCGACAGTCTGTCTGTTTGTCTTTTTGTGTGTCTCTTTGTTGGTATGTCTGTTTTTCCAACAGCCTCGATGACGTCGATTCGTGTGAAAGTGAAGGCATTAACGACGAATAAAATACGCCCGATAAATTTCCAAAATGCTTACTTGTGTTCGAGTAAGCAAAGTATAACAATCGGAAGACAAATAGTCTACAACAACAATAGCAAAAACAAAAATTATAAAAAAAGCAACAAATTATAGCGACAAAGAGATGACCAGAAAAGCGTTTATCGCTGACACCGAAAATGCATCCCATAAAAGAGGGCAGAGCAAAGTGACGTGGGGAAGAGAGAGAGAGCAGAAAAGGGAAGTCTGGAAAGGGGAAGTTTGGAAAGGGAATTTTGAAGAGGGGAGTTTGGAAAGGGAAGACAGGGGAACTTTAAAAGAGAGAAAGGGAACTGGAAAAGAGGGAAATCGGGAACGAGGAGATGTGGGAAGGGCCGCGAACAGCTCGACGTGCACCGAATGGAACGAACTCCGCCATCATGTGCTCAATAATTCAACACACACATGCACGCAAGGTGCAGCCCACCCGACAAAAAGAGAGACAGACAAACGGACAAAAAGACGGACAGACAGAGAGACCCAGAAGTGCAATCAGATTGCAATTAGTTCGAATCGCTCGAGCCGCCGCCGCCTCCGCCTCCGTCGAATCGCCATCGATCCGCTTTCCATGGCACCAACGATCGGTCGAGTCTCGAGATCAATGTGTTTTCCTCTTATTGTTGTTGTCGTTATTTAGTGCTTGTTGCAATTGCTGCTGTTGTCATTATTGCTGCCGCTGCTGCAATTGGCAGCGTGTAATTGCTGCCTTTCGTCAGGCTGCGACAATTAAAGGCGCTTTGGAGAGACTTAAAGAGACTTGAAGAGACATCGCAACGGACCGATTTCTAAAGTCATCGTGGAGGGGAGGCGGTGGCTGGCTGGAGAGGGGGAAGGGACGAAGGGTCGTTCCAAAAGCCTCAGCACTAAGAGCTTTCCAATTCTTCAAGATTCGCTCTGAGACTCGACTTCATTCCTACAGAGCTGATTTTTTTAAATTTCCCTTTCAGTCGTCGTCATGGAATTATCTAATATCAGATTTTTAACATTTTCTTAATTTGTTTTGAATAGTTTTACATTTAAATTCAATGAAGTGAATTTGATGGTTTTTTCAACATTATTTTTTCATTATTTCATACATTTTCAATTGAATTTCGATCAGATTTTGATATCTGAAATTCAATTTGTTTTCTATTTAATTTGTATTTAAACACTTTTGAAAATATTGTGAAAATCAATTTTCTGATTATTTATGTTTCTTCATTTGTTTAATATTTTTGACAAATTACATTTTTTTTCCAAAATTTTTTTTTTTGCAATATTTAATTAAAAGTAGAGATTTTCATTTTTTGATGTATTTAATTTTCTTAACAAATTTAATTTTTTGTATACCCTTAAATTTCATTTGAAATATTTGATTTTCCATTAACTTCAAATTGTGTGATTTTCTACAAAACCGATTTCACTTCCAATAGAAGAGACCTCCATGTTAAATATCCCTATTTAATTTCGTTTTTGTGGTTCCATCGGAGGCAAATGAAATTGAAAATTCCATTTTCCGCGTTTCGTAATTCCTGTCGTGAGCTTTGGGCGCTTCTTCCGGGGCCGCTGCGACCCCAGTCGACCCGTTCCTTGCACTTCAGATGGCCATCAGCATCAGCCACCACCACAACAACAACAACAAACGACAAGATTCCTGGCTTTCATTTTCGTTGCAGATGTCGTTGACAGATGACATTTTATGCAACAATTGTCGACTCCTCCATCCGATCGCCCACTCCCTCGGGCTTTCACTTTCGCACAGCAAGCGGCAGTTGGCAACGCCGTGGCCGTGGAGGATCCCTCGCGGAGAAGAAGAGGAAGAGGATACAACGGCATCCTGCATTGCCAGCCAATTTGCAAGTCTGGGCGCGAGTGACCTGCGGAGGATTTTCCTCTCGCCCCGAGACCGTTATCGGTCGTTGACTACCTACCGACGACTACTGCCCAGAGTTGCCAGGTGGCAGAGAGAATCGAACGAACTTCGTTCAATTTCCATTGGAAGTCGCGGCTTCGGGAGGCAACTCGGCGAGTGATGCCCACGGATCCTGCATATTCGAAAATCCATTACGAAGATCCCTCGCCGTGATAGCTGTAATTTAGTTGGATTCTTGTTGTTGTTGTTGTGGTTGTTTTCGTGGCTGTGTGGCTGTCGTGACCGCGCATTAGCAGGAAGTTCACGACGCCAACGAACCCCGAACGCGAACATTTGGCGGACCGGTTGCGCATCTGCCGGAGGTCGAGCGAACGACGGCCACCAGACGGCGGAAAGGATGGACAGACAGACGACAGCCGGCCAGACGATGGAACGATAGGCTTGTCCAGGGACGAGCAGCCAATGAAACCGCCGGCTCCCAGTTCGTGAACTGTCAATGGCGACGTCAAAGCCAAAGACGACGCGACTGTGACGCCAACCACGACGACGCCACCGTCGACCGCGACGTCGACGCCATCGCCTCCAGGTGCCCGTCGACTCCCGATTGACCTCCGCCGACGCACGAGGCTCGCGCTCGAAACGTGATTCGGGTTTTCGTTTTCGTCTCTGTTTTTGTCTCGTTTTCCTTCATTCGCAATACATATATTTATATTGACGAAAATTAACGAGTCCCGGCCCGGGGCGCTGCATTGGGAAATCGATGGGAGTCGTCGATAGCAGCAACAATAACAACAACATGAACAACAACAGCAACATGAACAGCAGCCACCGCAGTCGCTGAAGATGCGACGACGACGACGACGCCGTCGGGCCTTTGGCGAGGGAAGTCGAAACAATAAAAGCACTAACAACAATGCCAGCAATAGCAACAACGACAGGAAGCGGCTGCGGTGAAATTGGCTGCTGAAATGTCAGCAACAGGTTGCAGCAGCAACAATTGCTGTCGGTGGCTCGGAGGCGGCGGACCCACAATTTATTGGCCCCTGATTGCGGTCTGCGCGATGGGAGGATTTTTAATCGAATGAAAGTAAAATCTTTCCTTCCTTCTTATGAAATTCAATTTTTCTACATATTTTCCTTTCTTCTTTTTTCTACTTTTTAAATATACATTATTTAATATTTCTTCTTTATTTTTTTATTGTTTGATTCTGGAGTTAAGACTTTTATATAATGTCGTTGACCATAACCCATGACCATTTTTTATTTATATTTAATTATTTTTTTTTTCCTGTTGATCGAACCCATTAAAACCATAATAAAATCAAATTTAAAGATCCATCAAACGTGGATCAAACTTAAAAACCACTCGTTTTCGGCTCGGTTAAACAAAAAGTTAACAAAAAACCAAGTGGTAATTTAGCGATGTTTTAAAGTAATGAAAATAATTATTTACCGAAAGGCCCGTTGACTGTTTATTGCTTTTGAATGGTTGCTGGAGAAAAAACATCACCAGAAACTACCGCAACAACAACAACAGCTGCAACAACAAGACTACTGGAGTCATCTTCAGTTGCAACAACGATCAATCGGAATGAAACTCCGCACGAGAGCCAGATGGACGACGTAATTTGCGTTGAAAGTGAAAAGACAATGAAATAAAAATTCCGCGAGCCAATCGTGGAGGCAACAACAACAAAAGCAACAATTTAAAAACAAAAACAACAACACAACCAAAACGAAAACAAGACAGTAAACAATAAAAACATCGCCATCAACAATAAAAACAACACAACAAACAAAATCACGAACTCTCCAGAAACAACAATCCAAGCCGCAGCATCAGCCACGGCAATAAAAACTAGAAAGAAGCAACCGAAGCAGCAGCAGCAGCAACAACAACAGTAACACCTCAAAAGTATTGACTTGAAAGTAGCAACAATACAGCAACAACAACAACATCGTCAACATTTACGATCCAGCCTCCGATAACCGACATGCGATGGTGACGACGACGACGACGACGATGACGAAGACGATGAAGATGCAACACTTGTTGGTGGTGATTGGTGTTGTTGTTGGTGCTCCTCGTGCTTGTTGTTGCTCTTCTCCTGTTGCTGTTGTCGTGCTTTTATCGCCGATGCCGCTGCCGCTGCCTGCGCTCCCGCTCCTCTGCTGCGGCCGCTGGAAGTTCAAGTGCGTGGCGCGAAGGAGTCACGGAGCGATCGATAATAAAAGCGCGAGTCGCAGCCCGTGGACGAGGATTTATTGCCTTTTCACTGGCGATTAATTCCTGCGCAATTAATCCATTAGCTGCGAAGGCGACAACAATCGACGACGACGGCGGCCGGTTTTTGTGGAGTTGGTTGCGAAGATGGACCGATGGATGGACGGACAAATGGATGGACAGATGGACGAACGGGACTCACGTTGCAGCTGCGTTTCGGAAGTTGCTTCAACTCTGAACCCGGTCTGCGGAGGAACTCCTAAAACGCTGATTTCTTCGTTTTTCGACCTGTTGGACGTCGGTGAAACCGATTCGAAAGTTCACGCAGTCTTGGTCGATCACTTTGGGAGCGTCATCGGAAAACCCAGGGACTTTTCACGGCACCAAACGGTTATTTACGAGATTTTGAGGACTTTTCGAGACACTTTTTAATAACTTTTTGCTCCTAAATCCCTTGAAACCTCTTTGAAATCGGCCAACGATCGTGATTATTGCACAACACCTTCGGAACTGATCTCGGCGCCCCAGCGAAGCCCCCGATCGCCCCAGCGATGTCGTCACGGTGCTGCCACCCAGCGATTACGTTCTCTCATCGTGGTGCTAATGCGTTGGGCAAATCAACAAAATCACCAACAACAACAACCAACACTTAGCCAAATATTTTCTCCTCGAGACGTAAATTGAATCAAATTCAAATGCGAAAGGTAGGAAACGGCCCGAAGCAAAGACGATGGAGATGAGGGAGGTGTTGGGGGGGAAGGAAGTGGAAAGAGTTACAAAACCTTTGTGAGGCGTTTAAGAGCCCTAAATCCGGAGTAAACAAATCGATTGTTGGGCTTCACAAACCAACTAAAGGGCCATTGAAAAAGGTGAGAATGAACTCGATTAAATTGGTTTCATCTCCTCCATGGGGCGGGCGGGATCCTGATGTAAGTGGACTTTGGAACGTCGGATTTCCAGGAATGAAAACGTGTTTTCAGGTCAGGCAATAGGGATTTGGCATTGGCTGCAGTTGCGCTGGCGCCGAACGGTGTCAAGAGCCTCGATTCTACTCGATTCGGACGCCCCCCCCGGGAATCCCACTCATCCAGTCGGCCACCCACTGGACCGACGGCTTTTCCCCGAATGGCAACGAAAACGTGGTCCGAACCCAAGCTCGAGTCCGAACATCGACAGCGGCAGCCTTGGCTCAAGGTGGCGGCCGGCCGCGTTCGATGTTCGAAGCCAACATGTTCGAGGTTCGGTTGCAGTTGACTGCAGTTGGACTGCAACGGGGATGTCGGACTGCAACTGGAATCTCGGACTCCGACTTGGACTCGATTGTGGTTTTGGACCTGGACAGGTTCTCGAGTCCGCAATGGGGGGAAAAACTGGACTAGCGAGGACGACATTCGCGGCCGGACCGATTGCATCCGACGTGCAAGAATCGACGTGCGACGCAAACAGGCTCCAACGCGGGGGCACCGGAGACGGGCCAGGAGGGAGAAAGAGAGAGACAGAGAGAGAGAGAGAGAGAGCGGAGGCGGTCGAGATCGGCCTCCTGGATTACACAATGCCGTCGTCACGTCGCCAAACGAGATTCGCGAGAACCGGACCGAGAATATTTGGTTGCGTTTTTACGATGCAGCAACAGCAACAGCAGCAAAACAATGTTGAATGCCATGGATGCGTTGGCCAAGCGAGCTAAAGACGACGATGAGATGGGAATCTGGTTCTGAGTCCGGCGATCGCGTGGGGAAATGAGTTCCATGTACCGTTGCATAATTAACCCGCGCTGCCACAACAACAATTTTTTTTTGCATTTTAATTTTCAAGATTTCGAGATGTAAGATGAAAATCGGGCACGTATCGGCAGCTCAAGGTCTTGATTGATTTTCTTGATTGTGTTGTTGGTGTTGTTCTTATTTTGCTGCTATTTTGTAATCCACCATAATTATGTTCGGCCGTTAGATTCATCGCGTTCGTGATGTTTCGTTTTTATTAGCTTCTTCTTCTGTTTGTTTTGTTCTTGGCAATCCATTTCCATATTGATTTGTTCTCCAAGTCCATTCTTTGTCTTCTTCTTTGGAGAACGAACTCCCGGCAATTGGGTCATTCGGGAAGACGAGTTTTCCACCGAGAATCCCCATTAGTTTTTAGTTGTTTTCACAACTTTTTTCCCTCTCCCACATTCGACTCCGCTCTGTTGGCATCCTGGTTTCATTCCAATCATCCTTGCTTCCACTCAGTTTACAGTTCATTTCTTCTTTTCGTGTTCCACTCCTCCCTCTCTCTGGCCGTTTGGAAATTGTTGGAATTTGCTTGCTCTGGCAGAGAGCTGTAGAACGTGAGGAATCTGTGGAATTTGTGGAAACCCATGAATCATGCTCGAGGCTTCAACGATAGTCGTTGATTGGAGAGAGACTTCGAACCAAAAGTTAGATTATTTGTATTTTCTTAAAATTTGTTTAAATGGACATTTTGTATCTTACGAACGTCTTTCTTAAAATTGTCATGATCTCGTGAGAAGAACTTTCGGTCAAAAGCCGCTAATGGAACAGCTCTACAGCAGCCGTTGCAACATCCACATCGCCAACGGCAACTGCTGCACCGAGCAGTAGCATCACAACAACCAAATCAAAATAAATAATAAAATCAACAACAGCAACAACAACAACTGAGGTCAGTGACTGCGGCTGCCGCAATAAAACATGAAAAAATGTATATAAATTCATCAGCAATGCAACTAAAGCACAGCAGCAGATGCAACAATAATAAATCGTACAACAAAAACAATAACAACAATATACGACATGTATAAATATTACATCAGTGACAACATTTTTTCAGGCAGTTTTCAATCAATTGCACAATTATTGTTGCAGTAGTTGATGTTATTGTTGTTGTTGATGATGCTGGCGCCGTCGTCAACGTCGTATTTGTTGTTGTTGTCAAGTTCCAACGTGCATCGTCCAAGACTCGTCCATGTGGTTTCCAGTCACTTCCAAGTCAAGCAGACATGAGCATGAAAACGTCGCCTTTGCTGGCTTGCGCTTGTGGTTGTGACAAATTTGGATTCTCTTTGAATCGATTTCCAAGTGGTCTTAAGGCATTGCTCGTGTTGTTGTCATAAGTGTGGATTATTGTCACTGAGTCGACTAAGGAAATGACAAACTCATGAATTGCACGCCGTGCGGGACGATCGAGGGGGGAGGAGGGAACCGGAGACACTGCATCAATGTTAAGAGGCTGCGATTAGTTTCCTGATCTAGAGAACACCACAACGATAAGGAGATGATTTATGCTCATTTCATGGCAATTGTAATTGGAAATGTTCTTCAAATGAATTCACAACTAAAATGCGGAGAAACCCATGGAAAATGAACTGAAATGGACTCTGTTCAAAACGCTAAAATGCCAAAAGAGCTCTATTATTTTCAAAAACAAAACAAAAAATAACAAAAATATAAATAACAAAAAATAACAACAGAATTAAAAACGTCACCGCTTCGAGTCGTCTTCGGAAAATAACAACAATATATCTTTTATAGGCAATGCAAATCAGTTGACGATAGCAGCGAGTTGGCTGTTGCTACTCCCATGGAACGCTTTACTTCTGGAGCACCAAACGGGGACAACGTCCACTGATAGCGAACTCCGGCCCTCAACTTGGACAACTCAACTGAACCCAACTCAACTCGTTTGAAGTCTATCCAACGACAGACAGACGCACAAAAGAACAGACAGACCGAGAACAAAGCGGACGAGGATCGATTGCAGATCGATGGAACTCACATTGAACTCCAGGCTGGTGTTGTGGAAGTAGTAGTTGGCAGGTATTGGACTGGACCAGCGGCGGTTGCCCCGGCACGTCGGCTCCATGGCGAGTTGAAGGTTTTCAGATTTTTAGAAAACTAAACTTGTGATTGCGGCGAACACGATCCGTTGTTGTTTCTCACTTTGGAGCATAGATTATACCATTGCAGGCGATAAGAGAAATCGTTCCAGCATGATTGCCGGACCAACTCTGATCGCGTGTGAGTCAGGGTTTCGAATTCAAAGAGCGAAAATAACACAACATCGAAAAAAAAACAAAAAAAAAAAAAAAACGACCGAAACGAGCAAACAAATCGTATCAAACTAAACAGAAAAATTATAATAAAATAAAATAAAACACAATACACAGAGTCTTCGAGCTCCGATCCCGATGCCACACAATGTGGAGGCTCATGGCAAACTGAGCCGAATGGAGGCATTACGAATCAGAGGCAATCAGTGGATGCATTACTTGTGTACTTGTTGTAGTCGTGGTTGATATTTTCATACACATTCTGAGCGACCGAGTCGGCCAGAGGTGGGGGCGAGTGAGGGACGACGTGCCGAGAGCTAAATGAGAGTCAGAATAACCGCGACAGCTGCTTCCGATTCGAATGAGAGCTATTTAAACAACCACAGAACGGTCTGAGGGTAGGGTTTTCCGCTGGGGCGAGAGCACGAGACACCCTCATCCTCAAGCTCAAAATCCAGCACAACCAGTTCGACACCCCGACTTACTTGCGAGACCAGGGCCTTCGTCTCGGGCGTCGTGCTCTCGAGGAAGATCTTCTTGAATTCGCTGGGACTCGACAGCTTGAACTCCGAGGCCGAGGCGATGAAGGCCTGGATCTCCTGCAGACTCTGCTCGGCGATGTCCGCCGACACCGAGCACTTCTCGATGCGCTGCGACGCCAGCAGCTCGACGCCGTTGGCGCACCATTGATTAGCCTGTAACGGGAGGAAATTTAGTCGGGTTTCCGGAAGGATGAGGAAATCTGAACCTTTTCAACTCTCTCCATGAGCTCGCGATTCTTGGCGAGGATCTCCAGCCGCTTGGACACGCGCTCCGTGATGATGTCGCAGACGCGCTGCAGCTCGTCGCACTTCGGCTGGACGATCTCCCACGGGTAGACGCCGCGCGACCCGATCAGCAGCTGCCCGGCGGCGATGACCTGGGCAGCCCGCTCGATCACCTCGGCCGAGCGCTCCTGGAAGTCCTTCGTCTCCTGAATCAGGGCGTCGACGCGTACGACGCTCTCGCCGATCTCCGTCATCTCGGCCACGGTCTTCAGGTGCCCGTCGAAGCTGGCCTAGTTAATACTGGTCAGTTAATTCTGATTCAAGGAAAGGAGCGAGGAGAAAAAACTCACCTGCAGCTCTCGGAAGTCGTGCTCGAAGCGCCGCAGCTCCAGGCACTGTTGCAGGCGGTTCCGATGCGTCCGCCAGAACTCATCGAAGCGCCGCTCGGTCTCCTCCAGCTGGACCAGGAGTCTACGATAATCGCGACAGTCATCATAATGTTGGGGTTTTTTTAATTTATTTGGTTGATGGTAAACAATTTGTTGGCGATTTATAATCCCTGCACTGGATCTGCTCGTGGGTTTAGTTTGGTTTCGTTACGTTTTTGTTTATTTCATTATATTGATTTGCAAAGTGTTTTATTATTTATGTATTTTTTTTAGTTTAGTTTTATGAAACCACAACATATTTGCATGTATTTATTTATTCAACATTCAACATTGTTTTTTTTTTTTTTCGATCGTTGCAAGGTTTAATTTTATTTTCAATTGCATATTCAAAGAGTTCAGAGAGAAAAAAGAGAGAGACAACAATATCTGGATGAGCGATGAACGAGACATTGAAGTGAAGTTCATGTTTTTCAAAGAACTACTTTTCGTTAAAAACATTTGAATATCGTTTAATTGATTTAGTGGTGTGAGATTCAGTTGATTTGCTGGTGCGTGTGTGTGAGTCTGATGAGTTGAAAAAGCGTGTGGTTTCCGAGTTATTGCGGTGTTTTGTGTGTGTTTAGCGTGGGTTTTCGTGATGTGGCGAAGCGCGGTGAAGGCTTTGTGCAGAATCGGGGACGTGGACCACGTAGTTTGTTTCATATGATCAGGAACCGACCAGCAGAAGGGATTCCAAATATAGTTTGGTTTTCAATTTGGAGAATTTTAAGAAGGTAGGAAAATAATAAAAATGCTTCTAAGTCTAGTAACTTTCAAAGTAGAGTGAGATCTTTTGAAGTTATCATGATCAGTGATCGAGTGATCATGGTATAAACAATACATTTTTTAGCTTTTATTGTTACTTTGGAATCTCTCAAGTGTTGTCGAAAATGGGAGAAATTTGAGGATTTCGATTAAGATTTATAAAAACCATGTTTAAAGACGGAAAGCTAAAAAGAACTGAATGATAATCATTACGATAGAATCTATGAACATTATATTGAAGTAGAATAATCATCGATAGTGAAATTTAATGAACATATTTTAAGGGTGTATTAATATACGAATAAGTCCAACAACTCTTTGAGGGCACCATCAAGGTGCCTCAAACACACCGAGAGTCTTCGTGCGAGGATTTGAATAAAACCGTGTTTTGGGTGTTGTTTCAAGTGTATGAACTGAGTTTATCTATGTCTTCGTGTTCAACGGTTGTCTGGAGTAGGAGGTGGTTAATTGGTGGTGGTCAACACACATGCAAATAGGTAACTAGATCAGATCATCACCTTAACAAAGTCAACGCAACGGGGTCTAAACCCGGAAGGTGGCAATGAACACAGCAACATGGCAACAACGACATTTAAGCAGAAGCAGCGCTAATTGGGATCCAGATTTAAAGAGCCAACAACAAATACAAACATCTAACTAGTTAACGAACTAACAGGTTAACAAAACGACTTGAGTTCGGTGAAAATTAGTAAAGAACGGACGGTGCATGCAAACAAAAAAGAGTGAAACAAATCAAATGAAAATGACAGTGACCGTGGTTAAGATGAAGATTATGATGATGATGATGATGAATGTTAAGAGGAATAAGAAGAGGAAGAACAATATTAAAAATTTCCACTCAAAGTTCAATATTTACGCGCTAGGAACTCGGTTAATTTTCCACCACAAACAGAAATGAAATTTCGCAACTTGAAAATAATTCGAAAAAATTAGTTCAACAGAGAAATCGTTATTACAAAACCAGTGCAGAGCTATATATAAACAAATGAAATAATGTAAGAGGTTCAGAGGTCCTTTGGGCAGGTTAAGGGAGAAGGCGGAAATAGCAGAAACTTAACGTTTAGTACAATTATTTGTTAGTATAGAATTATTTGACAGTTAGAAAGAAGATGTTTAGAAGAAAGAAACTAAGGCATTATATTGGGTAATGAATGTCGGTTTCGTTAGACAATCGAATGGGAATTCAAATTGTATACCGTTCAATGGCGCTGACGTTTCCGGTCCGTTCCGAGAACTCCTTGGTCTCGTCGTTCGACTTGATGTTGTTCAGCAGGGTTTCGCCGTGCTTGGCAGCGGCCAGAATTTCCTCCTGAAAACCAAAAAGAAACACATTAATTTATGAACTTAAATGTATGGCTTGCAGGAGGCAACCTTAAGTCGAGCGTAGTCCGCGCCCTGGTCGTCCAGGAGTTTCTGCGTGGCCTCCACCGAGTTGGGGAACTCGGTGTCGTGTATGGCCTGGATGAAAATGTCCAGCTCCGCCGACACCTGGTGCGTGAGGCTGGAGAACTTCTCCAGCGACTACAATGAATTGAACAAATGATTAACAGCTCTAAATAATCGGTGAAGATGCACTGACGATTCGTTGCTGGATCCACTCGTGGTGCGAGTAGACGAGGACGCCTCCCATGTCGCCGGTCAGCTGGGACTTGTCAATGTATTCGTGGAGATCGGCGAGCGCGGAGCAAATGACTAGACGGAACCGGTACTCATCCTTGGAGAACTTGGAGCTCACCTCGGAGATGGCCTTCTGGAAGAGCCCCGAGGGACGCAGCACGTACACCACGTGGATGATGCCGGGGAAGTATATCTAAAAGAAAATATTGGAATTATATCATTTGAGAGTGAAGCTTTGAAGATGTGGGAACTCACGGAAATTCTTTGCAATACTGTCTTGACGGAAGTCCACTTGTCCTTGCGCCGATCGATGATCAGGTGGAAGCCCAGATCGGCGTCTTGTAAGCTGTGGGAAAGTGAGAGAAACGCATGAAAATAATCTCTTCAATGGCAGGCCACACAACTCACGATGGCACTGAAGTTAGGTAGAGGATCAATTTTTGGTAATCGCACTCTTCCAGAGCGTGGAAGTTGTTGTTGTCCGGGAATATGATCAGCGGACAGCCGTCCTGGGTCCGGCCACCGGTGATGATCGCATGCTGCGGGTGCAGCAGGTCGGCCACGTCCCCAATGTTCAGGACGCCCTCGCCGCCCATCTGAGCCGCCGGATTTATGTGCTCCAGCAGGGAGTTGATGCTCTCGGAGGGATGTCGCAAGGTCGGCAACGCCTCCGTGCCATATGGAATCGCACCGCAACCGTGCGTCGCTGACTGCGCCGCCTCCGTGGCTGCTCTTGTTGTTGCGCTGGTCGGTCCGGTGGCTGTCGCGGCGCCTCTCGCTGTCCCTGTGTCTGTGCCTGCTGTCGGCAAGGAGGTGGCGCTGTTGGTGCTGTTGCTGCTGGTGCTCGAGATCTGTTGCTGCAGCGTGACGACGCCGCCGTTTGGTTGCGCCGTGTGCTGGGTGTTGATCACCGACTGGTGTAGCACGGTCTGCACCGAGGTCGCACTGTTGATCGAGGTCTGCGACTGGATCATCTGCTGGTTCTGCTGCAGTTGCTGTTGCTGTCGCTGCGACGCGCTCATCACAATTGCCTGCGACTCGGCCAGAGCGGACTCGACTTCATTGTCTGCGAGAAGAGAGAGAGAACGTGGTTCGGTCAGACTAGGTTGGGAATTGGGTCTATAGAAGTTTGTAAAGAATATTTCCGACCGCAATTCATTCGCGAGTGTTTGTTTTTTCCCGCCTCCCCCCGAAATCCACTTATCCGATTCCATGGCGGGGAGTCCGAGCCACGCGCCACAGTCCATGGAGCCCCAGGCAGCCTGACAGAGACGAGACTCCCTGGGAGAACGAGAAGCGGGTTGCCTGGAGAAGGGTCTGGGAAGAAACTGATATACGGGAAAATATTTCAGAGTTTTTCCCCGAAATGCACCAGATCCGTGTTCTCAAAGTTCCATTTGCATCACTTGGTGTTGTTGTTCTTGATGTAAGCTGTTGACCCATTTTCCGATCGCCCCTGTCTGCGCCTCTGACGCCCCATGACAGGTGGAATCGGTTTACAAGAAAAACAAATGCCCCGCGTGAATGGGATTTCATTCATGTGCGAAGGAGGAGAATCAAATAAAATCACAGACAAAAACAAAAAACATAGAGCTAACAACACGGAAGCATCAACATCGGTGGGTAGTCAAAGGGTTAAGGCACAACTTGTTGAGCCGAACGCATTTCGTTTCATTTAGTTTTTCACCTCGTGTTTTTCTTTCTTCTTGTTTGTGTAGAATAAAAACAGAACAATAACATTCACCGTGATTTTAGGTCATCTTCTGCATGGAACGAATAAAGGGAACAATGAAATAGAAGCGAGTGCGAGTAGCCGTGATTGCAACGAATGAAACGTGATGATTTCATTGTCAACCGGGGTTTACTTTTTATTTATTTATTTTTTCTACTCTTTTTGGCGGTTACTAAACGATGAATAAATGGTCAGGTGCTTCACACCAACAAAATACTGCCAAGAATTGTTTTTGCAAAGAAAAAAAAATGTACACAATAGGACTGAATGGATTTGTTAATGAATTTTCTTCAATGAATTTTGTTGAATTCAATATCTTCGATGCTACCCATTGATTGGTTCTCGTGGCGTGGGAAAGAGAGCCGAAAGCCAACGGAAGGCCCGACATGTGCGAGAGAAGGTCCTACCGAAGAGAAAGGAGGTGAAAAGCTGAGGCGGCAACCCTGCGATCGCTGCCCGCGGAGCCATCAATCATCGGCGATCAACGTCTGGAGCGTGGTTAATTACGAGCTCTAATGAGCCGACGTCGGTGCCGCCGCCAATCGCTCAAATGAATTCCAAATGCTAGAAATACTTGGCGAATTAAGAGAGATATCAGTGAAAACGGAAAAGTTGCAAACAATTACCGAATCTCGCTAATAGATCTAATTGATCGAGGGTGCCGAATCAGGAAACTAAATTTTTTCACACGCCTGTAGTCTAGATTATTGATCGATTATCGGTTATCGATTACCCAGAGTTTTCGGGAGAGAATCAATTGAATAAAGCCTGATCCGAAGACCTGTAGTTTTGGACATGTATATCGACCACAACAACAACAAAAACGTTAAAATCAACACAACCGGAAACAACAAAAATAGCCATGTCACAAGCTATAGTTTCACAGTTCAGTCAACAAAGACGAGCCACGAATCCCCTCAACTCCGGAGCCACCCATCGAGTCCACCACAAGGTACTCGTTATTTATGACTACATTTGTTATTATTGTTATTGCTGCTGCTGCTGCTGCTGATCATGATGTCGATGTTGTTGCCTGAGATCACAGGCGAAATCACAACAAATGACAGGCGAGTGAAGAGCATCACGGCGAGAGAGGGCGAGAGAGAGGGAGATGGAGGAAGAATTAATTCCATGACTGCGACGTCTGTCGATGCATTGTTTCCATTGAATTAAGTCTGTAATTAATTCCATACGTTTGTAATTTTTGAAATTTTTCGCAGTTGCCTTTGGTTTTGTTGGCTTTGTTGATGTTGTGTTGTTGACTTTATTGCTATTGTTATTGCTGCTCTACGATGGGAGAACATTTTGCAAACCAGAGTAATCAGCAAAGGAGACCAGGTGTAAGAGAAACAACCACAGCAACATCCATTTCCCAGTTCCCAAGGATGGGGAAAACCGTTCCAACTGCTCAGAATCGCGGTGTTCGCGGTGTCTTTGAAGTGATCTTTTCCTTGGACACATAATTGGACGATCGCTGGTCACACGACTCGTCATTTTTACAAGGTTTACATCGGCGTTTTTACATCGGCGTCGTAATTGAGGACAGCCAAATGCATTAATGTTGTAGTCGCTCAAAAATGTCAGATTATTAATCATCGGAGAGATTGTTTGTGTTGTTCATGGTCTCGAAAACAACGTAGGAAGTTTTTCGCGGAAATTCTCCAAGAGCAAATGACAAAATTCTGAATAAAACATGAAAAGTTCGACTCAGTCGAATTCTGAAATCAGGGCAGTTTCTCGCGTTTTATCATCGACAACTGTGACAAGTCTGTAGGGTAAATTTGATAAAATTCAATGCCAGCCAAAATAACAAAAAGAGGAAAAAAAAACAACAATGAGAACCCGAAAAATTTATCATCGAAAAAATTTCTCCGAAATTACAAAAACAAATGCACTTCCGGCGATAAGGAGCAACCACGTTGAAGGCCTTAAATTCGCATTACTCATATTTAAATCGCGTCTTAAGCTGATTAATTTAGCTAAGGAATTTCAAATGCCTTTTTTCGAATCACAATTTTTTCCAGTGTACCCGAAGGGGGGTTGAGGGGGCTTCTCTTTTACATGCTGCTCGCTGGGCACGTCACCGAGTCAGCAGAGCGTGCGACGCGACGCGACACGAGAAAAGGCGAACATTTTTTTACTATTATTATTTTTATTATTTGTTTACGACTTCGCATTAGAAGATTTTCACAGTCGTGCTTTTACGAAAATTCGCCGTGTGCTGAACTTGAAAAACACAATTTATTCACATTTCCACAAACGACAACGAAAACGAAAACAATTAGCGAAATGGTAGTAATAAAATGTTAACATATGGTTTTATGGTGGTGACGAGAGGTAATGGAAATATAATGAATTCGTACCGTCGTCGTCGCTGCCGGGCAGGCTCAAAACGCCGCCCATGCTTTCCAAATTAATTCAAATTTCTCTCAAACTGCCCGCGAACTATTTGCACAAATGTTTTGCAAAGCACTTAAAAAATAAATAACTATAAAAGGTGGGGACGAAGCACCGGGATCAGAGAACAGATGATTTAAATTAGAGCAATTAAATTAAGACCGCGCTTAACGTCGACCACGGCTACAACGACAACAACACCGAGAACGACAACGACAACGACAACATCATCGGCGACATCGACAACAATAACTAGAGTTAATGGAAAGCATCAACAACACGATAACAGCGAAACACGGGAACTACGAAGAGTCGAAGGCGGTCGGCGAAGACGAAAACGATCGTGAAGAAGAAAAAGAAGAAGAAGAGTAGGCAAAAACGCGCACGTTCTCGTCTCTCTCACATGGAGCACTGACGACCGCCGAGCAACACCTTTGATCGATCGCCAACGCCAACGATCGGCAACGTCGCAGAACGCGCCGAAGCAGCGGGAAAAACGGAAGCAGCAACAACAACAACAACAAAGAAAGCTGCAGCACCAACAACAACAGCAGCAAGAGCACAAACAGAAGACTTTGGAGTTCTCGTTAGAGGCGCAGGAGGGAGGGAGGGGAGGCGGCGAGAGCACGAGTACTGAAGAAGATTCATTAATTGTAATTGAAGCCAGTCTGGAGCAGCTACCGACTTATCTTCTTCTTCTCCTTCATGTTGTTATTGTTGCTGTTGTTGCCAACGACCAGCGAGGTAACGATTGAGCGAATCTCTCCGAGGAGAGACAACAGAACCATCAGAGAGAGGCAACGGAGACGCCAGAGCGTCGGAGAATTAGAACGAGAGCAAATGGGGAAGAGAGCGAGAGAATGGCGTGCACTATCTTGTCAATTCAATCAAACTGCTAATTACCCGCTAATGCGATTACCAGTTACTCGTCCGCCCGGCTCTGGTGTCGCAGCTCTAGCGGCCAATGGATCGCGGCTGAATGTCAACCGAATGCCGATCGCCACGAGCGCTGGACGGCCGATGCAATCGAGAACGATCAACGATCATGGTGATGATGATGACTATGATGATATAAGAGCAGCTGTAGTGCGGCTTCTTCCGGATAAGTCTGTGGGTCTCTGCAATTGCCATCAATTGATCGAATCGAGTTCACTGATCGTCCCGAAGCCGATCAAGAGAACGTTCTCAAGTCGATTCGAGTCGGTTCGAGTTGGCGGCTAGCGTGTGCGGGGGCCGAACCTCGTCATTGCCTCGACCATCGACATGTTGCAAAATAAAAGGCAACCCAGATACTGAGCGATTTCCATATGAGTTTGGAGCGATCGGGTTCTGGAGTCGGAGTCGGAGTCGGACTCGACCGGGGCGAGTGTCAATTGGGGTCTCGCGGCCACGCAAGGTGCCCGGAGAAGGCGGCAAAAACACAGACAGAGAGATAGGTAGATAGAGAGATCAGCATGTCAAAGACGACAGTGTGATCTTGACTTGTGAGCTCCGTAAACGGTCGATGGCCACCTGACGCCAGTGGCTTATGATTGCAGCTAGGAATGTATGGGAACTTCTCGCCGAGAGGATGACGAGGATGATGAGAATGCTGCGGACGCAGGAGACAGAAGGAGGACCCGCCTGGACAGCTGAAAGTAGTTAATCGGTTTACAGCAAAGAAATGATGCAGTTGGAATGCGAACCCCAGAGCTGGCTGGAGAGTTGGTTCGGGGGCAGGCGAGGAGGGCGATCAAAGAATTTCGTCGGCTGGATTGGGGAGAGGGAGAATGCTTGACCCACCACCACCATCACCATCACCATCACCATCACCACCACCACAGGTGATCCGCAGTCTCGCACCTCGCCCTGGAGGCTTTTGAAATTCTCACACATATCTATTTAGACACAGAGCTCGCTGGCTGATGATCTTGCGATAATTACCATTTGAAAACATTGTTCGAACAGCAGCGATTGTATACGAAATTCGCTTTCTTCCGACAGCAGACCGAAGTTTCGAAATTCACCAAACACCGCCGAAGAGAGAGATGGCGATAGCGATGTCGAGTCGAGTATAAACAAAGAACGAGAAAGAATCGAGTTTGAACTTTTACTCTGGCGCGATTTGAATTTCCGTTGGGATGCGAGCGGTTCACAACATAATGGACATGGATGTCCGTCGTATTCTTTCACTTTTTCTCGTCACGTCACGTCCCGCCACTATTTTATTTATTTAGATTTTATGCAAGCGCGAAGGAAACCAACAGGAGAAAAAAACACTGGCTCTGGGTGGGAAAGAAGTGGGAAAAACACGACGTTGTTCAATTGAAGGCGCAGAAATTGTTATTTTTGGACGCATTGACACATCGGTGGAAGCCACAAGACGCCCGTATTTGCTGCGTTAATCACGGTTTCCGTGTGTTGGACACGGGCACGGGCACGAGCACCAACACAAACACACATGCACGGGCATTTACCGTAGCGTAGGAGAGCGAGATAGCGATAGAGGGAAATGGAATAAAAAATTAAAAGAATATTTTAATGTTCTATTTTTATTGCACAAAAAGAGTCAAGAAGCCCATGAATTTCTTCGGACTCTGCTTCTGGGAGCCGGCGAGTCTGATTGTTGTTATAATTGTTGTTGTTGTTGTTGTTGGTTATATTTTCTGCAACATGGACGCACGTCGGCCGTGGAGCGCGAAAATTCAAACAAAAACAGATCGAAAGCAACAACAAGACCACCAAACAAACAGTCGATCGTGAGGCGAGCGGAGTCGAGAATCAAATGCGGAACGCACTACCGGTTACCGAGTACCACGAGAACCGAATAGCGACGAGACTCCCTCGGGCTCTGCTCGAGACCGCCGACTCTCGGCTCTGCTCGAGAGATACGAGATGGAAATGCACGCACGCACAAACACACACACGCACACATGCGCCAAGCTCCAAGCCAAAAACCGCGCGTCTTCGTCGTCGCCCCGCAGAACGTCGAATGCGACGGCGGCTCCCAGCGCTCGCTTCGGTCGAGCCGCGGCCCGACAGCGTGAGGCGGCGACTAGAGAGCGAGCGGGTGAGTGAGCGCGCTAGAGAGAGTGGAATAATTGGAATGGAATGGAATTTGCTCGGAGCCAAATCGCCGCTCCCGAAAATTCCTAATGCCGCCGATGAGAAGAAGAAGTGCTCTAAATCTTCCTCTTCTCATCCGACCCGAGGAAGCGAATTCCAATTCCTCTTGTCTGCCGCCTCGACATCGACTCGCCTGACTACGTCAATGTCAGGTGAGTCTCGGCGAGGCCGCCGCTTATCTCGAGCCCCCTGGCACCATCGTCACACTTCTCACGGATTATATAAAAAAGAAGATAGAAAGAAGAATAATTCAGCGCTTTCGATTGATTTATTTTGACTTCATTTTGATTGCATTCCCCGCCGGATCAGACCGGTGGGGGTCGCTGGTCAGGAGCTTCATGTGTTTCTCGCAGGCCTGGTACGCGGAGCCGAGCCCGAAGCCGATGCCCATCAGGATGGGCCACGTGCGCCGCCGCAGGAAGAGCAGCGAGCACAGGGAGCCGATCACGAAGCCGCCGCCCGCCTTGATCACGGCGTCCGTGAAGCACCGATCGACGGTGCACTCGAAGTCGTCCTCGTGGACGGTGTGTTCGCCGGAGGCCTGGTTCTTCAGCGGCGTCAACTTTCTCTCGACCATGGTGACGATGATGATGATGAGCAATATTTAAAAATACTTTACGATTGGGCTTTGTTTCTCTTAAGCTGTATTTCTGACTAGACTTTTGACGATTGACGACTGACGACTGACGTGATTGACGCGTGACAGGACAGGCAAGGCACAGTCGCCTCGGCCGCGCTCACGAGTCCACGTTGTAGGTCTCCAGGTACTTGACGATGTTGTCCATCACGGCGTACGAGGTGTCCTGCTCCGTGTTGATGTCGAAGAAGTAGCCGCGGACGAAGTTCCAGAAGTTCAGCGACGCCAGCGGGAAGTCCAGCCCGAAGGTGGCGAACAGCTGGAAGCACGTGCGCAGAGCGTCCGCGAAGCTCAGCTCGTAGCGCAGGTCGCGGTAGGCGACCACGCAGCTCTCCACGGCCAGGATGCTCACGCCCACCAGGTAGATGCAGGGGTGCGACTCGACGAGGCCGCCGTCGAGCTCGGAGGCGTGCGCGATCATCCGGATCACCGACAGCTGCGACTCGGCGATGCAGTAGCGGCGCGAGCCCTGCGGCGTGTTGAAGCAGCGCGAGGGCTTCGTGATCGCGTGCAGCAGCTTCAGCAGCGTCGCCTCCTTGCTGTCTGCAAGAGAAATTCACATGATAGAAGCCAGTTCGAACTGGAGGCAATCGGTCCAAGGAGAACCTTCGTTGAGGGTGCTGCGGGCCATTTTGAACTGCTTGAAGAGCTCCACGTTGGTGTTGTCCTTGAGCTCGGCCTCCATGAGGTTCACGATCTTGCGCATGAAGAGCGGCCACCGCTCGCGGAAGGCGGCCTCGCTCTGCGGGTGCAGGTGGCCGAAGTCGATGTTGACCAGGAGGTGGCCGGCCGGCAACTTGTAGGCCGGCCACTCGCTGAGGAACTCGGCCAAGCCGCCGTCCGACTTGGCGTCCAGGGCCCGCAGCTGGCGCCGCCGGTAGTGGGCCGAGTTGCGCCACATGTTGACGACCTCGTCCATGTCCTCGCACTTGTTGCACTTCAGCCACTTCTGGATCTGCTGGGCCTCTGCAACAGGACGAGTGAATTTGGTTTAGACAAAGAGAAACAAGACAATTCCAGGCCAGCGACAAACCCTCGTCATGGTCCTCGTCCATGTCCATGGCCTCGTTCAGCACGAACGGCGAAACTCCGCCGTCCGCCGACGACTGCTCCTTCTGCCTCTTGCCCAGCTTCTCCTTGCGCCGGTGCGAGTTGTAGAGCTTCACGTAGAGCCGGCCACGCCCCTTGCAGTTCTTGCGGTCGTACCAGGCGCGCTGATCGCCAGGGGCGGAGAGTGTAAGGGAGCATGAGTACCAGTAGGAAGTAAGAACCAGAGGATCGACCTCTGACAAGGCATTACCTTGCTCTCGGTGGGGAAGTGCTGCGAGATCTGCTCGGCCAGGTTCTCGATCGTGGCGGCCGTCAGGTGGATGCTCCGGCTGATGAAGTAGTCGATGATGGCGGCCGAGAGCATGCGGCGCTCGATCTCGGTGAGGAGGCCCCGGTTCGCCTGGTACTTTTGCTGGCACTTCCGCAGCACCGTCGGGATGATCTGGGCCAGCGGCTGCGCAAAAGATTTCGTTTGGAAATCAGTCAGGAAAAGACATAAGGAGCTCCTCTGCTTACGTAGTTGTTGCTGGGGCAGAAGTCGGCGCCCTCGAAGCCGGCCCGCGGGCTCGACGCCAGCGAGCTCTGGCTCTGGTCGTCGTCGCACTTGATCGCCCTGCCGCCGGCCGCCTCCCCGGCCACCTCGGGCAGGGTCGACGCGGCGCCGGTGTTGGCCGGCTCGGGCGCCAAGGCCGTTTGCACGCCCCTGGTCTGCGTCGCAATGGGCGTGGTCATCGTGCCCACACTCACAGCACTGGCCAAGATCGTTCGCTTGACCGGCGTGCCAAGGGTCGTCTCGACTTGGACCGCGGTCGACGCCCTGTGGAATCCGTTTCGGTCCCTCCACTCGCTCAGCAGGAACTCGAACTCGACCAGGACGCCCAGGTTCGTGGGCGGAATCAGGTCGCGCACGTGCTCCTTCTCAAAGTACCGCAGTTGTCGGGCGTTCACATTGCATGCTGGGGAGAGTTTGCGGAGACGGATGTGAATCGGGGTCAGTCTGGAGGCTGTCTGGAGGGGATCGGGCTCACCTTTGCACCGCTCGAACAGGTACAAGTAGTTGTGCTTGTCGATCTCGCACAGGGTGGAGAAGAGCTGCTTGTCCGAGTCCGCCTGACTCGGCGGGGCTTGGCCTGGAAGAGAGAGGTCCGTCAGTCGCTTCACTGGCGAGGGCGGTCGTGGGTTCGAGAGGGTCGTAATCGTCAAATGTACCGTGATAACAACCACGACGAGCACGATAATGACGTTGATTACGATGCTGACGATGACGGCGACCCCCGCCCCGGGTTCAACGATTACTCACCTTGTTTCTGCTGCTCTGACGTTGCAAACATCTTCCATCGAATTCAACGAAACTCACTCACGTCTCTCTTTCTTTCTCGATCGACGATTTTTTTTTTTTTTTTGTCACTAACTCACTCGCGGTTTTACGTTTTTTCACGGTTCACCTTGGTTTTCAGGAACTTTTCGTTGATTCGCAAATAGTTGTCGGGGTTTTTTTTACGACCTACAGGAAAACTTCGTGATTTTCGCGTGCCAACGTTTCAGTTTCAACCGAACGACGAACGAGCAAATGAATGAATGCCTTGGACGGATACAGAAAATTCTGCTGTCGTCCAATGCTACGAATACATTCTCAACGACAACCCCACACCAACAACACCAGCAACACAACACAATCTACGAACGACGTGTGTAAACAGAATCGTAACAACAATATGCTTGTTGTTGTTCTCAGTCAATGGTGTTAGCAAGAGATTTCGTTGAAACAACGAAACGCATGTAACGAGAGGCAGTCGTACAGCAAGTGCAAAAGGGAGAGAGCGAGAGAAACCAAACATATGAAGAGAAAGGCTGGCGGCAAGGGGAAATTTGAAGAGCACCACCACTCGTAGTCAACTCGAAGAGAGCGGCCTCGGTCTCGTGCGACTGTGCGAAGGCAGCAGATCTGCTGCTTTTTTCTACTGCCCGCACCATTTACGTAAACAAACAGAGAATCGCAACGAATTGGCAACACGGCCTTCTAGCCGGCATCGCTCGTTTCAAAACAAACCCGGAGAGAGAGAGAGAGAGAGAGGGGAAAGAACCGATGGAGAGAACAACAATCAGGGCCGACAACAGCGCTGTTAACATCGCCAACCGCAAAAGTGGTTGTTTGTTCAGCCGTTGGTGTCGTCCGTTTGACTACTCGCTCTACTATTAGTATTCTCTTCTTGGCAACAATTCTGTTGTCAATATTTCTGTCATTCTCGCTGTAGTCGCTGTGGTGTGTGGTGAGGAGAAAAATGTATACCAACGAACAGTTTCTGACATTTCGCCACAGTCAGCGAATGGGTTCGGATGTGATTCTTGGCAAATATTTTGTGGTGCAGCAGTAAATAATTCTAAAAGGCTGAACAGAGGAATATAACAATTGGAATTGTATGATAAATGTAAAAGCCGAGCTTCAGTTCGGACTCAGGCATGTTAGAAGGCGTCAAAGGTAAACAAAAATGCATGAGAGAAGCAACAAGAACAATATGACTTCCGCTCCTTCCACAGATCCCAACAACACGGCCCTCACGATGTCAGGCAACTCGACCGAAAGCCAGGCGGAATCCGATGCCAAACTATTCTCGACGCTGTGCGAAATCGATAAAATCAATTACTTGTTCCTGTTCGAGCGCTGCAAAGGTTAATCGATGTTGTTGTGATCTCCCGGAAATTCATTGACTTTATGCCGTTTGCAGCGTTCCACATCAATGCGCGGCAACTGCGTTTCTTGGAGAAGGACCACATCAGACGCATTATTCCACCGGAGCAGGTGGGCATCTTGGCCGAGTTCGAGTACCTGCACGGCGAGTGGAAGAAGCAGTTCTTCATCAGTCCAGCCATCACAGCAACAACATCTACCCAGTCTAAACCTCAGCCTCCACCACCCCAACAAAAACAACAACATGAAGAATCACAGCCTGCTGCCTGCATCTCCCCAATCAGGGACACGTCCATGTCCAGGGTGGGAGGCGAGCCGGAGCTCAGGTTGCCGACACCCACATCGAGCTCCCCGCTGACAGAGAATGAGTCCAACGACAGCTCCAGAAAACGCCCTCTGGAAGCCGACGACGATGAACACGAATACGTGAGCGAGATCCAAAAACCTCTATTCACTGATATTAGTTTCAATCATATCAATTACAGCTTTTGGACGAAATCATCAAATGCGACATGCAAAAGGTGAGAGAGGAGTTCGGGAAGAATGGAATTCTAACCGAGCGTGAACGTCGCCGTTTGGCCGCTGGACTGGTGGACTTCTTCAAGACCAGCGGCATTTACATGTCCAAGGAAATCATGGAGAGTCTGGCCACCCAGATATCGACGGTTTTTCCCACCGAGAGCAAGGTCGGTCGAGCTTCCTCCCATCCCTTCCTCCAAATGGTTTTATGTCATTCCTTGATTGTTGGTCCTTCAGCGCGCGTGGTACAACAACGACAGTCGCCAGCGACGCGGGCGGCTCCCCCTGAAGCTGTACAACATGCAGCGCTCCAAGAAGCGCCCCAAGTTCAAGTTCTCGGAGGAGGATGACGAAGCCGCCAACGACAAAGAAGGAGAGTTGGACGAGACAACGATGGATGAAGCAGTTCCAGAAGATGGTAAATTCAATGAAAAGTTGTTAAGATTGAAATTTAATGAAGGGTTTTTGTATTTAGATACTGAAGCGGAACGACTGCAAGTCTGGATGCGCGAGAACAAGTGCGGGGAAACGAACGAGCTGGTGCAGATGTGGTACGACACCTCGGGCTACCGCACCCGACAATTTAAGAAATACATTACGCCCGATGGCGAACATCTTGATGAGGTGTTCGAGAAGTGGCCCGCGTACAAACAGCCAAATGGCAATATATTGGTTCGTATGTTTGGAGACAAGCACTTTCGACCTTTACTAACGAGACTTTCCGTCCAACGTCCAGATCAACATCGATTTCAACAAATCGTTCCCATATAGTGAGAGCATCTTCTACGAACGTTGGCCCGTGTTCTTGAAGAGGATACAGAAGCTCTACAAGCAGGAAGTGCGACTCGATCTCTACGAGCAGTACCAAAAGAAGATCAGTACCTTAAATGATGGTTGGATGCCCACATACAGCATTTAAATACTATTTCAATTTAAATTCTACTTGTCATTTTACCACTTTAGAGACAAAGCAATCTATTCTCATACACCTGTTGCACGCCCTCGTTCGCCCCACTAGACCGATTCACCCCAAGCAGATGGGTCGTCGTTACACAATCGCCGAGTCCCAGAATAGCTTCTGCAAAATCATATCAGAAGCCAGCGAAATGAAAGACTACGATGGACCGAAGCCGTTCCTCTTCATCCAGGGCTCCATGTTCAATGTGGAAAAGGTGTACGTTGCCTTCAGGGACGTTCGGTACGAGATGGACTTCATGGATGCTCTGCGCACGTGTCTGCAAATATACTTCATTTTCCAACTCGACTTCCCGCTGGCCTGCATGAACTTCTGGACATTCATGCAGTCGTATTTCTTCAATATCACCCCGAGTTCCGACACAAATGTAGCCGTGTTCGATCATATAATGAAATTTTTACTGGCCTAATTACTGTCCTACGGGTCTGTGGGTAGTATTTGTTTATTCTGTATTTTTGTTAGACATAAGAATTGCGTTTAGTTATTTGTTAAGCAAACGAATTGCATTTGTTAAGAAATATTAGAGAAATAACTTTTTAAATGAATTTATGTTTGAAAAGAATTCTTCTTTTTTTCCTTATATCGAAATATTCCGGAGGCAACCCTGGCCTAACGACCATGTTCTAATGTTATCTCCTATTTATTCTACTCGGAGAGAGAGAGAGAATGAAAAGCCGGTAGCAGCTGATTTAACAGAGGAAAATCGAGCGATTCTCTTCGTTGGTTGCAATTAACGAAATATGCTTCTGATACCCACAATTGGTGAGTCAAAAAATCGATTAAGCTAGGTCTTAAAAGCGAAAAACCTTGAACTATTCCCAACAATTATCAGTATATGGGTTCCGAATATGTTGAGAGACCGGCAAGATAGAAACATATTTGTGAATTTTTATAAATCGAATTTCCGAAAGCGCCAGAAATTCTCAGAAATCACACTGAACTCCAATATATTACTTTATGTTTCCAACTTAATGGCTCGACGGTTATTGACCACATAATCAAGTACTTGTTGGCCGCTTCTAGAAGGGCAAACACTCAGACTACCGAAGGCGCTCAGGGAACGAGTGCAGCATTAATTAGCATTAAGTCTAGTCTATTAAGGATGCAAAGTGCAACTTAGTCCTTCGTCCTATGACCCCAGGTGAAGGAAACTTCTTTGGACAAACTTTGCAACGGACAAAATAAAAACGAGTCACTGAAGCGATGTGAAGAAGAAGCGATAAACGGCGAGCTCGGAAACTCAGGGTGGGGAAGAAGTTCCTTTTGAGAAGGCTGTCCCTAGAGGTTGTTCGCCCCGCTCGTGTATTCTCCCTCGCCCTCCCCTGCTCATGAAAGTTGTGAATGCAAAGTGACTTTTTCTGCTTTTTTGCTATGGCCAGCGGATGATGATGCAGAGGACGAAGGACAATGTAAGGCAGAAGACAACAACATCAACCCGTCCTGCCAACATGAGCTGCATGATGGCATGATGCACCACTCAGTGGCTTGCATAAGTTGTTAGCCACATAATGGATCTGTGCTCGAGTGCTAGGAGTCTGACGGCGGGCAGCATGCTGGAGTGAGAGGAGGGCCCAACGAGGAGTTGGAGACCACATCATCGTCATAGACATCATCATCAGCAGCAGCACGAAGGCATCAGGAGTTATCAGCAACCCTGCGACGTCATCAACGCCACCATCACCGTCACCACAGCCAGCAACAACATCAACATCGCTGACAGCATCAGCAACGAGACCATCAACGACATGTTTGCCGCTGAATGTAATCGCAAATGTATGCAGAGCTGGAGTGGCGGCAGTTCCGATTGCCTTGACATGTCGAGTGGATGGACGGGACGCGACGGGACGGGCAGCAGATGAGACGGTAGGGAGCGGGACCCTGGAGACTCCGCACCCCAGTTACTGGCCCGAGGGCGACGGGATCAAGCGAACCGAGTGGGAACCCGAGAGCCAAGCGACGATTGACACACTTGTCTGACGACATGGCAGGCGTCGCAGGCATCGGGTTTCCCCATCCCAGAGAGTTGGCTTTAAACGGTTAACGACCATGTCATGTGCTGTTGGGCACAGTTGACAATTCGACTAATGCTAGGACGGAGGAGTCGGCGTTTTCCACTTACGGCTGCTCTTGCGTTTGAACACGTTCATCCATCTGACTTTGCGCTTCAAATATTTGCTCACTCGACCCATTTCCACGGCGTCACACGAAGGGTTCTTCCTAAGTCTTAACTAAGCGCGTTTAAGGTAAAGTGAAACTGCACAATTTAATTATTTTTGAATAGTTTTTTCAACTCTGGTCGCACTGTTTGGTCGCTCGAGGCCTTGTTCGCGGGAAGGCTTTTGCCAGACTACTGGGCGAGGAAAGTCCACGATTTTCGAAGGCGATGTTGACATGGTGCAATCGAGCCCCGGGCCATTAGCATAGCGTTTTGGGCACGTTAACGCACCTGGGGCCTACGTCAAGAAATATGAATTGGTTCGCCGGGCGACGCGTAGAATTTAAATGCGAGTTTCTCACTTTGTTGTTATGACTGTTGAACTTCGATTGGTGAACGGCTTGAGTAACCAAAACAATTGCTGTAATGCGATGGCCGTTGGGGGAGGGAAGAAGAGGCGGTGGAGAGAGATAGACCGACAAACTGTTCTTTTCGCCAGACAGCAGGTGTGAAGACGAGAAGCACGTGAACTTCCAGCTTTGGTCGTGGGTGAATGTCCAAAGGAAGGTGTGGACAGGGCAAATCCAAATACGTTGAGGTGGGGTTTCTTGGAGGCAGAGTGTCGAGAAGCCACCAGGCACAACATGAACCCCAAGACCCAAGTAATTAGAGATTACATTCGTCAAACACAACCATTTCCAGGATGGTGGCAGCCCTGCACGGGCCAACCATTTTGGCTCAAACGCCCACGCAAAGAGGAAAAAACTCCCGACCAGACAAAATCAATAGCAGGAGAGGTGAAAATCCCATTATCAATAAATTTGTGCAATAAAATGTTCATAAAAATTAAAATAAACTTACATTTGGATAATTTTCAGAAGCACTTTTCACGCATTCGTTTTTTTTTTTATGTCTTAATTTAATTTACTTGTTAATTGCTGCCTTGTATTCTTGCTTCACTTAAAACACTCGTACTTGAATGGAATTTGTGGATTTGTTCACAACAAAGTAACTGGTTTATTTCAAATGAAATTGACGTTATTTACAAAATATGGCACATATTGCGAGATTAAAGCGTATTTTCTCAAAGATCACACAAACAACACTCACAACACAGTCGAATGATTACAACGAACTCGCCTCTGACACTTCGCAACTGACAGCAACAAAGCAGTGACAACAAAAACATCACTTCTCAAACAAACAAAACGAGCAACAGAAAGAGAGAGAGGGCGCGCGCGAAATTCATTGCCAAGAGAGCAATCGAAGGCAAGGCGAGAGAATTTCGATGGCAAGCAAAAGAACAAAGAGGAGATGTGTAGCAGAAGAATTGTAATAGATTCTGTTAACCCTCGGTCGCCCACCGCCGCGATTTGGAACAAACAGAAATTTCAATGGAAACATTTGCTGAAATTAACAAAATGACCGAAAGTGAAATTGCCACAACTCGCACTTGGCGGGCGAAAAGGAAATTTTTAAACGATTGGTTTTCTCCACTTCTCGCCAACAGTGAAAACCACCCATCGTTCTGCATGCTCTGAAAAAAATTGTGAAATTTTCGGAAAGATAACAATGTTTCAGCACGAAAAGAGAGAGACTTGTTTCTCTTGGACTCGGTCTACGGTCTTGGACCGCGAGAAAATGGAGAACCGACAGCAATAAGGCTACCGTGGACAAGCCGCTGGTCAGGTGCAGCTGGGAGCTGAGGCAGAACAGAGCCAAGTAGTCTTCTTTTTTCCCCTGCTAGTCTTGGGTGTATTTATAATTAATGCAAAATCAACACGCAACGGCCGAAGGCGATGCCGATGCTTTGCAGAGTGTCTTGGCCCAAAAACGTTGACGTTCACGTCGTCGGTGTTTGCGAAGTCTCTTGCGCCAAAGTAAACATTCAAGGAAGCTGGTGCGAGGCGAGGGGAGGCGACCAGTGGATCCGTAAGGAGGATTCAACACGCTAGGCAAATATTGAGATCCTGTTAAGGCGAAGTGAGTCATCAAAATTTAGGGTGATCCTTCAGGTGACTCATCAACTGCCCATTAAAGCCCTGCGAGGCAGGCCCTCGGGTACCTCAGCCCTCCTCCACCAGCCAATCCTTTGCCCGCGCCCAGCCCAGCCCTCGTAAGTGGCCGAGCGCCGCCTTGTCTGCGACCCATAAATTTAACTGCCGGGATCGACTCGTCTCGGCTCCGGGAGGCCGCAGAGAGCAGCCAGGGCAGATCTGGCTGTGGCGCCTCCCAGCGCACAACTCGTCGGGCAAAAACAACAGCAGCGACGGCGGCAACGACGACGGCGCCGAATCTGGGGCACATTTTTATCACATCCCAGCTCGGTTCGGTTCACAGAGTTATTTATTCGCAAAGACATTCCTGGCGCACAGAGTATGGGAAAGTATTGCATATTTTCTATTATTTCATGGCTGATGAAAGCGAGTCGATGTCAGTCGACTCATCCCATCCTCCAGGCGCCGATTGTTGCCGAAGCCCCCACCTCGGTTTAGTTTCCCGGTAGGCGGCATAAATTTGGGTTAATACCTCGGAGTCAATTCAATTTTTGGGGATGATTTTTCCCTCCGCGATACAATTGGATTGTGGGATGGTGGGTAGTGCGCGTGTGGGCGGGAAAAATCGATGGAAGCCATAGGGGAGGCAGAGCCGGACTCGGTGTGGACTCGCCGGAAGGTTAACCTTTAACAAGGGGTCAAGGAAACATCAATATACCGGAGGGGGAGAAAAGAAACAAGTAAATTTCGTTTCGCTGCCTTTCCATATCCCAATCCACATGAACTTCCCATTAGATCTTCCCATTAGAGCTTCGCATTTAAATGATGACGTTATTGAGGTAATTTTATGCAGTTTTTATTTAGATTTCTAACGAGAAGAAAGTATCAAGAACTTTGGCATTATAAAGTTCTATAAAAAAAGTTTATTATTTATTCTTACGATTATGATTGAACTATTAAAATTGCTCTTTTATTCTTAGTTCGTAGTAGTAGAAAGAGTAGCAGAAAAGGTGCCGGAGACATGTTTGCTACAGCAACAACTCGCAATGGGCTCAAGGTCGTTCGGGGAACGGAGCAAACGCGACAGGAGGTGCAGGAGAAAGAGAGTAAAAGGGGAAATTATGATAAGAAATGCAAAGAGGACAGATTTTCATGGCGACGACCGACGAGGGCTGCCATCAGCCCACCTGGAATGCAACACTTGAGCCGTCAGAGCGGCCATTAAAGTGCAGTTAGCCAACGAGCAGCGAGAGCGGCGAGCTGTGAGGGAGAGGGAAGAGGCGGACATGTCAAAGGTCCCCTTGCAAATCGGCGCCATTACGTCAACGTCTAAACCGCTAAGTCGGCGTCACGTGAGACGCCGTCGTTGGCGGCTGTCGGAGGAGTGGAGGAGAACAGAAAATCAATACCAGAAACCGGGAGTGGCTCGAGAGGCGCGTGTATGTGTGCGGTTGTGTTTTGAGGACTTCCTGCGAGATTCTAATGGGATTTGTGAACTCACCCGAAAGTTCGCTGATGTCCAGGCAGCTGGAGCGACTCTTGGTGCGCTGCAGCTGTTGATGCTGCGGCAGCCCCGGTCCACCGATGGCTCCGTTCCCGATGCCGAGTCCGTTGCCGATGCTGCCATTGGTGCTGGGCGTCGCCACGTTGACACCTGATGCGCTGGCGGCGTCGCTGCCACAGCTCGGGCCGCTTCCAGTCGCACTTCCGCTTCCGGTCCAGTCGGCCTCCATGGCTTTGGAGGCGCTGCGCTTGAAGTGCTCCAGGAAATTGTCGATTTGCCTCTCTATCGAATTCGAGGGCGAGCTTTCCATATCGGTGTTCCTTCGGTCGATCGGATTTCACTTCGCGTTTCCCTTTTCCCAAAAACTCACAATTCACAAACGAAATTTATTTCCGCATGTTTTTCAGCACATGCATTCTTCAATTAATTTCAAAAATCCCTCTTTTTCGTAGATTTTATTCACATTTTCTGCACTCCGCACTCTTTGAGGTTCTACGGTCGACTCGGGCCCTTCGTGGCTCGCCCGACGAAGGTCATCGCGTTCGGCTTCGCTTTGCCGCAACAACAACAACAACAACAACAATAGCAAGACCGAAGATAAAAATCGCGTGACTTCCGCGAAGCTGCTCCAAGGACCGACCGGGTTCGAGGGCGTCCGCTGCAGCCGTCCAGGCTGAGGGTCTGGCGCTTCTCTCGGGCCACCGGACGCCGGATGGAACCGCACTTTGAGGTCTCGCCCCTACCACCACTTATTCTTCTTCTTTGTTTTTTTTTTTGTTCTACATTCGTGCTGGTTTCGAAGCCACTGAATTTTCCACTCAAGTGCGCACTGCAGCGCTTTTTCCCCGAGTTTTTCGAATTAATTAATGCACGTCGTGTTCTTTTCGAAGTTCTTCTTGTTGCGAGTTATGCGTTTTTTTAATTTTCAGGGTTCTATTTAACACTTTTGCGTTCCGGAAGTTCAGGAAAACACGAACTAAGTTATATTCTCTCTACACCAATTCGCCTCGAAATGCATGGAGTATTTTTAGGCGGGAGACGACGCCGTGCCGCCCACTCTGTCCACCGGAGATTTCCACAACACGACCGAGTTTCCTTAGCGCTCGAACGACACTGAAAAGTTTTCCCCATTTTCCTCGACGCTGCATTTCGGCGTCTCTCTTCACACCCTCGCCAACTATTACTATGTTTTCTTCTCCCGCTCTTAATGGCGTCTCCGTCATGGTTTCGTGTGTGGGAGTGAAATAGCACTTAACGCTGTCGTTGCTGTTGCGGAACGATCCCGAGCGGCCCCGCAAGAAAGCTCTCTTCGTGTCTTCGCTGTTGCTGTAAAGAGGATGTGAGCATATCATGTGCATGCGTTGAGGCGCTTAACAATCAGCTGTTCGTGATTGTAATAGAATTGAACAGGACGAATCAAAAGAGTAAAAAATATGAGAAATTATTTATTATTAAATACTGAGAGATTTAAAAATTACTTGAATTTTGTCCTGAAATATTTGCAATATATTTTTTTACAAAATTTATAAATTTTATTATTATTAGTGTATTTAAATTAACTAATGTTATAAATGGATTTAAAAAACTTAGTAATTTAGAGTTTTATACCGATGCGAAGTAGTCAAAGAATTTACACAATTCGCCAATAAGCTAATTGGCAAAAAACATTCATCACTCAAATGCCCATCCCACTCTTTTCGCATACTCTTCCTCACCCGTGTATTCCACTCAGGTCATCGCTATCAATATGCGGCTTTCTCCTCAAGGTCCATCGGCGAAATGACGTTTGACTGTGTTTTATTTTTCGCGCCATCGCCTGCTCCTCATCTTCGCGACGTGGGCTTCGATTCGCCGCGAACTGAAAAACAAAAATAAACAAACCGAGCGAGCGACAAAAAGAGCAACAACAATTTTCGCCTCATCTCAATTTTCCGTCGGCCGCCCTCCCCTTCTCGACGGCCCACAAGTACATGTTTTTAAATAGACCCGCGTAGAATACGAGTCGCATGCGGCGACGACGAGAGACAGACAAACATACGAACATGATGACGAGGGAGAGCTGAAAGCGCCGCGAAGGAACGGTGACGACGAATCATGAGAGAGGGGAGTGGGGGACGTCGAAGAAGCAGACGGCGGCGATACCGACGGATCGTGCCTTCGACTTTTCCGCCAAGCGCCTCGTCGAATCAGTTTCTCGCCGCTCGTGGACGGAACAGCAACACTTCTTAAGCACCAGCGCCCTCGGCTCCACACAACGGTCCACTAACAATACAATATATTGCAACAAAAACGAATCGCAATAGAAAACCGAAGAAGAAGAGAAACGCAACGAAATCCTAAATCCAGCTACAACGAAAGGTCTTTTGGACAGTGTGTGTGTTTTCCCACTTCTTCTGCATCTTCCGTTTTGATACGAAAAGTGTTTAATTTTAAATTTCAAAAATGAGCAGTAAGTTTTTCCATCACATGAATTTTGAAAAATGCAAGGCCCAAACTAAATGAAAAAAACAATACCTACGTTAAAATAAAAAAGTTTAGAAGAGTTAAAATATAAAAGAAATAATAGTGGCTGCAGCGGCATGGCTAGCAAAGAATTATTCCCCTAAGCAATTAAAAACGAAACCCTCATCATCGAAATTTTTTTATTTGTTCGACATAAGCCGAATAATGCATTGAACTTAATAACGAAGAGAAAACGAAATAATCACAATCACCCACATAACTACAGCCATAATAACGAGATTTACTAACGACCGCTGGACGACCGGACAGAAACGTTTCACCTCACAATCGACGGCTCCGGGGAGCCATCCAAAGGTGCTCCCGCAATCTTCGCTTCGTGGCGACACCGCCCGGCGACCTTTCGTGACCTTCAATCGTTTATTTCTATAAATCTGCCATTTGTTTGCTATTTTCGACTGCAGCGCGCATAGACGAATGAGCAGCAGCGCCAGAATAGCTGAACAGATGCTGCGGCCGAGTCTAGAGCTTCGACAAGTGCGATTGTCATCATCTTCTCATGTGTTTCAAATTATAATTTTATTATATTTTTACTTTTCCAAACTTTGGTATTTTGAGATCTTATTTTTCCATACTTTATTTTCTTCATTTGTAAATTTGTTCATTTCTTCTTCGATTTTTCCATAAAATAATTTGGTTTTCCTTTAAATTTAACTATACCAATTTGTTTTTATTTCTAACTTCCGTACGTTAAATGACGATTTCACAATTCTCTCGCTCTCGGTGACAGTTCTATCGAAATGTCAAATTTTCGCCGTTAACATAATGCTCCCTTTATCGTTGTTATGAATGTATGTATGTATGCATAGTCCAAGGCCTCCACCTGAAGTTGTTTATCGATTTTTCTATCAGATGTCAAATTCGCTCCATTGCCATTCTTCCTACTTCCTCTATCGCTCTCCATCGCTCCTTTTAACTTTTAACCACTTATCATCGCAAGTGTTGACCTAGTGCATCGCTGTTAATTGGGTCGTTCTTTCGCCCTCTTCTATTTACCTTTCTCCATCCCGTTCCAATCGGAATATCTATCGCCTTTCTTGTATTATCTTTTGACGTTAACTGCCTTATCGTCGTGCTCTGACCGCTTGCGAATCGCTCTCGCGAATTGAATACCGAACGTAGAGATTGAGAGAGAACGAGTGAGGAACATGAGCGGGGCGTGTTCCATGCTTGCTCTCCCGCCGCACAATGGCACCTCTTTGGGTTTTCTATTAAAAATTCCGTTATTTTTAGAAAATTTCTTCTGTTTCGATTCCCATTTTTGTGTAGCAGCGAATTTTCAATATAAATTTCTCGCCGTTCTGTTGCTGCCTGCAGAGACGAAATTTCGATTTTTATTTTTAATTTCGATTTTATACGAACTACGCCCACTGTTGTCGACCGTGTCTCTGCGAAATGCCGGCTCAGTGGCGGTTGTTCGGTTCGCCGGGCGGAGGGATCACGGGTTCCCCAACATTGAAAACAATTCTGTAATTAACATTCTTAAAATACATTTCCGAGTCGAAATCACGAATTTCGACGACTCGTAGAACTTTTCAAAATTAGCTTCTGCCCCCTAGGAAGCAGAACATCCCTTTTGAGGTTCAGATGAGCTCTCTGAAAATAATGTCATAAGTTCCCGAGTGTCTTCCTCGACGTTTTATTCTTCTACTTCTTGGTTTCTTTCACTGTCCCACCCTCGACTCCCGTGGTTTCACGTATCACGATCTTCCAAGCCATTAAACTACAAAAATTCTCCACAACGACGGCTACGCCTCCCGCGCGGATGACGGAAATTTATTTTTAAAAATGATCCAGCATCCGATGTCTTGGAAAATGCAAAATTCCTACGAAGCTACTCGAGAAAATTCAAAATTAAAAAGTAAAAGAACTATAGAATAAAAAAATGTTGTACGCTTCATGACCACCATCTGCGAAGTTGAGTTTTATTCGCGAGGCAAGCGAGTATTTCTTGGGTATTTTTAGCGGTTCGAATATAAGAACAAAACTCTAGGAAACGAGGAAACTAAGGAAAGTAAAAAGAACTCGTTTCCACCGCCGCCTCCTCTCCGTCCGCCTGCTCCACCGAAGACGAGGCGTCACCCGAAGAATTGCCGAGTGACGCGCATTGCATTCAAATCTTGCCTGCAACGCAGTTTAACCGACAACCGTCGCTGCTGCTGCTGCTTCTGCTGCAGTTCCTTTTGCTTGTGCTGAAGTGTTGTTGCTGCTGCTGCAGATGCGATCGTCCCTAAAGAGGCAATTAAAATATGACGTTCTTGGCATCGCCTCGCAGTGAATTTCGATTTATCGTATATTTCGCGACACTGTGCACTGTAGTCGCCACTGCCCACAGGGGATACGGATGGAAGGCTTTTTGAAAATATACGTTTTAGACGTAAAACTATTTATTTTCCCAAGACTAGCAATTGATTATTTCGACTGTTCAAAATCGCAACTGTTTGCAGTAAATAAACACGAACATTGTCTTTTTGATCAGACAGCAGTGGAAAAGAATTAGATGTTGGTTTTCTGCGTCGTTTTATCTCTGCTCAAGATGAATTTGAATGAATTTATATTGTTTTAAAAAGAAATTATTTGCCGTCACTGTTGACTCAGCGGAGCCTCCATTTAAAGCCACTTATCCGCTCTCCCCCCCCTCTCACGATCACTCTCATTCACTGTGGGAATCTTTTATATGTGGTCACCCGCAATCAATTGCAGCAAGCAGTGACCTTTGACCCAGTCTCTGCATCCTCCCCTCGTTAAACATTGACACTGAAATTAAATAATAACCGCCCGCATGCGATATGAAGCGCTCGTTATCGTCTTTTCCCCCCAAAGTATTACAAAATATTTGCTCTTTAATCTCAGGCCATGTGATTCCTTTTATATACTGATTTTGTTCTCCTCTTGCATTCTTTTTTGGTGCCATCTTTGAGGCGAATTTTCGCATTTAACCATGAGTGAGGGAACGAGTGTCGAAGTCTCTCTGAGAGAATTCGTTATTCGATGCTCTCGCATGTAACCGGCTTTTCGTAAACGCTCTCATGGTTTCTCTCCCTTGTACTGCGGTAGGCAAAGCGATGGGCTCAATTACTGCTCTACACCCAAGAGAAAAGATTGGTAGTCAAATTAGAAATAGTTTCGAAGGGCAATTGCACATAAAAATACTAAAGAGTATTATTTAGCTTTCTCATCAATTTCCTCCATGTAGACATGTAGTATAGATTGTTTTCCCAAGCCGTTTCCTGTTAATTTTAATTTAAATCGCCTTAAGACGCATTAAATTCCTGTCCATCTCCTCGAAAATCCCCATTTCGTCAGCTGGTCCCAAATCTATCGCATTGTCCGAAAATAAAATCTTAAGAAATGAATAATTGTACGAAACGGTGTGACAAAAAAAAAAAATCTTCGTCTTGCCTAAGTGGAAACGGTCGGCGTTTCTAATGAAATTTTCAAATTCCGTGTCAAAGTCAGAAACATCTAGATTTCCTTTTCATTTTGTTGTTCGAAATTTCCAAATTGACTCGAGCGCATCTGTTGTTTTTATTGAAGTAAATTTATTTTTGAAATGGAAATTTATTATAATTTAGAAATTTATGTGATCCCTCGAGACTCGTGCGCCAAGATAAACATTGAAAATCTAACAATTTCGGAAAAAAAAAAACACAAAAAACCTTGAGATTTTCTTGTGTCCCATTCTATTTAAAAGAGTTGGTTTTTGTTTTCGCAAAATGTTTTCGTTAAATGTTTTCGAAATTCTGATAAGTTCGCATAAACGTATTATCACTATTTGATTATAGTCTTGTGTTTTTGACTAATGAATTGGTTTAATTATTGAAAATAAAAAAAAATACAAATTATTTCCGGTAAGTTTGTGAAATGTGTTTTGATTTTTACTTTCGCCATTTAAACAATTTTATCTTTATTTTAGGACATTTTTGTTGTTTGTCTCAGAACAAAATGTATCATGAACAGAAATATGCATATAATGTGAAGCGTAATTCATATAGAATTGTTAGTGTATAATGAATCTAGCCAGAACATTCACACAGATCCAATAGAACACACCTATACACGCACACGTACATTCCGTCGCCACCCACCCACACACATGAACACACAAAATGCATTGCCATCGACGAGAATCGTGGCATTTCATACCAATCAAACATTTTATAGCTGTGCCTGGAATGTTGTTGATGTTGAATTAGATCAAAAGGTAGTTTATGAATTTCTTCTATAATTTTACCACTACTCCAATACTCCTTCAATTCTACTCCCGTTGTTTCACTGTTTCAATTTCGCTTCCCAATACCAAAATAAACTGCTCGACCTTAACACCTACTTTGCTTCCACTTTAATCGACAGCGCTAACCAAATTAAAATCGCATTTGATATTTAGTAAAATATTAAACACCGCTCGGTGAGATTTGCACCGAGCCTAATTCAATGCAATTCAATTCAATGTAAATATCACGAAAATTACTCTGTACAACTTTTCTCCAATAATAAATTACCTCATTTTATTCAAAATTAATTTGTTTGTTTTATTAATACAATATCGATTGATTTGTCTTGATTTGATTTGACTTGATTGTTGAATGACGTTACAGAGATCGTTTCTACCAAATAATAGACTACTAATAGAGATTTAGTTTAGTGTTTGTAGTTCAATAACCGTCATAAGTTCCACAGCTGACTAACGAATATTCTTAGACGTGGTAAATATAGTAATTTTGTATTAAAGCAAGTAGTTATTGATTTCTTTACATTACATGATCATACAATAATTCCTCCTAGTGTCCATGGAACATTCCGTCCGTCCATTCCGTCGTCTGCTGACAGGTCCTCATTATCTGTCGCTCCGTCCGTCGACTAACCTTGGGATTGGCCATGGTTCTTACAGTGATTAATTACTTAGGAGATTGCGGAAATCAGGCAGACAAGAAGGGACAACGATAGGGAAAGTTCAGGAGACAATGACTTATAGATAGAACGACTTAGACTTGAAGTGTGTGTGAAAAAAAAATATATATATCGTATGAGAAGTGTATTATAATCCTATGGCTACTTGGTCCATTGGTCCTAAATCGCGTGTATATTCTAGATTGTTGTGTAAATATTCTGTGTCGTGTCTGAGGAATCTCTCGGCACGACTTTGTGCCGCTCCACAGATCGTAAAGTTGTCGTCGCCACCTACGAATTAACTGCGATGTCCATTATCGTGACTGTAATCTGCTCTGCCGCGCTCTTAACACCAGCCACCGCCAGCCTAGAATAATTCCACCTGCTGCCAAATAACCCTCGCTGCACTCATCTGATCTGTAACTAAGATAAATTCACAAAAATTATAAACCGCCAAAAAAAATATTTATTTAAAAAAATAAAAAACACCCCCAGTTCAGCCTGCATGCGCTCGGAACGTGCGAGTTTTCGACGCCGCACGAACCGCATTTCGATTGCCGTGTGAGCGAAATGTGTTTTATTTAAATGAATTTTTGAAAAAAACAATTCACTCACCCCAACAAACATATGTGCATCGCCTTGCTGTTGCATCGAGACTAAAATAGACTATAGAATAATTGATGACATGCTTCTGAAAAATTCAGAGAAAAATTGAATATTTCTTCTGTTCGTGTTGTGTTTTGCAAATTTAATCAAATACTAAATGTGTATCTCTTGTTTTGCATTTCTCGTGCCGTTCGCCGTGCAGAGTTCGCGTGGGTGACGTTGACCACAAATGACACGTACTCCCTGGGCGCCCTCGTCCTGGCCCACTCGCTGCGGCGGGCCGGGACCGTCCACCAGCTGGCGGTGCTGGTGACGCCCGGCGTTTCGGAGTCGATGCGCGACAAGCTGAAGGACGTCTACAACATTGTGCAGGAGGTGAATGTCATGGACTCGCAGGACGCGGCCAACCTGGCCCTCCTCGCCCGCCCCGAGCTGGGCATCACATTCACAAAGCTCCACTGCTGGCGTCTGGTGCAGTTCGAGAAATGCGTCTTCCTCGACGCCGACACACTGGTACGTTGTTGCAACTCCTACCTCAAGGTCTTCGTCGAACCTACGAATCGGATCGATTCCTTTTAGGTTCTGCAAAACTGCGATGAGCTGTTCGAGCGCGAGGAACTTTCGGCCGCCCCCGACGTCAGCTGGCCCGACTGCTTCAACTCCGGGGTCTTCGTCTACCGACCCAGCCTGGACACATTCGCCAAGATCACGGAGTTCGCCCTGAAGAACGGCAGCTTCGACGGCGGCGACCAGGGCCTGCTCAACTCGTACTTCGCCGACTGGGCGCACACAGACATACACAAGCACTTGCCCTTCGTGTACAACGTGACCGCGTACGCCTCGTACTGCTACTTGCCGGCCTTCAAACAGTACGTTTCCGCCCCCTCCCGACCAACCACAAGTTCCTCTCCCTCTAAAGGGTCCTTTTCTTACCTTCTGCCATTGCAGATTTAGAGATCAGATAAAGATCTTGCATTTCGCTGGCAAAATGAAGCCCTGGCTCGTGCAGTTCAACTCCGAGAGCCGAACCCCCTGCACCCCCACTGACTACGCACACGCCGCCGACGTCATCCAGCTCTGGTGGAACATCTTCTGTGATAACGTGCACCCGAGACTCTCCAACGAGATGGTAAGTGATCCACAACAACACCCTACCACCATCATCCTCATCTATGGGGATGATCTTGATCCTACGATTTTTCCCGATGATTTTTAACCTGAGTTTGCCTACTTGTTTTGAGAGTTTATCTATCATTATAATCGTTATAATATTTTTGGTCTTTTTAATTGCCACTAATTTCTAATCTTTTGCCTTGAAAGGTTTTTGTTTTCTTGTTGTTATTGTAACCAAGTTTCTCATTGAGTTTTAAATCTGACAACCCTTGTTTCCTTGCAAGCCCACTGAGGTAGGAAGTAGTGAAGAACCCCAGGTCAAGCATGTCGACTCTAACCAAGAGGTAAGAGCAACGTGGTAGAGCAACGTGTAATTATTTAGTACACCTAGTTAGTGACACCACTCAGGATCCGGTTGCACTTGAATTTCGTCATCAGCACTGTATTCCACAGTTTATGTACAGCATCGCCAAGGGTTAGGACATCAAGGGGTCTTCCAACGGGAAGAGTGTAATTTGTATATAAAAATTGCCATTTCTGTAAATACACGAGATGTGTTAATAGATCCATAATAGATTAGACTTTCCACTCGATTAAATCCCTCCATCTTCAGTTGTAGTATTTCATGTATTTTTTTGTGCCCAGTCGCTGTCGTCCAATTTCCAATCTCTAGTCGACGTCTTCCGCCTCGCCCTGCACTCGTGCACACAGTCGTGTCCAGCGAAAAAGCACAGCAAACAGTAAATATTTACTCTGCTCCTAATACCGTCCTCTTCTAATCATCACGCTTCGCTTGATGACAGACGCCCGTCGCCGTTCCACAAACATTTTCACCGATTTCCCGATATGAATTTATTTCCAATTTCGCAGTCAGCATAAATATTGATTGGATGCAAATATTGGCCATCCAAGCATCGAAATAAAAATCGCCCGAGGCCATCTGCTTAACCCGTACAAAGATCGTGCATTGATGCTCAATAGATTTTTGTTGTTCATATTTATTTTCACTCAACAAAGCACGAAATTTCTAGCAAAAATCGAAGACAAAATAAACACAACCCACATCGAGGATGCTTATTTATTTATTCTTTTTTTGCAATCAATTAAAAGTTTGCGCTCGTGGTAAACACTATTGTAGGAAAGAATCGACTGAAAGTCTATAATTTATTCAAGCAAACAATTTATTCAAGTCAGCCGGAGACTTCGAGGTTCAAATAACTTTCATGTACCTATCGTATAATGGCAGATTTTGTATAAATATGAGGACTTCCAACACATTAGTTTTCCAAACATTGATTAATGTTAATCATATGGTGAACTCATGATACCAGGAAGAGGAGTTCGGGCATAAAAAACCTGTAGTCATCGACGACTCACTCAGAAACAGCGAAGTCCTTAAAACTGATTAGGGTCTGATTAATTTCCTGGTCAGAATTGGCTCATTGACTCCCTCGTGTCCGCGGCATTTCCCAAATGGCACGCCCCAGACAATCATCCAATATAATTATCCGCAATTGGAGCATCCGACAATTAGTATTGAGATCACTGCGACGAAGGCGGAGACGTGAGTCTAATTTCGTACCGTGTGCTTTAATTCGCTACTTTTTTTATTTGCTCCGCGTTGATTTCGCAAATAAGATCTGGCAGTCTTCCAAAGTACAGACTCTCCCCCATTCCGTTGGCTACGTCGAGAAACATACAATTGATGAAAATAAACTCGGTCTATCATTGAAAGTAATCTGAAAAGTAATGTGCTTGAGCATTGTTGGTCCTTAGAACTTGTCCTCATTCTTTCGAGCGCCAGTGCAGAGTCAGGACGCGGCGAGCGACGGTAGGAGACGATTTGGGTTGTCGTCCTGACGACTGAGTATTAGGGAAGTTTTTATCGGAAGATTCCTTCAGTTTTTCTTTTGAATTCTCCGCTCTTTCGAGGTACTGTTGAAGCATGATTTATTGAAACGCCAATTAATTATACTAACATGTATGATATTTTTACTTTTTCCTCTTCCCTCCGTACTAACTGAACGATTATCCGAAAACGCGTATTTGTGTAACAAATAAAACGTAAACAAAAAACTCAGAACTATTGGCGTGCGATCATGCCGTGGAGCGATGATAATCGAAATTTTTCATTTGAACAAAATTGTCATTATAACAATAACGACAAGAACAATTACTATCATGTTCAAGAACAAAAACAAGAACACTATCATAGTTACGATAACAACAATCAGCACGATCGTCATTATCATGAGAAACAAGACCAATCATCCTCGCAAATTGACTTTTATCTCGGCAATATCAAAGATTTCCGCGATCCCTGGGAAGATTACTATGAGAATTTGTATCGAGAATTGAGCGAACAGAGCTCGTACCACGATGGCGACGATGACGAAAAAGGCAGTGAAGTAGGGCAGCAGCAGCAACAGCACCATGAGCAACAGCAACAACATGAGGAGCATCAGAAACTAATAGAGCATTACAACGAGCCACCAGCTCACGAAGGAGGCAATAGTTTACGAGATTCGGCCAACGACTACGAGGCCAGTCGCGATCATCCCGGTGGTGATGCGACAACAGTAGAGGCTGTCAAATTGGAACACCAAAGAGAACGACAACATCAAGAACACTACGAACAAGAGCAACACCAGCAACAAGAACAACGATATCGAGAAGATCACCAGCAACAAGAACAAGAACACGAACAAAAACATAACGAAACAAGTACAAATGTAGAAACTAAAACTGCCACTAGAGACGACTCGACGGCCGAGTCCGTAGAAACACTTGACACACATTCCGAGTCCGTAGCGTACGATGATGAGAAGAGTTGTACAGAGTCAGAATCAGAGTCAGAGGTTTGTAGAGACACGTGATCCATAAGAGTTGGGACTGCGTTGCATGTGGGCACATGTGTGAGTCGGTCGTGGGTTGCTGTAGCATCGTAAATGTCGTACCATACCATAGGACATACCATCGTCTCGTGCTCATCTAACATATATCCTATATATCGTATCGTGCATATCGTCCATATATCCTATATATATTCTTCATGTTGTGTTCCTGTTCAGTACAATTGCGATGGCGTGCGACCTCAGTAGTAAAAGTAAAAGTGATCTTGTCTCATCTCATCACCTATGATTACACTTCTATCTCTCATGTCTCTCCACTCATTGTACGTGTCCTGGTGGTAGGAGTCACATCGTTCCTATTGATATCTGCATAAACTACTGTCCTTGGAAACACTATCTCATTCACCTTATCATTACTCTATCGTGATCGTTTCTTCCATTGCACTTCATTCGACTCGGACTCTTTATGTATTATTTGACCTTCTCCGATTTATCCGATTCTCATAGTAATCTTCCCAAAGGCGGTTAAGAATCGTTACTAGCAATTAACACATATCTAAACGCACTTTAATGAAATGAAGGAAGAACTTTTTTGGGACTTTGTGATGAAAGATGACGACTTCGTTGGTTTGAACTGAAACTGATGGACGAAATTATTTATTTTTTATGAAATTTCCTATGCAACTATCATCATAACCTATATGATTATGTATCCACTAGTATGTATCTTAATGTGTAGCGATTCTTTGCTTTCATGCATGCATGCACTTACACTCACCCTGTAGCTGCGCGCGGATCCCCTACGGATCCAGAAGTTATCCAATTAGAAGACCTAATGATTGAACCTTGTAGTGGTAGACCTAACTATTAACCTCATTAACCGATTGACACCATCTGCACCTGGGCACCTGGGGCTTCGACGCGAGCCGAAGACGTCTCCGATCGTTCAATGTACTAATGTTCTGTTGCTATTCCTTGTAGGCTGGCCTCGCAGGAGCTCTGTCCCAGCTGCGCATGGGCGAGCAACGCACCCCCGAGCAGGAGGCCTACGAGCAGATGATGCGCCGCCAGTGCTGGGAGTCCGGCCAGATCGACTACACCGGCAAGGACTCGTTTGACAATATCTGGAAGCAGATAACGCAGACCATGGAGGCGAAGCCATCCAAGGAGGATGATAAGTCTGGTAGTTCACAAAGCTAATTCAACTACTCACACACACACACGCACACAACACGTATACACACACACACTGAAACACACAAATTTTATATATACTCTATATATTAGTTTATATATAATGAAGAAGATATAATAACAACATACAACTAAGCAGATCATCAAGAAACACACACAGATATCGCACATACATAGATATGTACTGTTTTTTGTATAGCTAAATAAAAAATATTCTTTTTACGTTTGTACTTTGCGAGTCGTTCGCTCGAAACACCCTGTACGAACGTGCAAAGGTTGATCGACAGTCGGTGCCATAATTTTATTTACGACTCCCACTGATCAAGACCTGCTGCACCGTTTGCTGTTTCGAGCAAGAATCAAAGTTATTAACATGCAATTGTTAGATTATTAGTATTCACTCTATCATTTTTGCTAATTTTCCGTTTCTCTTCATATCACTCTCTTTCCTTAAGTATATCGTGATTTCGTGTACCTTCTTTTCGTACATACGAGGATCATTTTCAGTTGAACCTTGTTATATATAAAAATACTCCCATGTGTTTGTCATCGAATATGAATTTGTGTGTGTTTTGACTGCATTCTGCAAATTGTTAGAATTTTGAAAAAATAAAAATTAAAACCGAGAAAAAATAAAAAACGCATCATTGTAATTTTGACTTATTAAAGTAAGATTTGTGCAGAAAACAAACAAAAAAAACCAAAAATAGTAAATGTGCATTTTTATTTTATTAACTTTATTTTCGTTTTCTATATATTTATTTTAATTGTATATTATTTCTATACTTGTTGTCGATTATTTATGTATTTATTAATTTATACTTTTACGTTTTTCAGCCGTGAACAAAGCACAGTTTTTCGTTCAGTGTATTTCATTTCTGTTCTCATCACCATCATGCGAGTCGAAGGGTACTTTTGTTTTTGATCGATGAAGCAGGTTGTTCGATTGTTTCGGGGTCGAATCCACCGATCTTCAACGAAGATGAAACCAATCAATCATCGTCCGAGGCGACTCAAAATCCTTCAGATTGAGCTCCTTCAATGCCAGGGCTTCAGCTCCGAGGTCGAGCCCGATGTTGATAAATTTCGTCCACATTCCTCTCTCTGCGTCTCTCTCGCTACCAAAGAAATTCTTTTTGTATTCAAATGCTTTAGTTCTCGATCCTGCTCCTTGGACGGATCGTTGGTCGATTTTTCCACTACGCATTCATCGTGATACGTCAATATTTTGTAAATAAAATGTTTTGTTGTCATTCGATTGTTTCTCATCACTCATCTCGCAGTCATCGCAAACAAAACAACATTCACAATTGATGCTTCTTCAGAGCAGACGAATTCTGCTTTAATACTAATTAGCAACTTCTTCCTTCCTTCTTCCTCTTCTTCCCGGCACCATTTGTCTATTTAATTGCAGACCAAATGGTTTCGGTCGATCACCTTCTCGCGAAAACAGCTACCCAACTCATACAGCATATGATCCCGTCGGCGGGACGATCGGTGACGACCGGTGACAGCAACAACATCACGCACGGACAGCGACAGGCAACAACAACTACTAGTACTAGTACTAACACAGCTTCACAGGCACAACAACATCAACAACAACAACAAAGGGCACATCAGGCATCTCAGGCACAACAACGGGCGCAGTCACCTCAGGCACAACAACAACATCATCAGGCGCAACAACACCAGGCACAGCACATGCCTCAGGTGCATCAACAACCACAACAGGGACCGCAACAACACACGCAACAACATGTACAACAACCTCAGGCCCATCTGCGCGTGCCACAAGCTCAGGTGCATCAGCACCAACATCAGGCACAACCTCAACAACATCACCCTCGGGCACATTCGCCACAACCTCAGGCACAATCGCCACAACCTCAGGCACAATCGCCACAACCCCAACAACTCCAGACCCCGCCACCGCAACAACCCCCGTCCCAGCCTCCCCCACACCAGGCCCACTTTGACCCGCAACAACCCCAGCAATTCTACCAAATGCACCATCAGCCACAGCAGCAGCAGCAACAGTCGTCGCAGCGTGGCCGACAGAGGACGATGCGAAAGTTCAAATAACAATTACTGAAACTGGTCGCCTTCTACGGCTGCCTCGCGCCGACCTCGGGCCTCCGGAAGCACCTGGAGGCCAGGGGTCTGCCGCCGCCCGTGGACGTCTGAGCGCCCCAGCCCGACACCCCTAGCTAGAGTAGAGTATTTTTTTACGCCTAATCGTAGAGTTGAGAGTTTTCAAAAAAACAAAATAGAGAGACTACCAAGTAATCCAGAGATTCGCGCTGTAAATACAATTGTTGCAACGAACATTCAGATGATACTAAAAATATTTAGAAAATATAATTATTAGCGATTGAATATAGAAATTGAGAAATATACTAATACGACGCATCCTAACGAGAGCTTCGTCTCGGCTTCGATCGCTTCCGCCTTAACACACTGCGGTCACGATTTCTTTGAACACAGTAACACGATTTAGAACTTTGTCAACACACCTTTCTCACCGAAATTCACTTTTACACTTTCCTCCCACACCACCACACCACACCCACACATGCACACGCCCGCACACCGACGAACCAACAACACAACGCCATACAACGACAGAGCGCCTGTTGACCTCTGCCGACATCGAGGACGGCAAGACCGAGTACGACCCGGAGACCAAGTCCACCACCACGTACAAGCTGATCGATGGCGGCTACGAGATGCACACCTCGACGCCCCAGCCGAACGGCGCCATCAAGACCCAGGTGCGGACCTTCTGGGACCCGAAGCCCGTGTCCGACGCCGACCTGGCCCAGGAGATGGCCAACAGGAAGCTGGTGAAGTCGCGCCTCGGCAAGGAGATCCGCATCGACAAGAACACCACGATGCTGACCCGCGAGATCGAGGGCGGCTACGAGGAGGTCTACACGACCGTCAACGACGACGGCAGCCGCAGCATGCGCACCAAGACCTTCTACGACTCGGTGCCGACGGAGGTCGGCGACGACACCAACAAGTCGCAGACCCAGAAGACGACGACCGATAAGGCGAAGACCAAGAAGACGGTCACCACGCGCAAGTCGTCGGTGGACTCGACCGACTCGACGGAGTCGCGCCGCATCGTCCAGAAGGTGCAGCAGCAGAAGAACGTCCAGGACTCGCAGACCAACTACAGCCAGGAGTCGACCATCGAGGAGACGCGCCGCGTGACCCAGAACATCGAGATCACCGAGAACAACCGCACCGTGCGCAAGAACTCGCTGCAGGAGCAGAGCACCAAGGCTATCACCCAGACGACCAACACCGGGGATAACCAACAGAAGAAGACCACGTCGAACAAGAAGAAGCCCAAGTCCGCGATCCCGCCACCACCGCCGGACTTCGTCGAGAACGACACGACCACCGTCAGCCAGAAGCGCGTCCCCGGAGGCGTCGAGTACACGTACTCGACCACCCTCGACTCGGGCAAGACGATCACGACCACCAAGACCGTGTACGCCGAGGAGGAGGTCGAGATGACCGAGGAGGAGATCAAGCAGTACAAGAAGACCCTCAAGGAGGCCGAGAAGCACAAGAACGTCAACACGACCAAGAAGCTGAAGTCGGAGTCGGGCACCAAGAAGGTGGTGCCCTCGGAGAACCCCGGCGACGTGACCACCGTCGAGACGATCAAGATCGAGGGCGGCACCGAGTACCACTACACCACGGTCACCCCCGAGGGCATCGTGAAGAAGGCCGTCAAGACCATCTACGACCCGGTGCCGTGCAAGACCAACCCGGACGACACCGACGAGGAGGAGATCGTCGAGGAGTACGAGGAGGAGATCATCGAGCCCGGCGAGAAAAACATCCGCACCATCGAGACCATCAAGCAGTTGCCACACAAGTTCGAGGGTGAGTTAAACGAGCATTTGCTCCATTACTCGGGATTAAAACATTTCTATTATTGCCTTGCAGAGGAGGTCACCATCACCCACGAGAAGAAGGAGAAGAAGGTCAAGAAGTCCATGATGATCAGTCAATAAGTGGATCATCCTTCGAGACGGCGTAGAGAACCAGTGCTAACAACAACAACACCACCATCACCACCAACAACAACATAACATCCCCTCAACCCCCTGTTCAACTGAGTTAATTTCACCGATTTGTTGTTAGTTGCTGCAAATTTGACCCCACATTGTATTAGAGTCGAAATCAACCAATTTATTTATTATCATTTCCCTATATTTTATTGTGTTCTAATAAAAGTTCTAAAATTTAATTACTACTTGCTGACACACACTGGCTTTCCATAAGACATGAACCCTATGAAATCTTCAGTTTCTGGCTCTTGGGTCGCAGACAACGGCGCACGAACCAGATCAGTCCGCAGAAAGGCATCAAAATGATTAGGAGCAGGACGAGCATCACATCGAGCAGGTAGAACTGGTACCACTTGAGGTTCTTGCCGGCCGAGCGCAGGTGGGGCGCGCCCTTGTGCCGGATCACGTACTCGATCCAGTACATGGCCGTGTCGCGCGGGCTCATCGGGCGGTCGCGGAAGGTGCGCGAGATCCATTCGACTTGGTCGGTGTACTTGGGGTTCTCGAGTAGCTCGCGGAGGGAGTGTTCCAGCTTGTCCTTGGTGATTTCCTTGAAGCGCAGCATAAGGGCGTAACCACTGCGGACGGCTTTGTCCATGTTCATGAACTGCCGGTGACAGAAAGGATAGGGAGGGATTGGAGGGAATTCGACCATCGTACCTGATCGCAGTAGACTGGGATGCCCAGAAACGGTTTGCCGTAGTGCACGGCCTCCATCGTGCCGAACAGGCCGCCATGGGTGATGAACAGCCTGACATTGGGATGGGCGAGAATATCGGACTGGGGCATCCATTTCTTGATCATCACGTTCGCCGGCACGTTCGCGATATTTTCGTCCTCGAATTTCCACAGAACCCTCTGCTTGAGGCCCTTGAACACCTCGAAGAACATCCTGCGTAGCTCGGGCGAAAACTCAGAGCTGCGCACATTGGTGCCTAAGAGCAAAGAGAGTTAAGTTGAATCGATCGTGGTTGATCTTGCCAAGGTACCCAGGCTGAAGTAAATCGCTCCATCCTTGGCTCCGTCCAAGAAGGCCTGCATGTCGACTGGCAACTTCTTTGGCGGATCGATGTGCAGACCGCCGACCTGGATCGTGTTGATGGACGTGGGCTGGGACTGGAAGAGCGGCGTGTAGGTGTTGATCAACCAAGCCGACAGGTTCGCCTCCATCTGGCTGATCGTGGGGATCTCAACTGTGGACGAGACCGCGAAACACGAGGTCATATAGAAAAAGAACCAAGGAGTCCAAGGGGTTTCAGTAGGGCTTACTTGGCAGGTGACCGAAGTATTTGCGAACCAGCGCCTCCTGATCCCTCTGGTAGAACAGCCTCCGGAAGACCTCTTCCACCAGACCCATCACCGTGTTCGTCAGCCGGTTCACGAAGTCCATCTCCTCGTCGGCCATCACAAAGACGTGCGGCACATACGCCCACGGTGTGATGACGCCCGTCACCTCGGCGATGGCGCCCGTCATCGTGAACGTGGTTGTGCTGATGATCGGGACGTTGTACTTGTAGCCCAGGGCCAGCATCGCCTCGTTGAAGAACTTCTCGGCCAGCAGCTGGTCGTAGCGGCCCTCGGAGTCCTCGGCGTTGATCAGAGCCTGGATGTTCGGCTGCTGCAGGGCGAACTCCGTCGTCTTCTGGCCGATCATCCGCATCATTCTGAAGTAGTCGTAGCCGGACAATGTGCTCAACTCGAAAATGCTCTTCGCGTTGAAGAGCTCGAGGACTACGATGAAGAGAGGGCATCAATCGATAGTGATTGATGAGGAATCGATTCGAATCGTTCCGGGACTCACCATCCTTCCAGAAGTCGTAGACGGGTATCAGGACCTCGGTGTAATTACCGCCCAGCCCCTCGTTGGCCAAGGAGAAAGGCGTGATTAAGGTCACCTCGTGGCCGCGTCCCACCAGCTCACGCACCAACACGTTGTGCATCATGAAGTGGCTCTTGCCGGGAAACACGTAGGCAGCCAAAATACGTGCTCCTTCAACATGGACCGTCGGAGGCGTGAAGCTGGCCCCCAGCAACAGCAGGAGCCATGAAACCAGGTACATTCGACACTGCGGACAGGGAGAGATGGAGGAGTTCGGATCAATTAGAGAGATTAATGTGCATGCTGTAATCGGGTTTTATTTATGATTTTGATTTCGCTATTTCTTTACGTGTTCGTTCATTCAACAAACTCAACAGCAGTTCGTCGCTGACAACAGATATTGATAAGAGCCCTTGTTGCTGTGGTTTCGGTACCTTCAATTAATTGCCCTTTACGAGGTCGAGACGGAGAAAGAAAAACGCTTTAACAAGTGAATTTTTTCTTCAGTCTTAAAAGATTTTGTTTAAAATTGTTCCTTTTATATTAACGATCATTTTATGCAAATTTTGCAGTTCATCGACTACGAACCACTTCCACTCATCACAATTACGGGCGCTTAATTTACATTTTCATTTACAAAAAAATAAATGGGATTGTTTTTATCGAGTATTTTACAATATTAACTGTTAACTGTTTATACTTATTATGGGTCGATTTTACCTACAGACCAGTAAATTTCGTATGTAGAAAAATCATGCGATTTACCATTTTGTATATTTAGAAACGAAATGTGTTTCCTACATTTTTGGAATGGACTCCTCAAGGTAGTTGCTTTCGTCGACAGTTCTCGATAACTACTGCAGACCGGCCGGCTCGATTGACAAAACTAACAAATCATACTAAATATTCCACACCGGTTCCGCTTTCTGCTAGTTTGGTCAAATCGGTTATCAAAATTAGATTACCAAGGTTCATGATTAACTCCAGAACTCCACATGGAAACTAAATACGTATTATGGAGGCGGGAACTTAAACAGCTGATCGTACATTAACCCCTGGATCATGAACTGAGTTCGATCACCCGAGTAGTAGTAAAGAAAGAAGTAGATACAATTAGTTTGTATCGCTGTTTTTTAGCTTTATTTAGTGGTTACACGGTAAAAATTTAGTAATACATCCTTCTACAATACAATAATAAATTCATACAATATCTCTTCGTTGCTCTTTCTCCTCCTCATATCAATTGCTCTTCTCCTTCGAGATCGCCTTCTTGTTGCCACGCAGTCGCCGCAGCACGAGGAGCACCAGAAGCACCAACAGCACCGGAGCTACGATCAGGAAGCATATCACATCGAGCAGGTAGAACTGGTACCACTTGAGGTCCAGGCCGGCCGAGCGCAAGTGGGGCGCGCCCTTGTGCCGGATCACGTACTCGATCCAATACATGGCCGTTTCGCGGGCTCCCATGGGGCGGTCGCGGAAGGCGCTGGAGACGCGAGCGATGTTCCTCTTGTACTTGGGATTCTCCAGCAGCTCGCGCAGTGTGTGCTGTAGCTGCGCCTTGGTAATCGACTGGAAGTGCAGGCTGATGGCGTAGCCACCCTGGACAGCCTTGTTCATGTTGAGGTGCTGGCATTAGTCATCGTAAGAATTTAAATTAATATCATTGGATGATTCTCGAATGGGGAGCTTTTACCTGATCGCAATAGATGGGCATGCCCATCATGGGGATGGCGTAGTGGACGCCTTCCTGGGTGCCGAGGAGGCCGCCGTGGGTGATGAAGACCTTGACGTTGGGGTGGGCGAGGATGTCACTTTGCGGCAGCCACTTCTTTACCATCACGTTGGCGGGCATGCCCGGAATCGACTCGTTCTCGAACTTCCAGAGCACGCGCTGCTTCATACTCCCGAATACCTCTAGGAACATAATCAGCTTGTCCGTCGGCATGTCCTTGCTCTGGACATTGCTGCCTGTTTGAGGGTCGGCAGAACGGAAGAAAGTCAAGACGGAAGCAAAAACCATCGGACGAAAGAAGGAAGGATGGATGACAAGTTGGAAAGAAGAAGGATGAATGGAAGGAATGAAAGAGCAGTTTGATTGGTATGAGTTCACCAGATGTCGCCGATGTCGACTCACCGAGACTGAAGTAGATGGCTCCGTGCTTGGCGTCGTCGAGGAACTTTTGCATGTCATCGGGCAATCGCTTGGGTGGATAAATGTGAAGGCCGCCGACGGGAATCATGCCGATTGCGGTGGGGCGTGACGTGGTGAGAGGTACGTGACTGTTCAGCAACATGACCGAGACGTTCTTCTCCATTTCGCTGACCTTCGGAATGCGAACTGCACGACCGAGAGACAGAGCGATAAATAGAAAAGGAGAGCGAAAGGGAGGGAGGAAGAAGCAATGATAATTTGTCACCATAACTGAGCTCGCACACCAAAAGCCAAATGCATACCCGGCAGATGTGAGAAATATTTCTCCACCAACTTGTCCATCTGCGGGAAATACAGATATTCCCGATCGAAGTCCTCGTACAGCGAGTAGAAGGTGTTCTGTAGCCTCTCCCAGAAGCTCATGCGGTCCGTGAAGGGCATGAAGCCGTGCGGAACAAACGACCACGGGGTGATGATGCCCATCATCTGGCTCATGTGGTTCTCGTAGCCCAGCGTGCTCGTGGTCACCACGGGGATGTTGTACTTGTAGGCGAGGGCCAGGAAGGCCTCTTGGTAGAACTGCTCGGCCAGCAGGAGGTCGAAGCGGCCCTCGGTGTCTTTGGCATTGATCAGCTCTAGCACCTGCGGTTGCATGAGGGCGTGCTCCGTGGTTTTGGTCCCGATCGTCTTCAGCATGGTCAGGAAGTCGACCACATTCATGCTGGTCAACTCAAACAGATTCTCCGCCGAGAAAATATGCTTGACTAACAAATCGAATAGGTCGAAAATCAATAGTCAACTTAGCAATTTAGTATCCGGAGGGGAAACTCACTGTCATGCCAGAAATCGTAGATCGGCTCGATCAGGATTTCCGTGTAGTTGCTGCCAAAGTTCTGCGGCTCCATCGTGTAGGCCGTGATCATTGTTACCTAGATGGAAGAGCAGTTTGTGATGGCATCAGATCGGTGTTTTTGTGGATCTCCCAGTTATGCTTACTTCATGACCTCTGTTGATGAGCTCCCTGATCAGGGTGGTGTGCATCATGAAGTGGCTCTTGCCGGGGAATGCGTATACAGCCAGGATTTTGGATCCTTCCACCTGCTGTGGTACATGGCAGAAGAGGAGGCACAACGTGGCCAAAACGCACCCGAGTTTGCGCAGCTAGATGTCGATAGTCGAAAAGAGAACGAAATGAAGCTAGATCGACCTGAGATTACATATGAGATCATCTGTTGATCATATCTTCAAACATACATATATGAACATATTACGATCAGTTTGAAACCCCCCACTTAAGCCCGGGAGAATCGACTAATTACACTTGTCAGAACTAAAGTCACAATTGCCGGTTCCTACAGTTTCAAACAACCGAAAGAATGAATGAAATTTGCGATTTCACAGTCTCGTGTCAACGGAATATAATTATACGCCATTGATATTAGCATTAGTGCTGTGTCGTTTTATTTATTGCGTATAATCTAAATTCAAAATCATCAATTAATAACCAGAAAGAAAAACACACGCAGGTGAAATGACAAGGAACAAAAAGAAAAACAAAAACAAAAACAAATATTCACTAATCACTCTCTTACGTGGTTTTCTACGTTCCGCCTTTTTTTTCCCTGCACTCAGACGGAACACCGCAAAAGAGTTTCTAATGAATTCCACGGAATAGGCCGATAACATATTGATTTGCCTGGTTGCTGGTCGTTCGAGCAAAGGCACACACAGGAAATTCTCTCTTGACTACAAAATAGGTCAATTTGGCAAATCTACTAGTTCGCGTGTTTGATACAAATGTATATTGATCGAAATATGTAAAATAATAAACGGCTATAACGTGCTATATACCGACTATTTTGGTTTATTTTTGTCAAATTTAAAAATTCATAACGTCTCCATCTTATTTTTATTTGGTTCAAAAAAATTGTTATCTTATAAAAATCATCCCCGTATCGCGAATAGAAATCCTATAGTTTAAGGCTATATTTTTGAACACCGTTGGAGGATTAAACAAATATCCAAATTATTTCCAATTTTCCACAAATATAATATAATGTTATATTATAGTAATGTCAATAATGTTAATTCAATAAAAATTTTAAAAGTATGAAATTTTAGAGACCAGCACGAACTTCCTGTTTTTTAATACTATTTTTAAATACTTGTATTGATTCGAAAATTTAGATATTTTTATTTTTTATAGATATTAAATTTATTTTACCATTTTTAGAATTTTTTTCTAACTATGAAAAACGCAATAAAAAAACAAAAAACGGAATTTTCTGCACTCAGTATCCTCTACTTGGCCATAATCACAATTTTAACACAGTGGAAGTGTTTTCACAATGAGCTTGAGGTTGATACTGAAACTATATCAATCGTCGATGCTACCACGAAACCTATGAAGAATTTCTCCGTAGGTTAATTAGAGACTATAAAAGTTTGAGTTTGAATGAGAAGATAGTATACTGTTTTGTTAAGATGTTTAATTTTGAGTTTCTGCAAATCATCCTTAGATCAACAATAAACAAGTTCTCTCTCAGACCAACAGACATCATGTCAAATGTTATCGCGTTCATTCGGCTGGTCACTTGTGGTCGTTGTCACCACAAGTGACCAGCAGAAACTCAATATATATATATATATATATATATATATATATATATATATATATATAAATATAAATATATATATATAAATATATATATATATAAATATATATATATATATATAATAAATTATTTATATCTACATATACATATATATGTAATGAATTAATTAATAATTAATTTTTTTTTAAAATCCTGCATTCATATAAAGTAATAGACACAGGTATAAGAATAACAAATTTTAACACGGTATAAGAATTACGAATATTAAATAGTTCGAAAAATTAAGCACACTTTTAGGAGTCGCTGGAAAATATAAATTTGTCGAAATGAAAGTCATGTTTTGTATTCGTTAAGATTTTATTTGATTCAATAATTATGAGTAATTAAGTTTAATTTTATACAAAAAATCACAATAATCACTAAATATTATTATAGATTACAGGATTACAATAAGTTATACTAAAAATGTGGCTATTTGCCGATTCTTATAAGGTGCAAACCACTTTCCAAAAAACCGCAAAGTGAATTCTGTGTTTTTGGGTTGTAATTGGACAACAAACGAAATAAGGCGGGTGTCCGCAGTTGTTCGAAATTGAGTAAAGTATTACAAAATTTTTAGTGAAATAAAACGAGAACGATTGATTGGATTCTTTAATTCTTTTTTGTTACACAGCAAGCATCCATAATCAACCAGCAAATTTACCACGAGGCATGTATAATGTTCCAGAAACCCAATGGTAGATTTCTCTGGAACCGTTTGTAGTCGTATTTGTTGAAACAAGGGCGATGATAGAAATAGAGAGAGTCATGCATAGGAGTAAAAGAGTAGAATAAAGCATGAATAAACATTGATTGATACAATGTCATATAAAATATCATAAAGAGCAGACGTGTTTCACTCGAACACATTATATGCAAATTCTCCTTTTCTGTTCAAATACATATTGATTTTGCTTGATTGTCATTCGAAAATTTAATTCAATAACATCTCCGAAGAGGCTGTCACAATGTTCATTCTTTTCCATTCATCTTATATTTTAATTGTTATTCTGTAACGTATACATTCCTGTCTTTACACATTTGTATTTAAGAGATAAATAAAGTTGTTTAATATATAAAAACGTATTGTTTTCATTCTGAAATCCTGACAAGCTGTTTGATGCTTTTGTATTTCCAAATCAAAGAAAATTGTATCGTATGATTGATACCATATATCATATGACAACACTGTCGCCCTACAAGTTTAGTATTGAATAAGATATAAGTGAGAGAAGTGCATAAGAAATCTTGAGTTTTTCACATGTTTTTCCCTAACAGTAACATAATGGCGTCTCAATTATTTTAGTGATTTGGGTTTGTTTACGTCAGAAATTCTCCGTACTCCGTACCATCTAGTACAGTATGGTGTGCCATCCCTAACGAGTGGTGTGTTATCGATAAAGAGTAGTAGCGGTCCATGATGGCCGCCAAATTTGCACTCAAAAGTAACAGTTCGGACTGCGCATGGACTTCGACCATGTCTTGTCGCGGAAAGAAAAGTCACTTCTATCGCGATCTTTCACTCGTACGGAGCTTACAATATTCAAGTGACCATACCCCGAATGAGCAAGCGTCCATTCCAACCATTTTGCAACAAAACCAACTGATTCTCACGTAGAGCCCCGCAGTCCACCAAGGGAAAAAGTAAGTAGTATTCCAAACATTCCAAATAGAAAAAACGAATTGTTCCTGCTGTCGTTTAATTTCAGCAAACAACAGTTCAACATCCACCTGCACACATCCCCTGTAGTTGGTGTCAGCCAACAACAACAAAATCCACCTTCACATATCCATCTGCAACACCAACAGCAGACAACACCACAACAACACATCAACCGACGCAGCACCGACACTCTTCACCGAGCCGTTCCGCAGCGACTCATCCCCCCAACAGGGTTCATACATAATGTTCTTGCCAACCGTCAAATAAGTTGTCGTGTGTTGCACTTATAGTTTATTATAATTAATATTGGAGTGACCGCCGCGTTCACTGCATCGCCACTGCTTTGCACTGTCTTCGCAGCACGATCATTTTGAATCGTACTTTGAGGAGGTAAGATCAGCAGTTGTTAATAAACTGAAGGAATCGAACTAAAAGCTTAAGTTTTCGTTTATTTCATATTTTGATTCATTTGGTGCAATTAAAATCCGAAAATACACATTCTTATTACTTCATAATCAAGAGGCAATGTACGGTAACAGGAGACAACGCAAGACTTCCGTCTTGTTAGTAGGTTGGATGGGTAAATACCGGATAGAGATCTTCTCTTAGTGAAGTGAGTCGTCGTGCCGCAAAGTTATAAAGACTCTTTGTAAAGCAACCTCCGTTTTGTATTTACTCTACCACAATATATCGATGTATGATGGCAACCCGGACGGACACACAGAATGCAACTCAAACAGAAATAAACAGACTAGACTTTGCAGACAGACAGAGAGTCGTAAGGAGTAGAGTCGTGGTTGGGAAAGAGTTGAGATCGGTCGAATATTTAATTTGTTAAAATAGAGTAAAATATCAGAATGTGAATTATTAATGTAGGAGAGGGCATTAACTCCGACGCGAAGGCAACCCGGACTGGACGACAATACTAACAAAGCCAACGAATACAAAGGCGTCTATTTGAAAATAGAGTCAGTCTAATGCCGTCAAGCAAACGCTCATCAACTATAGAATATAGAAATAATACTAAATAATACACAATAATTATAATAAAACCAAATATAATTAATAATAAATAAATAAAAGTTATAAATGAATAAATAAGTGTTTCATTTTATTAAATAATACCGCAACAGTAGGACGCCAATCCTACATTAATATTATTTTATAGTACATAACCGTAGCCACTAAGCTCTGAAATTTTGTTAAATAAATGAACTGAATTACTTTTAATTTTAAACGACGCGTGTGTTCTTATTTCTCCAACTTTAAATGATAACTCATATGTTATTGGGAGCTCATCCAAATAAAGTCCTACATATATATAATTGCTCTTAAATAAGTTTTCAATAAAGTGGTGTGAACAATAAACCAGAACTTTTATTTACTCAATTCTGGCTAGACTCAATTCCGGCTTGGCTCAATTCTGGCTTGCAGTCAATACAACTTGAGACACCAAGTCAAGAAGAATATAAATATTTTGGAAAGTGCACCATACCAAAGCCAAAAATCATAATTGGCTCAGACGGCGAGCAGTGACACCCCACCCCAAAATATAATCTAGGCGTCCTAGAGGGGTGAAACTTGGTAGTCTGTACTTTTTCCAATTTTCTATTTAGGCCAAATAAAAGGCATCTCCACGTTGGAAACGCACGAAGTATATTATAAATGCAAACTGAAAATGCAAACTCGTGTTAAATCCAGCAAAATAGGTTTTTTCGAATTTTTAATATTTTTTTGTGACCCCTGCCCTTTGGTTTTTGGCCATATTTTTTAAAATAGTAATTAGAAGTTAATTAAACTTCAGATTCATAATCTACTACTCTTAACCTTTCATTTGCGCCATTGGTGAAGTTTCTAGGACAACTGGTTCAGATTTTACAAGCAATTGTTTCTTACCAAAACTTCAAACCGCTCTAACTCAGTTATCAATATGAGTTATGGATGATGCAGCGGCCCCACAAGCAATAACAAAACTCACCCCAGCATCGACAGAAACAACAAAAATGAAAACGATCCAACCCAAGTCCAGCTTATTCTAATGCTGGCAAAGTATAAACATAAACCACACTGGAGGACCAAAATATAAACAACACAGAACATTTAGAAACTAGCGAAGAATCAAGTTACACCACCAAGCTGAGAATAGAGAACGAATGCTAATCATAAACAAAAACAATACTTCCCTCGACATAGGATGTCATCTAATGATGAAATAAAGTGGTAAAAATCAAAAATTGTGTATTCACTCAATCCTGATTCAAGCTCAACTCCAGCTTGAAGATACCAAGTCGAAATCAAAACAAGTGGAATTTAGGAACTGTATAGTGTATCACGTCACTACACACCCCAAAATACATAATTCGCGTGTGATCTTATTTCTCCAACTTTAAATGATAACTCCTACGTTATTGGGACTCATCTAAATAAAGTCCTACATCGATGATACCAGCTGTTGCTGCTATAGCTAACAGCTTAGAAATATAATTACAATAATAATAATAATAATTGCTTACGTCAGAAACTGTTGGCGAAACACATATAACCATAATTATTTGTAAACATTATTTATTTGAAACACCTTGTTACCGAAGCTGTACACCTTTAAAATTATTGTTAAATTGAAACAGCTTATATATTTTTTCCAAAATAAGTTCTCTGTCATATGTTCAAGTTGATATCTCGTTCGATTTGGCATTGGGTAGATGAGCGAGTAAGACGTGTATTTCTTGATCAAATATATATATATAAAATTTAATAAGCAAATCTTTCATTTCTAAGTACAAGCTAAACAAATTAATAAACAGAAACACATTATATTGTACAATCAGTACAATATGGTCTTCCCTCCCTAGCGGGTGGAGTGTTATCGAAAAAGAGTAGTACGATCTCTAGATAACCCTTTTCACCGTTAGAGGCTCATGATGGCCACCAAATTTGCACTCAGAAGCGATAGTTCGGACAGCGGCATGGACTTCGACCATGTCTTGCGCGGAAAGAAGAGTCATCGTACTTTGAGGAGGTAAGATCGGCAGTTGTTAATACACTGAAGGAATCGAACTGAAAACTTCGATTTGCGTTTATTTCATATTTTTATTCAGTTGGTTCAATTAAAAACCGAAAATACACATTCTTATTATTTCATAATCAAGAGGTAACGTAAAAGACAACGTAAGACTTCCATCTTGCAATGGGCTAAAGAGTCTCAAGTTTATCAATCATTAGTAGGTTGGATGGATTAATACCGGATAGAGGATCTTCTCTTAGTGAATTGAGTCGTCATGCCGCACAGTTATAAAGACTCTTTGTAAAGCAACCTCCGTTTACTAGCTGTTGCTGCTATAGCTTAAAAATATAATTACAATAATAATAATGATAATAATAATAATAATAATAATTGTTCATGTCACAACCTCTTCCACTGCCACTGTTTTGCTGTCGACGCGACATCCCTGATCGCGACGTGCAGTAAGGTTGTGACTTGCACGTTGTAACCCTGTCTTGTGGTTTTTTTAACTCCGTTGGTAGTCAGTTTTAATTTTGCTTTTTTTCCATATAAATTCATTTTTGAAATCCAGTTCGCTCCTATTGTTATTGTCGGACCCTTGTTCTCTATTGTACCTAATACGGTAAGACAATAAAGCTCCATAGGAAAAACAGAAAACTTCCGCGACTCGTCTATGGCCAAGCCCACGCTGCAGCCGCTCCGACCTAGTTCGCCACCACCGAAACCACCTTCTCCACTGCCCAACAATAATAATAATTGCTTACGTCAGAAACACATTATATTGTACAATCTAGTACAATATGGTATGCTCCCTAGCGAGTGGAGTGTTATCGAAAAAGAGTAGTAGAAAAAGAGTCTAGATAACACTTTTCACCGTTAGAGGTTCATGATGGCCGCTAAATTTGCACTCAGAAGCGATAGTTCGGACCATGTCTTGCCTCGAAAAGAAGCTTCACTTCAATCGAGATTTTCAACCAGAAAAGAGTATAGTCTGAGCTAAAAACACAAATAGTCAAATAAATAACATTCTAATCCCTAACATCAATCCGAGGACTCCAACAATAATATTATTATAATTATATATATTATTATTGTTATTATTATTATTATTATTATTATTATTATTATTATTATTATTATTATTAAAATTATTATTATCATCATTATTATTAATGTTAGTTTTATTATTGCTAGACATATTTAAAAATACACAGTAAATATGACTAGTTAGGTAAGCTTTGTTTATATAAAAGTATTACAACAATGTAAGTCTGTCAAGTAAGTCACAGTTAAAACATAATAAAACAGAGAGTGATACAGAATAGTCGTCTTTCATTTAAGCAATTTGTCCAGAATGTACAGTGACATGCGTTCACTTGACTCTACTTCACTTTAATATCTTTGCAACCGATATAAAATATATGATTTATTGTATGGAGTGTGTTTTAATTTTGTAATAATATAAATAATAATAAAATTAATAATAATAATAATAATAATAATATTAATAATAATAACAACCCTTCATGGTATTTTAAGGCAAAACCAATTTAATTTTTCAACTCAGTGATAATATAAAAGTAAATGTAATAGAATTTTTTTTATTTACTGTAAAAGAAAATATATCGATAAAACCCGCTGTTGCTGCTATAACAGCTAACAGCTTAAAACGATATCACAAGAACAAGAATTCTTTCCGCAATTGGTGCTCCAACCAACGCCGCACATCCATCGCAGCACCTGCACATCCACCGTTGAAACACCACAACTACCACTGGTATCCAACCCCGCTGTCAAACCAGCACATCCATCGCAGCCAACAGCAGTATATAGAACGACATCAACCGCTGCATGACCTACCCCACCAAGCCACTCCGCAGCTATTTGCCATTCCAACAGAAGCCTTTAGTGAAATGCTACATTATCCCTACAAATAATGGTAGGAATAATATACTGATTTCAATAAGAAGTCAGTTGTTCATCTGAGTTCAAACGAAACATGTCTTGTTTCATTAGATAGTTACATTACATTTAGAAAAAAACCGAACGTGAAACAAAGCAGTCGCATTTTATTTAAGGTTTCTTGTGGATCTTCACTCAGTGATAAAAGAAAAGTAATATCCAAAAATATAAAGAATATATTTTAAAATATTGTTATTTAATTTAAGAAAATATATCGATAAAACCCGCTGTTGCTCGTATAGCTAACAGCTTAGAACGATATCAAAAAGCATTAATATTTGATTCACATCAGTTAAATGGTTGGCCTTTGCTAATAATTGACTGGGTACCGCGGTTTCGCAGTGGACAGACGATGATAATTTATTAATTTAAAATAAAGTGATCATGTGTTACCTAATCTGAACACAACTTTTTCGCCGCCATTATACGAGGTAAGAGAAAATAAACATGTTTATTATCACATCGACAAATAAAATCTATTAGTGGAATTCTCAGTAAAGTGTAAAAAGGGCTCTAAACTTATATTAAAGCACCACACTCAAATTCGCATTAATGGGTGAACTATATAGTTAGGAATCCAAGTTATTTTTGAGCCACCAGAATTACCGATTAAGACGAGATATACTGACTTAGCAGATCAGTTGGCAGTACCTACCCCTAAAGTACTAACTTGGGCATCAAATTAAATAATGTAGTATACGTAGTAGGTAAAGTAATATATAAGTCTTAAATAAAATAGTTTTTGAATAATTTGAATATTAAAACCGCGTTCATACTGTGCTCCAGAATTCAAGGATTGGATTGAGACATTGGTCCAACGATTTGGACCTCAGGTTTGGGTGTTATATCCATTTTCAATTTACATAGAATTATCATAGTTTGTTTTTGACATATAGAAATTAATTTTTCTTGGCAGTTTACATCGCCTACTTGGTGTGCCAAGAAAATTGTTTCTGAATTTGTAAAGTAGTTTTTAGCGGCATTACAGTTTGGTTGCAACTGTAGTAACCTTACAGTTTGGAATTTGGTTTGGTGATTGCGGCAGAGGTTGCTCGATCTTCTTCGGAGGATCCTGTGACTCCTTTAGGTGAACTTAAGGCGATAACTAGTGAGCTCTATGATCTAGTTCTTGACGTTGTGGATCCTTAAGTTGTTCGTAAAGTAGTGAAAACCATTGGTAAACATGAGCAGCTTATTTTGAAGTAAATGTTTGATAATGAGAAGCAAAAATTAGAAAATGAGAAGCTACGCGGACAACTTGAGGTTCTTAAGATTAAAGGGCATAAAAATGTTGTTGCTTCACCAGTGGAAACTTCTTCTACTGACACCACCAATACTAAGGAAGCTAAACCCGTAGAGACCTGGTCAGTGGTGGTGCGTAGTAAGAACGCTACAGCATCAGCACAAGAAGTTGTGAACAAAGTATTTAAGGAAGTTGGGCCAACTTTGGGCGTCCGTGTTCACGAAGTGAAGCCCATTCGGGCAGGTGATGCAGTTATTCGCACCCCATCTGTTGCAGAGCGGGATAAAATTGCTGCAAATGTTCGATTTGGTGAATTGGGGCTCGAAGTTACTGAAAATCGGAAGATAGCCAAAAAGAGTTGTCGTCCAGAGGGTTTACTCTGAGATCACCCCTGATGAGTTCATGGAGAGGTCAACCTGAAGAAAAAGTTGACCCAAGAGATGTCTAACAACGAAATCGATACAACCTAAGTCCAGCTTATTCTAATGCTGGCAAAGTAATAAACAGAAAAGTCACGAATGACGTAGCGGCACTATAAACAAAACTCACCCCAGCAGTAATATAAACAACAAGGAACATTTAAAAAACTAGCGAGGGATCAACGGATGCTGACAATAAACAATGCTGACCATAAACAATAACAATAATTCCCTGGTAGCTGGATATCACTTTCATGATGAAATTCAGAATTAGAACAAGATCAATCAAGGTTCGATTGTGAAATCACAAGGCGTAACATGAACGTGCCGATTGGAGGAATAAGTGCAACGCCAGTGAAACTTAAGCCTAACTTCAAGGTCAGCCGCCGGACCAACGGATCACCATAGCATGTATAAAAGCGATGCATCATCCTCTTGAAGTCGCTAGTTGGATCAATTCGCTTAGTTGGACCAAGTCGCTTAGTTGGATCAAGTCGCTTAGTTGGATTAAGTCGCTTAGTTGGATCAAGTCGCTTAATCGGATAGAGTCGCCTAGTCGGGACAAGTCGCTTATCTCCGGTGAAGTTAAAGTGAATAAGTAAATTAAGTATTAACTCTAAGTGAAGTAATTGTACATAGTAACTCTAAGTGAAGTAATTGTACTTAGTAACTCTAAGTGAAGTAATTGTACCAATCAAGTGTAATCAATAAAACATTTTAACAAAAACAAAAACTGGAGTTATAAGAGTTGATCCTGATTTGTGGCTTGAACACTAAGTCATAAGTAAATAAAGTATTTTGGGATGATCATCTTGACATATTTCATTTCAATAAACATACAGAAATTGGAGAGCGAAAAAGGCCATAATTATAGAACACTTTGCAAAATTCGGGAAACCCAAAAAGATTATAATGGATAATGAATTTAGAGCAGAACAATTAATTCATTATTTAAATAGTGAAGATATTGAGGTCCATCATACTAAACCAAACAGTCAAACAGGAAACGCAGATATTGAACGATTACACTCAACATTATTGGAAAAACTAACAGGAATTGATGATCCAAATCTCTCAACAGAAATGAAAATGCAAGTTGTAATAGGAAATTATAATGATCTGATGAAAATTTAATTCTTTAGAAATACAACCCTGTTCATGCAACACATATATTGTATGCAATCACTCATATGCTTTGTATGTATTAGTTTTTGTTCTCTTTGACATATGAACGTCAGTCGTAATAAAGCCTTTGTTCAGTTAACATCGTCTGTCTATTTTCGTCTCCAGATACATTAAAATTATCAACAGGTTATGGGCCCAGGATTGCTCAAGAGATTAATTATATAAAGTGACGATTGAAAGATAAATGAAGATGAGTTCTTCAATGTTTAATATAGACAAATTAAATGATTCGAATTACGACTCGTGGAGCTTTCAAATGAAAGCGGTTCTTATCCATCAAAACTGTTGGAGTATAGTGAATGGTGAAATACCAAAGCCAACATCCAATGATGAAGAATAGAGGGCATTGGATGAAAAGGCAATGGTCACAATTATAATGAGCATCACCCCAATTCAAATTGCGTATATAAAGAAATCACAAACATCAAATGAGGCATGGAACTCGTTACTTGAATTGAACAGACCCAAAGGTCCGGTAAGAAAAGTTACCCTATTCAAGCAACTGATCGGCATGCGGATGAATGAAACAGACTGCATCCAGCAACATGTGTGCAACTTCAGTTCCGTTAAAAGTGGATTTTAATAAATCATATGATCTGTTACTAGGAAACGATTTTATTCAGAAAAATGTAAAAACAATTGATATTGAGAATAAAGAAATTAAACTATACAATGGTACCAGCATTCCGTTCCAAACAAAAATTATAGAAGAACAGATATGTTCTTTGGAAGCTAGCAAACTACAAAATATTCAACTCGATCATCTCAAATCAGATGAACGCAAAGAAGTTGAAAAATTATTGAAGAAATATGAAACATTATTATATAAAGAAGGAGATCCCTTAACAAATACGAAAACTGTGGTTCATTCAATAAAGACCACAACAAATCAACAAATTAATTCAAGACTATATAGGCTACCACCAAAACATGAAGAGGAAGCCATGAGACAAATACAGGAACTTGAAAGCCAAGGAATAATCAGAAAAAGCAGGAGCAAATATAGCTCAGCAATAATAATAGTGCCAAAGAAAGCGGATAACTCTGGAAAACAGAAATTTCGTTTAGTAGTTGATTACAGGAGGCTAAACCGAATTACGGTGGACGACAAGTATCCATTGCCAAATATTGAGAGCATACTAGACAAATTGGGCAAAGCACAGTACTTTAGTACCCTAGATCTAGCAAAAGGCTATCACCAAATATTAATGGCAGAAAAGGATATAGAAAAAACTGTCTTCGTCACACCGGCAGGCCTGTACGAATATGTCAGGATGCCTTTCGGTCTTAAAAATGTTGAAATAGAACAATATTTATGTAGGAGAGGGCATTAACTCCGACGCGAAGGCAACCCGGACGGGACGACAATACTAACAAAGCCACGGACAGACAACAGAACAATATTAAAATCAACGAAACGACGAACGAATACAAAGGCGTCTATTTGAAAATAGAGTCAGTCAAATGCCGTCAAGCAAACGCTCATCAACTCTAGAATATAGAAATAATACTAAATAAAGCACAATAATTATAATAAAACCAAATATAATTAATAATAAATAAATAAAAGTTATAAATGAATAAATAAGTGTTTCTAAACAAATGCAATTGTCAAACTTGAATTCTGAATAAAGCTCTCTCTGTTACAAACCATCGTTGAAGCCAGTCGTGTTCATCTTTACTTATATTTGTAGACCTCCTTGTTGATGACGAAACCAGAATTCGAATACATCATTTTATAATTACTACTTAAAACGAACATTTTAACTTTAACTTTTCAAAATTGGTACTTCCGAATTGATTTGCTTATGTCCATTTCCTGTTGCCAAAATTCGATCTTTTTTTTGCCGGTAAACACGCTCACAAAAAACACCGATTTTAAAACGCGCGCTCTTTGCGCCGTGTTCTACCAAATTTGTAATAATATGTTTTTTAACTAAAGTCTAAATAAATAAATTCATCTCATGTTTTAAATAAGTCTTTGCCTTTTTGCCTGCCGCCGCCTATCTCTGCGTTGCTTTCATCGTCATATTCGTCACGTACGCACTGAAGCCTCTGACGACACAACTCATTGCATTGCGAACTCTTTCACCAACGACGCAGTTTGCATTTCGCCTCAGAAGTCTTCGATTCCCTTTCACTGACATTCTCAATTAGACGCCGAACTTTTCGCCATAGACTTCGAGAACGTTTGTCGAATTCGCCATATTTTTGACAATTGCGACAAATCTCTGCCACGAGAAACTCATAACGACGACGAATCATTTTGTGCTTCAATCTTAAATGCTGACCGGATTAAAAGCTAAACAATTAATAGACCGTGGAAATCCTGAAGATAGCTCATACTCCGATAGCTTATACACCGACACCATGGATGCCAATGATGTTCGGACATCAGAGCGTGCGCCTGCTCAATCGAACGATGCAAATGACCAGTTTGCTGTTTTGGTCGCAAGCATTGCATCGCTGCGAGAATCTGTTCAGGAGCTGCGCAACGAAACGAGTCGAGGTCAACAGGAGATCCAACAGCTTCGCCATCAAGTGGAAAGTGGACCCACTACATCGACAGTCCGAGAACAATCTCATTCGCCGCCACGCCATAGTTCCACACAGAGACCATCGCAGCAAATGCCGTCTTCAACCCCATATAATGGAATGCTTTCATTTATGGAAAATTCAGCTGCAAAATTATATCCTGAGGATTGGCCGCTATTTTTGGCCAACTATACAGATACGACATTGGAATATAATTTCAATAACAGACAAAATTTAATGCGTTTGCACAAGTGTCTGCAAGGAAACGCAAAGCGAACCGTAACTTCATTGTTAATTTACCCAGACGACGTGCCAAAGGTTTTGAAAGAGCTGGAGTTCAATTTTGGACGACCAGATCTGTTGAATAAGTCACAACTTGCCAAGGTGCAAATGTTTCCTTTCATTTCAGAGAATCGTCTAGATCAAGTTTTAGAATTCTCCAATCGTGTTCGAAACATTGCTGCGTTCTTCAAATCTGCCAGATGCGAACATCACTTAATGAATCCAACCCTATTGGAGCAATTTATTGGAAAATTGCCGCCTTCAAAACAGTATGAGTGGAGCAAATAAAATCTATTAGAAATGGCACCGAAGGGAAAGCAATCTACTGTCGAAATAAGACAGTTAATAGTGAAATGGAATCTTGAAGGTAAACCTGTGAGAGAAATTGCTGAATTAGTTGGAAGAAGCAAGTCTACTGTCCACGACGTTATTAAGAGATTCCGTGATGAGTTTAGGATAGCTAATAAGAGTAGAGAAGGTCAGGGCAAAATATTAACTGATCGTGAAGAACGTTCTTTGTTGAAGGAAATCAAACAAGATCCTTTTAAAACTGCAAAAGAACTAAAAATATCTTTAAAAAACAGCAGTGGAAAAGATGTTTGCTTAAATACTATTCGCAATACATTGCACAAATATAACTACCATGGTAGAGTTGCCAGAAAAAAACCATTTATTAGCCATAAGAATAAAAACAAAAGAATAAAATTTGCTAAGAGTATTTGCTTAAAACAGAAGATTTTTGGAATAAGGTATTTTGGTGTAAAGATATCTTAAAATACATTTTTGCTGATAGTTTTCATTCATTACAAGGTTCTGTTCACTGATGAGAGCAAGTTCAATTTGCATGGTTCAGATGGCAAGATGTTTGTGTGGCGTAAACCAAATGCTGAATTTAATGCTCAAAATACAAAAGCTACTGTTAAGCATGGAGGAGGCTCTGTTATGGTTTGGGGCTGCATGTCGAGTGCTGGGGTGGGCAATTTGCATTTTATTGATGGAAAAATGGACAAATTTGGCTACCTCAACATTTTGAAGGAAAATGTAAAGCAAAGTGCCGAGAAGTTAGGCATTGCGAATGATTTTGCTTTTTACCAGGACAATGATCCCAAGCACACTTCGGGTGTGGCAAAGCTTTGGTTGATCCATAACTGCCCCAAACTTATAGAAACTCCTGCACAGAGCCCAGATCTCAATGTAATTGAACATCTCTGAGAAGAATTAGCTAGAAGAGTATACCAACAAAGATTTAACACTTTAAGTCAGCTTAAGGCGGCGTTAATGGAAGCGTGGAACTCCATAGAACCTGAGGTTTGCTACAATTTGGTAAAATCCATTCCAAAACGCTTGAAGTAGCGCTTGTAGCCAAGGAGTCGAGGGAAAAATAAAAAAAGAATATGCGTAAACAATTCTACTCCTAACTACAAAAACTACTCTTTTTGAAAATTCGAACATAAATATCTCGCGCCATCTAGTGTGAACAATTTGTTTGCATGTACTTTGTCTGTATGCGTGTTACCAAGTTTGATAGGAATGCGGGCAGCGATATTTTTCCCGCCGTTCATTGTCGATCTAACCGCCATTAAGTCAATTAGTCTTAATAAAATAAAGTTGTGTATAAGAAAATAAGAAAAGTTTCAACAGTGAAGTGAATTTCAAAAGTTGAAATTAAGCCAACAATTTTAGCTCAAAAATCTTCGCCAACTTTAAATCAAAATTCGGCAAAGTTATTTTAATATACACCTTTCCCCAAAGCGGTGCCATTTTCCAATACGGAGTTGGCACCAAATCTTGTCTCGCACTTGTTGTTGTGCAATTTATGCGAAGACACAACAGCTGTGCAGCAACATCAACTCGGAGAAGTCTCTCTACCGATCGCTGTCTGGCTTCATATAGTCAAAGACCTCAGTGATCGCCGATTCTCTCTCAACGACGCCTGTATATAGTCCGACGGCTATAAAGAAGAGGAGAATTAAAAATCGTCGGAAAATCGAGTGAAAAATTGCGGAAAAGGCTTCACGAGAAGAAAACAGTCTAATTTAACTGCGCGTAATTGAAATATACAAAAAGAAAAAAAAATTCCGATAATATTTTAAATCCAGAATTCTTCTATTCGCGACAAAAGCACCGATTTGTTTTTTTAGTACCAAGTGGTATATATTTTCTACTGACTAAACAGTAGAAAAAAAAAAAAAAAAAAATCCGCAACTAGTGTAGAATATAATGTGTAATCAATGTTAAAATTAGTGTTATTTTAAGTAATTAGTGATATTGTAAAATGTTAGGTTATGTTTATACATAAATCCTTCTATTGTTAGTACATAGTTTTAGTAAGCCCTTAAGGTATGCAACGAAAATTTTGCTACTATTTTCAACTTTATTGAAACCTGAAAAGATTCCCTTGTGGGACACTTAAAATCACGATCCGCAATCCAATGCATAAACGCGAATAGTTTCTATTTACATATCCTGATAAAAATTTTGTATTTAAAAACAAATCAATTAAATATGGCGATTTTAACCAGATTTCTCGCATGAGATAAATTTCCTCTTGCTTAAAATCTGGAGGCCATATTCGTTAAGTTCTCACGCGTGACTGTGGTATAGTTTTCTCTCTACTCTCCCTCTCCGCAAACAGGCGACGACAACAACAACAACAGGCCCTTCCAGCATGAAAGATCTTTCATCGTGGGAGAGCGACATGTAATCACATATGTAAGTGATCAATAACAAAAAAATTTGAGCACAGTTTGTTTGGAAGCTTAGAGTTACCACCTTTTGTATTAAAAAATGGAAAGCAAATGAGGAACATTTTCCAATCTTAAATTGCATTATATAAAAATAAAAGAATAAATTTAAAATTTTCTTCCGTTCGGTGTTGAGGTGGCAACTCTATGTAGAGTGAAGTCTGTATTATACTCTATTGCATTTTATAGATTAAAAACGTAATCAATTTTGATACATTATTTATGCATTGAATTACAAGTTAACTTTGTTTTAAATTTTAGTAGGGTCTTATGGCAACTCTGTTGCAAAACGTAAACATTAAGCCGCGCGCAGCTGACCGCGAAGTCTTTGTCTGCTGTGTAGTGATTCTTAAAATCATAAAATAATTTCCAATCCCCAATATAGTTGCAAAAATTAGCATTGCAAATAGATTTAAGTATTTTTGTGATTTTTTCTTTATTTTTGAATTATATATGAATTATTTGTAAATTTATTATGTCTGTTTAAATTTTTTAATCTGATTTCTGGATGATGTTGTAGGTAGGGTTCATGGTGTCAAAGGGATCACTTCGAGCGTTGATTTTTTTTGGATTTTGAGGGATCAAGGTCGGGAGGGTATGTTGAGGTGGCAGTAACATCAGTCGCCATATTCAAATGAGAAGTCGGTTTCCTGTTCCTCTTTCCATCCGTCCCTTTTTTCGTTAACTCTCTTTGACTTCTGACCTCTTCTACTTTGAACTTCCGTCTAGCTCTCTTTCGTTCCCTCTGAACCATCTCTCTCAATCTCTTTGTTGTTGCACGTTTTTTTTAATAGTTATGTCGTGTGGCCGAATTCAGTGATGGCGGCCGGAACTTTACACCCACCCAATAGCCGACGAGCCGGAGCCGGAACTCGAAGCGTGCATCCGCTGTGTCACTGAGCTTGGTTATATGCTACACGCTTACAGGCCGTTCTTGAGAACAAAGGATATGCCACAAAGTATTAATTGTTCTCTTTCGTCATTTTTTTTATTGATGTTTTACTTTGTCCGATTATGCGTTGAGCGCAAAAAATTGAGTTAATTTTGTTTTTCTATGTAAATTTACAGTTATCATGGAGAATGTTATTTTTTTTTTTTTTATATTTGGAAAGATTAGAGTGTAGAGTGCAAATAAAAACAAAAAAAAAAAAAAAAAAACAAAAATTATTACGATTTGTTTTAGTTCAGAGAACTTAAATATCATACAAACACTTGTCCGATTATGCGATGGAGCATAAATGGAGAATAAAAGCTAGACTTGTGGCTAAGGGTTTCTCGCAAGTGAAAGGAATTAACTACAATGAGACATTTGCTCCGGTCGTCAGGTATGAGTCTATAAGGTTTTTAATAGCTCTGGCTGCCAAGTACAATTTACTAATACATCAAATGGATGCGGTTACGGCGTTTCTCAATGGCTCGCTGAAAGAGGATATTTATATGAAGCAACCTGAGGGTTTTGATGATGGTTCCGGAAAAGTGTGTAAACTCTTGAAGTCGCTGTATGGATTGAAACAATCTAGTCGCGTATGGAACGAAACTCTTAATGAAGTTCTAATGCAAATAGGTTTGAAGAGAAGTAACGTGGACAGGTGTATTTACTATTTAGTATCTGAAAATATATTATTGTATATTGCAATTTACGTTGACGATGTTCTATTATTTTCAAATAGTATGACTGTAGCGGATACCCGCTAATACTCAACAATTTATCATATGATCACACAATTATTACCAACCATATGAATTATTAAGATTTTAATTATTGTTTCAATGGCCTAATATTAAGTGCCAATACTGTAACTTAATCTTTTATATATTGCTTTTATTGTATTGCTCACTTAATATTACTGCACTCATTATTATTATTCATATTACTTTCACTCATTATGATTATGCTTGTTAGTTATGTTGGAAAGCTCACGAATGTTATAAAGCTCTCACTAACTCTCACATTACACCCATTGTACTCTTTTTACTTTTACTCATTATTATTATTACTTATATTTACTCAGAATTATTATGCTCATTGGTTATGTTGAAAAGCTCACGCATGTTGCAAAGCTATTGTATCCGAGAAGCCAGCGAATAAACACATCATAGAGAAGAGATCCTGTTTTTTAATTATTTAAAAAAATATAATAATACTTAGACGCTCGTAGACATTCTTGGCTCTTGCGGATAGTATAAAATAACTTAAAATGAAAACTTATACGAGGACAGGTATAGACGCTTAAGCTGTCTTACCCGGACCGTATATCATGAATTAAAACCCAAAAATATAAATCCTAAAAACAATATCTACAACGCTCCCCTAAATGACTCAATTACTGGAGTAAAAGATGAAATATCAAAGAGATTTAAAATGAAAGATATGGGTGAAGCTTCATCGATTCTAGGCATACGAATAACCAGAGAAAAATATTATATCAAGATCGATCAATCGAAGTACATCAAAGACGTGCTGAAACGTTTTCGCATGGATGACTGTAATCCAAGTGGAACTCCAATAGATTCTAATCAGAAGGTGTGTGCTGAGATGTCTCCTACAAATGACGAAGAAAAGAAGATCATGTCGAAGATCCCGTATATGCAGGCTATAGGGTGTCTATTGTTTGCCGCACAAGTGACAAGGCCAGATATTTGTTATGCTGTAAACGCTCTGAGTAGATATGGTGACAATCCAGGGAAGGCTCATTGGGAAGCGGTGAAAATTCGCGATTCGTGTCCGTCGGTCGTAGTTTATGTTTATTTGAAATTAAAGTTAAAATTTATTTAACGCGATCGGTGCGCGACGTCGTGAAATATTTAAATAGGTGAAGGAGCTCGCGACAAATTGGCGCCCAACGTGGGGCTCGAAAAAGATTTTGTGAACACTGGAGAAAAAGTGAGCCGTACTCACTTGTTGCTGTTATTGTGTCGTTGGTGGACATTTTGTTGAGTTGTGTTTTATTTTAAAATACTAAAAATAAAATAATAAAATACTTCCTTTACAAAAGAAAGCTGATAATTCGGACATTAATAATTTTAGACCAATTTCATTGTTATCTAACATGGGAAAATTGTTAGAACGTATTATTAAATTAAAAATGGATTTTAACATTGATTTGAACTACATTCCCTATCATCAATTTGGTTTTAAACCTGGACATTCAACCTCACATGCTCTCTTAAAATGCCACAATGATGCAATCTCCGCAATCAAAAATGAACCATTGCAATATCCCTTGATATCGAAAAGGCCTTTGATCGTGCTTTCCACAAAGGGATCTTGTATAAATTAATAAACTTAGGCTTTGATCCATTTATATTAAAATTATTCGTAAGTTTTTTTAACAATAGACATTTTCTGGTTCAAATTAATAAAGTGTGTTCCGATCCTGATACAGTTAGCAGTGGTGTCCCTCAAGGATCAGTGTGTTAGCTTTGTAATTTACATCGATTTTCACTAATTTTGAATACGCCAAACATTTATTACTTTTAGAATAATGTAAAAATTAGATAAATATTCATTATTTTTGTGGCTAAAAATTGAATTAGCAAAACCTAACCCCATTTTTCCGAATTTAGCAACTTCGACAAGTCAACAGGTGCCTGCTGAGTTCGAGAAACAAAATGTAAGTTGCAGTACAAATTTTATTTTATCATTCCCAGAATTACGTTCTTTTAATTTAATTATATGATAATCGATTTTTATGCATTTTAAATGTACTATATGTATTGGTGAACTCAAAAACTTAATTTTCTTAATTTGATTTAAATTAAATAATAAATTTTAATTACAAATTTGAATAGAAAAATGTTGATATATAATTCCGTGATTTATTCGTAATTTTAAAGATTGCATTTGAAATAAAATATAATTTAAGTATGTGTCTCTAAACCGTTATTTTTATTCACTATCATAAGGCAATGCACTATAAAATGAGAGAAGGATAGATTATTATTTGGTTTTGAACATGGGCTAACGAGTCCTAAATATCTTATTTCGTTAGATGGTCGGGAGGGTTCAGACCAAGAAGGAGTACAACACCTACATCCTTTCTTCATTTGTTATTAGTTCGACAGTATTTATTTTCCATTGTTTTTCCGACCTTCCCTTTCTGCTCCAACAATTTTTTTCTTTTTGTGCGAACATTATGAACCAGAACATTAGACCGAAGCAGAGCTAGGTGTGCAGAATCCGCTTCAAGTGAATAATGTGCAAACGAAAATATTGAAATAAATTCGCCAATACGTGAAGAACGACGAAGTGTAGATACTCAGTCACGCGACTCAAACGGTACGGTACCGCGAAATAATTACTCCGTCAAAGAAATCGCTGAAACTATTCCAGAATTTGACCCTACGAACGAAATGTCACTTTCTGTTGAACAATTTGTCGAACGCGTAAACAGTGCTATACGGGCGTATCAATGGGACGAGAAATGTTTACTTCTCGCCGTTTACAGTCGTCTAAAAGGTGTTGCAAAACTTTGGCTTGATGCAACAGATAAACTGTGTTCGAATTGGAATAATTTTTCCAAACTTTTAGTTGAAGAATTCGCTAGTGCGAATGACGAAGCAGACGTGCATTTTAAAATGAGCAAAGCGATTCGCAAGCAAGGTGAAAACGTTATAGACTATTGTTTCAGAGTGTCGGCTTTGGGTAAACGATACAATTTAAGTGAATCTGCAATCATTAAATATATACGGGACGGTATGAAACACCGTGAACTTCAAACGGCGATCGCACCAATACGATTTTACAACATTAAACATATGCGTGAAGTGATAAACGATTATTTAAAGAATTTGCCAACAGTCGGTCCGCGATTTAACGATATGGACAAAACGAAGATAAAGAATGAATCTAATAATGATTCGCGTAAAACAGGCAGTGACAATATTAATAAACAAGTTAAGTGTTTTAATTGCTATTAAATCGGACATATATCAACGAATTGTACTAAACCTCAACGTCGGCGTAGGTGTACAGATTGCCAAAAGGTACATCCACGAATGAGCCTGAAAACTGTGGCAAGAAAAATACGGTAGTACGTGAAGTTAAATGCGAAAGTGCGCGAGATCATTTTGTGAAGACGGTATACGTTGGTGGAAAAGAACTAAATGCGTTAATCGATACGGGTAGTCAGTGTAACATGATTCGACAATCTGCGATAAACGATATGTCATATAAACACGAACCATGTTTGATGAAATTGAGTGGAGTGTTTGGCGATGCGCGTTATGCCAACTCTAAATTAATCGCGAAATTAAACATTGACGATGTAGTGTACGAAACCGAGTTTTATGTCGTCAGTGATGATTTTCTTAGTCCAACAGATGTACTTATCGGACAGAACATTTTTGAAAATAATGAAACGATGGCGATTTTTAAAAATGGACAAATGAAATTTGAAAGCGCGATAAACGTAGTGAACATAAACAAAAACAATTTGAACGATATTAAAGTCGGTGAATGTAACGAAAGTGAGAAAAACGATATACTCAATTTAATAAACGATTACCGAGATGTGTTCGCGAACGACTTAAGTGAAATCGGTGAAACTGATTTAATTACATTTAAAATTGAGTTACAAAGCGAAAAACCAATAGCTCAATCGCCTTACCGCGTACCGGAACCGAAAAAAGAAGTTATAACGCAAATGATAAACGAACTATTACAAAATGACATTATTGAGAAATCAAATTTGGAATTTGCAAGTCCGGTTGTTTTAGTGAAAAAGAAAAACGGTGGCGATAGACTTTGCGTAGATTATCGACGTTTAAATCAGAACATGGCAAAGGAAATTTATCCGATGCCTAATATCGAGGAACACTTGCAGGAGGCCAAACAGTTTAAGCTGTTCACAACGCTTGACCTCAACAGCGGGTACTATCAAATCCCAATCGAAGAATCGTATCGTAAATATACTGCTTTTATAACCACCGAAGGGTTATATCAATTTAAACGAATGCCGTTCGGGCTTAAGAACGCGCCGATTTACTTTCAACGATTAATGAATAAAATTAAAGAACGAACAACAAAGAACGACATGTTACATTACATGGATGATATATTAGTAGGTAGCGATTCGCCTGCTGATATGATCGTAAAGTTGAAGCGCATTTTTGATGTATTGCGCGAAGCGCAACCTGGGTACGCCATCATATCCGAGCCCTTGCGAAAATTATTACGAAAAAATCAGTCATTTATATGGGAATCACAACAAGATAATGCCTTCAACGAGTTAAAAAATGCATTAATTGTGGGACCAATTGTAACAGCATATCGAGTAAATGCGGATCACGAGCTACATACAGATGCTAGTTCAGTGGGCTTAGCCGGAGTTTTGATGCAACGTGAAGACGATGGTTGGAGACCAGTAGCTTTCTATAGCCGATCAACGAGTTCGTCAGAACAGAAATTTCATAGCTATGAGCTGGAGACGCTTGCTGTCGTAGAAGCATTAGAAAGATTCAGGTATTATATTTATGGCAAGCACGTAAAGGTAGTAACCGATTGTAGCGCCGTAAAAGCTGCAATGTCTAAGAGAGAATTAATACCCAGAATCGCACGTTGGTGGCTGAGGATTCAAGATTATGATATCGAAATTGAACATCGATCGGAGACTAAAATGAGTCACGTTGACGCATTGAGTAGGATGCCGAATGAAGAACCACACGAAGTCGAGTCAGCGTCTTTAAAAGTACAAAAGGTAAATGTTAATGAGGAAGATTGGTTGTTTAGTATGCAACTGCAAGACGATTATACCAAGGAGCTAATCAAGAAGGTTAACGAACGCGACAAAAACATAACGATGGAGTTCACGATACATAACGGACGTTTGTATCGCAAAATGGAAAATGATAAATTGTGGGTTGTTCCGAAAATGCTGCGATGGAAAATTACACACGATGCGCATGACAAGTCTGGACATCTGAGTCTTGAAAGAACCATTGAGAAGATACGTCACCATATGTGGTTCCCTCGGATGAGAAATTTTGTGAAGTCGTACATTAATGCGTGTGTCGAGTGTGCATTTAACACGCATCCAGGTGGAAAGAAAGAAGGCGAATATCACTACGAAGTTTTGAAACCAATACCATTTAATACTGTGCACATCGATCACTTAGGACCTTTTCCGAGAAGCGCAAAACGAAATGAGCATATCCTTGTTATAGTTGATGCATTCACGAAATATACATTTATCCGACCTGTGCGAAATACGTCCACGAAATGCGTTCTAACTGTGTTACACGAAGTGAGTGGAAATTTTGGAATGCCGGAACGATTGGTGAGTGATCGCGGAACTGCGTTTACTTCACACGAATTTAAGAAGTATTGTGCTGATAATAAGATTAAACATATTTTAAATGCCGTTCGTACTCCACGTGCGAATGGGCAAGTCGAGAGAGCAACGCCTGGCAACGCCAACGATCTTTCAGCAAACGATTTGATGGACATGCAACGAGCGAGTCTGTCTCTTCCTTCTTCTCGCCGAACGTCGAACGTAACGCACGCGTCTTTTGTTAATTATATATTTTCTAATATTTTTCTCTTAATAAAACATTCATTTAAACTTATTATTTATCCTGACAAAATAAATAAAAGGAAAGCTCTATAATCCAGTTGAACGTCTTTTAATTTCTGGTTTATAATCGAACTTTTCAAATGTCCTATTTGAAGAGTCACCACAATAGGAAAAGATACGTTCGTTCGAAAAGAGACGTTCGTTACAAGCCATACGGAATAAAAACCCATTTATGACCGATAAACCAACAACATCCCGAAATGCAACGTCTGCAAATAAGTTTGCAGCTTTAGAAGTAGACGAAGAAGAACCATCTACAGAAATTATGAGTGCAGCTAGAGCTCCTAAGCCTCCTCCAATATTTATTCCTAGTGTTAAAGATATTTGTGCTATGATAAATAATATTTGTACTATTATACCTAAAAATGAATTTACTTATAAATCACTTAAGGATGATCAAGTTAGGTTAATGGTAAAAACTGTTGATTCACGTAGAAAAATTATTAAATACTTTGAGACAAGCAAGGTACTTTTTGATATTGTATATATTAATAACTGCATAGTTAAAATTGAGCCACCACTCAAAACCCATGAATTAATTCAATGCTATCGATGTCAACAATTTGGTCACACTAAATCCTATTGTAGTAAACCATATAGATGTGTTAAATGTGGACTTGATCACCCCACAGCTGAATGTAGGAAAGATATTAATTCACCACCGCGGTGTGTTCATTGTCTACAAAATCATACTGCGAATTATAAGGGATGTAAAGTCTACCAAGAGATTCTCCAAAAGAAATCGTCTAATATGATAAACATCAAAAAATTGGAAAATCATCGTAATACTCAATTCTCTTCTGTCCAGCAAGAATACATTAACACAGACACTAGTGGTAATAAAGAAAATATCAACAATAACTTTAATAATATGTCTTTTGCGCAATTGGTAAAAAATCAAAATAATAATGACATTATGAATAGGATTGAAGTAGCACTAAATAAGCAAATTGAATTAACCAATTCATTAATGAATATGATGTCAATACTTATTAATAAATTATGCAACTAGATCTTAGAATCGCAGCATGGAATGCCAATGGGCTTTCCCGTCATGCCCAAGAAATAGAAATGTTCTTGCATTTACATTTTATTGACATATTATTGACATATTATTGATATCTGAATCTCATTTTACCTCTCGATCTCATTTAAAAATCTTTGATGTTACTTCTGCTAATCACCCAGATGATAAAGCGCATGCTGGTGCAGCTATAATAATAAAATCTACTTTAAATTGAAGTCATAGACGCTGTTTGTAAAACTTATCTTCAAGCTGCGGGAGTTAAAATCAAGTGTAACAATTTCGATATTTCAATTGTTGCTATTTATTGCCCTCCAAGATATAACATAAGATGTTCACACTATGAAGCATTCTTTAAAAATCTTGGTTCTAAATTTATAGTTGGTGGAGATTATAACTCAAAACATCCTTGGTGGGGTTCAAGACTAGCTAATCCTAAGGGAAAAGAACTATTCAAATGCATATCAAACAACCATTACTCTACATTATCGACTGGTAGGCCCACATACTGGCCCAGTGACCCTAGAAAAATACCTGATTTGCTTGACTTCTTTGTTTACCATGGGATCGCGAACCACCTCCTAGATATCATAGATAATGTTAATTTAAGTTCAGCCATCATCATGAAATTTAATACGACGTTGAACACTTTAAACTGTAATTCCATCAAACTATTTTCCTCAAAAACTGATATTAAATCCTTTCAATACTGGATAGATAAAAACATTAATCTTAATATAGCGTTAAAGTGTGGTAGAGAACTTGACAATGCAGTTGAAAACTTCACGAGTTTAATTCATGAAGCAGCCTTTTTATCAACACCAATCAATGAACCTATTCAAAATAATAACACTGTTATCATATCTAGTGAAATAAGAGAATTAATCAGAAATAAGAGGCGATTAAGAGGAATTTGGAAAATAAGCAGAAATCCGAGAGATAAAAGTAACCTTAATTTTTCATCAAATCAACTGAAACGACGACTTCATGAAATTAAAAATGATTCTCTAGGAAATTATTTGAAAAATCTTAACTGTTGCAATAACGATGAGTACAAACTTTGGAGAGCTACTAAATATTTAAAACGTCCTAGAAAACGTAACGTTCCAATAAAAAACGCTAGCGGAACTTGGTGCAGTTCAAGCTTGTCTAAAGTTAAGGCTTTTGCTGAACACTTAGAACAAAGTTTTCAACCATTTGATATAAATAACACTACCACCGATATTGTGTATATATATTTTTAGACATTCCCTGTCAAATGGATTTGCCATTGAAACATATTTCCCCTAATGAAGTTCGTTCTGAAATAAAGATGTTGAATAACACAAAACTCCTGGATTTGACAAGTTGGATGCCAAAGTACTTAAATCTTTACCTAATAAAGGTATTCTGTTACTAACGCTTATATATAATACTATATTAAGACTTTGTCAATTTCCAAGTCAGTGGAAGTGTGCTGAAATAATTATGATTCTCAAGCCTAACAAACCAGAGAACGTTGTCTCGTCCTATAGACCGATAAGTTTATTAGTAACATTCTCGAAAGTATTTGAAAGAATATTTTTAAGAAGAATGTTACCTATTCTTGAAAAACAGTATATACACCTGAATATCAATTTGGATTTCGAAGTAATCACGGCACACCTGAACAATGCCATCGTATCGTAAATGTCATTATTGATTCTCTGGAAACCAAAAAATATACTCTGGTGTGTTTTTGGATGTTCAGCAAGCTTTTGATCGAGTCTGGCATAGTGGTCTATTATTTAAGCTAAAAAAAAAACTCCTTCCTGCTCCAGTTTACTTAGTATTAAAATCGTACTTAGAAAATCGTTATTTTTATGTTAAAATCAATGATGAAACATCTGATATTAAACAAATAAGAGCAGGTGTGCCACAAGGCAGTGTCTTAGGACCGGTTCTGTTTACGATCTTTACTTCAGACATGCCTATAACAGATTTGGTAACTACAGCTACATATGCTGATGACACTGCTGTACTTGCTTCAAATGAATCTGCAACTGTGGCTTCAAATCTAGTTCAATCTGCACTCAACAAAATTCAGTTATGGTTAACAACGTGGAATATTAAAATAAATACTTCAAAATCGGCTCATGTAACTTTCGCTTTAAAAAAAGGAAACTGCCCTGCAGTTTTTCTAAATAACTCTGAAATTCCTAATTGTGACAGCATTAAATATCTAGGACTGCATCTCGATACGAGGCTAACGTGGAAAAATCATATTAAAGATAAACGTCTCCAGCTTAATTTGAAATCCAAAAGAATGTACTGGTTACTTAATCCAAAATCTGAATTAAGTCTTAACAATAAATTACTGCTCTATAAAACCATACTGAAACCTGTATGGACATATGGAATTCAATTATGGGGTACAGCAAGTAATTCAAATATTGAAATTTTACAACGTTTTCAATCCAAAATATTAAGGCAAATTACTAATGAACCTTGGTTTGTCACAAACATTCAAATCCATAAATATCACAATGTCTCTTTTGTTAAAAAAGAAATAAATAACTTCAGCGCAAGACTTCTTGATGACACTAATGAAATTAAAAGACTTAAAAGATATCATACACTAGATTTACCATTTAGATAATAAGTATGTATATATAGCTATTTTAAGTTTGTTATTATTTTATATTTAAGTTGTTGTTAATGTTCATTTAAATATGTTCATTGTATTTTTGGACTTAATGAAGTTCAAAATAACTCTGTTAAATTTATGTAATCAAATTTACTTATTATTATTTAAATAGATTGCAAATAAAAGAATAACAAAAAAAAAAAAAAATATTTATAGAGTCTTTCGCCGCCCAGCCAGCAAGCTAGACGCTTTAGTGTTTAGTGAATCTCCACAATGATTCACCGGGAGGTGGAATGTTGATGACGAAAGCAGAATTCGAGCTCATTTTGCCGTGAACACGCTCACGAGAAAGACCGCTTTAAAACACGCGTATCGCGTTAATCGAATAAATTTATAATGTCTTTGAATAGAGTATAAATAAATAATTTAAGTAAATAGTTTATATAGTTTCTCTTTTGCCTACGGCCAACAGTTGGTGTCCTATTTCCTGTCTCTATTTATCCGTCTTTCGTCTCTTCAAATTCGATCTCTCTCTGATCTTTTCACTTCTTCCTAACTCACTATCTTCCGGTTGTCACACGTTTTATAAGTAGTTCTGTCGCGTGGCTGAATTCAGTAATGGCGGTGGGATCTTCCAAAACATCCCACCTCACCCACTCAATAGCCGACGAACCGGAAACTGAAGCATGCATCCGCCGCGTCACTGGGCTTGGTTATATGGTGCACTGTTTACAATTAAAAGTCATACGCTAAACATATGTTACATATGTTAATGGTTTCACGATAATCGTGCCTATGGATTGTGTCTATGGTAAATCTGTCTTTCGTAATTTCAAGGTTGTGGGTTCTATTGTGTGATTATCGGTTTTGTGGTGTTGTGGTTTCTATTTGCACCTTATTCTAAAAAATCTAGATTCGGCAAATAACTACTATCAAAATAGTAAAATTAATGATAAAATAGCTATATTTGAATTATGATTGTATTCTCAATGCAAATATTATTATTGTTAATATTAAGTACCTAGTAATTAAATTATTACTTATTATTGCTAATGCTTTACAAATGTGAGGGTTCCGGGTTCCGGGCAAGGATGATATCATTCATAAGTACGAGCGTAGCTGCAAGTGCTATTATGTATGACAATAAGAACGCATTATATTGGAAGGCGTTGAAAAAGGTCAAACACAATTGTGATCATTTTGAAGTTTGCTTAAAATTGAACTGACACTCGCCCCGGAACCCCATTTACATATATATATTTATATATTACCTACCTGGCAAGTAATTTAGTAATTATTATTGTTAATGCTCGAACTTATAACTTACAAATGTTGCACATTTTATGGACACATTTGAGGCAAAATGTAATGTCGTCGTCGCTTAAATTATTGAAGCTAAATGCAAGCTAGCATGAATTGGGTATTGTATTGTATTGAGGACTGCGAGCGTCAAGCGATTACAAGTAATTCGATATGTAATGCTTTTGTATCAGACGTCCCGATTTTTTCTTGAGTATGCAAAACCTTATTAACTGCTAATCGTTGAAGTTGAAATTCTGCGGCGAGACTCGTGGATATAGCTGCAAGCAAAGAAGTTATCGATCGGTTAGAATTGATAAATCCGAAGCATGGTTACTCGTTTACTCACCCCCAGGAGATTGCGTGGCACGTAGCCTTCTTCGCTGTGGTCGTTCTTCGCCCACCACCACTCGCTCTCGGCGTCGTCGCCCTTCCGCAGGATGACCAGGCGCTCGTTGACGTTGAAGGTCAGCTCGTCGCTGTTCTGGGCCTCGTACGAGAATACAGCGTACACTTCACCGCCGTGAAGTATGCCAAGTTTTTCTTGAATACCTGTGCAACGACACGAAAGCGAAACGATTAGAACGTCGCCCTCATCGGCCAGTCCTGCCAGTTTACTCACTGTACAGGTACTCGGAGCAGCCGTCGAAACCCTCCTCGTCCTCCTCGCACTTCTCCGCCGGCGTCTCGTGGTCCGACAGTGTCGAGGCGAACAGACAGGCTCCGTTCTCCACCAGGAACTTCACCATCGATAAGTTGTTGCAGCTGGCCGCACAATGTAGTGGCGTCCAGCCGTCGGAGTCCTGGGCGTTGACATCGCAGCCAAATTCCACCAGGAATCTATGGAGGGAGACGATCGGTTAGTGAAGCCCTGGAGGAAATTCAGCGGTAACTTTGACTACTCACTTGACGATGTCGAAGTGTCCGGCGCAGATTGCATTGTGCAACGCCGTGATGCCCTCGTCGTTAGCGGCGCTGGGGTTCGCAACTTGCATCGCCGTCTTCCTCACCAGCTCCAGCTCGCCCTCGAGGCTGGCGTCCAGCAGCAGCGCGAGCGGATCGAAACTGACGCGTCGTGTGAGCTTCGGCTTGCTGCCGGCCCCACCCGCGTTGATCGAGCTCTGGCGCATGCGGCGCTTCAGGCTGTCCGGAGATTTCTCCGACGCCGTCGTGCAGTCCATGCGGTCTGGCTCGTCCACGCTGGAGCCAGTGCTGTTGGGCGAGACGTTCGGATTGGGGTTTGCAATCGAGTTCGGAGAGTGCTGCGAGGCCTCCGTGGACGAAGCATCGCCCTTGTCGGCCTCTGGGAAGAGGAAGGCTGACGTGGCCGGCAGATCGATCTTGCGGACATTTTGCGTTGGCGCCTTCATGCCCGAGGTAGTCGACTTGAGGCGCGGTTGCTCCGATAACGGCTGTTTGCGGATGGTCAGCGGCTTCGCCTTGATCGGCAGATTGTCGTTGATGTTCAGCGTTTGTATGCCGAGGGTCGATTGCGCGTCGGCGCTTGTTGGCTTCTGCTTTGTCGCCGCCGTCGTCGTCGATGCGGTCGCTAGCGAGGAGGCCTCCGTCGTCGGGGACGCTTCGGTAGGCGAGTGCTGCTTGCTGGGCTTCGGCGGAAGGGCTGGTCGGTCCTGGTTGCCGGCAGCAATCGATGGCGATGGCGATGACGATGAGGACGTCGCCGTGACGACACTGGGAGCCACTCGATTCACCTTGGGACTGTAGGTGATCATCTTGGGGATGGAGCTGGTGACCGACGTGGGCGCCACGCTGCTGATTGGTTTGCGCGGCGGCACCGTCAGGTTGCCGGACGGCAGCTGCTGCAGCGGCTTCGACTTTGCCAGCGCACTCTCGCCAGCCGTGCCAGTGGAGACGGAGCAGGCGGAGGTGGTCGCGACGCCGGTGGCCACCGACTTGTTGGCCGTTCCCAGCGGCATGCTGTGCACCGTCAGCTGCTGCGTGTTCTTCTCCGATAGCGTCTCGCTGATCACCGCCGCATCGGGCTTCTTCTCGCCCTCGGCCCGCTCGTGCTCCTTCCCTGTCGTCATCGTCGTTGCGGTCGATGACGGCGACAGCGACTTCGAGCAGTGCTTCCCAGACAGGTTGGATGCGGCGCTCTGTGAGCTGCCCAGGATGCTCTTGGGGATCTTGCTGCTGGTCGGCGCCGTCGTGTGGCCACCGCTGCCCACCGCGGCCTCGAAGTTGCTGTGGTTGTTGTTCGCGGCATTGTTGGCGGCGTCACGCATGAGGTCGCGCTTCTTCGGCCCCACCTCGGCGTAGATGTGGTGCGCGCTGTCCGGCTCAGACTCCTTCTTCTGCAGCTGCTGCTCGCCGCCCTTCGCCGACGTCGCGATCGCTGCCGTCAGCAGCTTTTTGGCCAGTTTGGACTCGTCGCTCTCCCCGCCGAGACCGACGCCTCCTGGTCCGAAATAGCCCACGTTCGGTACGCCTCCGTGGTGCGCGTTGGGGCCGGACGACGTCGTCGTTGTCGTCGTGGTCGCAGTCGTCAGGTTGAGCTTCACGTGGGTCAGATCCTGGATGAGCTGGTTCTGCTGATTGGTGTTCGCCGTGGCCGCAGCGTGCTTCAGCAGGTTCGCCGCCCCGCCCCCCAGGTACGACGACGTCGCGGTGATCGTCGACTTCTGAGGCGTGTGGATGTAGGGCTCGACGGCGGCGACGTTGCCCCGCGGGATGTTGCGGTTCTGCTCCCTGGCGATCATGTTCGAAAACTTCGTCGCCTGCTGCTGCACATTCGCCACCGACTGCTGTTGCTGCTGTTGCTGTTGTTGCTGCTGCTGCAGACTGTTCGCCGCCGCTGCCTGCTGCTTCTGCAGTAGCTGCTGCTTAAGCGCCGCCACACCTTGCTTCGTCAGGTTGCCCTGGTAGCCCGACGGTGGTACGTCTGTCCCGTAGCTCTGTTGCTGTGGGTGCTTCTGCAGGTGCTGCTGCTGGGTCTGGTGTTGCTGCTGCTGCTGTTGTTGCTGCTGCTGCGCCTGGAGCAGTTGCTGCTGCAGCTGAAGCTGGTGGCTCTGCTGCGTCTGCGCCTGCGCCGTCGTCTGGATGTTGGCCGCCTTCTTACGTTGGAGCCGCGTCTGCAACTCGTAGATCCGCTGGTCCACCGACCGCAGCTCGGCCTGGCGCTGTTGAAGCGCCTCGCGTTGTAGATGCAGCCGCGCGTCCTGCTGTAGCGTCAGCTGATTCCGGTACTGCCGAGGGCGAAAAGGACAGAGACAGGGATTAGAACGAGTCGCTGCACAGGAGTCAACTTTTCATGCTTACCATCAGTTCGCGTCGCAGCTTCTCCAGCTCCCGCGACGCCTGCGGCGGCAGCTGCTGGGCCGTCCCATTGGCCCCTGCGATCAGGTTGAGCGGACACCGGCGGTCGCGTCGCAGGTCCTCCAGCTGCCGCGTCAGCGCCTCCACCTTGGCCACGGCCAGGCTCAGCTCCTTCTCCTTCTCGCTGAACAGGGCGCGTATCGAGTCGAGATCGTTGCCTGGCAAAGGACGAATGAAAGAGGATGCGATGGTTAGATAAAGATAAAGAAGAAAGTTTCAATAGAAGGAAGAACTTAACAACTATGCTATAGACATAATCAAATGACAAGGCCATTGTCCAAATGAAGCGAAAATACGATATTATACGATAGATATCTTGTGTGTAAATACAAGAATCCATTCATCAGCACAACTCCAATCGCCTACGCAAATCTCCTTCCTTTCATCCGACGTTTATTCAAGCCGAATTACAATGGTCTTGACCTCATCCCACCATCCATCTCAGCCGTCAATCCCTATCGACATTCAATTCCTCCATGCGGCAATCTCTCAATCCCATTCATATTCCCTTAGTCGAACTGTGTGCCGTAGTAAAATTTATTTCTGCTCAACATCTAGCTGTCCTTGCGACCTTCGGAGCAGGCGAGGTCCCCCGTTCGATACCGGCCGACCTTCGTCTCTTCCCGCGCCCTCACCCTCGCCCGTTTCTCCCCGTCAGCCACATCATGCACACATGGAGTCACAGAATGCAATCGGCTTGGCTCAGCTGTTTTCCCGGCCGGTTGCTACCCCCACCCCCCACCACTTGGTAATATTTACCCCACCCAGAGCTGCCACAACAGATCCTTGCTGCCGCTTGAAGGCTCCTTCAAATCAAACAAAATGAAATATAATTCTCAACTTAAACTAACTATCAGGGACAGACGAGACGGAAAGAAGAGACGTGGAATAATACCGAGAGTAAAAGAGACAGTGGTCTAGAAGGAGGAGAGGGAGGGAGAGGGAGAGAGAGTGAGTGGAATACATTTCCATGGCTGACATTTAAATTGAGCTCGAATTGTGGGAGGAGGCAGAGACAACTGTGGGGGGAATTAAAAAGACAGCGAGCGACCGACAGAGACAGAGACAGGGGCAAAGGCAGAGGCATAGCGTGTGTCTTATGTGATAGTAGGAGAGTTGGAGGGTGGGAAAGAGAAAGACGGAGGGAGAGCGCTGGTGAGTGGGTGGGTGGAAATTGCAACAACCTTGATAAGCGGTTGATATGCCAGTCGAAATGTCAAGGATATTAAAAAGGGTCGCATTGCAGTCTGCATTTTTGTGTCAATCGTCGACGATGGCGGATGCCAGCTGCTGCTGCTGCTGGTGGCTCGTGGTGCGTGGTCGAGTTCCTCTAATGTGGAGGAAACTCGTTAAATTCCGAAAATACTTCAATTTCACATATTTCCGATGCGAACATCTGTGGAATGCGCGCTTCCGATTAACAACACTTGCCATGGCCTCGCTCTTTCTCTTCCACTTCCTCTTCGACTTCCTCTCCCTCTGCTCGTCTCCTTCTTTTGCTTTCACAGTTTCTCATCTTCTCTTCTGCGTTTCCTTCCAACCTTTCACTGCTCTCGCTTCTTCTCCGTCTAGTTCCAGCTCTACTGCAACTGCACTAATCTGTACATAGATGTGTGTGTGTGTGCTATATACCTTTAGGTGTGTGTGTACATATGGATGTATGTAGGATGCGGCGATAAAGTAAATTGCAAGCACACGTTTTGCTGGCTCTGTTGACTCTATGAGCACCCTTAGCGCGTGGTTACCACCTTTCTCAGACGTGCGTCCGTCCGTCTGTCGCACCATTTCCCTGTTCGCTTCGCTCGATGCGGCTTACATAATCCCCGACGAGGGAAGGGACCGAGCCCCGAGAGAGGAGAATTCTCAGGGAATCGGCATCGTCGCAGTGCCATTTCAATTATGCATTTCTGCGAAAACCGAAGACAACATCTAGCGCTGACCACGAGCGCCTTTCAAGAGGAAGAGGGGCCACGCGAACATCGTACTTCTCCCTCACTCTCGCTGGACGAGAGAGAAGTCGGCGGGGAGCCGACAATGAAAGCCATAATAATTAAGCGTCAGTCAAATACTCAAAATAGACATTATAAAAACCCATGAAGACAAAGGAGAACGAGACAAGATGGAAATAAATTGGAGGAAATTGTGGTCAAGTGCAGGAAGCCAGTGTACGAATCCGGCGACGACGGCGAACGAGACAGAGCACCGAAAACCACAATGGGATATTTCAAGAAAGTATCTGAAAGTGGATTCGAAAACATAAAGTACCACAGGAAAACCCTCCAATTGAAAGTTTTACCCACAACTATTTCTTCCTTCTTTCGCCTTTTCATTCCATTCGCAATAAAACGAAAGAGTTTCTGTGTCACAAACAAAATAAAAATGAATAGGAAAAAAAAAAAAAACACATAATAACATCGGAATTAGAAAGAGTTCGGAATCTTTCGCACTCCGACAGAGCGAAAAACGAACTCCTCCCTCCCGAGCAGTAAAATTTAAATCGCTCAGGAGCGAAATAAGTATTGCTCGTGAGCCGAATATGAACGACGCGGCTTTTCGCACTCATCTGTCCGACCGCAATCTGGCGACCAGATGTCCTTTCGGAGGTCACGCTTGTGGTCGCATGTAGACGAGGAAGAGAATTCCTTTCGGGCGAATTTCAAGCGAAATTCTTTGAAAATTCCCCTCACAGCCTGCTAAGCACTGTTATCCCATCGTGTGCCAGATTTCGAGAAATCCGTAACCCCAGATTAGTTTGCGAAAATCCATAATCCCGAACGAAAAAGGTGGCAACGACGAGCTGCACCCAAGGCGGCCGGCTCGAAGAAGCAGTGGAGCAAACACGAACCGGGCGAGTGGAAAAAGGGAGTGAGAGAAAGTGGGCAAGTGTTCGTGAGCACGTGATTGGGAGCGAGAGGGGAATGGAAGTAGGTTTCAGTACTCACTCAGGGTAACATTATAAGTCTTCTGCAAATCCACTTGACCTCTCAGCGCACGCAAACGTCTCAGCTTGGACTCCTGAGCCTCGACACGCTCTCGCAGCCGCCGGAGTCGCTCGCCCTCCGCGGTGGCGACCGCGTTCCGAACCTCCTGTGACTTGAGAAAACGCAGTCGTTGCTCCTTGGTGGCCAGCAGTTGGTGTTGGGAGTCGATTTGTTGTTGCTGTCGCAGTGCCATCGCCCTTAATTCGGCTGACGTCAGCCTGCCAGGCACCTGCAAAATTCCAGACAAAAAATCCATTACACTTAATTGCAAGCAATAAAAACATAATGCAAAAAAAAAAAAAAAACATCGCAATTCAAAAAACATTAATCAAAAGAAAACATAATTCTCCAAGAAAAACATAATTCCCCAAAGAAAACCATAATTCCAAACGAAAACTTAAGAACAGCAATCAAGAAAATTAAATGCCCAAAATGGTTTAAATAATCCAAAAAGACCATCTAGCCAAAAATGTCCCTCTTACCCGAAACTTAATAAAACAAAAAAGGAACAAAACATGGAAATTTGCATCTCAAAGTGTTTTTGAACCGAGGATAGGGGAAGGAATGAAGCCTAGGGAGGAAGGGGGGTCGAAAGATCATCCTTCGCTTGGTGGGGACAAAATTAAATTAATAGATCATTGATGTTGTTGTTTGGGGGTGTTGATTCGTGGGATGATGCCGGCGTTATTCGGGATAATGATGTTAAGGTCGCCGCTAATGTTGTTGGTCTGGTTCCGAGTGTGGCGAGCGAGTGTCTTGTGGTGTGGTGTGTCGAAGTGTGGTCTGGTGTGGACGTGCACGTGGTGTCGCAGTGTGGGTGAGATGACACACTTACATTTATCTTCGGCTCCGCCGTCACGACGATGGCGTTCGCCCGCCGCTGGCTGGGGATGACGGCCGGCGGCATTTTCGGCAGGTTCCCGGACACCGGCCGACACACACAAGTCAGCATTTTTCACCCCACCAACAACAACTACAACAACAACTGGAACGATCCTACGGCACGAAACGTTGCGATACGTTACGTTACGACAGACACGTAACAACGAACTCGACGAAGGACTCGACCGAATGGAGATTAGATGGTATTTTTAAGCGTTTTCCTGTAGTGATGTAGTTGTTGTTGTTGTACTGCTAGTTGTTGTTCCTGTTGTTATTGTGGTTGTTATTGTTATTGCTATTGCTATTGCTGTTGTTATTGTTGTGGCTGCTGCTGTTGTATTTATTATGGTATTGTTGTCTTCGATGCTCGATGGTATTGTTCTCTGCTCAACGAGGCGAGAAAATTGGAAAAAATTCAAATTCAAATTTCGTTTTCGTTGTCGTTGTTGTCGTCGTCGTCAACGAAGTCGTCGCTGAAGCTGTTGTTGTTGTTGTCGTTGTCGTTGTTGCGCCCCTCGATTGAATAAAGTTTTTCAATTACGAAAACCCTTGGAATGCGCCCCGACCGCCCACACGCCTCACACGCCCCCCTTTTAAACGCTGTGCCCTGTGGTGGGCGTTGGGCGTGCATGTGAGCGAGTGAGGGGCGAGGGTGAGTGCGAGTGTGTGGGTTTGGGTTTGGTGGTGGAGTTGTTGTCAATGGCAACCGACAACCGACAACAACAAGACAAACAAACAAGAAGAAATCGAGGAAAAAACACAAATAACAAGTGTCTTGTTGTCTTGTTGCTGTTGTTGTTGTCACTGTTATTTTTATTGTTATTATGTAGTTGTTGTCACTCGAGATGTTGTTGTTGTAATTCATGTTATTTTTGTTGTCACTATTAACGTTGCTCTCGCTTTTATTGTTACTTTCGCTGTCTCTGTCGCCGTCGCTCTCTCCGCTGCTGTCTCGCTGTTGTTGTCAATAGCAACAAGCGGTATTGATTTTACCCTTTGATGTCATGTTAGCCACACTCACACACACTCCCGCTCCCGCTCACACACACGCGCGCTGCCACAATCGCGTACGTGCAGAGACAGCTGAACAGACAGTCAGTCGGACCTTTCAAACGACTACACACTGGCACACACACACACGCACCCACAGCCACATGTGATTGACAACACAAACGACCCATCGACCCGGCGTCGCTTGACGGCCGATAGAAAGAGAGGGGGGGGGGGGGGTGTGGGTGCAAGAGGGCAAACGAACGGCTCAAGTTCAAAAGGTCCTTGGAGACTCCTTTGTAGCTAATTATCATACATTATGGATTTTTTGTTGTCGCTGTTGTTTTCGGTGCTAGTGTAAGTGCGAGGTTTGCCGTTGCTCTTGTCGTGTTGTTGTTGTCGCTAGCAATAAAGGACGTTTTACAAATGGCACAGAAAAAACCATCCTTTTGTCACCGTCGTGCCTCCGCCCGGTGTCTCGCTGTGTCTGTGGCGCGGTGTTGGTGTTGGTGTCTGTGTGTGTGTGTATGTGTTGGTGCGTGTGATTGTGTGGGTATTTGTGTGCCTCTGCTAATGGATTTCTGATGTACAGGGTGTCGTCTGTATTTGAAGCCTCATTTAACGCCCGCCGACATTAACGCACCACAGGCCGGAAGGCCCGAAGAAACTCGGGGGCAATAAAGAAAGAGAGAGAAGGAGGGATGGAGTGTGAAAGTGAGAGTGGGAGAGAGAGAGAGAGAGAGAGAGGGGGCGAGCAAATTGCGGTCGAGGCGAAGAAGTTGCTGGGAATGATCGAGTGCTGTGGGCGAAGTGCGAAGGAGCAGGAAAAATTGCGAAAAACTCCGCAGCTGCGGAGAAGGAGTGAAAAGGACTCGGGAGAGAGTCGGAGGGAGGCCAAGTGAGTGGAAGAGGACGACTAAGTGAGTGGAAGAGGAAGAAAGAAAGCCGGCGAACGGCATCGGCATCGGCGTCCTCCGCAAGTCCTCCCACATCGCATCGACATCTGCGATTATCGAGTGTCGTTCCACGAGTCTCCTTCACGTTCGATTTATGGGCTCCTAATTTGCCCCCTCGCCAAATGGAGCCCAGCCCTCGGGGCTGGATTTGTGCAGATCCAAGTGCTCTATTCATGGGCTCGAGTAGGAGGCGGTGACTTCGGAATATATTTTCCAGACAGACATAATCCGGAGACGTCATCGTCGTCATTCGATTTTCACTTATGCAAATGCGACGAATCGTTCGTGTGTCTATTTTTCGTAAATAAAAGTAATAATCTCTTGTTTCCCGGCTGTGGTGCTTTTGGGCCCATGAATTATTTCCCCACATGCGTCCATCTGTCTACGGTAGGGAGTAGGTCAGGCTCGGCGTGAGCCCGAGATAAGGCCATGTATTTGCATACAAGTGTAATCTATAGAACTTCCCACACCTTTAGAAAATCCCATTTCTCTACAAATTTCCACTTCTATACAAATTTCCACACCTTTTTACGAATTCCCACCTCTCTATAAATTCCCACTTCTTTAGAAATGCACAATGCATTCGTAGAACTAAAAACTATCCACGGGGAATTCTAAAATAAAAAAGTTCAACCTCTGTGCTGTGATTCTGTAATGCGTTTTTTATTGTACGATAGTTTTCTATCCGTGTCCGTCCGTTATCGTTTCAACTGAGCGCGGAAGCATGTTTCACGTTCCGTGCCCGCGATCATCGCCAGATTATCTGGGGAGATTGTTTTTATCAGAGCACGCAGTGAGCGAGCGGTTTAAATGCCGTAGTAAACCACATAATAAATGTGTGATGAACAGTGAGAGCGAGCATATGGAGCACATGGAAGATGGAGCTGGTGCTGGCGCCGGAAAAGGGCTGTGGACTGGAAAATTAAGAGGCCGCAAATGAAGATGGAGCAATTGGGACCTCCCCTTGCCACACAGGGAAGTTCATGAAAATGTTAGGGCGATGACGATTGCTCTCGGGGCCCTTAATTCAGGGGATTCCATAGGGGTTCAGGGGTTTGACTCTCCAGGATCCTTCATGCGTTGGCTTTATTTGGCTGGCTGATGGCACTCGGTGTCGTTTGCCCACAATTCGAGTGTTTCGTGACCCTGGTTTTGTGGGCCCACTCCATGTCTTTGGGACCGAAAAAATAATTAAAGCGATCCACTTGAAGCAATTTGAAGGGAAAATATTTGCTTTCGTCTCGCGAAACCGCCCCACATAAACATCGTGTCCTGGCGCGCCCAGCGACCTCCGGCCGCCCTCCGCCCCTCGTTCTCCTCGTTCGCCGGCAGTCGTCGTCGAGCGGTATGCAAATAAGTCGCAGAGCTTTCACATAACATTGCATCTTCATTAATGTTTAACGAAAACAAAGTCATCGAGGTCTCGGCACGTTACACGATGTCAACGACGAGCAAGACAAGGAGGGTGGACGCGGGGGCGACCGGGACGGCGACACGGCGAGCGAGACGAGGGTCGAGAGCGAGACAGGGAGCCGAGCGAGGGAGGGAACACAATCAAGGAGAGCGAAAGTGGGAGTCGGAAGAGCGCGAGGAAACCGACAAATCACAGGCCACTAACGTGGTGACCGCGATGTGTGTGGGAGGGAGAGAGGGAGAAACGAGGAGCGGAGAGAGGGCGAGTGGTTGGTCTTATGGTTCTTGTAGTTCAACATTCATCTGGAGGATACGCGCGCATGCAGCGTGTGATGTCACAAACAGCACGCGGCATGCGGGTCAGACGAACTGAATGACGAATTAACAGGAGCACAAGCAGAGGGACGGAGAGCTGGACGGACAGATGGATGGAGCGACGGACAGACCGAGAGACAGAGGAGACGAACGGACAGACAGCGGGAACGAGGGCTGACAGATTGAAGGAGCACGAAAGCGCTCTAATCGCACAAATTGCACTCATTACAAATCGTTTTACGGCCGAATGCAGAACTCGACCTCGGCCGGCTTGAGGGCTCGGAGGAAAAACAAAGAAGGCAACAAAGGAGCGAACCAAGAAAGGGACGAAGGAAGGAAGCAAGAAGCGACGACGGAACGAAATGGAATTGTAATCGAATGAGCGAAGACAACAAACATCACATCACATCACACGATGTCGCATTAGGTCGCCTGGCATCGCATCGAATCGCACGCTGCGATATTGATTAATATGTCAAAAACAAGCATCGCTCAGATAACGAGACGCCAGCCATTCATCAGTAACCGTGGCCGTCCGTCCGTCCATCGGTCTCTCCGTCCATCTGCGAGATACTCTTGTTGCTTACACAGCTGTTGCACGAAGCGCAAAGATAACGATTTCGTTCTTCTCCTCTTATTTTTTATAAATATTTATTCTCTGTTATTCTTGTCTTCTTGTTTTTCACCGTTTTGCTCTGCTTTGCTTTACTTTGCTTTGCTCAGCGAACAATTCAACAAATGAGCTCGATTTTTCTCCCGTTTCGTGTTTCGATTTTTCGCGTGATTTTTTATTTATTTTTCTCTTTTTTTGTGGTTGTAATTGGTTTTGTTTTTGGAATTGTTGATTTGATTTTGTTTTGATGGTTGTTGCGTATTGCTATAACTGTATCTAACGGATACGAGCTACACTTCCGCCATCCGCAAATTCGCGTCCATTTCGTGCGAAAGTCTAATTCCAACTGAAACGAACTCCTTGTCGTCGTCGTCGTGCTCGTGGTCGTCGTCGGTCTCGGGCTCATCGGCATCGGCGGTGGCGAAGTCGGAGTCGTCGCGCTGTGGTTGTTGTCGGAATTGTTGTTGCTCCATTGTTGTAATTGTTGTTGTTGTTGTTGGAGTCGTGCCGTCGCAGTATCTGCAAGGGGAGCCAATGCGACACGAACGGGTGGCGGTGGCTCAGGGCGGTGGGTGGTGGGTGTTGGGCGGCGGTGCTTGTGGAACTTCAGCTCTTTCACCCACTCCCTTCCTCCCCCTCTCTCCCTAATTCTTTCTCGCTCTCTCCTGTTCTCTCTCTCTCTCGCTCTCTCTCTCGCTCTCTGTCTGCACTTGGTGCGGCTCTTGCGCTGCCGTCAGGGTTGCCGCGTGTACGCAAGTTCGCAATTTAATTGCATTTCAAGTAAATTTGAAATTTTCATCCTCTTGCGACAGTCCAGTCGATGGGGGGTCTTCGGGGGGCCAACGGGGAAGTCTTCGGAGGGCTCGGCTCACCGGGGAGATATTGTGAAGCCAGATGATGAGGACGCCGGGGAGCGGCGCCGGGTCGGTCACCCAGGACGAGCAGGACGAACAGGAACAGGACGATGACAGTTGCTCCCCGCGGAGATTACTCTGAGTATTTAGAGTAATCAACGTTGTAGTTTCTTGTGGTTGTTGTGCCGGCTGTGGTAGTTGCGAGTTGTTGTTGTCATTGTTGTAGCCCTTGTTCTTGTTTTTCCTGTTCTACTTGTCGTTCGAGGCCTTCGCCTTCACGACCCCTCTGCAATCGCCGCCACTCCGCTCGTCCAGCTGTCGTTCGTCCCTCCGTCTGTCGGTCCTTCCTTCTGTCCATCTCTCCATCAACTCCTTGGGCTCTTTATTGCTGTCTTGGCTCCTCGGTCGTTCCCACATTCCCTCCCCATCTCGCCCTCTCATTCTCTTGATCGGCCTTGCGGTGCTGAGGTCTGTCTTTCGCCTGTCTGGCTGTATGTCTGTGTCGCTGTCCGTCTGTCGGTTAGAATGTCAGCACATGCGTCGTGCTCATTGCTATGTTTCAATTAATTTATAAACACGACTGACATTGAACCGCAACACTAGCAAGAGCAAGAGCAAGAGCAACAACAACTACAGCAGCTGCGTACATGGCCAACGTCAACACCATGAATAACAACAACAACAACAACAACAATAACAACAATACCAACGACATGACCAACAACTTGGCCTATAACAACGGCAATGGTTAAAGTTCTTATAATCAGTCGTAACTACATTGGCAGGCGCAGTGACAACAACAACGTTTTGGACTATCAGCCACCACCGGCAACAACAACAATTGGATCATCGACAGTGGCAGTGGGAGAAACAACAACAATGACAACAACGACTATTAGAACTACCAACACAGACGCGAACAAACACACCAACCAGTGCAATAACAAGCGAACAATTAATGTAAACAACCCGTGGAGAACCAATTAAAAATGCGTAGACAGCAACAACAACAACAACTTCAATGAGTGCAAAAACAGTATCAACATCAAACACCCCGCGGACCCCATGCAGTTTCTCCCATGGTGCGCGGCTCATCCTTTGGCCTTGGAACAGGAGCGACTTTTTTTTTTTTTTTTTTTTTTCATTTCGCATGCATTTCTTCCTCTTCACCCTTTTATCCAGCTCATGGTTGTGATGGGCAGATGAGAGTTCTCTCATTGTGTCCTTCCCTCCATCCTGTGAAGCCTTCGTGGACGGACTTATTTATAATCATCCCCTGGACAGCCCTTAGTTGAAAATAAACTCTCAGATTCCCCGGAATTCCAAATTTTGCCATTCTATTCGAAAATATTCCTCACCCTTTATTAAAATGGGGAGTAAAATTTTATCACATCATGAAATTCTTTTTTTATATTTTTGTGACTGTTGGAATTCTCTGGTTTTTCCCACGTCTTGAAATTATTTAATGTATTGTATCTTCATATATGTATTACTTACAATTTCTTCCAAGTTGTTCGACGGCTCCTTCATTCCATGTCGTGAAATATCTGCAAAGAGACGAGTGAAAAAACCTTTCATTAACTTGAAGTTTTCTTTCAAATTTCGATTCGAATGGAATTTTGAATATCAGCGTAAATTTCCAACCCCTGTTTGTTCAATGTCTTAGAAAATATTGCGAAATTATTGTGGAGCGACCGGAAGCTTTTATCGCTGGCGCTTCCTGTTGTTCACATCGCCAGAGGATGCAATTTTTGGCCATTCCCGACTGAGAGTCGACCTTCCTCCTCCCGAGTTTGAGGGCCGCAGAACTAGCGAATAACGAGGGAGCTGGAGGCTGGGGCTGCAGAAGCGGCCCCTGAAGAGGGTGTCGAAGTTGCGAGATAAAAGTTCGCAGCTCTTGAAAGGAGCATTTCGGGGCTCCTCATCAGACTGGAGGGTCCGACCTCCAGGTCTATGCGACTATAAAATTCTTCAAAGTTTAGAATTAGTAATCCCCCCCCCCCCCCCCTCAGTGCCCCGGCATCCCTTCGCTCGTCCCCAGCGACTTCGCGCTGATGATCCTCATCACATGACGTCAATCTCTTTTATCATCGCGGCGGAAGGTCAACCTCTCCTCTGCATGATGGATGATTTCCTTGACTTCAACTCGATTAAAGTTCTCCAAAAAGGGAGATGATAGCGAGAGCAGCGAGTGGAGCAGAGGGAGAAGACTCTGAAGGGATCCAGCGAGAGAGAGAGAGAGAGAGAGCGAGAGGGGCGAAGTGGAGAGACTGGGAACGTGGCATATTTTCATCTCCTGGTGAAAGGAATTTCGGAGAAGCGGAGAGCGATTGCGAGAGAGGTCAGGAGGGACCGACGAAGAGAGGGAGGGAGGGAAAGCCAGAGAGACCCATTGATAGAGCGGGGCAGAGCGAGATGGAGAGTGTTTGTGTTTTCGCCACGTCCTTCACGTTCCACGGCACGGTTCGGTGAAGTCGTAAAGAATATCCTTAACTATTAGACGGCACGACAGGGACATTTTTGAGTTATGAATGCGAGTACTTATATCGAGGTAGTCGCATCCGCACACACACACACTCATGCCCGAATATTCGCATGGAGTGGTTTTTGACCTGAATTGTATGGCAGCCATATTTGTGGCTGTTACGCATTTTCCGCTTTATGACTCAATAAAACCATATGAAGCAGGTCAGTGGCGCTGCCCCGGATTCGGAGGGCCCTGGGCCTGAGTCGGCCTGATCCGCCGCGGGCCGCTGCACGGCAAAGAGGCCGTGAACTAGCCGAGGCGAAGGACAATGGGCAGCCATAGAGAGCGGGACGGACAGACGGACAGTGGCCTCTGACCCTGGCAGGAAGGTCCATAAATCTTGCGAATGATGAGTGCGTTGGACGAGTCGCCGCCGTCCGTCCTTCCGTCGTCGGTCCTCCCTAATGGAGATTTAATTCGAAAATTTGAAATTTACGACCGAAATTCCACGACTAATCGGGAGGAGGAGCGAAGGACGCGGGAAGGACTCGAGTGAGAGCGAGTGGAAATCACCAAGTCGTGCGGTAGACAAAGAGGTGGCGAGAAGTCAGAACCGATTCGAGCCAAAATAAATTCCTCGAAACTAATTCCTGCTTATGTAGACGGTTGGAAGTCGACTCGGGATGCGTTCATTGATACTGCTCACTAATACTGCACCTTATGATCCCTAATGGGCATAAAGCATTGGCCCCACACACATACACATACAGGACTCTCATCACCCTGCTATTATCTATTTCCTTTGAAACTCTCCACCGAAAAACGGGTGTGTGTGGGAGAGAGAAAAAGGTCGGGTTGGGTCGTGTCGGGTCGAAAGTGGAGGCAGTCGTAGGCTAACAAAGCATTAGAAAATCCTTTCAATTCATTTCGTTTCATTTTCCGCCTCCCCTCCAAGCCCTCGCTGTGTGCGACGCACTCTGTTGCTTTCTCACTCTCAAGCGGGGCCACCTGACGATGAGGAGGAGAGAGGGGTAGAGAAGGGGAGGAGGAAAGGTAGAAAGAGGAAAGGTAAACAGAGCGAAAGTCGTAAAAATAATGGCAGGACATTTCATAAATTTCGCCGCCTCCTCTCCGCGCCCGCCAGGCCGCCCAGGATAACGTATGCCCGAGATAAATCCTTTATGTGTTTGGCGGCCCATCACGATGACGACGTCGACACAGAAGCCGATGCCGCCACCGATGCTGCCGCCGCTGATGATGAAGATGCAGATGCCGATGATTACGACGAAGGGGTGATGAAGGGTGCGACAAGGATCGCACGTCACGTCCTTGCATTCAATTTGAGACTTTTATTCCGACTTTTGCTTCCCCAGAGCCAGTCAGACAGGGGGAGAGAAAGACGGACAGCTAGCGCTACGGACAGTGGACAGACGTCACACAAGCCAAGGGCTCCGGACTCCGGGCTCCGGGATGCTGGCGTCGGTCGTCGGCCAATTTAATGCCTGGGATTATGGCAGCTTAGGGACCTCGGCCGCCCCTCGATTCCCCAAGGAATAGACCTTGTTTTCGTGTTGTTGTTGCCCTTGTTGTTGTTACTGACAGCAACTTGTTGCCGAGCGTGGGAGCCGAAACGAAATTTTCGGCAGAACCGAACGAATCAACGGGCAAACGAGTCGAGAAGAAAAATCTCTCGCAAATGGGACCGATTCGGGAAAATCAATCAAACGGTCACAGGGGGCGGGTCCTGGAGAGGGGGAAGAGAAAGGCGGAGGGGTGGGGGGGTCGGTTGTTGGGAATCCAGGCTCCCGGTGCTTCGCATGTCGCCGTTTTAATCGAGGCGAGCGCGGCTTCCTGTCGTCGACAACGGCAGCCAACGGTTTCGATTCATCGATGGGGCGAGCGATCGATCGATTTAACGGACGACATCGTTGGCCGACCTTCCCGATCGGCGTCATCCTGTCAGTCGAGTTTGCGGAGTGACGCCAAACGTCCCATGTGCCCCGTCCCTCGCCCACCAGGGACGACCGACGGGCCGCCGTGAGGAAGTCGTGTCGTTGCCGTGAATATAGTAATTTCCCATAAACGCCGCGATGTCGGGCGATCGTCGGAAATTATACAGCGCACGCTCACTCGATGGCTCGATGGCGCGACGGCCGTGCAGAAATGTAAGCACAATAAAATGCCCACCGTACAATGCGAGCGAAACAATGTGCTCAAGTTACGGGTACAGATGCAACTGCATCTGGTGTGCCGATGCCGAGCCGATGCATTTTTATTATTCCGCCGTGTGGCTGGAGGAAGGAAACTCGATCGATCCACCGATTTGTGATCGATCGCGAATCACGGCAGCCGTCGTCGCTGTCGCCATCGTTGTCCCAGGCATTTTCACCACGCGACCGGGGACTCTCACCACGTGGTGGGCATTCCAGACCTCGATGGTTGACTCTCTGTGTCTATTCGTTCAGAATAAACCAACAACAACAACAACTTGATAGCAACAACAACGAGACATGGTAAGCAAAAAATACCAGACATGAAGAAAAAATGACAGTAAAAAGAACAAAAATAACGAGAGGCATGACAACAACAACAACAACAACGACGACGACTACAAGGTAACACAACAACTAGGAGAGAAGAACAAGCAGAAGAGAACAACAACAACAGGAATCACAAGAGAATAACAACAGTACCAGCAATCACAAGAGCAATACCAACAGGAACAACCAGAAGACAACTACAATGAAGTATAAACTGCCACAATAACAACAACAACAAACAACAACAACAACGAAGAACAACTCGAAATATCAGTAGGAAGCTCTCGTCGCCCCATCATCCCCTCCCCTCGTCTCACGGGACCACGGGGAAATCGAGATACTTTTCGCTTTTGAATTTCGACTCGAGTGAGCCGAGCCCAAAAATTCCCAAACCAAATTCACTCCCCATTCTGGGCACACCCCCTGCCCCCTTCCCCTCCTCAACCCACAGCCGCAGCCTCTGGCGAAAAAATACGAAGAAAACTACAGCAACAACGAGTGGTGGTCGTGGTGAAAAATGCAGTGTGGAGAAAACGTGTTACTGACCTCACATTACAGCCAGGCTAACTTGTTGTAGTTGTTGATATTTTGTATATTTTTATTGCTGTTGAGTATTGCTGTTGTTATTGTTGTTGTAGTTGTTCTGGTCCGCTCACCGCCGAAGAGACACTTGAATTTATCGTCCGCGGCGTCCGTGATTCACGCGAGTATCCCGCGGATGCACCTGTTGATCTCGCTTGCGCCCGATGCGGTCCGACCGACCGAGCAATCAATCGATTGATGGAGGGAGGGTCCGCCGTCCCTCGGCTCGATCGGGTTCAATCGACGCGCGTGGTTCGCCTTTCGACGTCGATTCCGGCGTCGGAAGAGACAAAACAATACAAATTCGCGCCTGGAATGCGGCGACGATGACGCGTTGTTCCCTTTGTTGTTGTTTTTTGAGTTTATTTTGAACCGATAGGGTGGGGGGAGGGGGTGCGGCCACCACTCGCTCGCTCACTCGACTCTCAACCACGACCGCGCCGCGCCGCGTTACAGCGAAGAATGCGGCGACGCTGCCTCGGCCGCCGCCGATGCCGTCGTCGTCGCCGCGCCGCGCCGCTGACGAAAACCGGAATTCGATAACAAAACGGAGCGACGACGGTTTCGAATCAATTCGAATGGCTGGGAATGGAATGGAATGAAGCCGTCGGTTGGTCGCTCTTTCTCAGCCAGCTCCCTCTCCCTCTCTCTCGCTTACTCACTCTGCTCCGCTCACTGGTCTCTCGCTCTCCCTCGTTTATCAGCCACTCGCTCGCTACTCGTCCGTCCGTCCGTGGTCCGATCGTTCATTCAGCGAAAGACCCGCTGGGGACGAGCCTAATGTTGGCTCGACGGCGACGACGACCACGGCTGTCCGTCCGTCCACACGTCGGTATGCGCGTCTGTCCGTGGGCTGCTTTTGGCAATCGCTGGCTCGACTCAGATGCCGCGCATTGCTGCGGTTCCACTCGAAACCCGACTCGACGCGACGCGACTCGGCTCGACTCGATCCGACTCTGACTTGGACACGGCGGCCCCGTCGACAAGGCTGGCGGCGTCGCCAACGAACGCGATAATGACGACGGTGATGATGACGGCTATGGAGACGGCGACGCTACGCTTGATTTCTTTCCTCGGTCTGTGCGTTTCACGGCCTGGCTGGACGGACGGCTCGCTGGTGCCCGATCGATCGATGGATGGCTCCTCCGATCGGTTGGCGGTCGCTCGATATTTGTCGCGATCGGACCCCGCTCTCGTTCTCGCTCTAATTCCAGATCTCGCCTCACGTCTTGCGCCTCTCACTCGCACGCACTCGCACTCGCGAACGCACCGAGCACAGAAAAAAATGTATGAAAATTTTTCTCTTCGCAATCACGTTTGAGCAGTGGATTTTTTCTTATTCCTATTTCATTTGGTTTTTTCTTTCAATTGTTGAGATTAAATTTCACATCAATGGATAACTCAATGGTGGCTCACTTTTTTCTTTTTGGTCGGTTGACACTGTCGCTGTGTTGTTGTTTTTGTTGGTGTCACAAAACTCTCGCTCCCTGCTTTGGGAATTTCTGGGACTTCTTCGCTGAATTATTTCAACTGTATTTCACTTGATCGTATTTTTCGGAATTCACTTCACTTTTCGGATATTCTTTTTCACTTAAATTCTTCTCTTTTCTCGGCTTCTTCGGATGAAACAGATCAGCACAGAAAGAATTGCGTTCGTTCGCGTCGGGCGGTGGAGAAACACGTCTGCAGACAGTTAAATTCGCTGAAAAACTATTTCAAGCCGAACTCACCACGGCTTTTCTTCGTTCGGTTTCATCTCGTCTTCGGCGACCGTTGTCATCGGTCATCTCCTTCCCACTCACGCTCGCACCCGCGGTCGTTGATTCGATCCACGGATCATCGACTGGGTTTTACCTACACTCGTCACCTGGATCCGTTCGGGCGAGAGAGCGAGCGAGAGCACTAGAGCATTGGCAAAATGGTGTTAGTGCTGTGGACGTCTGCCGGTCTTGCGTCTATCGCGATCCTTTTCGGTCGCACGGCGGTTCCAGTGAAACCTGCGATTAGGATTTTCCATGATGGCCGCGACGTCTGGCGGCCGGTGAGCGCCAAAGCCGGACTCAACGTCGTTCGAATTGAGGGACAAAAAACTCGAGAATGCAAAATCGCGCTTGGAAATTAAACCGTTCTTCCGTTTTCATCGTTTAAATAATCTATAAATAAATCTATATATGTCGTAATATTTAAATGTTTCGTATATTTTCTCACAAGTGAGAAATGTAGACCTTTCAGTTGGATTTGAAATTTTGATCCCGTCGGTTGCGGTTCTAACGAAAGCACAACGAGTTCAACCAACGAGCTAAAAAACAGAGAAAAAAAAAATGTATGAAAAACAGGGAAGTCCAACGAGATGGTCTTTGTAGTTTGCACAGTTTTAAAGGCACTGTGGTGAACACAAGATTCTTAGCCATGACTCGAACCGTGCGAGGAATTTTTGCGTCAACTCGGTTGAGGGAAAAAAAAGAAAAAATGTCGAATTGAATGAACCAAAAAATGTAATTGAAAAGTTAAGCAGAAAATTACTGTTAATGAAATTTTCACATTATGGATTTGGGAATTAATTTCAAATGCGGTTTAAATGTTTTACGACTTTCTGCTTCAGCGCACGTTCACGACGAACGAGAGTTCGGTTTAAATGGAATTGCAACAACAACAACTACAACAACTCTTTTGGGAGTCTTTTAAAACAGACATAAATTTTGCGACAAACGTTGAACGTTGAACACACACACACACACACACTTATAGAACTTACTCATATACACACAAACTCACTCATACACTTGTAAGAAGTTGCGGTCGCTGAGCCAAGATGCTCGAAATCACTTCGCACAGTCACACAAACAACACTCATCAAGCGCGCACACACACTGCCACGCACGAAACGGATGCGGAAATGCGCCATAAACATTTAACGGCCGTGACGCGACGAGACGCGACATCGGCGACGGCCGCTCTTTCAAGTGAAGCCGGCCGAAAAATCCTCTCGCAAAAAAAATCCTCTCCTCGCGCAGCCACCGCGCCATCGACAGCCCCATTGACGAACAGGAACAGAAAGGGAGACGGAGCGACAGACGAATGGAAAGGGCATGAGAGAGAGAGAGAGAGAGGAAGAGAGGGAAGCAGATTCAGGTCTCGGTCCTACGAAACGCGGCCCGGACCCTGGCTATCAAGGCCACGGTGTGCGTCGCTCTCTCGAGAAGTGGCGCGGTGGGCGCGAAGCGGCAGCTCCAGAAGAGGATCCGGCGATTCACAAAAATAAAACCAAAGAATCGGAGAGTCGGCGCCACTGGAGCGGATCCGCGGCCGAAGGGACGGTGAGGGGCAGAGGAGAAGGGCGAGGGTGGTGGGCGTGGTACGCTGGGGAGTGGGCGAGAAGAGTTTGGGCGGAAATCGTGAAAACCTGTTGATTGAATTTTATGAGATGCGAAAACGGAAAAAGAAAGGGACAAACGCGCCGCAGAGGGACGAGAGGAGAGTAGGACGTAGGAAGAGAAGGAGACGAGGGAAGGGGAGGAAGAAAGAGAAAAAAACAAGGCGATAAACCATTTATTGGCAACATTGGCTCCACGCACGGATTCCTGCGCGAAGATGTAAAAGATTCGGGGATCTTTTCGCGCACAAAATTTTCTTTACATTTTTATGTTCTCTCGAGATAAGCCAGAAGTAAAGATGTTAGAAGTGAAGAAAGCCCACCCTTTCTTCAGGGGCGGAGCGGGGAGAGGAAAATTAGCCACAAGTCGTGTGAGATGGAGGGAGAAGACATTACATTACACACATTACATTACAAAAATTATATATTAATTATCATTGCAAAGTAAAAAATAAAAATAATGAATAAAAAAATAAATTAAATTGCTATTTATAGAAACAAATACAAAAAAAAAATAATAAATCAAACAAAGCGAAAATAAATAATTAAATAATTAATATAAAAAAATAAATAAAATGACGAAAAAAATATTTAAATTAATCATTATGATCAAAATATAAAAATAAGGACATAAATAATATAAATCAAATTATTAATGAAACGATGCGAAAATATTTAATAAAACCAAATAATACAATTAAAATATAGAATTAAAAACATAAAATTATAAATAGGAAATGAAAAATAAATGGAATATATTATTACTCAAATAGTGCAAAAATAATTGGGTCCCCGATTTTTTCAAAATTTCGATTTTCCTCGCCAGCACTCACCTCATGTTCACAAAAATACCTACTACTAAAATACATCTACAGGATAAACGACAACAGTTAGAGCAGCCAATGTATGCAAAATCAATGTTTAATTTTTTGGGTATTTCGCGATTTTGGGGTCTCATTCCCGATCGTCTCCTGGCCAAAGTTAAAGCCGGAATGTCATGAAACTCTAGGACTACGTAGGGGAAGAGGTCCTCTTTCAGATAGCCAAAAAGCTCCTCTCTATCTTGCCTGAAACGGCTGCAATCACGAAAAAAAGTTTGAAAAACTTTAAACCGCTCTACAGGCTAAACTACGGCAGTTAGAGTGGTCAAACTTGAACGGGAAAAATTTTCAAATTTTCGTTTTCCTCGCCAGCACTCACCAAATGTTCACAAAACCTCCTTTATAGTACTCTACAGGCCAAACGCCAACAGCTAGAGCAGCCAAAGTATGCAAAATCAATGTTTAATTTTTTGGGTATTTCGCGATTTTGGGGTCTCATTCCCGATCGTCTCCTGGCCAAAGTTAAAGCCGGAATCCCATGAAACTCTAGGACTACGTAGGGGAAGAGGTCCTCTTTCAGATAGCCAAAAAGCTCCTCTCTATCTTGCCTGAAACGGCTGCAATCACGAAAAAAAGTTTGAAAAACTTTAAACCGCTCTACAGGCTAAACTACGGCAGTTAGAGTGGTCAAACTTGAACGGGAAAATTTTCAAATTTTCGTTTTCTTCGCCAGCACTCACCGAATGTTCACAAAACCTCCTTTATAGTACTCTACAGGCCAAACGCCAACAGCTAGAGCAGCCAAAGTATGCAAAATCAATGTTTAATTTTTTGGGTACTTCGCGATTTTGGGGTCTCATTCCCGATCGTCTCCTGGCCAAAGTTAAAGCCGGAATCCCATGAAACTCTAGGACTACGTAGGGGAAGAGGTCCTCTTTCAGATAGCCAAAAAGCTCCTCTCTATCTTGCCTGAAACGGCTGCAATCACGAAAAAAAGTTTGAAAAACTTTAAACCGCTCTACAGGCTAAACTACGGCAGTTAGAGTGGTCAAACTTGAACGGGAAAAATTTTCAAATTTTCTTTTTCCTCGCCAGCACTCACCAAATGTTCACAAAACCTCCTTTATAGTACTCTACAGGCCAAACGCCAACAGCTAGAGTAGCCAAAGTATGCAAAATCAATGTTTAATTTTTTGGGTATTTCGCGATTTTGGGGTCTCATTCCCGATCGTCTCCTGGCCAAAGTTAAAGCCGGAATCCTATGAAACTCTAGGACTACGTAGGGGAAGAGGTCCTCTTTCAGATAGCCAAAAAGCTCCTCTCTATCTTGCCTGAAACGGCTGCAATCACGAAAAAAAGTTTGAAAAACTTTAAACCGCTCTACAGGCTAAACTACGGCAGTTAGAGTGGTCAAACTTGAACGGGAAAAATTTTAAAATTTTCGTTTTCCTCGCCAGCACTCACCAAATTCACAAAACCTCCTTTATAGTACTCTACAGGCCAAACGCCAACAGCTAGAGCAGCTAAAGTATGCAAAATCAATGTTTAATTTTTTGGGTATTTCGCGATTTTGGGGTCTCATTCCCGATCGTCTCCTGGCCAAAGTTAAAGCCGGAATCCTATGAAACTCTAGGATTACGTAGGGGAAGAGGTCCTCTTTCAGATAGCCAAAAAGCTCCTCTCTATCTTGCCTGAAACGGCTGCAATCACGAAAAAAAGTTTGAAAAACTTTAAACCGCTCTACAGGCTAAACTACGGCAGTTAGACTGGTCAAACTTGAACGGGAAAAATTTTCAAATTTTCGTTTTCCTCGCCAGCACTCACCAAATGATCACAAAACCTCCTTTATAGTACTCTACAGGCCAAACGCCAACAGCTAGAGCAGCCAAAGTATGCAAAATCAATGTTTAATTTTTTGGGTATTTCGCGATTTTGGGGTCTCATTCCCGATCGTCTCCTGGCCAAAGTTAAAGCCGGAATCCTATGAAACTCTAGGACTACGTAGGGGAAGAGGTCCTCTTTCAGATAGCCAAAAAGCTCCTCTCTATCTTGCCTGAAACGGCTGCAATCACGAAAAAAAGTTTGAAAAACTTTAAACCGCTCTACAGGCTAAACTACGGCAGTTAGAGTGTTAAAACTAGAACGGGAAAAATTTTCAAATTTTCGTTTTCCTCGCCAGCACTCACCAAATGTTCACAAAACCTCCTTTATAGTACTCTACAGGCCAAACGCCAACAGCTAGAGCAGCCAAAGTATGCAAAATCAATGTTTAATTTTTTGGGTATTTCGCGATTTTGGGGTCTCATTCCCGATCGTCTCCTGGCCAAAGTTAAAGCCGGAATCTCATGAAACTCTAGGACTACGTAGGGGAAGAGGTCCTCTTTCAGATAGCCAAAAAGCTCCTCTCTATCTTGCCTGAAACGGCTGCAATCACGAAAAAAAGTTTGAAAAACTTTAAACCGCTCTACAGGCTAAACTACGGCAGTTAGAGTGGTCAAACTTGAACGGGAAAAATTTTCAAATTTTCGTTTTCCTCGCCAGCACTCACCAAATGTTCACAAAACCTCCTTTATAGTACTCTACAGGCCAAACGCCAACAGCTAGAGCAGCTAAAGTATGCAAAATCAATGTTTAATTTTTTGGGTATTTCGCGATTTTGGGGTCTCATTCCCGATCGTCTCCTGGCCAAAGTTAAAGCCGGAATCCTATGAAACTCTAGGATTACGTAGGGGAAGAGGTCCTCTTTCAGATAGCCAAAAAGCTCCTCTCTATCTTGCCTGAAACGGCTGCAATCACGAAAAAAAGTTTGAAAAACTTTAAACCGCTCTACAGGCTAAACTACGGCAGTTAGACTGGTCAAACTTGAACGGGAAAAATTTTCAAATTTTCGTTTTCCTCGCCAGCACTCACCAAATGATCACAAAACCTCCTTTATAGTACTCTACAGGCCAAACGCCAACAGCTAGAGCAGCCAAAGTATGCAAAATCAATGTTTAATTTTTTGGGTATTTCGCGATTTTGGGGTCTCATTCCCGATCGTCTCCTGGCCAAAGTTAAAGCCGGAATCCTATGAAACTCTAGGACTACGTAGGGGAAGAGGTCCTCTTTCAGATAGCCAAAAAGCTCCTCTCTATCTTGCCTGAAACGGCTGCAATCACGAAAAAAAGTTTGAAAAACTTTAAACCGCTCTACAGGCTAAACTACGGCAGTTAGAGTGTTAAAACTAGAACGGGAAAAATTTTCAAATTTTCGTTTTCCTCGCCAGCACTCACCAAATGTTCACAAAACCTCCTTTATAGTACTCTACAGGCCAAACGCCAACAGCTAGAGCAGCCAAAGTATGCAAAATCAATGTTTAATTTTTTGGGTATTTCGCGATTTTGGGGTCTCATTCCCGATCGTCTCCTGGCCAAAGTTAAAGCCGGAATCTCATGAAACTCTAGGACTACGTAGGGGAAGAGGTCCTCTTTCAGATAGCCAAAAAGCTCCTCTCTATCTTGCCTGAAACGGCTGCAATCACGAAAAAAAGTTTGAAAAACTTTAAACCGCTCTACAGGCTAAACTACGGCAGTTAGAGTGGTCAAACTTGAACGGGAAAAATTTTCAAATTTTCGTTTTCCTCGCCAGCACTCACCAAATGTTCACAAAACCTCCTTTATAGTACTCTACAGGCCAAACGCCAACAGCTAGAGCAGCCAAAGTATGCAAAATCAATGTTTAATTTTTTGGGTATTTCGCGATTTTGGGGTCTCATTCCCGATCGTCTCCTGGCCAAAGTTAAAGCCGGAATCTCATGAAACTCTAGGACTACGTAGGGGAAGAGGTCATCTTTCAGATAGCCAAAAACGCTCCTCTCTATCTTGCCTGAAACGGCTGCAATCACGAAAAAAAGTTTGAAAAACTTTAAACCGCTCTACAGGCTAAACTACGGCAGTTAGAGTGGTCAAACTTGAACGGAAAAATTTTCAAATTTTCGTTTTCCTCGCCAGCACTCACCAAATGTTCACAAAACCTCCTTTATAGTACTCTACAGGCCAAATGACAACAATTAGAGCAGCCAAAGTATGCAAAATCAATGTTTAATTTTTTGGGTATTTCGCGATTTTGGGGTCTCATTCCCGATCGTCTCCTGGCCAAAGTTAAAGCCGGATTCTCATGAAACTCTAGGACTACGTAGGGGAAGAGGTCCTCTTTCAGATAGCCAAAAAGCTCCTCTCTATCTTGCCTGAAACGGCTGCAATCACGAAAAAAAGTTTGAAAAACTTTAAACCGCTCTACAGGCTAAACTACGGCAGTTAGAGTGGTCAAACTTGAACGGGAAAAATTTTCAAATTTTCGTTTTCCTCGCCAGCACTCACCAAATGTTCACAAAACCTCCTTTATAGTACTCTACAGGCCAAACGCCAACAGCTAGAGCAGCCAAAGTATGCAAAATCAATGTTTAATTTTTTGGGTATTTCGCGATTTTGGGGTCTCATTCCCGATCGTCTCCTGGCCAAAGTTAAAGCCGGAATCTCATGAAACTCTAGGACTACGTAGGGGAAGAGGTCCTCTTTCAGATAGCCAAAAAGCTCCTCTCTATCTTGCCTGAAACGGCTGCAATCACGAAAAAAAGTTTGAAAAACTTTAAACCGCTCTACAGGCTAAACTACGGCAGTTAGAGTGGTCAAACTTGAACGGGAAAAATTTTCAAATTTTCGTTTTCCTCGCCAGCATTCACCAAATGTTCACAAAACCTCCTTTATAGTACTCTACAGGCCAAACGCCAACAGCTAGAGCAGCCAAAGTATGCAAAATCAATGTTTAATTTTTTGGGTATTTCGCGATTTTGGGGTCTCATTCCCGATCGTCTCCTGGCCAAAGTTAAAGCCGGAATCTCATGAAACTCTAGGACTACGTAGGGGAAGAGGTCCTCTTTCAGATAGCCAAAAAGCTCCTCTCTATCTTGCCTGAAACGGCTGCAATCACGAAAAAAAGTTTGAAAAACTTTAAACCGCTCTACAGGCTAAACTACGGCAGTTAGAGTGGTCAAACTTGAACGGGAAAAATTTTCAAATTTTCGTTTTCCTCGCCAGCACTCACCAAATGTTCACAAAACCTCCTTTATAGTACTCTACAGGCCAAACGCCAACAGCTAGAGCAGCCAAAGTATGCAAAATCAATGTTTAATTTTTTGGGTATTTCGCGATTTTGGGGTCTCATTCCCGATCGTCTCCTGGCCAAAGTTAAAGCCGGAATCTCATGAAACTCTAGGACTACGTAGGGGAAGAGGTCATCTTTCAGATAGCCAAAAAGCTCCTCTCTATTTTGCCTGAAACGGCTGCAATCACGAAAAAAAGTTTGAAAAACTTTAAACCGCTCTACAGGCTAAACTACGGCAGTTAGAGTGGTCAAACTTGAACGGGAAAAATTTTCAAATTTTCGTTTTCCTCGCCAGCACTCACCAAATGTTCACAAAACCTCCTTTATAGTACTCTACAGGCCAAACGCCAACAGCTAGAGCAGCCAAAGTATGCAAAATCAATGTTTAATTTTTTGGGTATTTCGCGATTTTGGGGTCTCATTCCCGATCGTCTCCTGGCCAAAGTTAAAGCCGGAATCTCATGAAACTCTAGGACTACGTAGGGGAAGAGGTCCTCTTTCAGATAGCCAAAAAGCTCCTCTCTATCTTGCCTGAAACGGCTGCAATCACGAAAAAAAGTTTGAAAAACTTTAAACCGCTCTACAGGCTAAACTACGGCAGTTAGAGTGGTCAAACTTGAACGGGAAAAATTTTCAAATTTTCGTTTTCCTCGCCAGCACTCACCAAATGTTCACAAAACCTCCTTTATAGTACTCTACAGGCCAAACGCCAACAGCTAGAGCAGCCAAAGTATGCAAAATCAATGTTTAATTTTTTGGGTATTTCGCGATTTTGGGGTCTCATTCCCGATCGTCTCCTGGCCAAAGTTAAAGCCGGAATCTCATGAAACTCTAGGACTACGTAGGGGAAGAGGTCATCTTTCAGATAGCCAAAAAGCTCCTCTCTATCTTGCCTGAAACGGCTGCAATCACGAAAAAAAGTTTGAAAAACTTTAAACCGCTCTACAGGCTAAACTACGGCAGTTAGAGTGGTCAAACTTGAACGGGAAAAATTTTCAAATTTTCGTTTTCCTCGCCAGCACTCACCAAATGTTCACAAAACCTCCTTTATAGTACTCTACAGGCCAAACGCCAACAGCTAGAGCAGCCAAAGTATGCAAAATCAATGTTTAATTTTTTGGGTATTTCGCGATTTTGGGGTCTCATTCCCGATCGTCTCCTGGCCAAAGTTAAAGCCGGAATCTCATGAAACTCTAGGACTACGTAGGGGAAGAGGTCCTCTTTCAGATAGCCAAAAAGCTCCTCTCTATCTTGCCTGAAACGGCTGCAATCACGAAAAAAAGTTTGAAAAACTTTAAACCGCTCTACAGGCTAAACTACGGCAGTTAGAGTGGTCAAACTTGAACGGGAAAAATTTTCAAATTTTCGTTTTCCTCGCCAGCACTCACCAAATGTTCACAAAACCTCCTTTATAGTACTCTACAGGCCAAATGACAACAATTAGAGCAGCCAAAGTATGCAAAATCAATGTTTAATTTTTTGGGTATTTCGCGATTTTGGGGTCTCATTCCCGATCGTCTCCTGGCCAAAGTTAAAGCCGGAATCTCATGAAACTCTAGGACTACGTAGGGGAAGAGGTCATCTTTCAGATAGCCAAAAAGCTCCTCTCTATCTTGCCTGAAACGGCTGCAATCACGAAAAAAAGTTTGGAAAAATTTTCAAATTTTCGTTTTCCTCGCCAGCACTCACCAAATGTTCACAAAACCTCCTTTATAGTACTCTACAGGCCAAACGCCAACAGCTGGAGCAGCCAAAGTATGCAAAATCAATGTTTAATTTTTTGGGTATTTCGCGATTTTGGGGTCTCATTCCCGATCGTCTCATGGCCAAAGTTAAAGCCGGAATCTCATGAAACTCTAGGACTACGTAGGGGAAGAGGTCATCTTTCAGATAGCCAAAAAGCTCCTCTCTATCTTGCCTGAAACGGCTGCAATCACGAAAAAAAGTTTGAAAAACTTTAAACCGCTCTACAGGCTAAACTACGGCAGTTAGAGTGGTCAAACTTGAACGGGAAAAATTTTCAAATTTTCGTTTTCCTCGCCAGCACTCACCAAATGTTCACAAAACCTCCTTTATAGTACTCTACAGGCCAAACGCCAACAGCTAGAGCAGCCAAAGTATGCAAAATCAATGTTTAATTTTTTGGGTATTTCGCGATTTTGGGGTCTCATTCCCGATCGTCTCCTGGCCAAAGTTAAAGCCGGAATCTCATGAAACTCTAGGACTACGTAGGGGAAGAGGTCCTCTTTCAGATAGCCAAAAAGCTCCTCTCTATCTTGCCTGAAACGGCTGCAATCACGAAAAAAAGTTTGAAAAACTTTAAACCGCTCTACAGGCTAAACTACGGCAGTTAGAGTGGTCAAACTTGAACGGGAAAAATTTTCAAATTTTCGTTTTCCTCGCCAGCACTCACCAAATGTTCACAAAACCTCCTCTACAGGCTAAACTACGGCAGTTAGAGTGGTCAAACTTGAACGGGAAAAATTTTCAAATTTTCGTTTTCCTCGCCAGCACTCACCAAATGTTCACAAAACCTCCTTTATAGTACTCTACAGGCCAAACGCCAACAGCTAGAGCAGCCAAAGTATGCAAAATCAATGTTTAATTTTTTGGGTATTTCGCGATTTTGGGGTCTCATTCCCGATCGTCTCCTGGCCAAAGTTAAAGCCGGAATCTCATGAAACTCTAGGACTACGTAGGGGAAGAGGTCATCTTTCAGATAGCCAAAAAGCTCCTCTCTATCTTGCCTGAAACGGCTGCAATCACGAAAAAAAGTTTGAAAAACTTTAAACCGCTCTACAGGCTAAACTACGGCAGTTAGAGTGGTCAAACTTGAATGGGAAAAATTTTCAAATTTTCGTTTTCCTCGCCAGCACTCACCAAATGTTCACAAAACCTCCTTTATAGTACTCTACAGGCCAAACGCCAACAGCTAGAGCAGCCAAAGTATGCAAAATCAATGTTTAATTTTTTGGGTATTTCGCGATTTTGGGGTCTCATTCCCGATCGTCTCCTGGCCAAAGTTAAAGCCGGAATCTCATGAAACTCTAGGACTACGTAGGGGAAGAGGTCATCTTTCAGATAGCCAAAAAGCTCCTCTCTATCTTGCCTGAAACGGCTGCAATCACGAAAAAAAGTTTGAAAAACTTTAAACCGCTCTACAGGCTAAACTACGGCAGTTAGAGTGGTCAAACTTGAACGGGAAAAATTTTCAAATTTTCGTTTTCCTCGCCAGCACTCACCAAATGTTCACAAAACCTCCTTTATAGTACTCTACAGGCCAAACGCCAACAGCTAGAGCAGCCAAAGTATGCAAAATCAATGTTTAATTTTTTGGGTATTTCGCGATTGGGGTCTCATTCCCGATCGTCTCCTGGCCAAAGTTAAAGCCGGAATCTCATGAAACTCTAGGACTACGTAGGGGAAGAGGTCCTCTTTCAGATAGCCAAAAAGCTCCTCTCTATCTTGCCTGAAACGGCTGCAATCACGAAAAAAAGTTTGAAAAACTTTAAACCGCTCTACAGGCTAAACTACGGCAGTTAGAGTGGTCAAACTTGAACGGGAAAAATTTTCAAATTTTCGTTTTCCTCGCCAGCACTCACCAAATGTTCACAAAACCTCCTTTATAGTACTCTACAGGCCAAACGCCAACAGCTAGAGCAGCCAAAGTATGCAAAATCAATGTTTAATTTTTTGGGTATTTCGCGATTTTGGGGTCTCATTCCCGATCGTCTCCTGGCCAAAGTTAAAGCCGGAATCTCATGAAACTCTAGGACTACGTAGGGGAAGAGGTCATCTTTCAGATAGCCAAAAAGCTCCTCTCTATCTTGCCTGAAACGGCTGCAATCACGAAAAAAAGTTTGAAAAACTTTAAACCGCTCTACAGGCTAAACTACGGCAGTTAGAGTGGTCAAACTTGAACGGGAAAAATTTTCAAATTTTCGTTTTCCTCGCCAGCACTCACCAAATGTTCACAAAACCTCCTTTATAGTACTCTACAGGCCAAACGCCAACAGCTAGAGCAGCCAAAGTATGCAAAATCAATGTTTAATTTTTTGGGTATTTCGCGATTTTGGGGTCTCATTCCCGATCGTCTCCTGGCCAAAGTTAAAGCCGGAATCTCATGAAACTCTAGGACTACGTAGGGGAAGAGGTCCTCTTTCAGATAGCCAAAAAGCTCCTCTCTATCTTGCCTGAAACGGCTGCAATCACGAAAAAAAGTTTGGAAAAATTTTCAAATTTTCGTTTTCCTCGCCAGCACTCACCAAATGTTCACAAAACCTCTTTTATAGTACTCTACAGGCCAAACGCCAACAGCTAGAGCAGCCAAAGTATGCAAAATCAATGTTTAATTTTTTGGGTAATTCGCGATTTTGGGGTCTCATTCCCGATCGTCTCCTGGCCAAAGTTAAAGCCGGAATCTCATGAAACTCTAGGACTACGTAGGGGAAGAGGTCCTCTTTCAGATAGCCAAAAAGCTCCTCTCTATCTTGCCTGAAACGGCTGCAATCACGAAAAAAAGTTTGGAAAAATTTTCAAATTTTCGTTTTCCTCGCCAGCACTCACCAAATGTTCACAAAACCTCCTTTATAGTACTCTACAGGCCAAACGCCAACAGCTAGAGCAGCCAAAGTATGCAAAATCAATGTTTAATTTTTTGGGTATTTCGCGATTTTGGGGTCTCATTCCCGATCGTCTCCTGGCCAAAGTTAAAGCCGGAATCTCATGAAACTCTAGGACTACGTAGGGGAAGAGGTCCTCTTTCAGATAGCCAAAAAGCTCCTCTCTATCTTGCCTGAAACGGCTGCAATCACGAAAAAAAGTTTGAAAAACTTTAAACCGCTCTACAGGCTAAACTACGGCAGTTAGAGTGGTCAAACTTGAACGGGAAAAATTTTCAAATTTTCGTTTTCCTCGCCAGCACTCACCAAATGTTCACAAAACCTCCTTTATAGTACTCTACAGGCCAAACGCCAACAGCTAGAGCAGCCAAAGTATGCAAAATCAATGTTTAATTTTTTGGGTATTTCGCGATTTTGGGGTCTCATTCCCGATCGTCTCCTGGCCAAAGTTAAAGCCGGAATCCCATGAAACTCTAGGACTACGTAGGGGAAGAGGTCCTCTTTCAGATAGCCAAAAAGCTCCTCTCTATCTTGCCTGAAACGGCTGCAATCACGAAAAAAAGTTTGAAAAACTTTAAACCGCTTTACAGGCTAAACTACGGCAGTTAGAGTGGTCAAACTTGAACGGGAAAAATTTTCAAATTTTCGTTTTCCTCGCCAGCACTCACCAAATGTTCACAAAACCTCCTTTATAGTACTCTACAGGCCAAATGACAACAATTAGAGCAGCCAAAGTATGCAAAATCAATGTTTAATTTTTTGGGTATTTCGCGATTTTGGGGTCTCATTCCCGATCGTCTCCTGGCCAAAGTTAAAGCCGGAATCTCATGAAACTCTAGGACTACGTAGGGGAAGAGGTCCTCTTTCAGATAGCCAAAAAGCTCCTCTCTATCTTGCCTGAAACGGCTGCAATCACGAAAAAAAGTTTGGAAAAATTTTCAAATTTTCGTTTTCCTCGCCAGCACTCACCAAATGTTCACAAAACCTCCTTTATAGTACTCTACAGGCCAAACGCCAACAGCTAGAGCAGCCAAAGTATGCAAAATCAATGTTTAATTTTTTGGGTATTTCGCGATTTTGGGGTCTCATTCCCGATCGTCTCCTGGCCAAAGTTAAAGCCGGAATCTCATGAAACTCTAGGACTACGTAGGGGAAGAGGTCCTCTTTCAGATAGCCAAAAAGCTCCTCTCTATCTTGCCTGAAACGGCTGCAATCACGAAAAAAAGTTTGAAAAACTTTAAACCGCTCTACAGGCTAAACTACGGCAGTTAGAGTGGTCAAACTTGAACGGGAAAAATGTTCAAATTTCGTTTTCCTCGCCAGCACTCACCAAATGTTCACAAAACCTCCTTTATAGTACTCTACTGGCCAAACGCCAACAGCTAGAGCAGCCAAAGTATGCAAAATCAATGTTTAATTTTTTGGGTATTTCGCGATTTTGGGGTCTCATTCCCGATCGTCTCCTGGCCAAAGTTAAAGCCGGAATCCCATGAAACTCTAGGACTACGTAGGGGAAGAGGTCATCTTTCAGATAGCCAAAAAGCTCCTCTCTATCTTGCCTGAAACGGCTACAATCACGAAAAAAAGTTTGAAAAACTTTAAACCGCTCTACAGGCTAAACTACGGCAGTTAGAGTGGTCAAACTTGAACGGGAAAAATTTTCCAATTTTCGTTTTCCTCGCCAGCACTCACCAAATGTTCACAAAACCTCCTTTACAGTACTCTACTGGCCAAATGACAACAATTAGAGCAGCCAAAGTATGCAAAATCAATGTTTAATTTTTTGGGTATTTCGCGATTTTGGGGTCTCATTCCCGATCGTCTCCTGGCCAAAGTTAAAGCCGGAATCTCATGAAACTCTAGGACTACGTAGGGGAAGAGGTCCTCTTTCAGATAGCCAAAAAGCTCCTCTCTATCTTGCCTGAAACGGCTGCAATCACGAAAAAAAGTTTGAAAAACTTTAAACCGCTCTACAGGCTAAACTACGGCAGTTAGAGTGGTCAAACTTGAACGGGAAAAATTTTCAAATTTTCGTTTTCCTCGCCAGCACTCACCAAATGTTCACAAAACCTCCTTTATAGTACTCTACAGGCCAAATGACAACAATTAGAGCAGCCAAAGTATGCAAAATCAATGTTTAATTTTTTGGGTATTTCGCGATTTTGGGGTCTCATTCCCGATCGTCTCCTGGCCAAAGTTAAAGCCGGAATCCTATGAAACTCTAGGACTACGTAGGGGAAGAGGTCCTCTTTCAGATAGCCAAAAAGCTCCTCTCTATCTTGCCTGAAACGGCTGCAATCACGAAAAAAAGTTTGAAAAACTTTAAACCGCTCTACAGGCTAAACTATGGCAGTTAGAGTGGTCAAACTTGAACGGGAAAAATTTTCAAATTTTCGTTTTCCTCGCCAGCACTCACCAAATGTTCACAAAACCTCCTTTATAGTACTCTACAGGCCAAATGACAACAATTAGAGCAGCCAAAGTATGCAAAATCAATGTTTAATTTTTTGGGTATTTCGCGATTTTGGGGTCTCATTCCCGATCGTCTCCTGGCCAAAGTTAAAGCCGGAATCCTATGAAACTCTAGGACTACGTAGGGGAAGAGGTCCTCTTTCAGATAGCCAAAAAGCTCCTCTCTATCTTGCCTGAAACGGCTGCAATCACGAAAAAAAGTTTGAAAAACTTTAAACCGCTCTACAGGCTAAACTACGGCAGTTAGAGTGGTCAAACTTGAACGGAAAAATTTTCAAATTTTCGTTTTCCTCGCCAGCACTCACCAAATGTTCACAAAACCTCCTTTATAGTACTCTACAGGCCAAATGACAACAATTAGAGCAGCCAAAGTATGCAAAATCAATGTTTAATTTTTTGGGTATTTCGCGATTTTGGGGTCTCATTCCCGATCGTCTCCTGGCCAAAGTTAAAGCCGGAATCCTATGAAACTCTAGGACTACGTAGGGGAAGAGGTCCTCTTTCAGATAGCCAAAAAGCTCCTCTCTATCTTGCCTGAAACGGCTGCAATCACGAAAAAAAGTTTGAAAAACTTTAAACCGCTCTACAGGCTAAACTACGGCAGTTAGACTGGTCAAACTTGAACGGGAAAAATTTTCAAATTTTCGTTTTCCTCGCCAGCACTCACCAAATGTTCACAAAACCTCCTTTATAGTACTCTACAGGCCAAACGCCAACAGCTAGAGCAGCCAAAGTATGCAAAATCAATGTTTAATTTTTTGGGTATTTCGCGATTTTGGGGTCTCATTCCCGATCGTCTCCTGGCCAAAGTTAAACCCGGAATCTCATGAAACTCTAGGACTACGTAGGGGAAGAGGTCCTCTTTCAGATAGCCAAAAAGCTCCTCTCTATCTTGCCTGAAACGGCTGCAATCACGAAAAAAAGTTTGGAAAAATTTTCAAATTTTCGTTTTCCTCGCCAGCACTCACCAAATGTTCACAAAACCTCCTTTATAGTACTCTACAGGCCAAACGCCAACAGCTAGAGCAGCCAAAGTATGCAAAATCAATGTTTAATTTTTTGGGTATTTCGCGATTTTGGGGTCTCATTCCCGATCGTCTCCTGGCCAAAGTTAAAGCCGGAATCCTATGAAACTCTAGGACTACGTAGGGGAAGAGGTCATCTTTCAGATAGCCAAAAAGCTCCTCTCTATCTTGCCTGAAACGGCTGCAATCACGAAAAAAAGTTTGAAAAACTTTAAACCGCTCTACAGGCTAAACTACGGCAGTTAGAGTGGTCAAACTTGAACGGGAAAAATTTTCAAATTTTCGTTTTCCTCGCCAGCACTCACCAAATGTTCACAAAACCTCCTTTATAGTACTCTACAGGCCAAACGCCAATAGCTAGAGCAGCCAAAGTATGCAAAATCAATGTTTAATTTTTTGGGTATTTCGCGATTTTGGGGTCTCATTCCCGATCGTCTCCTGGCCAAAGTTAAAGCCGGAATCTCATGAAACTCTAGGACTACGTAGGGGAAGAGGTCCTCTTTCAGATAGCCAAAAAGCTCCTCTCTATCTTGCCTGAAACGGCTGCAATCACGAAAAAAAGTTTGAAAAACTTTAAACCGCTCTACAGGCTAAACTACGGCAGTTAGAGTGGTCAAACTTGAACGGGAAAAATTTTCAAATTTTCGTTTTCCTCGCCAGCACTCACCAAATGTTCACAAAACCTCCTTTATAGTACTCTACAGGCCAAATGACAACAATTAGAGCAGCCAAAGTATGCAAAATCAATGTTTAATTTTTTGGGTATTTCGCGATTTTGGGGTCTCATTCCCGATCGTCTCCTGGCCAAAGTTAAAGCCGGAATCTCATGAAACTCTAGGACTACGTAGGGGAAGAGGTCATCTTTCAGATAGCCAAAAAGCTCCTCTCTATCTTGCCTGAAACGGCTACAATCACGAAAAAAAGTTTGAAAAACTTTAAACCGCTCTACAGGCTAAACTACGGCAGTTAGAGTGGTCAAACTTGAACGGGAAAAATTTTCAAATTTTCGTTTTCCTCGCCAGCACTCACCAAATGTTCACAAAACCTCCTTTACAGTACTCTACTGGCCAAATGACAACAATTAGAGCAGCCAAAGTATGCAAAATCAATGTTTAATTTTTTGGGTATTTCGCGATTTTGGGGTCTCATTCCCGATCGTCTCCTGGCCAAAGTTAAAGCCGGAATCTCATGAAACTCTAGGACTACGTAGGGGAAGAGGTCCTCTTTCAGATAGCCAAAAAGCTCCTCTCTATCTTGCCTGAAACGGCTGCAATCACGAAAAAAAGTTTGAAAAACTTTAAACCGCTCTACAGGCTAAACTATGGCAGTTAGAGTGGTCAAACTTGACGGGAAAAATTTTCAAATTTTCGTTTTCCTCGCCAGCACTCACCAAATGTTCACAAAACCTCCTTTATAGTACTCTACAGGCCAAACGCCAACAGCTAGAGCAGCCAAAGTATGCAAAATCAATGTTTAATTTTTTGGGTATTTCGCGATTTTGGGGTCTCATTCCCGATCGTCTCCTGGCCAAAGTTAAAGCCGGAATCTCATGAAACTCTAGGACTACGTAGGGGAAGAGGTCCTCTTTCAGATAGCCAAAAAGCTCCTCTCTATCTTGCCTGAAACGGCTGCAATCACGAAAAAAAGTTTGAAAAACTTTAAACCGCTCTACAGGCTAAACTACGGCAGTTAGACTGGTCAAACTTGAACGGGAAAAATTTTCAAATTTTCGTTTTCCTCGCCAGCACTCACCAAATGTTCACAAAACCTCCTTTATAGTACTCTACAGGCCAAATGACAACAATTAGAGCAGCCAAAGTATGCAAAATCAATGTTTAATTTTTTGGGTATTTCGCGATTTTGGGGTCTCATTCCCGATCGTCTCCTGGCCAAAGTTAAAGCCGGAATCTCATGAAACTCTAGGACTACGTAGGGGAAGAGGTCCTCTTTCAGATAGCCAAAAAGCTCCTCTCTATCTTGCCTGAAACGGCTGCAATCACGAAAAAAAGTTTGAAAAACTTTAAACCGCTCTACAGGCTAAACTACGGCAGTTAGAGTGGTCAAACTTGAACGGGAAAAATTTTCAAATTTTCGTTTTCCTCGCCAGCACTCACCAAATGTTCACAAAACCTCCTTTATAGTACTCTACAGGCCAAATGACAACAATTAGAGCAGCCAAAGTATGCAAAATCAATGTTTAATTTTTTGGGTATTTCGCGATTTTGGGGTCTCATTCCCGATCGTCTCCTGGCCAAAGTTAAAGCCGGAATCTCATGAAACTCTAGGACTACGTAGGGGAAGAGGTCATCTTTCAGATAGCCAAAAAGCTCCTCTCTATCTTGACTGAAACGGCTACAATCACGAAAAAAAGTTTGAAAAACTTTAAACCGCTCTACAGGCTAAACTACGGCAGTTAGAGTGGTCAAACTTGAACGGGAAAAATTTTCAAATTTTCGTTTTCCTCGCCAGCACTCACCAAATGTTCACAAAACCTCCTTTACAGTACTCTACTGGCCAAATGACAACAATTAGAGCAGCCAAAGTATGCAAAATCAATGTTTAATTTTTTGGGTATTTCGCGATTTTGGGGTCTCATTCCCGATCGTCTCCTGGCCAAAGTTAAAGCCGGAATCTCATGAAACTCTAGGACTACGTAGGGGAAGAGGTCCTCTTTCAGATAGCCAAAAAGCTCCTCTCTATCTTGCCTGAAACGGCTGCAATCACGAAAAAAAGTTTGAAAAACTTTAAACCGCTCTACAGGCTAAACTACGGCAGTTAGAGTGGTCAAACTTGAACGGGAAAAATTTTCAAATTTTCGTTTTCCTCGCCAGCACTCACCAAATGTTCACAAAACCTCCTTTATAGTACTCTACAGGCCAAATGACAACAATTAGAGCAGCCAAAGTATGCAAAATCAATGTTTAATTTTTTGGGTATTTCGCGATTTTGGGGTCTCATTCCCGATCGTCTCCTGGCCAAAGTTAAAGCCGGAATCCTATGAAACTCTAGGACTACGTAGGGGAAGAGGTCCTCTTTCAGATAGCCAAAAAGCTCCTCTCTATCTTGCCTGAAACGGCTGCAATCACGAAAAAAAGTTTGAAAAACTTTAAACCGCTCTACAGGCTAAACTATGGCAGTTAGAGTGGTCAAACTTGACGGGAAAAATTTTCAAATTTTCGTTTTCCTCGCCAGCACTCACCAAATGTTCACAAAACCTCCTTTATAGTACTCTACAGGCCAAACGCCAACAGCTAGAGCAGCCAAAGTATGCAAAATCAATGTTTAATTTTTTGGGTATTTCGCGATTTTGGGGTCTCATTCCCGATCTTCTCCTGGCCAAAGTTAAAGCCGGAATCTCATGAAACTCTAGGACTACGTAGGGGAAGAGGTCCTCTTTCAGATAGCCAAAAAGCTCCTCTCTATCTTGCCTGAAACGGCTGCAATCACGAAAAAAAGTTTGAAAAACTTTAAACCGCTCTACAGGCTAAACTACGGCAGTTAGAGTGGTCAAACTTGAACGGGAAAAATTTTCAAATTTTCGTTTTCCTCGCCAGCACTCACCAAATGTTCACAAAACCTCCTTTATAGTACTCTACAGGCCAAATGACAACAATTAGAGCAGCCAAAGTATGCAAAATCAATGTTTAATTTTTTGGGTATTTCGCGATTTTGGGGTCTCATTCCCGATCGTCTCCTGGCCAAAGTTAAAGCCGGAATCTCATGAAACTCTAGGACTACGTAGGGGAAGAGGTCCTCTTTCAGATAGCCAAAAAGCTCCTCTCTATCTTGCCTGAAACGGCTGCAATCACGAAAAAAAGTTTGGAAAAATTTTCAAATTTTCGTTTTCCTCGCCAGCACTCACCAAATGTTCACAAAACCTCCTTTATAGTACTCTACAGGCCAAACGCCAACAGCTAGAGCAGCCAAAGTATGCAAAATCAATGTTTAATTTTTTGGGTATTTCGCGATTTTGGGGTCTCATTCCCGATCGTCTCCTGGCCAAAGTTAAAGCCGGAATCTCATGAAACTCTAGGACTACGTAGGGGAAGAGGTCATCTTTCAGATAGCCAAAAAGCTCCTCTCTATCTTGCCTGAAACGGCTACAATCACGAATAAAAGTTTGAAAAACTTTAAACCGCTCTACAGGCTAAACTACGGCAGTTAGAGTGGTCAAACTTGAACGGGAAAAATTTTCAAATTTTCGTTTTCCTCGCCAGCACTCACCAAATGTTCACAAAACCTCCTTTATAGTACTCTACAGGCCAAATGACATCAATTAGAGCAGCCAAAGTATGCAAAATCAATGTTTAATTTTTTGGGTATTTCGCGATTTTGGGGTCTCATTCCCGATCGTCTCCTGGCCAAAGTTAAAGCCGGAATCCTATGAAACTCTAGGACTACGTAGGGGAAGAGGTCATCTTTCAGATAGCCAAAAAGCTCCTCTCTATCTTGCCTGAAACGGCTGCAATCACGAAAAAAAGTTTGAAATACTTTAAACCGCTCTACAGGCTAAACTACGGCAGTTAGAGTGGTCAAACTTGAACGGGAAAAATTTTCAAATTTTCGTTTTCCTCGCCAGCACTCACCAAATGTTCACAAAACCTCCTTTACAGTACTCTACTGGCCAAATGACAACAATTAGAGCAGCCAAAGTATGCAAAATCAATGTTTAATTTTTTGGGTATTTCGCGATTTTGGGGTCTCATTCCCGATCGTCTCCTGGCCAAAGTTAAAGCCGGAATCCTATGAAACTCTAGGACTACGTAGGGGAAGAGGTCCTCTTTCAGATAGCCAAAAAGCTCCTCTCTATCTTGCCTGAAACGGCTGCAATCACGAAAAAAAGTTTGAAAAACTTTAAACCGCTCTACAGGCTAAACTATGGCAGTTAGAGTGGTCAAACTTGACGGGAAAAATTTTCAAATTTTCGTTTTCCTCGCCAGCACTCACCAAATGTTCACAAAACCTCCTTTATAGTACTCTACAGGCCAAACGCCAACAGCTAGAGCAGCCAAAGTATGCAAAATCAATGTTTAATTTTTTGGGTATTTCGCGATTTTGGGGTCTCATTCCCGATCGTCTCCTGGCCAAAGTTAAAGCCGGAATCTCATGAAACTCTAGGACTACGTAGGGGAAGAGGTCCTCTTTCAGATAGCCAAAAAGCTCCTCTCTATCTTGCCTGAAACGGCTGCAATCACGAAAAAAAGTTTGAAAAACTTTAAACCGCTCTACAGGCTAAACTACGGCAGTTAGAGTGGTCAAACTTGAACGGGAAAAATTTTCAAATTTTCGTTTTCCTCGCCAGCACTCACCAAATGTTCACAAAACCTCCTTTATAGTACTCTACAGGCCAAATGACAACAATTAGAGCAGCCAAAGTATGCAAAATCAATGTTTAATTTTTTGGGTATTTCGCGATTTTGGGGTCTCATTCCCGATCGTCTCCTGGCCAAAGTTAAAGCCGGAATCTCATGAAACTCTAGGACTACGTAGGGGAAGAGGTCCTCTTTCAGATAGCCAAAAAGCTCCTCTCTATCTTGCCTGAAACGGCTGCAATCACGAAAAAAAGTTTGGAAAAATTTTCAAATTTTCGTTTTCCTCGCCAGCACTCACCAAATGTTCACAAAACCTCCTTTATAGTACTCTACAGGCCAAACGCCAACAGCTAGAGCAGCCAAAGTATGCAAAATCAATGTTTAATTTTTTGGGTATTTCGCGATTTTGGGGTCTCATTCCCGATCGTCTCCTGGCCAAAGTTAAAGCCGGAATCCTATGAAACTCTAGGACTACGTAGGGGAAGAGGTCATCTTTCAGATAGCCAAAAAGCTCCTCTCTATCTTGCCTGAAACGGCTGCAATCACGAAAAAAAGTTTGAAAAACTTTAAACCGCTCTACAGGCTAAACTACGGCAGTTAGAGTGGTCAAACTTGAACGGGAAAAATTTTCAAATTTTCGTTTTCCTCGCCAGCACTCACCAAATGTTCACAAAACCTCCTTTATAGTACTCTACAGGCCAAACGCCAATAGCTAGAGCAGCCAAAGTATGCAAAATCAATATTTAATTTTTTGGGTACTTCGCGATTTTGGGGTCTCATTCCCGATCGTCTCCTGGCCAAAGTTAAAGCCGGAATCCTATGAAACTCTAGGACTACGTAGGGGAAGAGGTCCTCTTTCAGATAGCCAAAAAGCTCCTCTCTATCTTGCCTGAAACGGCTGCAATCACGAAAAAAAGTTTGAAAAACTTTAAACCGCTCTACAGGCTAAACTACGGCAGTTAGACTGGTCAAACTTGAACGGGAAAAATTTTCAAATTTTCGTTTTCCTCGCCAGCACTCACCAAATGTTCACAAAACCTCCTTTATAGTACTCTACAGGCCAAACGCCAACAGCTAGAGCAGCCAAAGTATGCAAAATCAATGTTTAATTTTTTGGGTATTTCGCGATTTTGGGGTCTTATTCCCGATCGTCTCCTGGCCAAAGTTAAAGCCGGAATCTCATGAAACTCTAGGACTACGTAGGGGAAGAGGTCCTCTTTCAGATAGCCAAAAAGCTCCTCTCTATCTTGCCTGAAACGGCTGCAATCACGAAAAAAAGTTTGAAAAACTTTAAACCGCTCTACAGGCTAAACTACGGCAGTTAGAGTGGTCAAACTTGAACGGGAAAAATTTTCAAATTTTCGTTTTCCTCGCCAGCACTCACCAAATGTTCACAAAACCTCCTTTATAGTACTCTACAGGCCAAATGACAACAATTAGAGCAGCCAAAGTATGCAAAATCAATGTTTAATTTTTTGGGTATTTCGCGATTTTGGGGTCTCATTCCCGATCGTCTCCTGGCCAAAGTTAAAGCCGGAATCTCATGAAACTCTAGGACTACGTAGGGGAAGAGGTCATCTTTCAGATAGCCAAAAAGCTCCTCTCTATCTTGCCTGAAACGGCTACAATCACGAAAAAAAGTTTGAAAAACTTTAAACCGCTCTACAGGCTAAACTACGGCAGTTAGAGTGGTCAAACTTGAACGGGAAAAATTTTCAAATTTTCGTTTTCCTCGCCAGCACTCACCAAATGTTCACAAAACCTCCTTTATAGTACTCTACAGGCCAAATGACAACAATTAGAGCAGCCAAAGTATGCAAAATCAATGTTTAATTTTTTGGGTATTTCGCGATTTTGGGGTCTCTTTCCCGATCGTCTCCTGGCCAAAGTTAAAGCCGGAATCTCATGAAACTCTAGGACTACGTAGGGGAAGAGGTCCTCTTTCAGATAGCCAAAAAGCTCCTCTCTATCTTGCCTGAAACGGCTGCAATCACGAAAAAAAGTTTGGAAAAATTTTCAAATTTTCGTTTTCCTCGCCAGCACTCACCAAATGTTCACAAAACCTCCTTTATAGTACTCTACAGGCCAAACGCCAACAGCTAGAGCAGCCAAAGTATGCAAAATCAATGTTTAATTTTTTGGGTATTTCGCGATTTTGGGGTCTCATTCCCGATCGTCTCCTGGCCAAAGTTAAAGCCGGAATCTCATGAAACTCTAGGACTACGTAGGGGAAGAGGTCCTCTTTCAGATAGCCAAAAAGCTCCTCTCTATCTTGCCTGAAACGGCTGCAATCACGAAAAAAAGTTTGAAAAACTTTAAACCGCTCTACAGGCTAAACTACGGCAGTTAGAGTGGTCAAACTTGAACGGGAAAAATTTTCAAATTTTCGTTTTCCTCGCCAGCACTCACCAAATGTTCACAAAACCTCCTTTATAGTACTCTACAGGCCAAATGACAACAATTAGAGCAGCCAAAGTATGCAAAATCAATGTTTAATTTTTTGGGTATTTCGCGATTTTGGGGTCTCATTCCCGATCGTCTCCTGGCCAAAGTTAAAGCCGGAATCTCATGAAACTCTAGGACTACGTAGGGGAAGAGGTCCTCTTTCAGATAGCCAAAAAGCTCCTCTCTATCTTGCCTGAAACGGCTGCAATCACGAAAAAAAGTTTGAAAAACTTTAAACCGCTCTACAGGCTAAACTACGGCAGTTAGAGTGGTCAAACTTGAACGGGAAAAATTTTCAAATTTTCGTTTTCCTCGCCAGCACTCACCAAATGTTCACAAAACCTCCTTTATACTACTCTACAGGCCAAATGACAACAATTAGAGCAGCCAAAGTATGCAAAATCAATGTTTAATTTTTTGGGTATTTCGCGATTTTGGGGTCTCATTCCCGATCGTCTCCTGGCCAAAGTTAAAGCCGGAATCCTATGAAACTCTAGGACTACGTAGGGGAAGAGGTCCTCTTTCAGATAGCCAAAAAGCTCCTCTCTATCTTGCCTGAAACGGCTGCAATCACGAAAAAAAGTTTGAAAAACTTTAAACCGCTCTACAGGCTAAACTATGGCAGTTAGAGTGGTCAAACTTGAACGGGAAAAATTTTCAAATTTTCGTTTTCCTCGCCAGCACTCACCAAATGTTCACAAAACCTCCTTTATAGTACTCTACAGGCCAAACGCCAACAGCTAGAGCAGCCAAAGTATGCAAAATCAATGTTTAATTTTTTGGGTATTTCGCGATTTTGGGGTCTCATTCCCGATCGTCTCCTGGCCAAAGTTAAAGCCGGAATCTCATGAAACTCTAGGACTACGTAGGGGAAGAGGTCATCTTTCAGATAGCCAAAAAGCTCCTCTCTATCTTGCCTGAAACGGCTGCAATCACGAAAAAAAGTTTGAAAAACTTTAAACCGCTCTACAGGCTAAACTACGGCAGTTAGAGTGGTCAAACTTGAACGGGAAAAATTTTCAAATTTTCGTTTTCCTCGCCAGCACTCACCAAATGTTCACAAAACCTCCTTTATAGTACTCTACAGGCCAAACGCCAACAGCTAGAGCAGCCAAAGTATGCAAAATCAATGTTTAATTTTTTGGGTATTTCGCGATTTTGGGGTCTCATTCCCGATCGTCTCCTGGCCAAAGTTAAAGCCGGAATCCTATGAAACTCTAGGACTACGTAGGGGAAGAGGTCCTCTTTCAGATAGCCAAAAAGCTCCTCTCTATCTTGCCTGCTGCAATCACGAAAAAAAGTTTGAAAAACTTTAAACCGCTCTACAGGCTAAACTATGGCAGTTAGAGTGGTCAAACTTGAACGGGAAAAATTTTCAAATTTTCGTTTTCCTCGCCAGCACTCATCAAATGTTCACAAAACCTCCTTTATAGTACTCTACAGGCCAAACGCCAACAGCTAGAGCAGCCAAAGTATGCAAAATCAATGTTTAATTTTTTGGGTATTTCGCGATTTTGGGGTCTCATTCCCGATCGTCTCCTGGCCAAAGTTAAAGCCGGAATCCTATGAAACTCTAGGACTACGTAGGGGAAGAGGTCCTCTTTCAGATAGCCAAAAAGCTCCTCTCTATCTTGCCTGAAACGGCTGCAATCACGAAAAAAAGTTTGAAAAACTTTAAACCGCTCTACAGGCTAAACTATGGCAGTTAGAGTGGTCAAACTTGAACGGGAAAAATTTTCAAATTTTCGTTTTCCTCGCCAGCACTCACCAAATGTTCACAAAACCTCCTTTATAGTACTCTGCAGGCCAAACGCCAACAGCTAGAGCAGCCAAAGTATGCAAAATCAATGTTTAATTTTTTGGGTATTTCGCGATTTTGGGGTCTCATTCCCGATCGTCTCCTGGCCAAAGTTAAAGCCGGAATCTCATGAAACTCTAGGACTACGTAGGGGAAGAGGTCATCTTTCAGATAGCCAAAAAGCTCCTCTCTATCTTGCCTGAAACGGCTGCAATCACGAAAAAAAGTTTGAAAAACTTTAAACCGCTCTACAGGCTAAACTACGGCAGTTAGAGTGGTCAAACTTGAACGGGAAAAATTTTCAAATTTTCGTTTTCCTCGCCAGCACTCACCAAATGTTCACAAAACCTCCTTTACAGTACTCTACAGGCCAAACGCCAACAGCTAGAGCAGCCAAAGTATGCAAAATCAATGTTTAATTTTTTGGGTATTTCGCGATTTTGGGGTCTCATTCCCGATCGTCTCCTGGCCAAAGTTAAAGCCGGAATCTCATGAAACTCTAGGACTACGTAGGGGAAGAGGTCATCTTTCAGATAGCCAAAAAGCTCCTCTCTATCTTGCCTGAAACGGCTGCAATCACGAAAAAAAGTTTGAAAAACTTTAAACCGCTCTACAGGCTAAACTACGGCAGTTAGAGTGGTCAAACTTGAACGGGAAAAATTTTCAAATTTTCGTTTTCCTCGCCAGCACTCACCAAATGTTCACAAAACCTCCTTTATAGTACTCTACAGGCCAAATGACAACAATTAGAGCAGCCAAAGTATGCAAAATCAATGTTTAATTTTTTGGGTATTTCGCGATTTTGGGGTCTCATTCCCGATCGTCTCCTGGCCTAAGTTAAAGCCGGAATCTCATGAAACTCTAGGACTACGTAGGGGAAGAGGTCATCTTTCAGATAGCCAAAAAGCTCCTCTCTATCTTGCCTGAAACGGCTGCAATCACGAAAAAAAGTTTGAAAAACTTTAAACCGCTCTACAGGCTAAACTATGGCAGTTAGAGTGGTCAAACTTGAACGGGAAAAATTTTCAAATTTTCGTTTTCCTCGCCAGCACTCACCAAATGTTCACAAAACCTCCTTTATAGTACTCTACAGGCCAAACGCCAACAGCTAGAGCAGCCAAAGTATGCAAAATCAATGTTTAATTTTTTGGGTATTTCGCGATTTTGGGGTCTCATTCCCGATCGTCTCCTGGCCAAAGTTAAAGCCGGAATCCTATGAAACTCTAGGACTACGTAGGGGAAGAGGTCCTCTTTCAGATAGCCAAAAAGCTCCTCTCTATCTTGCCTGCTGCAATCACGAAAAAAAGTTTGAAAAACTTTAAACCGCTCTACAGGCTAAACTATGGCAGTTAGAGTGGTCAAACTTGAACGGGAAAAATTTTCAAATTTTCGTTTTCCTCGCCAGCACTCACCAAATGTTCACAAAACCTCCTTTATAGTACTCTACAGGCCAAACGCCAACAGCTAGAGCAGCCAAAGTATGCAAAATCAATGTTTAATTTTTTGGGTATTTCGCGATTTTGGGGTCTCATTCCCGATCGTCTCCTGGCCAAAGTTAAAGCCGGAATCCTATGAAACTCTAGGACTACGTAGGGGAAGAGGTCCTCTTTCAGATAGCCAAAAAGCTCCTCTCTATCTTGCCTGAAACGGCTGCAATCACGAAAAAAAGTTTGAAAAACTTTAAACCGCTCTACAGGCTAAACTATGGCAGTTAGAGTGGTCAAACTTGAACGGGAAAAATTTTCAAATTTTCGTTTTCCTCGCCAGCACTCACCAAATGTTCACAAAACCTCCTTTATAGTACTCTGCAGGCCAAACGCCAACAGCTAGAGCAGCCAAAGTATGCAAAATCAATGTTTAATTTTTTGGGTATTTCGCGATTTTGGGGTCTCATTCCCGATCGTCTCCTGGCCAAAGTTAAAGCCGGAATCTCATGAAACTCTAGGACTACGTAGGGGAAGAGGTCATCTTTCAGATAGCCAAAAAGCTCCTCTCTATCTTGCCTGAAACGGCTGCAATCACGAAAAAAAGTTTGAAAAACTTTAAACCGCTCTACAGGCTAAACTACGGCAGTTAGAGTGGTCAAACTTGAACGGGAAAAATTTTCAAATTTTCGTTTTCCTCGCCAGCACTCACCAAATGTTCACAAAACCTCCTTTACAGTACTCTACAGGCCAAACGCCAACAGCTAGAGCAGCCAAAGTATGCAAAATCAATGTTTAATTTTTTGGGTATTTCGCGATTTTGGGGTCTCATTCCCGATCGTCTCCTGGCCAAAGTTAAAGCCGGAATCTCATGAAACTCTAGGACTACGTAGGGGAAGAGGTCCTCTTTCAGATAGCCAAAAAGCTCCTCTCTATCTTGCCTGAAACGGCTGCAATCACGAAAAAAAGTTTGAAAAACTTTAAACCGCTCTACAGGCTAAACTACGGCAGTTAGAGTGGTCAAACTTGAACGGGAAAAATTTTCAAATTTTCGTTTTCCTCGCCAGCACTCACCAAATGTTCACAAAACCTCCTTTATACTACTCTACAGGCCAAATGACAACAATTAGAGCAGCCAAAGTATGCAAAATCAATGTTTAATTTTTTGGGTATTTCGCGATTTTGGGGTCTCATTCCCGATCGTCTCCTGGCCAAAGTTAAAGCCGGAATCTCATGAAACTCTAGGACTACGTAGGGGAAGAGGTCCTCTTTCAGATAGCCAAAAAGCTCCTCTCTATCTTGCCTGAAACGGCTGCAATCACGAAAAAAAGTTTGAAAAACTTTAAACCGCTCTACAGGCTAAACTACGGCAGTTAGAGTGGTCAAACTTGAACGGGAAAAATTTTCAAATTTTCGTTTTCCTCGCCAGCACTCACCAAATGTTCACAAAACCTCCTTTATAGTACTCTACAGGCCAAACGCCAACAGCTAGAGCAGCCAAAGTATGCAAAATCAATGTTTAATTTTTTGGGTATTTCGCGATTTTGGGGTCTCATTCCCGATCGTCTCCTGGCCAAAGTTAAAGCCGGAATCCTATGAAACTCTAGGACTACGTAGGGGAAGAGGTCCTCTTTCAGATAGCCAAAAAGCTCCTCTCTATCTTGCCTGAAACGGCTGCAATCACGAAAAAAAGTTTGAAAAACTTTAAACCGCTCTACAGGCTAAACTACGGCAGTTAGAGTGGTCAAACTTGAACGGGAAAAATTTTCAAATTTTCGTTTTCCTCGCCAGCACTCACCAAATGTTCACAAAACCTCCTTTATAGTACTCTACAGGCCAAACGCCAACAGCTAGAGCAGCCAAAGTATGCAAAATCAATGTTTAATTTTTTGGGTATTTCGCGATTTTGGGGTCTCATTCTCGATCGTCTCCTGGCCAAAGTTAAAGCCGGAATCCTATGAAACTCTAGGACTACGTAGGGGAAGAGGTCCTCTTTCAGATAGCCAAAAAGCTCCTCTCTATCTTGCCTGAAACGGCTGCAATCACGAAAAAAAGTTTGAAAAACTTTAAACCGCTCTACAGGCTAAACTACGGCAGTTAGAGTGGTCAAACTTGAACGGGAAAAATTTTCAAATTTTCGTTTTCCTCGCCAGCACTCACCAAATGTTCACAAAACCTCCTTTATAGTACTCTACAGGCCAAACGCCAACAGCTAGAGCAGCCAAAGTATGCAAAATCAATGTTTAATTTTTTGGGTATTTCGCGATTTTGGGGTCTCATTCCCGATCGTCTCCTGGCCAAAGTTAAAGCCGGAATCTCATGAAACTCTAGGACTACGTAGGGGAAGAGGTCATCTTTCAGATAGCCTAAAAGCTCCTCTCTATCTTGCCTGAAACGGCTGCAATCACGAAAAAAAGTTTGAAAAACTTTAAACCGCTCTACAGGCTAAACTACGGCAGTTAGACTGGTCAAACTTGAACGGGAAAAATTTTCAAATTTTCGTTATCCTCGCCAGCACTCACCAAATGTTCACAAAACCTCCTTTATAGTACTCTACAGGCCAAACGCCAACAGCTAGAGCAGCCAAAGTATGCAAAATCAATGTTTAATTTTTTGGGTATTTCGCGATTTTGGGGTCTCATTCCCGATCGTCTCCTGGCCAAAGTTAAAGCCGGAATCCAATGAAACTCTAGGACTACGTAGGGGAAGAGGTCCTCTTTCAGATAGCCAAAAAGCTCCTCTCTATCTTGCCTGAAACGGCTGCAATCACGAAAAAAAGTTTGAAAAACTTTAAACCGCTCTACAGGCTAAACTACGGCAGTTAGAGTGGTCAAACTTGAACGGGAAAAATTTTCAAATTTTCGTTTTCCTCGCCAGCACTCACCAAATGTTCACAAAACCTCCTTTACAGTACTCTACAGGCCAAACGCCAACAGCTAGAGCAGCCAAAGTATGCAAAATCAATGTTTAATTTTTTGGGTATTTCGCGATTTTGGGGTCTCATTCCCGATCGTCTCCTGGCCAAAGTTAAAGCCGGAATCTCATGAAACTCTAGGACTACGTAGGGGAAGAGGTCCTCTTTCAGAAAGCCAAAAAGCTCCTCTCTATCTTGCCTGAAACGGCTGCAATCACGAAAAAAAGTTTGAAAAACTTTAAACCGCTCTACAGGCTAAACTACGGCAGTTAGAGTGGTCAAACTTGAACGGGAAAAATTTTCAAATTTTCGTTTTCCTCGCCAGCACTCACCAAATGTTCACAAAACCTCCTTTATAGTACTCTACAGGCCAAATGACAACAATTAGAGCAGCCAAAGTATGCAAAATCAATGTTTAATTTTTTGGGTATTTCGCGATTTTGGGGTCTCATTCCCGATCGTCTCCTGGCCAAAGTTAAAGCCGGAATCCCATGAAACTCTAGGACTACGTAGGGGAAGAGGTCCTCTTTCAGATAGCCAAAAAGCTCCTCTCTATCTTGCCTGAAACGGCTGCAATCACGAAAAAAATTTGAAAAACTTTAAACCGCTCTACAGGCTAAACTACGGCAGTTAGAGTGGTCAAACTTGAACGGGAAAAATTTTCAAATTTTCGTTTTCCTCGCCAGCACTCACCAAATGTTCACAAAACCTCCTTTATAGTACTCTACAGGCCAAATGACAACAATTAGAGCAGCCAAAGTATGCAAAATCAATGTTTAATTTTTTGGATATTTCGCAATTTTGGGGTCTCATTCCCGATCGTCTCCTGGCCAAAGTTAAAGCCGGAATCCTATGAAACTCTAGGACTACGTAGGGGAAGAGGTCCTCTTTCAGATAGCCAAAAAGCTCCTCTCTATCTTGCCTGAAACGGCTGCAATCACGAAAAAAAGTTTGAAAAACTTTAAACCGCTCTACAGGCTAAACTACGGCAGTTAGACTGGTCAAACTTGAACGGGAAAAATTTTCAAATTTTCGTTTTCCTCGCCAGCACTCACCAAATGTTCACAAAACCTCCTTTATAGTACTCTACAGGCCAAACGCCAACAGCTAGAGCAGCCAAAGTATGCAAAATCAATGTTTAATTTTTTGGGTATTTCGCGATTTTGGGGTCTCATTCCCGATCGTCTCCTGGCCAAAGTTAAAGCCGGAATCTCATGAAACTCTAGGACTACGTAGGGGAAGAGGTCCTCTTTCAGAAAGCCAAAAAGCTCCTCTCTATCTTGCCTGAAACGGCTGCAATCACGAAAAAAAGTTTGAAAAACTTTAAACCGCTCTACAGGCTAAACTACGGCAGTTAGAGTGGTCAAACTTGAACGGGAAAAATTTTCAAATTTTCGTTTTCCTCGCCAGCACTCACCAAATGTTCACAAAACCTCCTTTATAGTACTCTACAGGCCAAACGCCAACAGCTAGAGCAGCCAAAGTATGCAAAATCAATGTTTAATTTTTTGGGTATTTCGCGATTTTGGGGTCTCATTCCCGATCGTCTCCTGGCCAAAGTTAAAGCCGGAATCCAATGAAACTCTAGGACTACGTAGGGGAAGAGGTCCTCTTTCAGATAGCCAAAAAGCTCCTCTCTATCTTGCCTGAAACGGCTGCAATCACGAAAAAAAGTTTGAAAAACTTTAAACCGCTCTACAGGCTAAACTACGGCAGTTAGAGTGGTCAAAATTGAACGGGAAAAATTTTCAAATTTTCGTTTTCCTCGCCAGCACTCACCAAATGTTCACAAAACCTCCTTTATAGTACTCTACAGGCCAAATGACAACAATTAGAGCAGCCAAAGTATGCAAAATCAATGTTTAATTTTTTGGGTATTTCGCGATTTTGGGGTCTCATTCCCGATCGTCTCCTGGCCAAAGTTAAAGCCGGAATCCCATGAAACTCTAGGACTACGTAGGGGAAGAGGTCCTCTTTCAGATAGCCAAAAAGCTCCTCTCTATCTTGCCTGAAACGGCTGCAATCACGAAAAAAAGTTTGAAAAACTTTAAACCGCTCTACAGGCTAAACTACGGCAGTTAGAGTGGTCAAACTTGAACGGGAAAAATTTTCAAATTTTCGTTTTCCTCGCCAGCACTCACCAAATGTTCACAAAACCTCCTTTATAGTACTCTACAGGCCAAACGCCAACAGCTAGAGCAGCCAAAGTATGCAAAATCAATGTTTAATTTTTTGGGTATTTCGCGATTTTGGGGTCTCATTCCCGATCGTCTCCTGGCCAAAGTTAAAGCCGGAATCCTATGAAACTCTAGGACTACGTAGGGGAAGAGGTCCTCTTTCAGATAGCCAAAAAGCTCCTCTCTATCTTGCCTGAAACGGCTGCAATCACGAAAAAAAGTTTGAAAAACTTTAAACCGCTCTACAGGCTAAACTACGGCAGTTAGAGTGGTCAAACTTGAACGGGAAAAATTTTCAAATTTTCGTTTTCCTCGCCAGCACTCACCAAATGTTCACAAAACCTCCTTTATAGTACTCTACAGGCCAAACGCCAACAGCTAGAGCAGCCAAAGTATGCAAAATCAATGTTTAATTTTTTGGTATTTCGCGATTTTGGGGTCTCATTCCCGATCGTCTCCTGGCCAAAGTTAAAGCCGGAATCTCATGAAACTCTAGGACTACGTAGGGGAAGAGGTCATCTTTCAGATAGCTAAAAAGCTCCTCTCTATCTTGCCTGAAACGGCTGCAATCACGAAAAAAAGTTTGAAAAACTTTAAACCGCTCTACAGGCTAAACTACGGCAGTTAGAGTGGTCACACTTGAACGGGAAAAATTTTCAAATTTTCGTTTTCCTCGCCAGCACTCACCAAATGTTCACAAAACCTCCTTTATAGTACTCTACAGGCCAAATGACAACAATTAGAGCAGCCAAAGTATGCAAAATCAATGTTTAATTTTTTGGGTATTTCGCGATTTTGGGGTCTCATTCCCGATCGTCTCCTGGCCAAAGTTAAAGCCGGAATCCTATGAAACTCTAGGACTACGTAGGGGAAGAGGTCATCTTTCAGATAGCTATAAAGCTCCTCTCTATCTTGCCTGAAACGGCTGCAATCACGAAAAAAAGTTTGAAAAACTTTAAACCGCTCTACAGGCTAAACTACGGCAGTTAGAGTGGTCACACTTGAACGGGAAAAATTTTCAAATTTTCGTTTTCCTCGCCAGCACTCACCAAATGTTCACAAAACCTCCTTTATAGTACTCTACAGGCCAAATGACAACAATTAGAGCAGCCAAAGTATGCAAAATCAATGTTTAATTTTTTGGGTATTTCGCAATTTTGGGGTCTCATTCCCGATCGTCTCCTGGCCAAAGTTAAAGCCGGAATCCTATGAAACTCTAGGACTACGTAGGGGAAGAGGTCCTCTTTCAGATAGCCAAAAAGCTCCTCTCTATCTTGCCTGAAACGGCTGCAATCACGAAAAAAAGTTTGAAAAACTTTAAACCGCTCTACAGGCTAAACTACGGCAGTTAGACTGGTCAAACTTGAACGGGAAAAATTTTCAAATTTTCGTTTTCCTCGCCAGCACTCACCAAATGTTCACAAAGCCTCCTTTATAGTACTCTACAGGCCAAACGCCAACAGCTAGAGCAGCCAAAGTATGCAAAATCAATGTTTAATTTTTTGGGTATTTCGCGATTTTGGGGTCTCATTCCCGATCGTCTCCTGGCCAAAGTTAAAGCCGGAATCCTATGAAACTCTAGGACTACGTAGGGGAAGAGGTCCTCTTTCAGATAGCCAAAAAGCTCCTCTCTATCTTGCCTGAAACGGCTGCAATCACGAAAAAAAGTTTGAAAAACTTTAAACCGCTCTACAGGCTAAACTACGGCAGTTAGAGTGGTCAAACTTGAACGGGAAAAATTTTCAAATTTTCGTTTTCCTCGCCAGCACTCACCAAATGTTCACAAAACCTCCTTTATAGTACTCTACAGGCCAAACGCCAACAGCTAGAGCAGCCAAAGTATGCAAAATCAATGTTTAATTTTTTGGGTATTTCGCGATTTTGGGGTCTCATTCTCGATCGTCTCCTGGCCAAAGTTAAAGCCGGAATCCTATGAAACTCTAGGACTACGTAGGGGAAGAGGTCCTCTTTCAGATAGCCAAAAAGCTCCTCTCTATCTTGCCTGAAACGGCTGCAATCACGAAAAAAAGTTTGAAAAACTTTAAACCGCTCTACAGGCTAAACTACGGCAGTTAGAGTGGTCAAACTTGAACGGGAAAAATTTTCAAATTTTCGTTTTCCTCGCCAGCACTCACCAAATGTTCACAAAACCTCCTTTATAGTACTCTACAGGCCAAACGACAACAGCTAGAGCAGCCAAAGTATGCAAAATCAATGTTTAATTTTTTGGGTATTTCGCGATTTTGGGGTCTCATTCCCGATCGTCTCCTGGCCAAAGTTAAAGCCAGAATCCAATGAAACTCTAGGACTACGTAGGGGAAGAGGTCCTCTTTCAGATAGCCAAAAAGCTCCTCTGTATCTTGCCTGAAACGGCTGAAATCACGAAAAAAAGTTTGAAAAACTTTAAACCGCTCTACAGGCTAAACTACGGCAGTTAGAGTGGTCAAACTTGAACGGGAAAAATTTTCAAATTTTCGTTTTCCTCGCCAGCACTCACCAAATGTTCACAAAACCTCCTTTACAGTACTCTACAGGCCAAACGCCAACAGCTAGAGCAGCCAAAGTATGCAAAATCAATGTTTAATTTTTTGGGTATTTCGCGATTTTGGGGTCTCATTCCCGATCGTCTCCTGGCCAAAGTTAAAGCCGGAATCTCATGAAACTCTAGGACTACGTAGGGGAAGAGGTCCTCTTTCAGATAGCCAAAAAGCTCCTCTCTATCTTGCCTGAAACGGCTGCAATCACGAAAAAAAGTTTGAAAAACTTTAAACCGCTCTACAGGCTAAACTACGGCAGTTAGAGTGGTCAAACTTGAACGGGAAAAATTTTCAAATTTTCGTTTTCCTCGCCAGCACTCACCAAATGTTCACAAAACCTCCTTTACAGTACTCTACAGGCCAAATGACAACAATTAGAGCAGCCAAAGTATGCAAAATCAATGTTTAATTTTTTGGGTATTTCGCGATTTTGGGGTCTCATTCCCGATCGTCTCCTGGCCAAAGTTAAAGCCGGAATCCCATGAAACTCTAGGACTACGTAGGGGAAGAGGTCCTCTTTCAGATAGCCAAAAAGCTCCTCTCTATCTTGCCTGAAACGGCTGCAATCACGAAAAAAAGTTTGAAAAACTTTAAACCGCTCTACAGGCTAAACTACGGCAGTTAGAGTGGTCAAACTTGAACGGGAAAAATTTTCAAATTTTCGTTTTCCTCGCCAGCACTCACCAAATGTTCACAAAACCTCCTTTATAGTACTCTACAGGCCAAATGACAACAATTAGAGCAGCCAAAGTATGCAAAATCAATGTTTAATTTTTTGGGTATTTCGCAATTTTGGGGTCTCATTCCCGATCGTCTCCTGGCCAAAGTTAAAGCCGGAATCCTATGAAACTCTAGGACTACGTAGGGGAAGAGGTCCTCTTTCAGATAGCCAAAAAGCTCCTCTCTATCTTGCCTGAAACGGCTGCAATCACGAAAAAAAGTTTGAAAAACTTTAAACCGCTCTACAGGCTAAACTACGGCAGTTAGACTGGTCAAACTTGAACGGGAAAAATTTTCAAATTTTCGTTTTCCTCGCCAGCACTCACCAAATGTTCACAAAACCTCCTTTATAGTACTCTACAGGCCAAACGCCAACAGCTAGAGCAGCCAAAGTATGCAAAATCAATGTTTAATTTTTTGGGTATTTCGCGATTTTGGGGTCTCATTCCCGATCGTCTCCTGGCCAAAGTTAAAGCCGGAATCTCATGAAACTCTAGGACTACGTAGGGGAAGAGGTCCTCTTTCAGATAGCCAAAAAGCTCCTCTCTATCTTGCCTGAAACGGCTGCAATCACGAAAAAAATTTTGAAAAACTTTAAACCGCTCTACAGGCTAAACTACGGCAGTTAGACTGGTCAAACTTGAACGGGAAAAATTTTCAAATTTTCGTTTTCCTCGCCAGCACTCACCAAATGTTCACAAAACCTCCTTTATAGTACTCTACAGGCCAAACGCCAACAGCTAGAGCAGCCAAAGTATGCAAAATCAATGTTTAATTTTTTGGGTATTTCGCGATTTTGGGGTCTCATTCCCGATCGTCTCCTGGCCAAAGTTAAAGCCGGAATCCAATGAAACTCTAGGACTACGTAGGGGAAGAGGTCCTCTTTCAGATAGCCAAAAAGCTCCTCTCTATCTTGCCTGAAACGGCTGCAATCACGAAAAAAAGTTTGAAAAACTTTAAACCGCTCTACAGGCTAAACTACGGCAGTTAGAGTGGTCAAACTTGAACGGGAAAAATTTTCAAATTTTCGTTTTCCTCGCCAGCACTCACCAAATGTTCACAAAACCTCCTTTATAGTACTCTACAGGCCAAATGACAACAATTAGAGCAGCCAAAGTATGCAAAATCAATGTTTAATTTTTTGGGTATTTCGCGATTTTGGGGTCTCATTCCCGATCGTCTCCTGGCCAAAGTTAAAGCCGGAATCCCATGAAACTCTAGGACTACGTAGGGGAAGAGGTCCTCTTTCAGATAGCCAAAAAGCTCCTCTCTATCTTGCCTGAAACGGCTGCAATCACGAAAAAAAGTTTGAAAAACTTTAAACCGCTCTACAGGCTAAACTACGGCAGTTAGAGTGGTCAAACTTGAACGGGAAAAATTTTCAAATTTTCGTTTTCCTCGCCAGCACTCACCAAATGTTCACAAAACCTCCTTTATAGTACTCTACAGGCCAAACGCCAACAGCTAGAGCAGCCAAAGTATGCAAAATCAATGTTTAATTTTTTGGGTATTTCGCGATTTTGGGGTCTCATTCCCGATCGTCTCCTGGCCAAAGTTAAAGCCGGAATCCTATGAAACTCTAGGACTACGTAGGGGAAGAGGTCCTCTTTCAGATAGCCAAAAAGCTCCTCTCTATCTTGCCTGAAACGGCTGCAATCACGAAAAAAAGTTTGAAAAACTTTAAACCGCTCTACAGGCTAAACTACGGCAGTTAGAGTGGTCACACTTGAACGGGAAAAATTTTCAAATTTTCGTTTTCCTCGCCAGCACTCACCAAATGTTCACAAAACCTCCTTTACAGTACTCTACAGGCCAAACGCCAACAGCTAGAGCAGCCAAAGTATGCAAAATCAATGTTTAATTTTTTGGGTATTTCGCGATTTTGGGGTCTCATTCCCGATCGTCTCCTGGCCAAAGTTAAAGCCGGAATCTCATGAAACTCTAGGACTACGTAGGGGAAGAGGTCCTCTTTCAGATAGCCAAAAAGCTCCTCTCTATCTTGCCTGAAACGGCTGCAATCACGAAAAAAAGTTTGAAAAACTTTAAACCGCTCTACAGGCTAAACTACGGCAGTTAGAGTGGTCAAACTTGAACGGGAAAAATTTTCAAATTTTCGTTTTCCTCGCCAGCACTCACCAAATGTTCACAAAACCTCCTTTATAGTACTCTACAGGCCAAACGCCAACAGCTAGAGCAGCCAAAGTATGCAAAATCAATGTTTAATTTTTTGGGTATTTCGCGATTTTGGGGTCTCATTCCCGATCGTCTCCTGGCCAAAGTTAAAGCCGGAATCCCATGAAACTCTAGGACTACGTAGGGGAAGAGGTCCTCTTTCAGATAGCCAAAAAGCTCCTCTCTATCTTGCCTGAAACGGCTGCAATCACGAAAAAAAGTTTGAAAAACTTTAAACCGCTCTACAGGCTAAACTACGGCAGTTAGAGTGGTCAAACTTGAACGGGAAAAATTTTCAAATTTTCGTTTTCCTCGCCAGCACTCACCAAATGTTCACAAAACCTCCTTTATAGTACTCTACAGGCCAAATGACAACAATTAGAGCAGCCAAAGTATGCAAAATCAATGTTTAATTTTTTGGGTATTTCGCAATTTTGGGGTCTCATTCCCGATCGTCTCCTGGCCAAAGTTAAAGCCGGAATCCTATGAAACTCTAGGACTACGTAGGGGAAGAGGTCCTCTTTCAGATAGCCAAAAAGCTCCTCTCTATCTTGCCTGAAACGGCTGCAATCACGAAAAAAAGTTTGAAAAACTTTAAACCGCTCTACAGGCTAAACTACGGCAGTTAGACTGGTCAAACTTGAACGGGAAAAATTTTCAAATTTTCGTTTTCCTCGCCAGCACTCACCAAATGTTCACAAAACCTCCTTTATAGTACTCTACAGGCCAAACGCCAACAGCTAGAGCAGCCAAAGTATGCAAAATCAATGTTTAATTTTTTGGGTATTTCGCGATTTTGGGGTCTCATTCCCGATCGTCTCCTGGCCAAAGTTAAAGCCGGAATCTCATGAAACTCTAGGACTACGTAGGGGAAGAGGTCCTCTTTCAGATAGCCAAAAAGCTCCTCTCTATCTTGCCTGAAACGGCTGCAATCACGAAAAAAAGTTTGAAAAACTTTAAACCGCTCTACAGGCTAAACTACGGCAGTTAGACTGGTCAAACTTGAACGGGAAAAATTTTCAAATTTTCGTTTTCCTCGCCAGCACTCACCAAATGTTCACAAAACCTCCTTTATAGTACTCTACAGGCCAAACGCCAACAGCTAGAGCAGCCAAAGTATGCAAAATCAATGTTTAATTTTTTGGGTATTTCGCGATTTTGGGGTCTCATTCCCGATCGTCTTCTGGCCAAAGTTAAAGCCGGAATCCTATGAAACTCTAGGACTACGTAGGGGAAGAGGTCCTCTTTCAGATAGCCAAAAAGCTCCTCTCTATCTTGCCTGAAACGGCTGCAATCACGAAAAAAAGTTTGAAAAACTTTAAACCGCTCTACAGGCTAAACTACGGCAGTTAGAGTGGTCAAACTTGACTACAGGCTAAACTACGGCAGTTAGAGTGGTCAAACTTGAACGGGAAAAATTTTCAAATTTTCGTTTTCCTCGCCAGCACTCACCAAATGTTCACAAAACCTCCTTTATAGTACTCTACAGGCCAAACGCCAACAGCTAGAGCAGCCAAAGTATGCAAAATCAATGTTTAATTTTTTGGGTATTTCGCGATTTTGGGGTCTCATTCCCGATCGTCTCCTGGCCAAAGTTAAAGCCGGAATCCCATGAAACTCTAGGACTACGTAGGGGAAGAGGTCCTCTTTCAGATAGCCAAAAAGCTCCTCTCTATCTTGCCTGAAACGGCTGCAATCACGAAAAAAAGTTTGAAAAACTTTAAACCGCTCTACAGGCTAAACTACGGCAGTTAGAGTGGTCAAACTTGAACGGGAAAAATTTTCAAATTTTCGTTTTCCTCGCCAGCACTCACCAAATGTTCACAAAACCTCCTTTATAGTACTCTACAGGCCAAACGCCAACAGCTAGAGCAGCCAAAGTATGCAAAATCAATGTTTAATTTTTTGGGTATTTCGCGATTTTGGGGTCTCATTCCCGATCGTCTCCTGGCCAAAGTTAAAGCCGGAATCCTATGAAACTCTAGGACTACGTAAGGGAAGAGGTCCTCTTTCAGATAGCCAAAAAGCTCCTCTCTATCTTGCCTGAAACGGCTGCAATCACGAAAAAAAGTTTGAAAAACTTTAAACCGCTCTACAGGCTAAACTACGGCAGTTAGAGTGGTCAAACTTGAACGGGAAAAATTTTCAAATTTTCGTTTTCCTCGCCAGCACTCACCAAATGTTCACAAAACCTCCTTTATAGTACTCTACAGGCCAAACGCCAACAGCTAGAGCAGCCAAAGTATGCAAAATCAATGTTTAATTTTTTGGGTATTTCGCGATTTTGGGGTCTCATTCCCGATCGTCTCCTGGCCAAAGTTAAAGCCGGAATCCAATGAAACTCTAGGACTACGTAGGGGAAGAGGTCCTCTTTCAGATAGCCAAAAAGCTCCTCTCTATCTTGCCTGAAACGGCTGCAATCACGAAAAAAAGTTTGAAAAACTTTAAACCGCTCTACAGGCTAAACTACGGCAGTTAGAGTGGTCACACTTGAACGGGAAAAATTTTCAAATTTTCGTTTTCCTCGCCAGCACTCACCAAATGTTCACAAAACCTCCTTTATAGTACTCTACAGGCCAAATGACAACAATTAGAGCAGCCAAAGTATGCAAAATCAATGTTTAATTTTTTGGGTATTTCGCGATTTTGGGGTCTCATTCCCGATCGTCTCCTGGCCAAAGTTAAAGCCGGAATCCCATGAAACTCTAGGACTACGTAGGGGAAGAGGTCCTCTTTCAGATAGCCAAAAAGCTCCTCTCTATCTTGCCTGAAACGGCTGCAATCACGAAAAAAAGTTTGAAAAACTTTAAACCGCTCTACAGGCTAAACTACGGCAGTTAGAGTGGTCAAACTTGAACGGGAAAAATTTTCAAATTTTCGTTTTCCTCGCCAGCACTCACCAAATGTTCACAAAACCTCCTTTATAGTACTCTACAGGCCAAACGCCAACAGCTAGAGCAGCCAAAGTATGCAAAATCAATGTTTAATTTTTTGGGTATTTCGCGATTTTGGGGTCTCATTCCCGATCGTCTCCTGGCCAAAGTTAAAGCCGGAATCTCATGAAACTCTAGGACTACGTAGGGGAAGAGGTCCTCTTTCAGATAGCCAAAAAGCTCCTCTCTATCTTGCCTGAAACGGCTGCAATCACGAAAAAAAGTTTGAAAAACTTTAAACCGCTCTACAGGCTAAACTACGGCAGTTAGAGTGGTCAAACTTGAACGGGCAAAATTTTCAAATTTTCGTTTTCCTCGCCAGCACTCACCAAATGTTCACAAAACCTCCTTTATAGTACTCTACAGGCCAAACGCCAACAGCTAGAGCAGCCAAAGTATGCAAAATCAATGTTTAATTTTTTGGGTATTTCGCGATTTTGGGGTCTCATTCCCGATCGTCTCCTGGCCAAAGTTAAAGCCGGAATCTCATGAAACTCTAGGACTACGTAGGGGAAGAGGTCCTCTTTCAGATAGCCAAAAAGCTCCTCTCTATCTTGCCTGAAACGGCTGCAATCACGAAAAAAAGTTTGAAAAACTTTAAACCGCTCTACAGGCTAAACTACGGCAGTTAGAGTGGTCAAACTTGAACGGGAAAAATTTTCAAATTTTCGTTTTCCTCGCCAGCACTCACCAAATGTTCACAAAACCTCCTTTATAGTACTCTACAGGCCAAATGACAACAATTAGAGCAGCCAAAGTATGCAAAATCAATGTTTAATTTTTTGGGTATTTCGCGATTTTGGGGTCTCATTCCCGATCGTCTCCTGGCCAAAGTTAAAGCCGGAATCTCATGAAACTCTAGGACTACGTAGGGGAAGAGGTCATCTTTCAGATAGCCAAAAAGCTCCTCTCTATCTTGCCTGAAACGGCTACAATCACGAAAAAAAGTTTGAAAAACTTTAAACCGCTCTACAGGCTAAACCAAAGTATGCAAAATCAATGTTTAATTTTTTGGGTATTTCGCAATTTTGGGGTCTCATTCCCGATCGTCTCCTGGCCAAAGTTAAAGCCGGAATCCTATGAAACTCTAGGACTACGTAGGGGAAGAGGTCCTCTTTCAGATAGCCAAAAAGCTCCTCTCTATCTTGCCTGAAACGGCTGCAATCACGAAAAAAAGTTTGAAAAACTTTAAACCGCTCTACAGGCTAAACTACGGCAGTTAGACTGGTCAAACTTGAACGGGAAAAATTTTCAAATTTTCGTTTTCCTCGCCAGCACTCACCAAATGTTCACAAAACCTCCTTTATAGTACTCTACAGGCCAAACGCCAACAGCTAGAGCAGCCAAAGTATGCAAAATCAATGTTTAATTTTTTGGGTATTTCGCGATTTTGGGGTCTCATTCCCGATCGTCTCCTGGCCAAAGTTAAAGCCGGAATCTCATGAAACTCTAGGACTACGTAGGGGAAGAGGTCCTCTTTCAGATAGCCAAAAAGCTCCTCTCTATCTTGCCTGAAACGGCTGCAATCACGAAAAAAAGTTTGAAAAACTTTAAACCGCTCTACAGGCTAAACTACGGCAGTTAGAGTGGTCAAACTTGAACGGGAAAAATTTTCAAATTTTCGTTTTCCTCGCCAGCACTCACCAAATGTTCACAAAACCTCCTTTATAGTACTCTACAGGCCAAATGACAACAATTAGAGCAGCCAAAGTATGCAAAATCAATGTTTAATTTTTTGGGTATTTCGCGATTTTGGGGTCTCATTCCCGATCGTCTCCTGGCCAAAGTTAAAGCCGGAATCCCATGAAACTCTAGGACTACGTAGGGGAAGAGGTCCTCTTTCAGATAGCCAAAAAGCTCCTCTCTATCTTGCCTGAAACGGCTGCAATCACGAAAAAAAGTTTGAAAAACTTTAAACCGCTCTACAGGCTAAACTACGGCAGTTAGAGTGGTCAAACTTGAACGGGAAAAATTTTCAAATTTTCGTTTTCCTCGCCAGCACTCACCAAATGTTCACAAAACCTCCTTTATAGTACTCTACAGGCCAAACGCCAACAGCTAGAGCAGCCAAAGTATGCAAAATCAATGTTTAATTTTTTGGGTATTTCGCGATTTTGGGGTCTCATTCCCGATCGTCTCCTGGCCAAAGTTAAAGCCGGAATCCTATGAAACTCTAGGACTACGTAGGGGAAGAGGTCCTCTTTCAGATAGCCAAAAAGCTCCTCTCTATCTTGCCTGAAACGGCTGCAATCACGAAAAAAAGTTTGAAAAACTTTAAACCGCTCTACAGGCTAAACTACGGCAGTTAGACTGGTCAAACTTGAACGGGAAAAATTTTCAAATTTTGGTTTTCCTCGCCAGCACTCACCCAATGTTCACAAAACCTCCTTTATAGTACTCTACAGGCCAAACGCCAACAGCTAGAGCAGCCAAAGTATGCAAAATCAATGTTTAATTTTTTGGGTATTTCGCGATTTTGGGGTCTCATTCCCGATCGTCTCCTGGCCAAAGTTAAAGCCGGAATCTCATGAAACTCTAAGACTACGTAGGGGAAGAGGTCCTCTTTCAGATAGCCAAAAAGCTCCTCTCTATCTTGCCTGAAACGGCTGCAATCACGAAAAAAAGTTTGAAAAACTTTAAACCGCTCTACAGGCTAAACTACGGCAGTTAGAGTGGTCAAACTTGAACGGGCAAAATTTTCAAATTTTCGTTTTCCTCGCCAGCACTCACCAAATGTTCACAAAACCTCCTTTATAGTACTCTACAGGCCAAACGCCAACAGCTAGAGCAGCCAAAGTATGCAAAATCAATGTTTAATTTTTTGGGTATTTCGCGATTTTGGGGTCTCATTCCCGATCGTCTCCTGGCCAAAGTTAAAGCCGGAATCTCATGAAACTCTAGGACTACGTAGGGGAAGAGGTCATCTTTCAGATAGCCAAAAAGCTCCTCTCTATCTTGCCTGAAACGGCTACAATCACGAAAAAAAGTTTGAAAAACTTTAAACCGCTCTACAGGCTAAACCAAAGTATGCAAAATCAATGTTTAATTTTTTGGGTATTTCGCAATTTTGGGGTCTCATTCCCGATCGTCTCCTGGCCAAAGTTAAAGCCGGAATCCTATGAAACTCTAGGACTACGTAGGGGAAGAGGTCCTCTTTCAGATAGCCAAAAAGCTCCTCTCTATCTTGCCTGAAACGGCTGCAATCACGAAAAAAAGTTTGAAAAACTTTAAACCGCTCTACAGGCTAAACTACGGCAGTTAGACTGGTCAAACTTGAACGGGAAAAATTTTCAAATTTTGGTTTTCCTCGCCAGCACTCACCCAATGTTCACAAAACCTCCTTTATAGTACTCTACAGGCCAAACGCCAACAGCTAGAGCAGCCAAAGTATGCAAAATCAATGTTTAATTTTTTGGGTATTTCGCGATTTTGGGGTCTCATTCCCGATCGTCTCCTGGCCAAAGTTAAAGCCGGAATCTCATGAAACTCTAGGACTACGTAGGGGAAGAGGTCCTCTTTCAGATAGCCAAAAAGCTCCTCTCTATCTTGCCTGAAACGGCTGCAATCACGAAAAAAAGTTTGAAAAACTTTAAACCGCTCTACAGGCTAAACTACGGCAGTTAGAGTGGTCAAACTTGAACGGGAAAAATTTTCAAATTTTCGTTTTCCTCGCCAGCACTCACCAAATGTTCACAAAACCTCCTTTATAGTACTCTACAGGCCAAATGACAACAATTAGAGCAGCCAAAGTATGCAAAATCAATGTTTAATTTTTTGGGTATTTCGCGATTTTGGGGTCTCATTCCCGATCGTCTCCTGGCCAAAGTTAAAGCCGGAATCCTATGAAACTCTAGGACTACGTAGGGGAAGAGGTCCTCTTTCAGATAGCCAAAAAGCTCCTCTCTATCTTGCCTGAAACGGCTGCAATCACGAAAAAAAGTTTGAAAAACTTTAAACCGCTCTACAGGCTAAACTACGGCAGTTAGACTGGTCAAACTTGAACGGGAAAAATTTTCAAATTTTCGTTTTCCTCGCCAGCACTCACCAAATGTTCACAAAACCTCCTTTATAATACTCTACAGGCCAAACGCCAACAGCTAGAGCAGCCAAAGTATGCAAAATCAATGTTTAATTTTTTGGGTATTTCGCGATTTTGGGGTCTCATTCCCGATCGTCTCCTGGCCAAAGTTAAAGCCGGAATCCTATGAAACTCTAGGACTACGTAGGGGAAGAGGTCCTCTTTCAGATAGCCAAAAAGCTCCTCTCTATCTTGCCTGAAACGGCTGCAATCACGAAAAAAAGTTTGTAAAACTTTAAACCGCTCTACAGGCTAAACTACGGCAGTTAGAGTGGTCAAACTTGAACGGGAAAAATTTTCAAATTTTCGTTTTCCTCGCCAGCACTCACCCAATGTTCACAAAACCTCCTTTATAGTACTCTACAGGCCAAACGCCAACAGCTAGAGCAGCCAAAGTATGCAAAATCAATGTTTAATTTTTTGGGTATTTCGCGATTTTGGGGTCTCATTCCCGATCGTCTCCTGGCCAAAGTTAAAGCCGGAATCTCATGAAACTCTAGGACTACGTAGGGGAAGAGGTCCTCTTTCAGATAGCCAAAAAGCTCCTCTCTATCTTGCCTGAAACGGCTGCAATCACGAAAAAAAGTTTGAAAAACTTTAAACCGCTCTACAGGCTAAACTACGGCAGTTAGAGTGGTCAAACTTGAACGGGAAAAATTTTCAAATTTTCGTTTTCCTCGCCAGCACTCACCAAATGTTCACAAAACCTCCTTTATAGTACTCTACAGGCCAAACGACAACAGCTAGAGCAGCCAAAGTATGCAAAATCAATGTTTAATTTTTTGGGTATTTCGCGATTTTGGGGTCTCATTCCCGATCGTCTCCTGGCCAAAGTTAAAGTCGGAATCCTATGAAACTCTAGGACTACGTAGGGGAAGAGGTCCTCTTTCAGATAGCCAAAAAGCTCCTCTCTATCTTGCCTGAAACGGCTGCAATCACGAAAAAAAGTTTGAAAAACTTTAAACCGCTCTACAGGCTAAACTACGGCAGTTAGAGTGGTCAAACTTGAACGGGAAAAATTTTCAAATTTTCGTTTTCCTCGCCAGCACTCACCAAATGTTCACAAAACCTCCTTTATAGTACTCTACAGGCCAAATGACAACAATTAGAGCAGCCAAAGTATGCAAAATCAATGTTTAATTTTTTGGGTATTTCGCGATTTTGGGGTCTCATTCCCGATCGTCTCCTGGCCAAAGTTAAAGCCGGAATCCTATGAAACTCTAGGACTACGTAGGGGAAGAGGTCCTCTTTCAGATAGCCAAAAAGCTCCTCTCTATCTTGCCTGAAACGGCTGCAATCACGAAAAAAAGTTTGAAAAACTTTAAACCGCTCTACAGGCTAAACTACGGCAGTTAGAGTGGTCAAACTTGAACGGGAAAAATTTTCAAATTTTCGTTTTCCTCGCCAGCACTCACCAAATGTTCACAAAACCTCCTTTATAGTACTCTACAGGCCAAATGACAACAATTAGAGCAGCCAAAGTATGCAAAATCAATGTTTAATTTTTTGGGTATTTCGCGATTTTGGGGTCTCATTCCCGATCGTCTCCTGGCCAAAGTTAAAGCCGGAATCCTATGAAACTCTAGGACTACGTAGGGGAAGAGGTCCTCTTTCAGATAGCCAAAAAGCTCCTCTCTATCTTGCCTGAAACGGCTGCAATCACGAAAAAAAGTTTGAAAAACTTTAAACCGCTCTACAGGCTAAACTACGGCAGTTAGACTGGTAAAACTTGAACGGGAAAAATTTTCAAATTTTCGTTTTCCTCGCCAGCACTCACCAAATGTTCACAAAACCTCCTTTATAATACTCTACAGGCCAAACGCCAACAGCTAGAGCAGCCAAAGTATGCAAAATCAATGTTTAATTTTTTGGGTATTTCGCGATTTTGGGGTCTCATTCCCGATCGTCTCCTGGCCAAAGTTAAAGCCGGAATCCTATGAAACTCTAGGACTACGTAGGGGAAGAGGTCCTCTTTCAGATAGCCAAAAAGCTCCTCTCTATCTTGCCTGAAACGGCTGCAATCACGAAAAAAAGTTTGAAAAACTTTAAACCGCTCTACAGGCTAAACTATGGCAGTTAGAGTGGACAAACTTGAACGGGAAAAATTTTCAAATTTTCGTTTTCCTCGCCAGCACTCACCAAATGTTCACAAAACCTCCTTTATAGTACTCTACAGGCCAAACGCCAACAGCTAGAGCAGCCAAAGTATGCAAAATCAATGTTTAATTTTTTGGGTATTTCGCGATTTTGGGGTCTCATTCCCGATCGTCTCCTGACCAAAGTTAAAGCCGGAATCCTATGAAACTCTAGGACTACGTAGGGGAAGAGGTCCTCTTTCAGATAGCCAAAAAGCTCCTCTCTATCTTGCCTGAAACGGCTGCAATCACGAAAAAAAGTTTGAAAAACTTTAAACCGCTCTACAGGCTAAACTACGGCAGTTAGACTGGTCAAACTTGAACGGGAAAAATTTTCAAATTTTCGTTTTCCTCGCCAGCACTCACCAAATGTTCACAAAACCTCCTTTATAGTACTCTACAGGCCAAACGCCAACAGCTAGAGCAGCCAAAGTATGCAAAATCAATGTTTAATTTTTTGGGTATTTCGCGATTTTGGGGTCTCATTCCCGATCGTCTCCTGGCCAAAGTTAAAGCCGGAATCCTATGAAACTCTAGGACTACGTAGGGGAAGAGGTCCTCTTTCAGATAGCCAAAAAGCTCCTCTCTATCTTGCCTGAAACGGCTGCAATCACGAAAAAAAGTTTGAAAAACTTTAAACCGCTCTACAGGCTAAACTACGGCAGTTAGAGTGGTCAAACTTGAACGGGAAAAATTTTCAAATTTTCGTTTTCCTCGCCAGCACTCACCAAATGTTCACAAAACCTCCTTTATAGTACTCTACAGGCCAAACGCCAACAGCTAGAGCAGCCAAAGTATGCAAAATCAATGTTTAATTTTTTGGGTATTTCGCGATTTTGGGGTCTCATTCCCGATCGTCTCCTGGCCAAAGTTAAAGCCGGAATCCTATGAAACTCTAGGACTACGTAGGGGAAGAGGTCCTCTTTCAGATAGCCAAAAAGCTCCTCTCTATCTTGCCTGAAACGGCTGCAATCACGAAAAAAAGTTTGAAAAACTTTAAACCGCTCTACAGGCTAAACTACGGCAGTTAGAGTGGTCAAACTTGAACGGGAAAAATTTTCAAATTTTCGTTTTCCTCGCCAGCACTCACCAAATGTTCACAAAACCTCCTTTATAGTACTCTACAGGCCAAACGCCAACAGCTAGAGCAGCCAAAGTATGCAAAATCAATGTTTAATTTTTTGGGTATTTCGCGATTTTGGGGTCTCATTCCCGATCGTCTCCTGGCCAAAGTTAAAGCCGGAATCTCATGAAACTCTAGGACTACGTAGGGGAAGAGGTCCTCTTTCAGATAGCCAAAAAGCTCCTCTCTATCTTGCCTGAAACGGCTGCAATCACGAAAAAAAGTTTGAAAAACTTTAAACCGCTCTACAGGCTAAACTACGGCAGTTAGAGTGGTCAAACTTGAACGGGAAAAATTTTCAAATTTTCGTTTTCCTCGCCAGCACTCACCAAATGTTCACAAAACCTCCTTTATAGTACTCTACAGGCCAAATGACAACAATTAGAGCAGCCAAAGTATGCAAAATCAATGTTTAATTTTTTGGGTATTTCGCGATTTTGGGGTCTCATTCCCGATCGTCTCATGGCCAAAGTTAAAGCCGGAATCCTATGAAACTCTAGGACTACGTAGGGGAAGAGGTCCTCTTTCAGATAGCCAAAAAGCTCCTCTCTATCTTGCCTGAAACGGCTGCAATCACGAAAAAAAGTTTGAAAAACTTTAAACCGTTCTACAGGCTAAACTACGGCAGTTAGAGTGGTTAAACTTGAACGGGAAAAATTTTCAAATTTTCGTTTTCCTCGCCAGCACTCACCAAATGTTCACAAAACCTCCTTTATAGTACTCTACAGGCCAAACGCCAACAGCTAGAGCAGCCAAAGTATGCAAAATCAATGTTTAATTTTTTGGGTATTTCGCGATTTTGGGGTCTCATTCCCGATCGTCTTCTGGCCAAAGTTAAAGCCGGAATCCTATGAAACTCTAGGACTACGTAGGGGAAGAGGTCCTCTTTCAGATAGCCAAAAAGCTCCTCTCTATCTTGCCTGAAACGGCTGCAATCACGAAAAAAAGTTTGAAAAACTTTAAACCGCTCTACAGGCTAAACTACGGCAGTTAGAGTGGTCAAACTTGAACGGGAAAAATTTTCAAATTTTCGTTTTCCTCGCCAGCACTCACCAAATGTTCACAAAAGCTCCTTTATAGTACTCTACAGGCCAAACGACAACAGCTAGAGCAGCCAAAGTATGCAAAATCAATGTTTAATTTTTTGGGTATTTCGCGATTTTGGGGTCTCATTCCCGATCGTCTCCTGGCCAAAGTTAAAGCCGGAATCCTATGAAACTCTAGGACTACGTAGGGGAAGAGGTCCTCTTTCAGATAGCCAGAAAGCTCCTCTCTATCTTGCCTGAAACGGCTGCAATCACGAAAAAAAGTTTGAAAAACTTTAAACCGCTCTACAGGCTACACTACGGCAGCTAGAGTGGTCAAACTTGAACGGCTTTAAAGGCTAAACTACGGCAGTTAGAGTGGTCAAACTTGAACGGGAAAAATTTTCAAATTTTCGTTTTCCTCGCCAGCACTCACCAAATGTTCACAAAACCTCCTTTATAGTACTCTACAGGCCAAATGACAACAATTAGAGCAGCCAAAGTATGCAAAATCAATGTTTAATTTTTTGGGTATTTCGCGATTTTGGGGTCTCATTCCCGATCGTCTCCTGGCCAAAGTTAAAGCCGGAATCCCATGAAACTCTAGGACTACGTAGGGGAAGAGGTCCTCTTTCAGATAGCCAAAAAGCTCCTCTCTATCTTGCCTGAAACGGCTGCAATCACGAAAAAACGTTTGAAAAACTTTAAACCGCTCTACAGGCTAAACTACGGCAGCTAGAGTGGTCAAACTTGAACGGGAAAAATTTTCAAATTTTCGTTTTCCTCGCCAGCACTCACCAAATGTTCACGAAACCTCCTTTATAGTACTCTACAGGCCAAACGCCAACAGCTAGAGCAGCCAAAGTATGCAAAATCAATGTTTAATTTTTTGGGTATTTCGCGATTTTGGGGTCTCATTCCCGATCGTCTCCTGGCCAAAGTTAAAGCCGGAATCCCATGAAACTCTAGGACTACGTAGGGGAAGAGGTCCTCTTTCAGATAGCCAAAAAGCTCCTCTCTATCTTGCCTGAAACGGCTGCAATCACGAAAAAAAGTTTGAAAAACTTTAAACCGCTCTACAGGCTAAACTACGGCAGTTAGACTGGTCAAACTTGAACTAGAAAAATTTTCAAATTTTCATTTTCCTCGCCAGCACTCACCAAATGTTCACAAAACCTCCTTTATAGTACTCTACAGGCCAAACGCCAACAGCTAGAGCAGCCAAAGTATGCAAAATCAATGTTTAATTTTTTGGGTATTTCGCGATTTTGGGGTCTCATTCCCGATCGTCTCCTGGCCAAAGTTAAAGTCGGAATCCCATGAAACTCTAGGACTACGTAGGGGAAGAGGTCCTCTTTCAGATAGCCAAAAAGCTCCTCTCTATCTTGCCTGAAACGGCTGCAATCACGAAAAAAAGTTTGAAAAACTTTAAACCGCTCTACAGGCTAAACTACGGCAGCTAGAGTGGTCAAACTTGAACGGGAAAAATTTTCAAATTTTCGTTTTCCTCGCCAGCACTCACCAAATGTTCACAAAACCTCCTTTATAGTACTCTACAGGCCAAATGCCAACAGCTAGAGTAGCCAAAGCATGCAAAATTAATGTTTAATTTTTTGGGTATTTCGCGATTTTGGGGTCTCATTCCCGATCGTCTCCTGGCCAAAGTTAAAGCCGGAATCCCATGAAACTCTAGGACTACGTAGGGGAAGAGGTCCTCTTTCAGATAGCCAAAAAGCTCCTCTCTATCTTGCCTGAAACGGCTGCAATCACGAAAAAAAGTTTGAAAAACTTTAAACCGCTCTACAGGCTAAACTACGGCAGCTAGAGTGGTCAAACTTGAACTGGAAAAATTTTCAAATTTTCGTTTTCCTCGCCAGCACTCACCAAAAGTTCACAAAACCTCCTTTATAGTACTCTACAGGCCAAACGCCAACAGCTAGAGCAGCCAAAGTATGCAAAATCAATGTTTAATTTTTTGGGTATTTCGCGATTTTGGGGTCTCATTCCCGATCGTCTCCTGGCCAAAGTTAAAGCCGGAATCCCATGAAACTCTAGGACTACGTAGGGGAAGAGGTCCTCTTTCAGATAGCCAAAAAGCTCCTCTCTATCTTGCCTGAAACGGCTGCAATCAGGAAAAAAAGTTTGAAAAACTTTAAACCGCTCTACAGGCTAATCTACGGCAGCTAGAGTGGTCAAACTTGAACGGGAAAAATTTTCAAATTTTCGTTTTCCTCGCCAGCACTCACAAAATGTTCACAAAACCTCCTTTATAGTACTCTACAGGCCAAACGCTAACAGCTAGAGTAGCCAAAGTATGCAAAATCAATGTTTAATTTTTTGGGTATTTCGCGATTTTGGGGTCTCATTCCCGATCGTCTCCTGGCCAAAGTTAAAGCCGGAATCCCATGAAACTCTAGGAGTACGTAGGGGAAGAGGTCCTCTTTCAGATAGCCAAAAAGCTCCTCTCTATCTTGCCTGAAACGGCTGCAATCACGAAAAAAAGTTTGAAAAACTTTAAACCGTTCTACAGGCTAAACTACGGCAGTTAGAGTGGTTAAACTTGAACGGGAAAAATTTTCAAATTTTCGTTTTCCTCGCCAGCACTCACCAAATGTTCACAAAACCTCCTTTATAGTACTCTACAGGCCAAACGCCAACAGCTAGAGCAGTCAAAGTATGCAAAATCAATGTTTAATTTTTTGGGTATTTCGCGATTTTGGGGTCTCATTCCCGATCGTCTCCTGGCCAAAGTTAAAGCCGGAATCCTATGAAACTCTAGGACTACGTAGGGGAAGAGGTCCTCTTTCAGATAGCCAAAAAGCTCCTCTCTATCTTGCCTGAAACGGCTGCAATCAGGAAAAAAAGTTTGAAAAACTTTAAACCGCTCTACAGGCTAAACTACGGCAGTTAGAGTGGTCAAACTTGAACGGGAAAAATTTTCAAATTTTCGTTTTCCTCGCCAGCACTCACCAAATGTTCACAAAACCTCCTTTATAGTACTCTACAGGCCAAACGCCAACAGCTAGAGTAGCCAAAGTATGCAAAATCAATGTTTAATTTTTTGGGTATTTCGCGATTTTGGGGTCTCATTCCCGATCGTCTCCTGGCCGAAGTTAAAGCCGGAATCCCATGAAACTCTAGGACTACGTAGGGGAAGAGGTCCTCTTTCAGATAGCCAAAAAGCTCCTCTCTATCTTGCCTGAAACGGCTGCAATCACGAAAAAAAGTTTGAAAAACTTTAAACCGCTCTACAGGCTAAACTACGGCAGCTAGAGTGGTCAAACTTGAACGGGAAAAATTTTCAAATTTTCGTTTTCTTCGCCAGCACTCACCAAATGTTCACGAAACCTCCTTTATAGTACTCTACAGGCCAAACGCCAACAGCTAGAGCAGCCAAAGTATGCAAAATCAATGTTTAATTTTTTGGGTATTTCGCGATTTTGGGGTCTCATTCCCGATCGTCTCCTGGCCAAAGTTAAAGCCGGAATCCCATGAAACTCTAGGACTACATAGGGGAAGAGGTCCTCTTTCAGATAGCCAAAAAGCTCCTCTCTATCTTGCCTGAAACGGCTGCAATCAGGAAAAAAAGTTTGAAAAACTTTAAACCGCTCTACAGGCTAAACTACGGCAGCTAGAGTGGTCAAACTTGTTTTCCTCGCCAGCACTCACCAAATGTTCACAAAACCTCCTTTATAGTACTCTACAGGCCAAACGCTAACAGCTAGAGTAGCCAAAGTATGCAAAATCAATGTTTAATTTTTTGGGTATTTCGCGATTTTGGGGTCTCATTCCCGATCGTCTCCTGGCCAAAGTTAAAGCCGGAATCCCATGAAACTCTAGGACTACGTAGGGGAAGAGGTCCTCTTTCAGATAGCCATAAAGCTCCTCTCTATCTTGCCTGAAACGGCTGCAATCACGAAAATAAGTTTGAAAACTTTAAACCGCTCTACAGGCTAAACTACGGCAGTTAGAGTGGTCAAACTTGAACGGGAAAAATTTTCAAATTTTCGTTTTCCTCGCCAGCACTCACCAAATGTTCACAAAACCTCCTTTATAGTACTCTACAGGCCAAACGCCAACAGCTAGAGCAGCCAAAGTATGCAAAATCAATGTTTAATTTTTGGGTATTTCGCGATTTTGGGGTCTCATTCCCGATCGTCTCCTGGCCGAAGTTAAAGCCGGAATCCCATGAAACTCTAGGACTACGTAGGGGAAGAGGTCCTCTTTCAGATAGCCAAAAAGCTCCTCTCTATCTTGCCTGAAACGGCTGCAATCACGAAAAAAAGTTTGAAAAACTTTAAACCGCTCTACAGGCTAAACTACGGCAGTTAGAGTGGTCAAACTTGAACGGGAAAAATTTTCAAATTTTCGTTTTCCTCGCCAGCACTCACCAAATGTTCACAAAACCTCCTTTATAGTACTCTACAGGCCAAACGCCAACAGCTAGAGCAGCCAAAGTATGCAAAATCAATGTTTAATTTTTTGGGTATTTCACGATTTTGGGGTCTCATTCCCGATCGTCTCCTGGCCAAAGTTAAAGCCGGAATCCTATGAAACTCAAGGACTACGTAGGGGAAGAGGTCCTCTTTCAGATAGCCAAAAAGCTCCTCTCTATCTTGCCTGTAACGGCTGCAATCACGAAAAAAAGTTTGAAAAACTTTAAACCGCTCTACAGGCTAAACTACGGCAGTTAGAGTGGTCAAACTTGAACGGGAAAAATTTTCAAATTTTCGTTTTCCTCGCCAGCACTCACCAAATGTTCACAAAACCTCCTTTATAGTACTCTACAGGCCAAATGACAACAATTAGAGCAGCCAAAGTATGCAAAATCAATGTTTAATTTTTTGGGTATTTCGCGATTTTGGGGTCTCATTCCCGATCGTCTCCTGGCCAAAGTTAAAGCCGGAATCCTATGAAACTCTAGGACTACGTAGGGGAAGAGGTCCTCTTTCAGATAGCCAAAAAGCTCCTCTCTATCTTGCCTGAAACGGCTGCAATCAGGAAAAAAAGTTTGAAAAACTTTAAACCGCTCTACAGGCTAAACTACGGCAGTTAGACTGGTCAAACTTGAACGGGAAAAATTTTCAAATTTTCGTTTTCCTCGCCAGCACTCACCAAATGTTCACAAAACCTCCTTTATAGTACTCTACAGGCCAAACGCCAACAGCTAGAGCAGCCAAAGTATGCAAAATCAATGTTTAATTTTTTGGGTATTTCGCGATTTTGGGGTCTCATTCCCGATCGTCTCCTGGCCAAAGTTAAAGCCGGAATCCTATGAAACTCTAGGACTACGTAGGGGAAGAGGTCCTCTTTCAGATAGCCAAAAAGCTCCTCTCTATCTTGCCTGAAACGGCTGCAATCACGAAAAAAAGTTTGAAAAACTTTAAACCGCTCTACAGGCTAAACTACGGCAGTTAGAGTGGTTAAACTTGAACGGGAAAAATTTACAAATTTTCGTTTTCCTCGCCAGCACTCACCAAATGTTCACAAAACCTCCTTTATAGTACTCTACAGGCCAAACGCCAACAGCTAGAGCAGCCAAAGTATGCAAAATCAATGTTTAATTTTTTGGGTATTTCGCGATTTTGGGGTCTCATTCCTGATCGTCTCCTGGCCAAAGTTAAAGCCGGAATCTCATGAAACTCTAGGACTACGTAGGGGAAGAGGTCCTCTTTCAGATAGCCAAAAAGCTCCTCTCTATCTTGCCTGAAACGGCTGCAATCACGAAAAAAAGTTTGAAAAACTTTAAACCGCTCTACAGGCTAAACTACGGCAGTTAGAGTGGTCAAACTTGAACGGGAAAAATTTTCAAATTTTCGTTTTCCTCGCCAGCACTCACCAAATGTTCACAAAACCTCCTTTATAGTACTCTACAGGCCAAATGACAACAATTAGAGCAGCCAAAGTATACAAAATCAATGTTTAATTTTTTGGGTATTTCGCGATTTTGGGGTCTCATTCCCGATCGTCTCCTGGCCAAAGTTAAAGTCGGAATCCCATGAAACTCTAGGACTACGTAGGGGAAGAGGTCCTCTTTCAGATAGCCAAACAGCTCCTCTCTATCTTGCCTGAAACGGCTGCAATCACGAAAAAAAGTTTGAAAAACTTTAAACCGCTCTACATGCTAAACTACGGCAGTTAGACTGGTCAAACTTGAACGGGAAAAATTTTCAAATTTTCGTTTTCCTCGCCAGCACTCACCAAATGTTCACAAAACCTCCTTTATAGTACTCTACAGGCCAAACGCCAACAGCTAGAGCAGCCAAAGTATGCAAAATCAATGTTTAATTTTTTGGGTATTTCGCGATTTTGGGGTCTCATTCCCGATCGTCTCCTGGCCAAAGTTAAAGCCGGAATCCTATGAAACTCTAGGACTACGTAGGGGAAGAGGTCCTCTTTCAGATAGCCAAAAAGCTCCTCTCTATCTTGCCTGAAACGGCTGCAATCACGAAAAAAAGTTTGAAAAATTTTAAACCGCTCTACAGGCTAAACTACGGCAGTTAGAGTGGTTAAACTTGAACGGGAAAAATTTTCAAATTTTCGTTTTCCTCGCCAGCACTCACCAAATGTTCACAAAACCTCCTTTATAGTACTCTACAGGCCAAACGCCAACAGCTAGAGCAGCCAAAGTATGCAAAATCAATGTTTAATTTTTTGGGTATTTCGCGATTTTGGGGTCTCATTCCCGATCGTCTCCTGGCCAAAGTTAAAGCCGGAATCTCATAAAACTCTAGGACTACGTAGGGGAAGAGGTCATCTTTCAGATAGCCAAAAAGCTCCTCTCTATCTTGCCTGAAACGGCTGCAATCACGAAAAAAAGTTTGAAAAACTTTAAACCGCTCTACAGGCTAAACTACGGCAGTTAGACTGGTCAAACTTGAACGGGAAAAATTTTCAAATTTTCGTTTTCCTCGCCAGCACTCACCAAATGTTCACAAAACCTCCTTTATAGTACTCTACAGGCCAAATGACAACAATTAGAGCAGCCAAAGTATGCAAAATCAATGTTTAATTTTTTGGGTATTTCGCGATTTTGGGGTCTCATTCCCGATCGTCTCCTGGCCAAAGTTAAAGCCGGAATCCTATGAAACTCTAGGACTACGTAGGGGAAGAGGTCCTCTTTCAGATAGCCAAAAAGCTCCTCTCTATCTTGCCTGAAACGGCTGCAATCACGAAAAAAAGTTTGAAAAACTTTAAACCGCTCTACAGGCTAAACTACGGCAGTTAGAGTGGTCAAACTTGAACGGGAAAAATTTTCAAATTTTCGTTTTCCTCGCCAGCACTCACCAAATGTTCACAAAACCTCCTTTATAGTACTCTACAGGCCAAATGACAACAATTAGAGCAGCCAAAGTATGCAAAATCAATGTTTAATTTTCTGGGTATTTCGCGATTTTGGGGTCTCATTCCCGATCGTCTCCTGGCCAAAGTTAAAGCCGGAATCCTATGAAACTCTAGGACTACGTAGGGGAAGAGGTCCTCTTTCAGATAGCCAAAAAGCTCCTCTCTATCTTGCCTGAAACGGCTGCAATCACGAAAAAAAGTTTGAAAAACTTTAAACCGCTCTACAGGCTAAACTACGGCAGTTAGAGTGGTCAAACTTGAACGGGAAAAATTTTCAAATTTTCGTTTTCCTCGCCAGCACTCACCAAATGTTCACAAAACCTCCTTTATAGTACTCTACAGGCCAAATGACAACAATTAGAGCAGCCAAAGTATGCAAAATCAATGTTTAATTTTTTGGGTATTTCGCGATTTTGGGGTCTCATTCCCGATCGTCTCCTGGCCAAAGTTAAAGCCGGAATCCTATGAAACTCTAGGACTACGTAGGGGAAGAGGTCCTCTTTCAGATAGCCAAAAAGCTCCTCTCTATCTTGCCTGAAACGGCTGCAATCACGAAAAAAAGTTTGAAAAACTTTAAACCGCTCTACAGGCTAAACTACGGCAGTTAGAGTGGTCAAACTTGAACGGGAAAAATTTTCAAATTTTCGTTTTCCTCGCCAGCACTCACCAAATGTTCACAAAACCTCCTTTATAGTACTCTACAGGCCAAACGACAACAGCAGAGCAGCCAAAGTATGCAAAATCAATGTTTAATTTTTTGGGTATTTCGCGATTTTGGGGTCTCATTCCCGATCGTCTCCTGGCCAAAGTTAAAGCCGGAATCCCATGAAACTCTAGGACTACGTAGGGGAAGAGGTCCTCTTTCAGATAGCCAAAAAGCTCCTCTCTATCTTGCCTGAAACGGCTGCAATCACGAAAAAAAGTTTGAAAAACTTTAAACCGCTCTACAGGCTAAACTACGGCAGTTAGAGTGGTCAAACTTGAACGGGAAAAATTTTCAAATTTTCGTTTTCCTCGCCAGCACTCACCAAAAGTTCACAAAACCTCCTTTATAGTACTCTACAGGACAAACGCCAACAGCTAGAGCAGCCAAAGTATGCAAAATCAATGTTTAATTTTTTGGGTATTTCGCGATTTTGGGGTCTCATTCCCGATCGTCTCCTGGCCAAAGTTAAAGCCGGAATCCTATGAAACTCTAGGACTACGTAGGGGAAGAGGTCCTCTTTCAGATAGCCAAAAAGCTCCTCTCTATCTTGCCTGAAACGGCTGCAATCACGAAAAAAAGTTTGAAAAACTTTAAACCGCTCTACAGGCTAAACTACGGCAGTTAGACTGGTCAAACTTGAACGGGAAAAATTTTCAAATTTTCGTTTTCCTCGCCAGCACTCACCAAATGTTCACAAAACCTCCTTTATAGTACTCTACAGGCCAAACGCCAACAGCTAGAGCAGCCAAAGTATGCAAAATCAATGTTTCATTTTTTGGGTATTTCGCGATTTTGAGGTCTCATTCCCGATCGTCTCCTGGCCAAAGTTAAAGCCGGAATCCTATGAAACTCTAGGACTACGTAGGGGAAGAGGTCCTCTTTCAGATAGCCAAACAGCTCCTCTCTATCTTGCCTGAAACGGCTGCAATCACGAAAAAAAGTTTGAAAAACTTTAAACCGCTCTACAGGCTAAACTACGGCAGTTAGAGTGGTTAAACTTGAACGGGAAAAATTTTCAAATTTTCGTTTTCCTCGCCAGCACTCACCAAATGTTCACAAAACCTCCTTTATAGTACTCTACAGGCCAAACGCCAACAGCTAGAGCAGCCAAAGTATGCAAAATCAATGTTTAATTTTTTGGGTATTTCGCGATTTTGGGGTCTCATTCCCGATCGTCTCCTGGCCAAAGTTAAAGCCGGAATCCTATGAAACTCTAGGACTACGTAGGGGAAGAGGTCCTCTTTCAGATAGCCAAAAAGCTCCTCTCTATCTTGCCTGAAACGGCTGCAATCACGAAAAAAAGTTTGAAAAACTTTAAACCGCTCTACAGGCTAAACTACGGCAGTTAGAGTGGTTAAACTTGAACGGGAAAAATTTTCAAATTTTCGTTTTCCTCGCCAGCACTCACCAAATGTTCACAAAACCTCCTTTATAGTACTCTACAGGCCAAACGCCAACAGCTAGAGCAGCCAAAGTATGCAAAATCAATGTTTAATTTTTTGGGTATTTCGCGATTTTGGGGTCTCATTCCCGATCGTCTCCTGGCCAAAGTTAAAGCCGGAATCCTATGAAACTCTAGGACTACGTAGGGGAAGAGGTCCTCTTTCAGATAGCCAAAAAGCTCCTCTCTATCTTGCCTGAAACGGCTGCAATCACGAAAAAAAGTTTGAAAAACTTTAAACCGCTCTACAGGCTAAACTACGGCAGTTAGAGTGGTTAAACTTGAACGGGAAAAATTTTCAAATTTTCGTTTTCCTCGCCAGCACTCACCAAATGTTCACAAAACCTCCTTTATAGTACTCTACAGGCCAAACGCCAACAGCTAGAGCAGCCAAAGTATGCAAAATCAATGTTTAATTTTTTGGGTATTTCGCGATTTTGGGGTCTCATTCCCGATCGTCTCCTGGCCAAAGTTAAAGCCGGAATCCTATGAAACTCTAGGACTACGTAGGGGAAGAGGTCCTCTTTCAGATAGCCAAAAAGCTCCTCTCTATCTTGCCTGAAACGGCTGCAATCACGAAAAAAAGTTTGAAAAACTTTAAACCGCTCTACAGGCTAAACTACGGCAGTTAGAGTGGTTAAACTTGAACGGGAAAAATTTTCAAATTTTCGTTTTCCTCGCCAGCACTCACCAAATGTTCACAAAACCTCCTTTATAGTACTCTACAGGCCAAACGCCAACAGCTAGAGCAGCCAAAGTATGCAAAATCAATGTTTAATTTTTTGGGTATTTCGCGATTTTGGGGTCTCATTCCCGATCGTCTCCTGGCCAAAGTTAAAGCCGGAATCCTATGAAACTCTAGGACTACGTAGGGGAAGAGGTCCTCTTTCAGATAGCCAAAAAGCTCCTCTCTATCTTGCCTGAAACGGCTGCAATCACGAAAAAAAGTTTGAAAAACTTTAAACCGCTCTACAGGCTAAACTACGGCAGTTAGAGTGGTTAAACTTGAACGGGAAAAATTTTCAAATTTTCGTTTTCCTCGCCAGCACTCACCAAATGTTCACAAAACCTCCTTTATAGTACTCTACAGGCCAAACGCCAACAGCTAGAGCAGCCAAAGTATGCAAAATCAATGTTTAATTTTTTGGGTATTTCGCGATTTTGGGGTCTCATTCCCGATCGTCTCCTGGCCAAAGTTAAAGCCGGAATCCTATGAAACTCTAGGACTACGTAGGGGAAGAGGTCCTCTTTCAGATAGCCAAAAAGCTCCTCTCTATCTTGCCTGAAACGGCTGCAATCACGAAAATAAGTTTGAAAAACTTTAAACCGCTCTACAGGCTAAACTACGGCAGTTAGAGTGGTTAAACTTGAACGGGAAAAATTTTCAAATTTTCGTTTTCCTCGCCAGCACTCACCAAATGTTCACAAAACCTCCTTTATAGTACTCTACAGGCCAAACGCCAACAGCTAGAGCAGCCAAAGTATGCAAAATCAATGTTTAATTTTTTGGGTATTTCGCGATTTTGGGGTCTCATTCCCGATCGTCTCCTGGCCAAAGTTAAAGCCGGAATCCTATGAAACTCTAGGACTACGTAGGGGAAGAGGTCCTCTTTCAGATAGCCAAAAAGCTCCTCTCTATCTTGCCTGAAACGGCTGCAATCACGAAAAAAAGTTTGAAAAACTTTAAACCGCTCTACAGGCTAAACTACGGCAGTTAGAGTGGTTAAACTTGAACGGGAAAAATTTTCAAATTTTCGTTTTCCTCGCCAGCACTCACCAAATGTTCACAAAACCTCCTTTATAGTACTCTACAGGCCAAACGCCAACAGCTAGAGCAGCCAAAGTATGCAAAATCAATGTTTAATTTTTTGGGTATTTCGCGATTTTGGGGTCTCATTCCCGATCGTCTCCTGGCCAAAGTTAAAGCCGGAATCCTATGAAACTCTAGGACTACGTAGGGGAAGAGGTCATCTTTCAGATAGCCAAAAAGCTCCTCTCTATCTTGCCTGAAACGGCTGCAATCACGAAAAAAAGTTTGAAAAACTTTAAACCGCTCTACAGGCTAAACTACGGCAGTTAGAGTGGTCAAACTTGAACGGGAAAAATTTTCAAATTTTCGTTTTCCTCGCCAGCACTCACCAAATGTTCACAAAACCTCCTTTATAGTACTCTACAGGCCAAACGCCAACAGCTAGAGCAGCCAAAGTATTCAAAATCAATGTTTAATTTTTTGGGTATTTCGCGATTTTGGGGTCTCATTCCCGATCGTCTCCTGGCCAAAGTTAAAGCCGGAATCCCATGAAACTCTAGGACTACGTAGGGGAAGAGGTCCTCTTTCAGATAGCCAAAAAGCTCCTCTCTATCTTGCCTGAAACGGCTGCAATCACGAAAAAAAGTTTGAAAAACTTTAAACCGCTCTACAGGCTAAACTACGGCAGTTAGAGTGGTTAAACTTGAACGGGAAAAATTTTCAAATTTTCGTTTTCCTCGCCAGCACTCACCAAATGTTCACAAAACCTCCTTTATAGTACTCTACAGGCAAAACGCCAACAGCTAGAGCAGCCAAAGTATGCAAAATCAATGTTTAATTTTTTGGGTATTTCGCGATTTTGGGGTCTCATTCCCGATCGTCTCCTGGCCAAAGTTAAAGCCGGAATCCTATGAAACTCTAGGACTACGTAGGGGAAGAGGTCCTCTTTCAGATAGCCAAAAAGCTCCTCTCTATCTTGCCTGAAACGGCTGCAATCACGAAAAAAAGTTTGAAAAACTTTAAACTGCTCTACAGGCTAAACTACGGCAGTTAGAGTGGTCAAACTTGAACGGGAAAAATTTTCAAATTTTCGTTTTCCTCGCCAGCACTCACCAAATGTTCACAAAACCTCCTTTATAGTACTCTACAGGCCAAACGCCAACAGCTAGAGCAGCCAAAGTATGCAAAATCAATGTTTAATTTTTTGGGTATTTCGCGATTTTGGGGTCTCATTCCCGATCGTCTCCTGGCCAAAGTTAAAGCCGGAATCTCATGAAACTCTAGGACTACGTAGGGGAAGAGGTCCTCTTTCAGATAGCCAAAAAGCTCCTCTCTATCTTGCCTGAAACGGCTGCAATCACGAAAAAAAGTTTGAAAAACTTTAAACCGCTCTACAGGCTAAACTACGGCAGTTAGAGTGGTTAAACTTGAACGGGAAAAATTTTCAAATTTTCGTTTTCCTCGCCAGCACTCACCAAATGTTCACAAAACCTCCTTTATAGTACTCTACAGGCCAAACGCCAACAGCTAGAGCAGCCAAAGTATGCAAAATCAATGTTTAATTTTTTGGGTATTTCGCGATTTTGGGGTCCCATTCCCGATCGTCTCCTGGCCAAAGTTAAAGCCGGAATCCTATGAAACTCTAGGACTACGTAGGGGAAGAGGTCCTCTTTCAGATAGCCAAAAAGCTCCTCTCTATCTTGCCTGAAACGGCTGCAATCACGAAAAAAAGTTTGAAAAACTTTAAACCGCTCTACAGGCTAAACTACGGCAGTTAGAGTGGTTAAACTTGAACGGGAAAAATTTTCAAATTTTCGTTTTCCTCGCCAGCACTCACCAAATGTTCACAAAACCTCCTTTATAGTACTCTACAGGCAAAACGCCAACAGCTAGAGCAGCCAAAGTATGCAAAATCAATGTTTAATTTTTTGGGTATTTCGCGATTTTGGGGTCTCATTCCCGATCGTCTCCTGGCCAAAGTTAATGCCGGAATCCTATGAAACTCTAGGACTACGTAGGGGAAGAGGTCCTCTTTCAGATAGCCAAAAAGCTCCTCTCTATCTTGCCTGAAACGGCTGCAATCACGAAAAAAAGTTTGAAAAACTTTAAACTGCTCTACAGGCTAAACTACGGCAGTTAGAGTGGTCAAACTTGAACGGGAAAAATTTTCAAATTTTCTTTTTCCTCGCCAGCACTCACCAAATGTTCACAAAACCTCCTTTATAGTACTCTACAGGCCAAACGCCAACAGCTAGAGCAGCCAAAGTATGCAAAATCAATGTTTAATTTTTTGGGTATTTCGCGATTTTGGGGTCTCATTCCCAATCGTCTCCTGGCCAAAGTTAAAGCCGGAATCTCATGAAACTCTAGGACTACGTAGGGGAAGAGGTCCTCTTTCAGATAGCCAAAAAGCCCCTCTCTATCTTGCCTGAAACGGCTGCAATCACGAAAAAAAGTTTGAAAAAGTTTAAACCGCTCTACAGGCTAAACTACGGCAGTTAGAGTGGTCAAACTTGAACGGGAAAAATTTTCAAATTTTCGTTTTCCTCGCCAGCACTCACCAAATGTTCACAAAACCTCCTTTATAGTACTCTACAGGCCAAACGCCAACAGCTAGAGCAGCCAAAGTATGCAAAATCAATGTTTAATTTTTTGGGTATTTCGCGACTTTGGGGTCTCATTCCCGATCGTCTCCTGGCCAAAGTTAAAGCCGGAATCCTATGAAACTCTAGGACTACGTAGGGGAAGAGGTCCTCTTTCAGATAGCCAAAAAGCTCCTCTCTATCTTGCCTGAAACGGCTGCAATCACGAAAAAAAGTTTGAAAAACTTTAAACCGCTCTACAGGCTAAACTACGGCAGTTAGAGTGGTCAAACTTGAACGGGAAAAATTTTCAAATTTTCGTTTTCCTCGCCAGCACTCACCAAATGTTCACAAAACCTCCTTTATAGTACTCTACAGGCCAAACGCCAACAGCTAGAGCAGCCAAAGTATGCAAAATCAATGTTTAATTTTTTGGGTATTTCGCGATTTTGGGGTCTCATTCCCAATCGTCTCCTGGCCAAAGTTAAAGCCGGAATCTCATGAAACTCTAGGACTACGTAGGGGAAGAGGTCCTCTTTCAGATAGCCAAAAAGCCCCTCTCTATCTTGCCTGAAACGGCTGCAATCACGAAAAAAAGTTTGAAAAAGTTTAAACCGCTCTACAGGCTAAACTACGGCAGTTAGAGTGGTCAAACTTGAACGGGAAAAATTTTCAAATTTTCGTTTTCCTCGCCAGCACTCACCAAATGTTCACAAAACCTCCTTTATAGTACTCTACAGGCCAAACGCCAACAGCTAGAGCAGCCAAAGTATGCAAAATCAATGTTTAATTTTTTGGGTATTTCGCGATTTTGGGGTCTCATTCCCAATCGTCTCCTGGTCAAAGTTAAAGCCGGAATCTCATGAAACTCTAGGACTACTTAGGGGAAGAGGTCCTCTTTCAGATAGCCAAAAAGCTCCTCTCTATCTTGCCTGAAACGGCTGCAATCACGAAAAAAAGTTTGAAAAACTTTAAACCGCTCTACAGGCTAAACTACGGCAGTTAGAGTGGTCAAACTTGAACGGGAAAAATTTTCAAATTTTCGTTTTCCTCGCCAGCACTCACCAAATGTTCACAAAACCTGCTTTATAGTACTCTACAGGCCATACGCCAATAGCTAGAGCAGCCAAAGTATGCAAAATCAATGTTTAATTTTTTGGGTATTTCGCGATTTTGGGGTCTCATTCCCGATCGTCTCCTGGCCAAAGTTAAAGCCGGAATCTCATGAAACTCTAGGACTACGTAGGGGAAGAGGTCCTCTTTCAGATAGCCAAAAAGCTCCTCTCTATCTTGCCTGAAACGGCTGCAATCACGAAAAAAAGTTTGAAAAACTTTAAACCGCTCTACAGGCTAAACTACGGCAGTTAGAGTGGTTAAACTTGAACGGGAAAAATTTTCAAATTTTCGTTTTCCTCGCCAGCACTCACCAAATGTTCACAAAACCTCCTTTATAGTACTCTACAGGCCAAACGCCAACAGCTAGAGCAGCCAAAGTATGCAAAATCAATGTTTAATTATTTGGGTATTTCGCGATTTTGGGGTCTCATTCCCGATCGTCTCCTGGCCAAAGTTAAAGCCGGAATCCCATGAAACTCTAGGACTACGTAGGGGAAGAGGTCCTCTTTCAGATAGCCAAAAAGCTCCTCTCTATCTTGCCTGAAACGGCTGCAATCACGAAAAAAAGTTTGAAAAACTTTAAACCGCTCTACAGGCTAAACTACGGCAGTTAGAGTGGTTAAACTTGAACGGGAAAAATTTTCAAATTTTCGTTTTCCTCGCCAGCACTCACCAAATGTTCACAAAACCTCCTTTATAGTACTCTACAGGCCAAACGCCAACAGCTAGAGCAGCCAAAGTATGCAAAATCAATGTTTAATTTTTTGGGTATTTCGCGATTTTGGGGTCCCATTCCCGATCGTCTCCTGGCCAAAGTTAAAGCCGGAATCCTATGAAACTCTAGGACTACGTAGGGGAAGAGGTCCTCTTTCAGATAGCCAAAAAGCTCCTCTCTATCTTGCCTGAAACGGCTGCAATCACGAAAAAAAGTTTGAAAAACTTTAAACCGCTCTACAGGCTAAACTACGGATGTTAGAGTGGTTAAACTTGAACGGGAAAAATTTTCAAATTTTCGTTTTCCTCGCCAGCACTCACCAAATGTTCACAAAACCTGCTTTATAGTACTCTACAGGCCATACGCCAATAGCTAGAGCAGCCAAAGTATGCAAAATCAATGTTTAATTTTTTGGGTATTTCGCGATTTTGGGGTCTCATTCCCGATCGTCTCCTGGCCAAAGTTAAAGCCGGAATCTCATGAAACTCTAGGACTACGTAGGGGAAGAGGTCCTCTTTCAGATAGCCAAAAAGCTCCTCTCTATCTTGCCTGAAACGGCTGCAATCACGAAAAAAAGTTTGAAAAACTTTAAACCGCTCTACAGGCTAAACTACGGCAGTTAGAGTGGTTAAACTTGAACGGGAAAAATTTTCAAATTTTCGTTTTCCTCGCCAGCACTCACCAAATGTTCACAAAACCTCCTTTATAGTACTCTACAGGCCAAACGCCAACAGCTAGAGCAGCCAAAGTATGCAAAATCAATGTTTAATTTTTTGGGTATTTCGCGATTTTGGGGTCCCATTCCCGATCGTCTCCTGGCCAAAGTTAAAGCCGGAATCCTATGAAACTCTAGGACTACGTAGGGGAAGAGGTCCTCTTTCAGATAGCCAAAAAGCTCCTCTCTATCTTGCCTGAAACGGCTGCAATCACGAAAAAAAGTTTGAAAAACTTTAAACCGCTCTACAGGCTAAACTACGGATGTTAGAGTGGTTAAACTTGAACGGGAAAAATTTTAAAATTTTCGTTTTCCTCGCCAGCACTCACCAAATGTTCACAAAACCTCCTTTATAGTACTCTACAGGCCAAACACCAACAGCTAGAGCAGCCAAAGTATGCAAAATCAATGTTTAATTTTTTGGGTATTTCGCGATTTTGGGGTCCCATTCCCGATCGTCTCCTGGCCAAAGTTAAAGCCGGAATCCTATGAAACTCTAGGACTACGTAGGGGAAGAGGTCCTCTTTCAGATAGCCAAAAAGCTCCTCTCTATCTTGCCTGAAACGGCTGCAATCACGAAAAAAAGTTTGAAAAACTTTAAACCGCTCTACAGGCTAAACTACGGATGTTAGAGTGGTTAAACTTGAACGGGAAAAATTTTCAAATTTTCGTTTTCCTCGCCAGCACTCACCAAATGTTCACAAAACCTCCTTTATAGTACTCTACAGGCCAAACGCCAACAGCTAGAGCAGCCAAAGTATGCAAAATCAATGTTTAATTTTTTGGGTATTTCGCGATTTTGGGGTCCCATTCCCGATCGTCTCCTGGCCAAAGTTAAAGCCGGAATCCTATGAAACTCTAGGACTACGTAGGGGAAGAGGTCCTCTTTCAGATAGCCAAAAAGCTCCACTCTATCTTGCCTGAAACGGCTGCAATCACGAAAAAAAGTTTGAAAAACTTTAAACCGCTCTACAGGCTAAACTACGGATGTTAGAGTGGTTAAACTTGAACGGGAAAAATTTTAAAATTTTCGTTTTCCTCGCCAGCACTCACCAAATGTTCACAAAACCTCCTTTATAGTACTCTACAGGCCAAACGCCAACAGCTAGAGCAGCCAAAGTATGCAAAATCAATGTTTAATTTTTTGGGTATTTCGCGATTTTGGGGTCCCATTCCCGATCGTCTCCTGGCCAAAGTTAAAGCCGGAATCCTATGAAACTCTAGGACTACGTAGGGGAAGAGGTCCTCTTTCAGATAGCCAAAAAGCTCCTCTCTATCTTGCCTGAAACGGCTGCAATCACGAAAAAAAGTTTGAAAAACTTTAAACCGCTCTACAGGCTAAACTACGGATGTTAGAGTGGTTAAACTTGAACGGGAAAAATTTTAAAATTTTCGTTTTCCTCGCCAGCACTCACCAAATGTTCACAAAACCTCCTTTATAGTACTCTACAGGCCAAACGCCAACAGCTAGAGCAGCCAAAGTATGCAAAATCAATGTTTAATTTTTTGGGTATTTCGCGATTTTGGGGTCTCATTCCCGATCGTCTCCTGGCCAAAGTTAAAGCCGGAATCCCATGAAACTCTAGGACTACGTAGGGGAAGAGGTCCTCTTTCAGATAGCCAAAAAGCTCCTCTCTATCTTGCCTGAAACGGCTGCAATCACGAAAAAAAGTTTGAAAAACTTTAAACCGCTCTACAGGCTAAACTACGGCAGTTAGAGTGGTTAAACTTGAACGGGAAAAATTTTCAAATTTTCGTTTTCCTCGCCAGCACTCACCAAATGTTCACAAAACCTCCTTTATAGTACTCTACAGGCCAAACGCCAACAGCTAGAGCAGCCAAAGTATGCAAAATCAATGTTTAATTTTTTGGGTATTTCGCGATTTTGGGGTCCCATTCCCGATCGTCTCCTGGCCAAAGTTAAAGCCGGAATCCTATGAAACTCTAGGACTACGTAGGGGAAGAGGTCCTCTTTCAGATAGCCAAAAAGCTCCTCTCTATCTTGCCTGAAACGGCTGCAATCACGAAAAAAAGTTTGAAAAACTTTAAACCGCTCTACAGGCTAAACTACGGATGTTAGAGTGGTTAAACTTGAACGGGAAAAATTTTAAAATTTTCGTTTTCCTCGCCAGCACTCACCAAATGTTCACAAAACCTCCTTTATAGTACTCTACAGGCCAAACGCCAACAGCTAGAGCAGCCAAAGTATGCAAAATCAATGTTTAATTTTTTGGGTATTTCGCGATTTTGGGGTCTCATTCCCGATCGTCTCCTGGCCAAAGTTAAAGCCGGAATCCCATGAAACTCTAGGACTACGTAGGGGAAGAGGTCCTCTTTCAGATAGCCAAAAAGCTCCTCTCTATCTTGCCTGAAACGGCTGCAATCACGAAAAAAAGTTTGAAAAACTTTAAACCGCTCTACAGGCTAAACTACGGCAGTTAGAGTGGTCAAACTTGAACGGGAACAATTTTCAAATTTTCGTTTTCCTCGCCAGCACTTACCAAATGTTCACAAAACCTCCTTTATAGTACTCTACAGGCCAAACGACAACAGCTAGAGCAGCCAAAGTATGCAAAATCAATGTTTAATTTTTTGGGTATTTCGCGATTTTGGGGTCTCATTCCCGATCGTCTCCTGGCCAAAGTTAAAGCCGGAATCCCATGAAACTCTAGGAGTACGTAGGGGAAGAGGTCCTCTTTCAGATAGCCAAAAAGCTCCTCTCTATCTTGCCTGAAACGGCTGCAATCACGAAAAAAAGTTTGAAAAACTTTAAACCGCTCTACAGGCTAAACTACGGATGTTAGAGTGGTTAAACTTGAACGGGAAAAATTTTCAAATTTTCGTTTTCCTCGCCAGCACTCACCAAATGTTCACAAAACCTCCTTTATAGTACTCTACAGGCCAAACGCCAACAGCTAGAGCAGCCAAAGTATGCAAAATCAATGTTTAATTTTTTGGGTATTTCGCGATTTTGGGGTCCCATTCCCGATCGTCTCCTGGCCAAAGTTAAAGCCGGAATCCTATGAAACTCTAGGACTACGTAGGGGAAGAGGTCCTCTTTCAGATAGCCAAAAAGCTCCTCTCTATCTTGCCTGAAACGGCTGCAATCACGAAAAAAAGTTTGAAAAACTTTAAACCGCTCTACAGGCTAAACTACGGATGTTAGAGTGGTTAAACTTGAACGGGAAAAATTTTAAAATTTTCGTTTTCCTCGCCAGCACTCACCAAATGTTCACAAAACCTCCTTTATAGTACTCTACAGGCCAAACGCCAACAGCTAGAGCAGCCAAAGTATGCAAAATCAATGTTTAATTTTTTGGGTATTTCGCGATTTTGGGGTCCCATTCCCGATCGTCTCCTGGCCAAAGTTAAAGCCGGAATCCTATGAAACTCTAGGACTACGTAGGGGAAGAGGTCCTCTTTCAGATAGCCAAAAAGCTCCTCTCTATCTTGCCTGAAACGGCTGCAATCACGAAAAAAAGTTTGAAAAACTTTAAACCGCTCTACAGGCTAAACTACGGATGTTAGAGTGGTTAAACTTGAACGGGAAAAATTTTAAAATTTTCGTTTTCCTCGCCAGCACTCACCAAATGTTCACAAAACCTCCTTTATAGTACTCTACAGGCCAAACGCCAACAGCTAGAGCAGCCAAAGTATGCAAAATCAATGTTTAATTTTTTGGGTATTTCGCGATTTTGGGGTCTCATTCCCGATCGTCTCCTGGCCAAAGTTAAAGCCGGAATCCCATGAAACTCTAGGACTACGTAGGGGAAGAGGTCCTCTTTCAGATAGCCAAAAAGCTCCTCTCTATCTTGCCTGAAACGGCTGCAATCACGAAAAAAAGTTTGAAAAACTTTAAACCGCTCTACAGGCTAAACTACGGCAGTTAGAGTGGTTAAACTTGAACGGGAAAAATTTTCAAATTTTCGTTTTCCTCGCCAGCACTCATCAAATGTTCACAAAACCTCCTTTATAGTACTCTACAGGCCAAACGCCAACAGCTAGAGCAGCCAAAGTATGCAAAATCAATGTTTAATTTTTTGGGTATTTCGCGATTTTGGGGTCCCATTCCCGATCGTCTCCTGGCCAAAGTTAAAGCCGGAATCCTATGAAACTCTAGGACTACGTAGGGGAAGAGGTCCTCTTTCAGATAGCCAAAAAGCTCCTCTCTATCTTGCCTGAAACGGCTGCAATCACGAAAAAAAGTTTGAAAAACTTTAAACCGCTCTACAGGCTAAACTACGGATGTTAGAGTGGTTAAACTTGAACGGGAAAAATTTTAAAATTTTCGTTTTCCTCGCCAGCACTCACCAAATGTTCACAAAACCTCCTTTATAGTACTCTACAGGCCAAACGCCAACAGCTAGAGCAGCCAAAGTATGCAAAATCAATGTTTAATTTTTTGGGTATTTCGCGATTTTGGGGTCTCATTCCCGATCGTCTCCTGGCCAAAGTTAAAGCCGGAATCCCATGAAACTCTAGGACTACGTAGGGGAAGAGGTCCTCTTTCAGATAGCCAAAAAGCTCCTCTCTATCTTGCCTGAAACGGCTGCAATCACGAAAAAAAGTTTGAAAAACTTTAAACCGCTCTACAGGCTAAACTACGGCAGTTAGAGTGGTCAAACTTGAACGGGAACAATTTTCAAATTTTCGTTTTCCTCGCCAGCACTTACCAAATGTTCACAAAACCTCCTTTATAGTACTCTACAGGCCAAACGACAACAGCTAGAGCAGCCAAAGTATGCAAAATCAATGTTTAATTTTTTGGGTATTTCGCGATTTTGGGGTCTCATTCCCGATCGTCTCCTGGCCAAAGTTAAAGCCGGAATCCCATGAAACTCTAGGAGTACGTAGGGGAAGAGGTCCTCTTTCAGATAGCCAAAAAGCTCCTCTCTATCTTGCCTGAAACGGCTGCAATCACGAAAAAAAGTTTGAAAAACTTTAAACCGTTCTACAGGCTAAACTACGGCAGTTAGAGTGGTTAAACTTGAACGGGAAAAATTTTCAAATTTTCGTTTTCCTCGCCAGCACTCACCAAATGTTCACAAAACCTCCTTTATAGTACTCTACAGGCCAAACGCCAACAGCTAGAGCAGCCAAAGTATGCAAAATCAATGTTTAATTTTTTGGGTATTTCGCGATTTTGGGGTCTCATTCCCGATCGTCTCCTGGCCAAAGTTAAAGCCGGAATCCCATGAAACTCTAGGACTACGTAGGGGAAGAGGTCTTCTTTCAGATAGCCAAAAAGCTCCTCTCTATCTTGCCTGAAACGGCTGCAATCACGAAAAAAAGTTTGAAAAACTTTAAACCGCTCTACAGGCTAAACTACGGCAGTTAGAGTGGTCAAACTTGAACGGGAAAAATTTTAAAATTTTCGTTTTCCTCGCCAGCACTCACCAAATGTTCACAAAACCTCCTTTATAGTACTCTACAGGCCAAACGCCAACAGCTAGAGCAGCCAAAGTATGCAAAATCAATGTTTAATTTTTTGGGTATTTCGCGATTTTGGGGTCTCATTCCCGATCGTCTCCTGGCCAAAGTTAAAGCCGGAATCCTATGAAACTCTAGGACTACGTAGGGGAAGAGGTCCTCTTTCAGATAGCCAAAAAGCTCCTCTCTATCTTGCCTGAAACGGCTGCAATCACGAAAAAAAGTTTGAAAAACTTTAAACCGCTCTACAGGCTAAACTACGGCAGTTAGAGTGGTTAAACTTGAACGGGAAAAATTTTCAAATTTTCGTTTTCCTCGCCAGCACTCACCAAATGTTCACAAAACCTCCTTTATAGTACTCTACAGGCCAAACGCCAACAGCTAGAGCAGCCAAAGTATGCAAAATCAATGTTTAATTTTTTGGGTATTTCGCGATTTTGGGGTCTCATTCCCGATCGTCTCCAGGCCAAAGTTAAAGCCGGAATCCCATGAAACTCTAGGACTACGTAGGGGAAGAGGTCCTCTTTCAGATAGCCAAAAAGCTCCTCTCTATCTTGCCTGAAACGGCTGCAATCACGAAAAAAAGTTTGAAAAACTTTAAACCGCTCTAGTAGAAACCGTTAGAGTGGTCAAACTTGAACGGGAAAAATTTTCAAATTTTCGTTTTCCTCGCCAGCACACACCAAATGTTCACAAAACCTCCTTTATAGTACTCTACAGGCCAAACGCCAACAGCTAGAGTAGCCAAAGTATGCAAAATCAATGTTTAATTTTTTGGGTATTTCGCGATTTTGGGGTCTCATTCCCGATCGTCTCCTGCCCAAAGTTAAAGCCGGAATCTCATGAAACTCTAGGACTACGTAGGGGAAGAGGTCCTCTTTCAGATAGCCAAAAAGCTCCTCTCTATCTTGTCTGAAACGGCTGCAATCACGAAAAAAAGTTTGAAAAACTTTAAACCGCTCTACAGGCTAAACTACGGCAGTTAGAGTGGTCAAACTTGAACGGGAAAAATTTTCAAATTTTCGTTTTCCTCGCCAGCACTCACCAAATGTTCACAAAACCTCCTTTATAGTACTCTACAGGCCAAACGACAACAGCTAGAGCAGCCAAAGTATGCAAAATCAATGTTTAATTTTTTGGGTATTTCACGATTTTGGGGTCTCATTCCCGATCGTCTCCTGGCCAAAGTTAAAGCCGGAATCCTACGAAACTCTAGGACTACGTAGGGGAAGAGGTCCTCTTTCAGATAGCCAAAAAGCTCCTCTCTATCTTGCCTGAAACGGCTGCAATCAGGAAAAAAAGTTTGAAAAACTTTAAACCGCTCTACAGGCTAAACTACGGCAGTTAGACTGGTCAAACTTGAACGGGAAAAATTTTCAAATTTTCGTTTTCCTCGCCAGCACTCACCAAATGTTCACAAAACCTCCTTTATAGTACTCTACAGGCCAAACGCCAACAGCTAGAGCAGCCAAAGTATGCAAAATCAATGTTTAATTTTTTGGGTATTTCGCGATTTTGGGGTCTCATTCCCGATCGTCTCCTGGCCAAAGTTAAAGCCGGAATCCTATGAAACTCTAGGACTACGTAGGGGAAGAGGTCCTCTTTCAGATAGCCAAAAAGCTCCTCTCTATCTTGCCTGAAACGGCTGCAATCACGAAAAAAAGTTTGAAAAACTTTAAACCGCTCTACAGGCTAAACTACGGCAGTTAGAGTGGTTAAACTTGAACGGGAAAAATTTTCAAATTTTCGTTTTCCTCGCCAGCACTCACCAAATGTTCACAAAACCTCCTTTTAGTACTCTACAGGCCAAACGCCAACAGCCAGAGCAGCCAAAGTATGCAAAATCAATGTTTAATTTTTTGGGTATTTCGCGATTTTGGGGTCTCATTCCCGATCGTCTCCTGGCCAAAGTTATAGCCGGAATCCCATGAAACTCTAGGACTACGTAGGGGAAGAGGTCCTCTTTCAGATAGCCAAAAAGCTCCTCTCTATCTTGCCTGAAACGGCTGCAATCACGAAAAAAAGTTTGAAAAACTTTAAACCGCTCTACAGGCTAAACTACGGCAGTTAGAGTGGTTAAACTTGAACGGGAAAAATTTTCAAATTTTCGTTTTCCTCGCCAGCACTCACCAAATGTTCACAAAACCTCCTTTATAGTACTCTACAGGCCAAACGCCAACAGCTAGCGCAGCCAAAGTATGCAAAATCAATGTTTAATTTTTTGGGTATTTCGCGATTTTGGGGTCTCATTCCCGATCGTCTCCTGGCCAAAGTTAAACCCGGAATCCCATGAAACTCTAGGACTACGTAGGGGAAGAGGTCCTCTTTCAGATAGCCAAAAAGCTCCTCTCTATCTTGCCTGAAACGGCTGCAGTCAGGAAAAAAAGTTTGAAAAACTTTAAACCGCTCTACAGGCTAAACTACGGCAGTTAGAGTGGTCAAACTTGAACGGGAACAATTTTCAAATTTTCGTTTTCCTCGCCAGCACTCACCAAATGTTCACAAAACCTCCTTTATAGTACTCTACAGGCCAAACGACAACAGCTAGAGCAGCCAAAGTATGCAAAATCAATGTTTAATTTTTTGGGTATTTCGCGATTTTGGGGTCTCATTCCCGATCGTCTCCTGGCCAAAGTTAAAGCCGGAATCCCATGAAACTCTAGGACTACGTAGGGGAAGAGGTCCTCTTTCAGATAGCCAAAAAGCTCCTCTCTATCTTGCCTGAAACGGCTGCAATCACGAAAAAAAGTTTGAAAAACTTTAAACCGCTCTACAGGCTAAACTACGGCAGTTAGAGTGGTTAAACTTGAACGGGAAAAATTTTCAAATTTTCGTTTTCCTCGCCAGCACTCACCAAATGTTCACAAAACCTCCTTTATAGTACTCTACAGGCCAAACGCCAACAGCTAGAGCAGCCAAAGTATGCAAAATCAATGTTTAATTTTTTGGGTATTTCGCGATTTTGGGGTCTCATTCCCGATCGTCTCCTGGCCAAAGTTAAAGCCGGAATCCCATGAAACTCTAGGACTACGTAGGGGAAGAGGTCCTCTTTCAGATAGCCAAAAAGCTCCTCTCTATCTTGCCTGAAACGGCTGCAATCACGAAAAAAAGTTTGAAAAACTTTAAACCGCTCTACAGGCTAAACTACGGCAGTTAGAGTGGTCAAACTTGAACGGAAACAATTTTCAAATTTTCGTTTTCCTCGCCAGCACTCACCAAATGTTCACAAAACCTCCTTTATAGTACTCTATAGGCCAAACGACAACAGCTAGAGCAGCCAAAGTATGCAAAATCAATGTTTAATTTTTTGGGTATTTCGCGATTTTGGGGTCTCATTCCCAATCGTCTCCTGGCCAAAGTTAAAGCCGGAATCTCATGAAACTCTAGGACTACGTAGGGGAAGAGGTCCTCTTTCAGATAGCCAAAAAGCTCCTCTCTATCTTGCCTGAAACGGCTGCAATCACGAAAAAAAGTTTGAAAAACTTTAAACCGCTCTACAGGCTAAACTACGGCAGTTAGAGTGGTCAAACTTGAACGGGAAAAATTTTAAAATTTTCGTTTTCCTCGCCAGCACTCACCAAATGTTCACAAAACCTCCTTTATAGTACTCTACAGGCCAAACGCCAACAGCTAGAGTAGCCAAAGTATGCAAAATCAATGTTTAATTTTTTGGGTATTTCGCGATTTTGGGGTCTCATTCCCGAACGTCTCCTGCCCAAAGTTAAAGCCGGAATCCCATGAAACTCTAGGACTACGTAGGGGAAGAGGTCCTCTTTCAGATAGCCAAAAAGCTCCTCTCTATATTGCCTGAAACGGCTGCAATCACGAAAAAAAGTTTGAAAAACCTTAAACCGCTCTACAGGCTAAACTACGGCAGTTAGAGTGGTCAAACTTGAACGGGAAAAATTTTCAAATTTTCGTTTTCCTCGCCAGCACTCACCAAATGTTCACAAACCCTCCTTTATAGTACTCTACAGGCCAAACGCCAACAGCTAGAGCAGCCAAAGTATGCAAAATCAATGTTTATTTTTTTGGGTATTTCGCGATTTTGGGGTCTCATTCCCGATCGTCTCCTGCCCAAAGTTAAAGCCGGAATCTCATGAAACTCTAGGACTACGTAGGGGAAGAGGTCCTCTTTCAGATAGCCAAAAAGCTCCTCTCTATCTTGCCTGAAACGGCTGCAATCACGAAAAAAAGTTTGAAAAACTTTAAACCGCTCTACAGGCTAAACTACGGCAGTTAGAGTGGTCAAACTTGAACGGGAAAAATTTTCAAATTTTCGTTTTCCTCGCCAGCACTCACCAAATGTTCACAAAACCTCCTTTATAGTACTCTACAGGCCAAACGACAACAGCTAGAGCAGCCAAAGTATGCAAAATCAATGTTTAATTTTTTGGGTATTTCACGATTTTGGGGTCTCATTCCCGATCGTCTCCTGGCCAAAGTTAAAGCCGGAATCCCATGAAACTCTAGGACTACGTAGGGGAAGAGGTCCTCTTTCAGATAGCCAAAAAGCTCCTCTCTATCTTGCCTGAAACGGCTGCAATCACGAAAAAAAGTTTGAAAAACTTTAAACCGCTCTACAGGCTAAACTACGGCAGTTAGAGTGGTTAAACTTGAACGGGAAAAATTTTCAAATTTTCGTTGTCCTCGCCAGCACTCACCAAATGTTCACAAACCCTCCTTTATAGTACTCTACAGGCCAAACGCCAACAGCTAGAGCAGCCAAAGTATGCAAAATCAATGTTTATTTTTTTGGGTATTTCGCGATTTTGGGGTCTCATTCCCGATCGTCTCCTGGCCAAAGTTAAAGCCGGAATCTCATGAAACTCTAGGACTACGTAGGGGAAGAGGTCCTCTTTCAGATAGCCAAAAAGCTCCTCTCTATCTTGCCTGAAACGGCTGCAATCACGAAAAAAAGTTTGAAAAACTTTAAACCGTTCTACAGGCTAAACTACGGCAGTTAGAGTGGTCAAACTTGAACGGGAAAAATTTTCAAATTTTCGTTTTCCTCGCCAGCACTCACCAAATGTTCACAAAACCTCCTTTATAGTACTCTAAGGCCAAACGACAACAGCTACAGCAGCCAAAGTATGCAAAATCAATGTTTAATTTTTTGGGTATTTCGCGATTTTGGGGTCTCATTCCCGATCGTCTCCTGGCCAAAGTTAAAGCCGTAATCCCATGAAACTCTAGGACTACGTAGGGGAAGAGGTCCTCTTTCAGATAGCCAAAAAGCTCCTCTCTATCTTGCCTGAAACGGCTGCAATCACGAAAAAAAGTTTGAAAAACTTTAAACCGCTCTACAGGCTAAACTACGGCAGTTAGAGTGGTCAAACTTGAACGGGAAAAATTTTCAAATTTTCGTTTTCCTCGCCAGCACTCACCAAATGTTCACAAAACCTCCTTTATAGTACTCTACAGGCCAAACGCCAACAGCTAGAGCAGCCAAAGTATGGAAAATCAATGTTTAATTTGTTGGGTATTTCGCGATTTTGGGGTCTCATTCCCAATCGTCTCCTGGCCAAAGTTAAAGCCGGAATCTCATGAAACTCTAGGACTACGTAGGGGAAGAGGTCCTCTTTCAGATAGCCAAAAAGCCCCTCTCTATCTTGCCTGAAACGGCTGCAATCACGAAAAAAAGTTTGAAAAACTTTAAACCGCTCTACAGGCTAAACTACGGCAGTTAGAGTGGTTAAACTTGAACGGGAAAAATTTTCAAATTTTCGTTTTCCTCGCCAGCACTCACCAAATGTTCACAAAACCTCCTTTATAGTACTCTACAGGCCAAACGACAACAGCTAGAGCAGCCAAAGTATGCAAAATCAATGTTTAATTTTTTGGGTATTTCGCGATTTTGGGGTCTCATTCCCGATCGTCTCCTGGCCAAAGTTAAAGCCGGAATCCCATGAAACTCTAGGACTACGTAGGGGAAGAGGTCCTCTTTCAGATAGCCAAAAAGCTCCTCTCTATCTTGCCTGAAACGGCTGCAATCACGAAAAAAAGTTTGAAAAACTTTAAACCGCTCTACAGGCTAAACTACGGCAGTTAGAGTGGTTAAACTTGAACGGGAAAAATTTTCAAATTTTCGTTTTCCTCGCCAGCACTCACCAAATGTTCACAAAACCTCCTTTATAGTACTCTACAGGCCAAACGCCAACAGCCAGAGCAGCCAAAGTATGCAAAATCAATGTTTAATTTTTTGGGTATTTCGCGATTTTGGGGTCTCATTCCCGATCGTCTCCAGGCCAAAGTTAAAGCCGGAATCCCATGAAACTCTAGGACTACGTAGGGGAAGAGGTCCTCTTTCAGATAGCCAAAAAGCTCCTCTCTATCTTGCCTGAAACGGCTGCAATCACGAAAAAAAGTTTGAAAAACTTTAAACCGCTCTACAGGCTAAACTACGGCAGTTAGAGTGGTTAAACTTGAACGGGAAAAATTTTCAAATTTTCGTTTTCCTCGCCAGCACTCACCAAATGTTCACAAAACCTCCTTTATAGTACTCTACAGGCCAAACGCCAACAGCTAGAGCAGCCAAAGTATGCAAAATCAATGTTTAATTTTTTGGGTATTTCGCGATTTTGGGGTCTCATTCCCGATCGTCTCCTGGCCAAAGTTAAAGCCGGAATCCCATGAAACTCTAGGACTACGTAGGGGAAGAGGTCCTCTTTCAGATAGCCAAAAAGCTCCTCTCTATCTTGCCTGAAACGGCTGCAGTCAGGAAAAAAAGTTTGAAAAACTTTAAACCGCTCTACAGGCTAAACTACGGCAGTTAGAGTGGTCAAACTTGAACGGGAACAATTTTCAAATTTTCGTTTTCCTCGCCAGCACTCACCAAATGTTCACAAAACCTCCTTTATAGTACTCTACAGGCCAAACGACAACAGCTAGAGCAGCCAAAGTATGCAAAATCAATGTTTAATTTTTTGGGTATTTCGCGATTTTGGGGTCTCATTCCCGATCGTCTCCTGTCCAAAGTTAAAGCCGGAATCCCATGAAACTCTAGGACTACGTAGGGGAAGAGGTCCTCTTTCAGATAGCCAAAAAGCTCCTCTCTATCTTGCCTGAAACGGCTGCAATCACGAAAAAAAGTTTGAAAAACTTTAAACCGCTCTACAGGTTAAACTACGGCAGTTAGAGTGGTTAAACTTGAACGGGAAAAATTTTCAAATTTTCGTTTTCCTCGCCAGCACTCACCAAATGTTCACAAAACCTCCTTTATAGTACTCTACAGGCCAAACGCCAACAGCTAGAGCAGCCAAAGTATGCAAAATCAATGTTTAATTTTTTGGGTATTTCGCGATTTTGGGGTCTCATTCCCGATCGTCTCCTGGCCAAAGTTAAAGCCGGAATCCCATGAAACTCTAGGACTACGTAGGGGAAGAGGTCCTCTTTCAGATAGCCAAAAAGCTCCTCTCTATCTTGCCTGAAACGGCTGCAATCACGAAAAAAAGTTTGAAAAACTTTAAACCGCTCTACAGGCTAAACTACGGCAGTTAGAGTGGTCAAACTTGAACGGGAAAAATTTTCAAATTTTCGTTTTCCTCGCCAGCACTCACCAAATGTTCACAAAACCTCCTTTATAGTACTCTACAGGCCAAACGCCAACAGCTAGAGCAGCCAAAGTATGCAAAATCAATGTTTAATTTTTTGGGTATTTCGCGATTTTGGGGTCTCATTCCCGATCGTCTCCTGGCCAAAGTTAAAGCCGGAATCCCATGAAACTCTAGGACTACGTAGGGGAAGAGGTCCTCTTTCAGATAGCCAAAAAGCTCCTCTCTATCTTGCCTGAAACGGCTGCAATCACGAAAAAAAGTTTGAAAAACTTTAAACCGCTCTAGTAGAAACCGTTAGAGTGGTCAAACTTGAACGGGAAAAATTTTCAAATTTTCGTTTTCCTCGCCAGCACTCACCAAATGTTCACAAAACCTCCTTTATAGTACTCTACAGGCCAAACGCCAACAGCTAGAGTAGCCAAAGTATGCAAAATCAATGTTTAATTTTTTGGGTATTTCGCGATTTTGGGGTCTCATTCCCGATCGTCTCCTGCCCAAAGTTAAAGCCGGAATCTCATGAAACTCTAGGACTACGTAGGGGAAGAGGTCCTCTTTCAGATAGCCAAAAAGCTCCTCTCTATCTTGTCTGAAACGGCTGCAATCACGAAAAAAAGTTTGAAAAACTTTAAACCGCTCTACAGGCTAAACTACGGCAGTTAGAGTGGTCAAACTTGAACGGGAAAAATTTTCAAATTTTCGTTTTCCTCGCCAGCACTCACCAAATGTTCACAAAACCTCCTTTATAGTACTCTACAGGCCAAACGACAACAGCTAGAGCAGCCAAAGTATGCAAAATCAATGTTTAATTTTTTGGGTATTTCACGATTTTGGGGTCTCATTCCCGATCGTCTCCTGGCCAAAGTTAAAGCCGGAATCCCATGAAACTCTAGGACTACGTAGGGGAAGAGGTCCTCTTTCAGATAGCCAAAAAGCTCCTCTCTATCTTGCCTGAAACGGCTGCAATCACGAAAAAAAGTTTGAAAAACTTTAAACCGCTCTACAGGCTAAACTACGGCAGTTAGAGTGGTTAAACTTGAACGGGAAAAATTTTCAAATTTTCGTTGTCCTCGCCAGCACTCACCAAATGTTCACAAACCCTCCTTTATAGTACTCTACAGGCCAAACGCCAACAGCTAGAGCAGCCAAAGTATGCAAAATCAATGTTTATTTTTTTGGGTATTTCGCGATTTTGGGGTCTCATTCCCGATCGTCTCCTGGCCAAAGTTAAAGCCGGAATCTCATGAAACTCTAGGACTACGTAGGGGAAGAGGTCCTCTTTCAGATAGCCAAAAAGCTCCTCTCTATCTTGCCTGAAACGGCTGCAATCACGAAAAAAAGTTTGAAAAACTTGAAACCGTTCTACAGGCTAAACTACGGCAGTTAGAGTGGTCAAACTTGAACGGGAAAAATTTTCAAATTTTCGTTTTCCTCGCCAGCACTCACCAAATGTTCACAAAACCTCCTTTATAGTACTCTACAGGCCAAACGCCAACAGCTAGAGCAGCCAAAGTATGCAAAATCAATGTTTAATTTTTTGGGTATTTCGCGATTTTGGGGTCTCATTCCCGATCGTCTCCTGGCCAAAGTTAAAGCCGGAATCCCATGAAACTCTAGGACTACGTAGGGGAAGAGGTCCTCTTTCAGATAGCCAAAAAGCTCCTCTCTATCTTGCCTGAAACGGCTGCAATCACGAAAAAAAGTTTGAAAAACTTTAAACCGCTCTACAGGCTAAACTACGGCAGTTAGAGTGGTCAAACTTGAACGGGAAAAATTTTAAAATTTTCGTTTTCCTCGCCAGCACTCACCAATTGTTCACAAAACCTCCTTTATAGTACTCTACAGGCCAAACGCCAACAGCTAGAGCAGCCAAAGTATGCAAAATCAATGTTTAATTTTTTGGGTATTTCGCGATTTTGGGGTCTCATTCCCGATCGTCTCCTGGCCAAAGTTAAAGCCGGAATCCCATGAAACTCTAGAACTACGTAGGGGAAGAGGTCCTCTTTCAGATAGCCAAAAAGCTCCTCTCTATCTTGCCTGAAACGGCTGCAATCACGAAAAAAAGTTTGAAAAACTTTAAACCGCTCTACAGGCTAAACTACGGCAGTTAGAGTGGTCAAACTTGAACGGGAAAAATTTTCAAATTTTCGTTTTCCTCGCCAGCACTCACCAATTGTTCACAAAACCTCCTTTATAGTACTCTACAGGCCAAACGCCAACAGCTAGAGCAGCCAAAGTATGCAAAATCAATGTTTAATTTTTTGGGTATTTCGCGATTTTGGGGTCTCATTCCCGATCGTCTCCTGGCCAAAGTTAAAGCCGGAATCCCATGAAACTCTAGGACTACGTAGGGGAAGAGGTCCTCTTTCAGATAGCCAAAAAGCTCCTCTCTATCTTGCCTGAAACGGCTGCAATCACGAAAAAAAGTTTGAAAAACTTTAAACCGCTCTAGTAGAAACCGTTAGAGTGGTCAAACTTGAACGGGAAAAATTTTCAAATTTTCGTTTTCCTCGCCAGCACTCACCAAATGTTCACAAAACCTCCTTTATAGTACTCTACAGGCCAAACGCCAACAGCTAGAGTAGCCAAAGTATGCAAAATCAATGTTTAATTTTTTGGGTATTTCGCGATTTTGGGGTCTCATTCCCGATCGTCTCCTGCCCAAAGTTAAAGCCGGAATCTCATGAAACTCTAGGACTACGTAGGGGAAGAGGTCCTCTTTCAGATAGCCAAAAAGCTCCTCTCTATCTTGTCTGAAACGGCTGCAATCACGAAAAAAAGTTTGAAAAACTTTAAACCGCTCTACAGGCTAAACTACGGCAGTTAGAGTGGTCAAACTTGAACGGGAAAAATTTTCAAATTTTCGTTTTCCTCGCCAGCACTCACCAAATGTTCACAAAACCTCCTTTATAGTACTCTACAGGCCAAACGACAACAGCTAGAGCAGCCAAAGTATGCAAAATCTATGTTTAATTTTTTGGGTATTTCACGATTTTGGGGTCTCATTCCCGATCGTCTCCTGGCCAAAGTTAAAGCCGGAATCTCATGAAACTCTAGGACTACGTAGGGGAAGAGGTCCTCTTTCAGATAGCCAAAAAGTCCCTCTCTATCTTGCCTGAAACGGTTGCAATCACGAAAAAAAGTTTGAAAAACTTTAAACCGCTCTACAGGCTAAACTACGGCAGTTAGAGTGGTCAAACTTGAACGGGAAAAATTTTCAAATTTTCGTTTTCCTCGCCAGCACTCACCAAATGTTCACAAAACCTCCTTTATAGTACTCTACAGGCCAAACGCCAACAGCTAGAGCAGCCAAAGTATGCAAAATCAATGTTTAATTTTTTGGGTATTTCGCGATTTTGGGGTCTCATTCCCAATCGTCTCCTGGCCAAAGTTAAAGCCGGAATCCCATGAAACTCTAGAACTACTTAGGGGAAGAGGTCCTCTTTCAGATAGCCAAAAAGCTCCTCTCTATCTTGCCTGAAACGGCTGCAATCACGAAAAAAAGTTTGAAAAACTTTAAACCGCTCTACAGGTTAAACTACGGCAGTTAGAGTGGTTCAACTTGAACGGGAAAAATTTTCAAATTTTCGTTTTCCTCGCCAGCACTCACCAAATGTTCACAAAACCTCCTTTATAGTACTCTACAGGCCAAACGCCAACAGCTAGAGCAGCCAAAGTATGCAAAATCAATGTTTAATTTTTTGGGTATTTCGCGATTTTGGGGTCTCATTCCCGATCGTCTCCTGGCCAAAGTTAAAGCCGGAATCCCATGAAACTCTAGGACTACGTAGGGGAAGAGGTCCTCTTTCAGATAGCCAAAAAGCTCCTCTCTATCTTGCCTGAAACGGCTGCAATCACGAAAAAAAGTTTGAAAAACTTTAAACCGCTCTACAGGCTAAACTACGGCAGTTAGAGTGGTCAAACTTGAACGGGAAAAATTTTCAAATTTTCGTTTTCCTCGCCAGCACTCACCAAATGTTCACAAAACCTCCTTTATAGTACTCTACAGGCCAAACGTCAACAGCTAGAGCAGCCAAAGTATGCAAAATCAATGTTTAATTTTTTGGGTATTTCGCGATTTTGGGGTCTCATTCCCGATCGTCTCCTGGCCAAAGTTAAAGCCGGAATCCCATGAAACTCTAGGACTACGTAGGGGAAGAGGTCCTCTTTCAGATAGCCAAAAAGCTCCTCTCTATCTTGCCTGAAACGGCTGCAATCACGAAAAAAAGTTTGAAAAACTTTAAACCGCTCTACAGGCTAAACTACGGTAGTTAGAGTGGTCAAACTTGAACGGGAAAAATTTTCAAATTTTCGTTTTCCTCGCCAGCACTCACCAAATGTTCACAAAACCTCCTTTATAGTACTCTACAGGCCAAACGCCAACAGCTAGAGCAGCCAAAGTATGCAAAATCAATGTTTAATTTTTTGGGTATTTCGCGATTTTGGGGTCTCATTCCCGATCGTCTCCTGGCCAAAGTTAAAGCCGGAATCCCATGAAACTCTAGGACTACGTAGGGGAAGAGGTCCTCTTTCAGATAGCCAAAAAGCTCCTCTCTATCTTGCCTGAAACGGCTGCAATCACGAAAAAAAGTTTGTAAAACTTTAAACCGCTCTACAGGCTAAACTACGGCAGCTAGAGTGATCAAACTTGAACGGGAAAAATTTTCAAATTTTCGTTTTCCTCGCCAGCACTCACCAAATGTTCACAAAACCTCCTTTATAGTACTCTACAGGCCAAACGCCAACAGCTAGAGCAGCCAAAGTATGCAAAATCAATGTTTAATTTTTTGGGTATTTCGCGATTTTGGGGTCTCATTCCCGATCGTCTCCTGGCCAAAGTTAAAGCCGGAATCCCATGAAACTCTAGGACTACGTAGGAGAAGCGGTCCTCTTTCAGATAAACCGCTCTACACGCTAAACTACGGCAGTTAGAGTGGTCAAACTTGAACGGGAAAAATTTTCAAATTTTCGTTTTCCTCGCCAGCACTCACCAAATGTTCACAAAACCTCCTTTATAGTACTCTACAGGCCAAACGCCAACAGCTAGAGCAGCCAAAGTATGCAAAATCAATGTTTAATTTTTTGGGTATTTCGCGATTTTGGGGTCTCATTCCCGATCGTCTCCTGGCCAAAGTTAAAGCCGGAATCCCATGAAACTCTAGGACTACGTAGGGGAAGAGGTCCTCTTTCAGATAGCCAAAAAGCTCCTCTCTATCTTGCCTGAAACGGCTGCAATCACGAAAAAAAGTTTGAAAAACTTTAAACCGCTCTACAGGCTAAACTACGGCAGTTAGAGTGGTAAAACTTGAACGGGAGAAATTTTCAAATTTTCGTTTTCCTCGCCAGCACTCACCAAATGTTCACAAAACCTCCTTTATAGTACTCTACAGGCCAAACGCCAACAGCTAGAGTAGCAAAAGAGTATGCAAAATCAATGTTTAATTTTTTGGGTATTTCGCGATTTTGGGGTCTCATTCCCGATCGTCTCCTGGCCAAAGTTAAAGCCGGAATCCCATGAAACTCTAGGACTACGTAGGAGAAGAGGTCCTCTTTCAGATAAACCGCTCTACACGCTAAACTACGGCAGTTAGAGTGGTCAAACTTGAACGGGAAAAATTTTCAAATTTTCGTTTTCCTCGCCAGCACTCACCAAATGTTCACAAAACCTCCTTTATAGTACTCTACAGGCCAAACGCCAACAACTAGAGCAGCCAAAGTATGCAAAATCAATGTTTAATTTTTTGGGTATTTCGCGATTTTGGGGTCTCATTCCCGATCGTCTCCTGGCCAAAGTTAAAGCCGGAATCCCATGAAACTCTAGGACTACGTAGGGGAAGAGGTCCTCTTTCAGACAGCCAAAAAGCTCCTCTCTATCTTGCCTGAAACGGCTGCAATCACGAAAAAAAGTTTGAAAAACTTTGAACCGCTCTACAGGCTAAACTACGGTAGTTAGAGTGGTCAAACTTGAACGGGAAAAATTTTCAAATTTTCGTTTTCCTCGCCAGCACTCACCAAATGTTCACAAAACCTCCTTTATAGTACTCTACAGGCCAAACGCCAACAGCTAGAGCAGCCAAAGTATGCAAAATCAATGTTTAATTTTTTGGGTATTTCGCGATTTTGGGGTCTCATTCCCGATCGTCTCCTGGCCAAAGTTAAAGCCGGAATCCCATGAAACTCTAGGACTACGTAGGGGAAGAGGTCCTCTTTCAGATAGCCAAAAAGCTCCTCTCTATCTTGCCTGAAACGGCTGCAATCACGAAAAAAAGTTTGAAAAACTTTAAACCGCTCTACAGGCTAAACTACGGCAGTTAGAGTGGTAAAACTTGAACGGGAGAAATTTTCAAATTTTCGTTTTCCTCGCCAGCACTCACCAAATGTTCACAAAACCTCCTTTATAGTACTCTACAGGCCAAACGCCAACAGCTAGAGTAGCAAAAGAGTATGCAAAATCAATGTTTAATTTTTTGGGTATTTCGCGATTTTGGGGTCTCATTCCCGATCGTCTCCTGGCCAAAGTTAAAGCCGGAATCCCATGAAACTCTAGGACTACGAAGGGGAAGAGGTCCTCTTTCAGATAGCCAAAAAGTTCCTCTCTATCTTGCCTGAAACGGCTGCAATCACGAAAAAAAGTTTGAAAAACTTTAAACCGCTTTAAAGAGTGGTCAAACTTGAACGGGAAAAATTTTCAAATTTTCGTTTTCCTCGCCAGCACTCACCAAATGTTCACAAAACCTCCTTTATAGTACTCTACAGGCCAAACGCCAACAGCTAGAGCAGCCAAAGTATGCAAAATCAATGTATAATTTTTTGGGTATTTCGCGAGTTTGGGGTCTCATTCCCGATCGTCTCCTGGCCAAAGTTAAAGCCGGAATCCCATGAAACTCTAGGACTACGTAGGGGAAGAGGTCCTCTTTCAGATAGCCAAAAAGCTCCTCTCTATCTTGCCTGAAACGGCTGCAATCACGAAAAAAAGTTTGTAAAACTTTAAACCGCTCTACAGGCTAAACTACGGCAGCTAGAGTGGTCAAACTTGAACGGGAAAAATTTTAAAATTTTCGTTTTCCTCGCCAGCACTCACCAAATGTTCACAAAACCTCCTTTATAGTACTCTACAGGCCAAACGCCAACAGCTAGAGCAGCCAAAGTATGCAAAATCAATGTTTAATTTTTTGGGTATTTCGCGATTTTGGGGTCTCATTCCCGATCGTCTCCTGGCCAAAGTTAAAGTCGGAATCCCATGAAACTCTAGGACTACGTAGGGGAAGAGGTCCTCTTTCAGATAGCCAAAAAGCTCCTCTCTATCTTGCCTGAAACGGCTGCAATCACGAAAAAAAGTTTGAAAAACTTTAAACCGCTCTACAGGCTAAACTACGGTAGTTAGAGTGGTCAAACTTGAACGGGAAAAATTTTCAAATTTTCGTTTTCCTCGCCAGCACTCACCAAATGTTCACAAAACCTCCTTTATAGTACTCTACAGGCCAAACGCCAACAGCTAGTGTAGCCAAAGTATGCAAAATCAATGTTTAATTTTTTGGGTATTTCGCGATTTTGGGGTCTCATTCCCGATCGTCTCCTGGCCAAAGTTAAATCCGAAATCCCATGAAACTCTAGGACTACGTAGGGGAAGAGGTCCTCTTTCAGATAGCCAAAAAGCTCCTCTCTATCTTGCCTGAAACGGCTGCAATCACGAAAAAAAGTTTGAAAAACTTTAACCGCTCTACAGGCTAATCTACGGCAGTTAGAGTGGTCAAACTTGAACGGGAAAAATTTTCAAATTTTCGTTTTCCTCGCCAGCACTCACCAAATGTTCACAAAATCTCCTTTATAGTACTCTACAGGCCAAACGCCAACAGCTAGAGCAGCCAAAGTATGCAAAATCAATGTTTAATTTTTTGGGTATTTCGCGATTTTGGGGTCTCATTCCCGATCGTCTCCTGGCTAAAGTTAAAGCCGGAATCCCATGAAACTCTAGGACTACGTAGGGGAAGAGGTCCTCTTTCAGATAGCCAAAAAGCTCCTCTCTATCTTGCCTGAAACGGCTGCAATCACGAAAAAAAGTTTGAATAACTTTAAACCGCTCTACAGGCTAAACTACGGCAGCTAGAGTGGTCAAACTTGAACGGGAAAAATTTTCAAATTTTCGTTTTCCCCGCCAGCACTCACCAAATGTTCACAAAACCTCCTTTATAGTACTCTACAGGCCAAACGCCAACAGCTAGAGCAGCCAAAGTATGCAAAATCAATGTTTAATTTTTTGGGTATTTCGCGATTTTGGGGTCTCATTCCCGATCGTCTCCTGGCCAAAGTTGAAGCCGGAATCCCATGAAACTCTAGGACTACGTAGGGGAAGAGGTCCTCTTTCAGATAGCCAAAAAGCTCCTCTCTATCTTGCCTGAAACGGCTGCAATCACGAAAAAAAAGTTTGAAAAACTTTAAACCGCTCTACAGGCTAAACTACGGCAGCTAGAGTGGTCAAACTTGAACGGGAAAAATTTTCAAATTTTCGTTTTCCTCGCCAGCACTCACCAAATGTTCACAAAACCTCCTTTATAGTACTCTACAGGCCAAACGACAACAGCTAGAGCAGCCAAAGTATGCAAAATCAATGTTTAATTTTTTGGGTATTTCGCGATTTTTGGGTCTCATTCCCGATCGTCTCCTGGCCAAAGTTAAAGCCGGAATCCCATGAAACTCTAGGACTACGTAGGGGAACAGGTCCTCTTTCAGATAGCCAAAAAGCTCCTCTCTATCTTGCCTGAAACGGCTGCAATCACGAAAAAAAGTTTGAAAAACTTTAAACCGCTCTACAGGCTAAACTACGGCAGTTAGAGTGGTCAAACTTGAACGGGAAAAATTTTCAAATTTTCGTTTTCCTCGCCAGCACTCACCAAATGTTCACAAAACATCCTTTATAGTACTCTACAGGCCAAACGCCAACAGCTAGAGTAGCAAAAGAGTATGCAAAATCAATGTTTAATTTTTTGGGTATTTCGCGATTTTGGGGTCTCATTCCCGATCGTCTCCTGGCCAAAGTTAAAGCCGGAATCCCATGAAACTCTAGGACTACGTAGGAGAAGAGGTCCTCTTTCAGATAGCCAAAAAGCTCCTCTCTATCTTGCCTGAAACGGCTGCAATCACGAAAAAAAGTTTGAAAAACTTTAAACCGCTCTACAGGCTAAACTACGGCAGTTAGAGTGGTCAAACTTGAACGGGAAAAATTTTCAAATTTTCGTTTTCCTCGCCAGCACTCACCAAATGTTCACAAAACCTCCTTTATAGTACTCTACAGGCCAAACGCCAACAGCTAGAGCAGCCAAAGTATGCAAAATCAATGTTTAATTTTTTGAGTATTTCGCGATTTTGGGGTCTCATCCCGATCGTCTCCTGGCCAAAGTTAAAGCCGGAATCCCATGAAACTCTAGGACTACGTAGGAGAAGAGGTCCTCTTTCAGATAGCCAAAAAGCTCCTCTCTATCTTGCCTGAAATGGCTGCAATCACGAAAAAAAATTTGAAAAACTTTAAACCGCTCTACAGGCTAAACTACGGCAGCTAGAGTGGTCAAACATGAACGGGAAAAATTTTCAAATTTTCGTTTTCCTCGCCAGCACTCACCAAATGTTCACAAAACCTCCTTTATAGTACTCTACAGGCCAAACGCCAACAGCTAGAGCAGCCAAAGTATGCAAAATCAATGTTTAATTTTTTGGGTATTTCGCGATTTTGGGGTCTCATTCCCGATCGTCTCCTGGCCAAAGTTAAAGTCGGAATCCCATGAAACTCTAGGACTACGTAGGGGAAGAGGTCCTCTCTCAGATAGCCAAAAAGCTCCTCTCTATCTTGCCTGAAACGGCTGCAATCACGAAAAAAAGTTTGAAAAACTTTAAACCGCTCTACAGGCTAAACTACGGTAGTTAGAGTGGTCAAACTTGAACGGGAAAAATTTTCAAATTTTCGTTTTCCTCGTCAGCACTCACCAAATGTTCACAAAACCTCCTTTATAGTACTCTACAGGCCAAACGCCAACAGCTAGAGCAGCCAAAGTATGCAAAATCAATGTTTAATTTTTTGGGTATTTCGCGATTTTGGGGTCTCATTCCCGATCGTCTCCTGTCCAAAGTTAAAGCCGGAATCCCATGAAACTCTAGGACTACGTAGGGGAAGAGGTCCTCTTTCAGATAGCCAAAAAGTTCCTCTCTATCTTGCCTGAAACGGCTGCAATCACGAAAAAAAGTTTGAAAAACTTTAAACCGCTCTACAAGCTAAACTACGGCAGCTAGAGTGGTCAAACTTGAACGGGAAAAATTTTCAAATTTTCGTTTTCCTCGCCAGCACTCACCAAATGTTCACAAAACCTCCTTTATAGTACTCTACAGGCCAAACGCCAACAGCTAGAGTAGCAAAAGAGTATGCAAAATCAATGTTTAATTTTTTGGGTATTTCGCGATTTTGGGGTCTCATTCCCGATCGTCTCCTGGCCAAAGTTAAAGCCGGAATCCCATGAAACTCTAGGACTACGTAGGGGAAGAGGTCCTCTTTCAGATAGCCAAAAAGCTCCTCTCTATCTTGCCTGAAACGGCTGCAATCACGAAAAAAAGTTTGTAAAACTTTAAACCCCTCTACAGGCTAAACTACGGCAGCTAGAGTGGTCAAACTTGAACGGGAAAAATTTTCAAATTTTCGTTTTCCTCGCCAGCACTCACCAAATGTTCACAAAACCTTCTTTATAGTACTCTACAGGCCAAACGCCAACAGCTAGAGCAGCCAAAGTATGCAAAATCAATGTTTAATTTTTTGGGTATTTCGCGATTTTGGGGTCTCATTCCCGATCGTCTCCTGGCCAAAGTTAAAGTCGGAATCCCATGAAACTCTAGGACTACGTAGGGGAAGAGGTCCCCTTTCAGATAGCCAAAAAGCTCCTCTCTATCTTGCCTGAAACGGCTGCAATCAGGAAAAAAAATTTTGAAAAACTTTAAACCGCTCTACAGGCTAAACTACGGCAGTTAGAGTGGTAAAACTAGAACGGGAAAAATTTTCAAATTTTCGTTTTCCTCGCCAGCACTCACCAAATGTTCACAAAACCTCCTTTATAGTACTCTACAGGCCAAACGACAACAGCTAGAGCAGCCAAAGTATGCAAAATCAATGTTTAATTTTTTGGGTATTTCGCGATTTTTGGGTCTCATTCCCGATCGTCTCCTGGCCAAAGTTAAAGCCGGAATCCCATGAAACTCTAGGACTACGTAGGGGAAGAGGTCCTCTTTCAGATAGCCAAAAAGCTCCTCTCTATCTTGCCTGAAACGGCTGCAATCACGAAAAAAAGTTTGAAAAACTTTAAACCGCTCTACAGGCTAAACTACGGCAGTTAGAGTGGTCAAACTTGAACGGGAAAAGTTTTCAAATTTTCGTTTTCCTCGCCAGCACTCACCAAATGTTCACAAAACCTCCTTTATAGTACTCTACAGGCCAAACGCCAACAGCTAGAGCAGCCAAAGTATGCAAAATCAATGTTTAATTTTTTGAGTATTTCGCGATTTTGGGGTCTCATCCCGATCGTGAACGGGAAAAATTTTCAAATTTTCGTTTTCCTCGCCAGCACTCACCAAATGTTCACAAAACCTCCTTTATAGTACTCTACAGGCCAAACGCCAACAGCTAGAGCAGCCAAAGTATGCAAAATCAATGTTTAATTTTTTGGGTATTTCGCGATTTTGGGGTCTCATTCCCGATCGTCTCCTGGCCAAAGTTAAAGTCGGAATCCCATGAAACTCTAGGACTACGTAGGGGAAGAGGTCCTCTTTCAGATAGCCAAAAAGCTCCTCTCTATCTTGCCTGAAACGGCTGCAATCACGAAAAAAAGTTTGAAAAACTTTAAACCGCTCTACAGGCTAAACTACGGTAGTTAGAGTGGTCAAACTTGAACGGGAAAAATTTTCAAATTTTCGTTTTCCTCGTCAGCACTCACCAAATGTTCACAAAACCTCCTTTATAGTACTCTACAGGCCAAACGCCAACAGCTAGAGCAGCCAAAGTATGCAAAATCAATGTTTAATTTTTTGGGTATTTCGCGATTTTGGGGTCTCATTCCCGATCGTCTCCTGTCCAAAGTTAAAGCCGGAATCCCATGAAACTCTAGGACTACGTAGGGGAAGAGGTCCTCTTTCAGATAGCCAAAAAGTTCCTCTCTATCTTGCCTGAAACGGCTGCAATCACGAAAAAAAGTTTGAAAAACTTTAAACCGCTCTACAAGCTAAACTACGGCAGCTAGAGTGGTCAAACTTGAACGGGAAAAATTTTCAAATTTTCGTTTTCCTCGCCAGCACTCACCAAATGTTCACAAAACCTCCTTTATAGTACTCTACAGGCCAAACGCCAACAGCTAGAGTAGCAAAAGAGTATGCAAAATCAATGTTTAATTTTTTGGGTATTTCGCGATTTTGGGGTCTCATTCCCGATCGTCTCCTGGCCAAAGTTAAAGCCGGAATCCCATGAAACTCTAGGACTACGTAGGGGAAGAGGTCCTCTTTCAGATAGCCAAAAAGCTCCTCTCTATCTTGCCTGAAACGGCTGCAATCACGAAAAAAAGTTTGTAAAACTTTAAACCCCTCTACAGGCTAAACTACGGCAGCTAGAGTGGTCAAACTTGAACGGGAAAAATTTTCAAATTTTCGTTTTCCTCGCCAGCACTCACCAAATGTTCACAAAACCTCCTTTATAGTACTCTACAGGCCAAACGCCAACAGCTAGAGCAGCCAAAGTATGCAAAATCAATGTATAATTTTTTGGGTATTTCGCGAGTTTGGGGTCTCATTCCCGATCGTCTCCTGGCCAAAGTTAAAGCCGGAATCCCATGAAACTCTAGGACTACGTAGGGGAAGAGGTCATCTTTCAGATAGCCAAAAAGTTCCTCTCTATCTTGCCTGAAACGGCTGCAATCACGAAAAAGAGTTTGAAAAACTTTAAACCGCTCTACAGGCTAAACTACGGCAGCTAGAGTGGTCAAACTTGAACGGGAAAAATTTTCAAATTTTCGTTTTCCTCGCCAGCACTCACCAAATGTTCACAAAACCTCCTTTATAGTACTCTACAGGCCAAACGCCAACAGCTAGAGCAGCCAAAGTATGCAAAATCAATGTATAATTTTTTGGGTATTTCGCGAGTTTGGGGTCTCATTCCCGATCGTCTCCTGGCCAAAGTTAAAGTCGGAATCCCATGAAACTCTAGGACTACGTAGGGGAAGAGGTCATCTTTCAGATAGCCAAAAAGCTCCTCTCTATCTTGCCTGAAACGGCTGCAATCACGAAAAAAAGTTTGAAAAACTTTGAACCGCTCTACAGGCTAAACTACGGTAGTTAGAGTGGTCAAACTTGAACGGGGAAAATTTTCAAATTTTCGTTTTCCTCGCCAGCACTCACCAAATGTTCACAAAACCTCCTTTATAGTACTCTACAGGCCAAACGCCAACAGCTAGAGCAGCCAAAGTATGCAAAATCAATGTTTAATTTTTTGGGTATTTCGCGATTTTGGGGTCTCATTCCCGATCGTCTCCTGGCCAAAGTTAAAGCCGGAATCCCATGAAACTCTAGGACTACGTAGGGGAAGAGGTACTCTTTCAGATAGCCAAAAAGCTCCTCTCTATCTTGCCTGAAACGGCTGCAATCACGAAAAAAAGTTTGTAAAACTTTAAACCGCTCTACAGGCTAAACTACGGCAGCTAGAGTGGTCAAACTTGAACGGGAAAAATTTTCAAATTTTCGTTTTCCTCGCCAGCACTCACCAAATGTTCACAAAACCTCCTTTATAGTACTCTACAGGCCAAACGCCAACAGCTAGAGCAGCCAAAGTATGCAAAATCAATGTATAATTTTTTGGGTATTTCGCGAGTTTGGGGTCTCATTCCCGATCGTCTCCTGGCCAAAGTTAAAGTCGGAATCCCATGAAACTCTAGGACTACGTAGGGGAAGAGGTCATCTTTCAGATAGCCAAAAAGCTCCTCTCTATCTTGCCTGAAACGGCTGCAATCACGAAAAAAAGTTTGAAAAACTTTGAACCGCTCTACAGGCTAAACTACGGTAGTTAGAGTGGTCAAACTTGAACGGGAAAAATTTTCAAATTTTCGTTTTCCTCGCCAGCCTCACCAAATGTTCACAAAACCTCCTTTATAGTACTCTACAGGCCAAACGCCAACAGCTAGAGCAGCCAAAGTATGCAAAATCAATGTTTAATTTTTTGGGTATTTCGCGATTTTGGGGTCTCATTCCCGATCGTCTCCTGGCCAAAGTTAAAGCCGGAATCCCATGAAACTCTAGGACTACGTAGGGGAAGAGGTCCCCTTTCAGATAGCCAAAAAGCTCCTCTCTATCTTGCCTGAAACGGCTGCAATCAGGAAAAAAAGTTTGAAAAACTTTAAACCGCTCTACAGGCTAAACTACGGCAGTTAGAGTGGTCAAACTTGAACGGGAAAAATTTTCAAATTTTCGTTTTCCTCGCCAGCACTCACCAAATGTTCACAAAACCTCCTTTATAGTACTCTACAGGCCAAACGCCAACAGCTAGAGCAGCCAAAGTATGCAAAATCAATGTTTAATTTTTTGGGTATTTCGCGATTTTGGGGTCTCATTCCCGATCGTCTCCTGGCCAAAGTTAAAGCCGGAATCCCATGAAACTCTAGGACTACGTAGGGGAAGAGGTCCTCTTTCAGATAGCCAAAAAGTTCCTTTCTATCTTGCCTGAAACGGCTGCAATCACGAAAAAAAGTTTGAAAAACTTTAAACCGCTCTACAGGCTAAACTACGGCAGCTAGAGTGGTCAAACTTGAACGGGAAAAATTTTCAAATTTTCGTTTTCCTCGCCAGCACTCACCAAATGTTCACAAAACCTCCTTTATAGTACTCTACAGGCCAAACGCCAACAGCTAGAGCAGCCAAAGTATGCAAAATCAATGTATAATTTTTTGGGTATTTCGCGAGTTTGGGGTCTCATTCCCGATCGTCTCCTGGCCAAAGTTAAAGTCGGAATCCCATGAAACTCTAGGACTACGTAGGGGAAGAGGTCATCTTTCAGATAGCCAAAAAGCTCCTCTCTATCTTGCCTGAAACGGCTGCAATCACGAAAAAAAGTTTGAAAAACTTTGAACCGCTCTACAGGCTAAACTACGGTAGTTAGAGTGGTCAAACTTGAACGGGGAAAATTTTCAAATTTTCGTTTTCCTCGCCAGCACTCACCAAATGTTCACAAAACCTCCTTTATAGTACTCTACAGGCCAAACGCCAACAGCTAGAGCAGCCAAAGTATGCAAAATCAATGTTTAATTTTTTGGGTATTTCGCGATTTTGGGGTCTCATTCCCGATCGTCTCCTGGCCAAAGTTAAAGCCGGAATCCCATGAAACTCTAGGACTACGTAGGGGAAGAGGTCCTCTTTCAGATAGCCAAAAAGTTCCTCTCTATCTTGCCTGAAACGGCTGCAATCACGAAAAAAAGTTTGAAAAACTTTAAACCGCTCTACAGGCTAAACTACGGCAGCTAGAGTGGTCAAACTTGAACGGGAAAAATTTTCAAATTTTCGTTTTCCTCGCCAGCACTCACCAAATCTTCACAAAACCTCCTTTATAGTACTCTACAGGCCAAACGCCAACAGCTAGAGTAGCCAAAGTATGCAAAATCAATGTATAATTTTTTGGGTATTTCGCGAGTTTGGGGTCTCATTCCCGATCGTCTCCTGGCCAAAGTTAAAGTCGGAATCCCAAGAAACTCTAGGACTACGTAGGGGAAGAGGTCATCTTTCAGATAGCCAAAAAGCTCCTCTCTATCTTGCCTGAAACGGCTGCAATCACGAAAAAAAGTTTGAAAAACTTTGAACCGCTCTACAGGCTAAACTACGGTAGTTAGAGTGGTCAAACTTGAACGGGGAAAATTTTCAAATTTTCGTTTTCCTCGCCAGCACTCACCAAATGTTCACAAAACCTCCTTTATAGTACTCTACAGGCCAAACGCCAACAGCTAGAGCAGCCAAAGTATGCAAAATCAATGTTTAATTTTTTGGGTATTTCGCGATTTTGGGGTCTCATTCCCGATCGTCTCCTGGCCAAAGTTAAAGCCGGAATCCCATGAAACTCTAGGACTACGTAGGGGAAGAGGTCCTCTTTCAGATAGCCAAAAAGCTCCTCTCTATCTTGCCTGAAACGGCTGCAATCACGAAAAAAAGTTTGTAAAACTTTAAACCGCTCTACAGGCTAAACTACGGCAGCTAGAGTGGTCAAACTTGAACGGGAAAAATTTTCAAATTTTCGTTTTCCTCGCCAGCACTCACCAAATGTTCACAAAACCTCCTTTATAGTACTCTACAGGCCAAACGCCAACAGCTAGAGCAGCCAAAGTATGCAAAATCAATGTTTAATTTTTTGGGTATTTCGCGATTTTGGGGTCTCATTCCCGATCGTCTCCTGGCCAAAGTTAAAGCCGGAATCCCATGAAACTCTAGGACTACGTAGGGGAAGAGGTCCCCTTTCAGATAGCCAAAAAGCTCCTCTCTATCTTGCCTGAAACGGCTGCAATCAGGAAAAAAAGTTTGAAAAACTTTAAACCGCTCTACAGGCTAAACTACGGCAGTTAGAGTGGTCAAACTTGAACGGGAAAAATTTTCAAATTTTCGTTTTCCTCGCCAGCACTCACCAAATGTTCACAAAACCTCCTTTATAGTACTCTACAGGCCAAACGCCAACAGCTAGAGCAGCCAAAGTATGCAAAATCAATGTTTAATTTTTTGGGTATTTCGCGATTTTGGGGTCTCATTCCCGATCGTCTCCTGGCCAAAGTTAAAGCCGGAATCCCATGAAACTCTAGGACTACGTAGGGGAAGAGGTCATCTTTCAGATAGCCAAAAAGCTCCTCTCTATCTTGCCTGAAACGGCTGCAATCACGAAAAAAAGTTTGATAAACTTTGAACCGCTCTACAGGCTAAACTACGGTAGTTAGAGTGGTCAAACTTGAACGGGGAAAATTTTCAAATTTTCGTTTTCCTCGCCAGCACTCACCAAATGTTCACAAAACCTCCTTTATAGTACTCTACAGGCCAAACGCCAACAGCTAGAGCAGCCAAAGTATGCAAAATCAATGTTTAATTTTTTGGGTATTTCGCGATTTTGGGGTCTCATTCCCGATCGTCTCCTGGCCAAAGTTAAAGCCGGAATCCCATGAAACTCTAGGACTACGTAGGGGAAGAGGTCCTCTTTCAGATAGCCAAAAAGCTCCTCTCTATCTTGCCTGAAACGGCTGCAATCACGAAAAAAAGTTTGAAAAACTTTGAACCGCTCTACAGGCTAAACTACGGTAGTTAGAGTGGTCAAACTTGAACGGGAAAAATTTTCAAATTTTCGTTTTCCTCGCCAGCACTCACCAAATGTTCACAAAACCTCCTTTATAGTACTCTACAGGCCAAACGCCAACAGCTAGAGCAGCCAAAGTATGCAAAATCAATGTTTAATTTTTTGGGTATTTCGCGATTTTGGGGTCTCATTCCCGATCGTCTCCTGGCCAAAGTTAAAGCCGGAATCCCATGAAACTCTAGGACTTTCAGATAGCCAAAAAGCTCCTCTCTATCTTGCCTGAAACGGCTGCAATCAGGAAAAAAAGTTTGAAAAACTTTAAACCGCTCTACAGGCTAAACTACGGCAGTTAGAGTGGTCAAACTTGAACGGGAAAAATTTTCAAATTTTCGTTTTCCTCGCCAGCACTCACCAAATGTTCACAAAACCTCCTTTATAGTACTCTACAGGCCAAACGCCAACAGCTAGAGCAGCCAAAGTATGCAAAATCAATGTTTAATTTTTTGGGTATTTCGCGATTTTGGGGTCTCATTCCCGATCGTCTCCTGGCCAAAGTTAAAGCCGGAATCCCATGAAACTCTAGGACTACGTAGGGGAAGAGGTCCTCTTTCAGATAGCCAAAAAGTTCCTCTCTATCTTGCCTGAAACGGCTGCAATCACGAAAAAAAGTTTGAAAAACTTTAAACCGCTCTACAGGCTAAACTACGGCAGCTAGAGTGGTCAAACTTGAACGGGAAAAATTTTCAAATTTTCGTTTTCCTCGCCAGCACTCACCAAATGTTCACAAAACCTCCTTTATAGTACTCTACAGGCCAAACGCCAACAGCTAGAACAGCCAAAGTATGCAAAATCAATGTATAATTTTTTGGGTATTTCGCGAGTTTGGGGTCTCATTCCCGATCGTCTCCTGGCCAAAGTTAAAGTCGGAATCCCATGAAACTCTAGGACTACGTAGGGGAAGAGGTCATCTTTCAGATAGCCAAAAAGCTCCTCTCTATCTTGCCTGAAACGGCTGCAATCACGAAAAAAAGTTTGAAAAACTTTGAACCGCTCTACAGGCTAAACTACGGTAGTTAGAGTGGTCAAACTTGAACGGGGAAAATTTTCAAATTTTCGTTTTCCTCGCCAGCACTCACCAAATGTTCACAAAACCTCCTTTATAGTACTCTACAGGCCAAACGCCAACAGCTAGAGCAGCCAAAGTATGCAAAATCAATGTTTAATTTTTTGGGTATTTCGCGATTTTGGGGTCTCATTCCCGATCGTCTCCTGGCCAAAGTTAAAGCCGGAATCCCATGAAACTCTAGGACTACGTAGGGGAAGAGGTCCTCTTTCAGATAGCCAAAAAGCTCCTCTCTATCTTGCCTGAAACGGCTGCAATCACGAAAAAAAGTTTGTAAAACTTTAAACCGCTCTACAGGCTAAACTACGGCAGCTAGAGTGGTCAAACTTGAACGGGAAAAATTTTCAAATTTTCGTTTTCCTCGCCAGCACTCACCAAATGTTCACAAAACCTCCTTTATAGTACTCTACAGGCCAAACGCCAACAGCTAGAGCAGCCAAAGTATGCAAAATCAATGTATAATTTTTTGGGTATTTCGCGAGTTTGGGGTCTCATTCCCGATCGTCTCCTGGCCAAAGTTAAAGTCGGAATCCCATGAAACTCTAGGACTACGTAGGGGAAGAGGTCATCTTTCAGATAGCCAAAAAGCTCCTCTCTATCTTGCCTGAAACGGCTGCAATCACGAAAAAAAGTTTGAAAAACTTTGAACCGCTCTACAGGCTAAACTACGGTAGTTAGAGTGGTCAAACTTGAACGGGAAAAATTTTCAAATTTTCGTTTTCCTCGCCAGCACTCACCAAATGTTCACAAAACCTCCTTTATAGTACTCTACAGGCCAAACGCCAACAGCTAGAGCAGCCAAAGTATGCAAAATCAATGTTTAATTTTTTGGGTATTTCGCGATTTTGGGGTCTCATTCCCGATCGTCTCCTGGCCAAAGTTAAAGCCGGAATCCCATGAAACTCTAGGACTACGTAGGGGAAGAGGTCCCCTTTCAGATAGCCAAAAAGCTCCTCTCTATCTTGCCTGAAACGGCTGCAATCAGGAAAAAAAGTTTGAAAAACTTTAAACCGCTCTACAGGCTAAACTACGGCAGTTAGAGTGGTCAAACTTGAACGGGAAAAATTTTCAAATTTTCGTTTTCCTCGCCAGCACTCACCAAATGTTCACAAAACCTCCTTTATAGTACTCTACAGGCCAAACGCCAACAGCTAGAGCAGCCAAAGTATGCAAAATCAATGTTTAATTTTTTGGGTATTTCGCGATTTTGGGGTCTCATTCCCGATCGTCTCCTGGCCAAAGTTAAAGCCGGAATCCCATGAAACTCTAGGACTACGTAGGGGAAGAGGTCATCTTTCAGATAGCCAAAAAGCTCCTCTCTATCTTGCCTGAAACGGCTGCAATCACGAAAAAAAGTTTGAAAAACTTTAAACCGCTCTACAGGCTAAACTACGGCAGCTAGAGTGGTCAAACTTGAACGGGAAAAATTTTCAAATTTTCGTTTTCCTCGCCAGCACTCACCAAATGTTCACAAAACCTCCTTTATAGTACTCTACAGGCCAAACGCCAACAGCTAGAGCAGCCAAAGTATGCAAAATCAATGTATAATTTTTTGGGTATTTCGCGAGTTTGGGGTCTCATTCCCGATCGTCTCCTGGCCAAAGTTAAAGTCGGAATCCCATGAAACTCTAGGACTACGTAGGGGAAGAGGTCATCTTTCAGATAGCCAAAAAGCTCCTCTCTATCTTGCCTGAAACGGCTGCAATCACGAAAAAAAGTTTGAAAAACTTTGAACCGCTCTACAGGCTAAACTACGGTAGTTAGAGTGGTCAAACTTGAACGGGGAAAATTTTCAAATTTTCGTTTTCCTCGCCAGCACTCACCAAATGTTCACAAAACCTCCTTTATAGTACTCTACAGGCCAAACGCCAACAGCTAGAGCAGCCAAAGTATGCAAAATCAATGTTTAATTTTTTGGGTATTTCGCGATTTTGGGGTCTCATTCCCGATCGTCTCCTGGCCAAAGTTAAAGCCGGAATCCCATGAAACTCTAGGACTACGTAGGGGAAGAGGTCCTCTTTCAGATAGCCAAAAAGCTCCTCTCTATCTTGCCTGAAACGGCTGCAATCACGAAAAAAAGTTTGTAAAACTTTAAACCGCTCTACAGGCTAAACTACGGCAGCTAGAGTGGTCAAACTTGAACGGGAAAAATTTTCAAATTTTCGTTTTCCTCGCCAGCACTCACCAAATGTTCACAAAACCTCCTTTATAGTACTCTACAGGCCAAACGCCAACAGCTAGAGCAGCCAAAGTATGCAAAATCAATGTATAATTTTTTGGGTATTTCGCGAGTTTGGGGTCTCATTCCCGATCGTCTCCTGGCCAAAGTTAAAGTCGGAATCCCATGAAACTCTAGGACTACGTAGGGGAAGAGGTCATCTTTCAGATAGCCAAAAAGCTCCTCTCTATCTTGCCTGAAACGGCTGCAATCACGAAAAAAAGTTTGAAAAACTTTGAACCGCTCTACAGGCTAAACTACGGTAGTTAGAGTGGTCAAACTTGAACGGGAAAAATTTTCAAATTTTCGTTTTCCTCGCCAGCACTCACCAAATGTTCACAAAACCTCCTTTATAGTACTCTACAGGCCAAACGCCAACAGCTAGAGCAGCCAAAGTATGCAAAATCAATGTTTAATTTTTTGGGTATTTCGCGATTTTGGGGTCTCATTCCCGATCGTCTCCTGGCCAAAGTTAAAGCCGGAATCCCATGAAACTCTAGGACTACGTAGGGGAAGAGGTCCCCTTTCAGATAGCCAAAAAGCTCCTCTCTATCTTGCCTGAAACGGCTGCAATCAGGAAAAAAAGTTTGAAAAACTTTAAACCGCTCTACAGGCTAAACTACGGCAGTTAGAGTGGTCAAACTTGAACGGGAAAAATTTTCAAATTTTCGTTTTCCTCGCCAGCACTCACCAAATGTTCACAAAACCTCCTTTATAGTACTCTACAGGCCAAACGCCAACAGCTAGAGCAGCCAAAGTATGCAAAATCAATGTTTAATTTTTTGGGTATTTCGCGATTTTGGGGTCTCATTCCCGATCGTCTCCTGGCCAAAGTTAAAGCCGGAATCCCATGAAACTCTAGGACTACGTAGGGGAAGAGGTCATCTTTCAGATAGCCAAAAAGCTCCTCTCTATCTTGCCTGAAACGGCTGCAATCACGAAAAAAAGTTTGTAAAACTTTAAACCGCTCTACAGGCCAAACTACGGCAGTAAGAGTGGTCAAACTTGAACGGGAAAAATTTTCAAATTTTCGTTTTCCTCGCCAGCACTCACCAAATGTTCACAAAACCTCCTTTATAGTACTCTACAGGCCAAACGCCAACAGCTAGAGCAGCCAAAGTATGCAAAATCAATGTTTAATTTTTTGGGTATTTCGCGATTTTGGGGTCTCATTCCCGATCGTCTCCTGGCCAAAGTTAAAGCCGGAATCCCATGAAACTCTAGGACTACGTAGGAGAAGAGGTCCTCTTTCAGATAGCCAAAAAGCTCCTCTCTATCTTGCCTGAAATGGCTGCAATCACGAAAAAAAGTTTGAAAAACTTTAAACCGCTTTACAGGCTAAACTACGGCAGCTAGAGTGGTCAAACATGAACGGGAAAAATTTTCAAATTTTCGTTTTCCTCGCCAGCACTCACTAAATGTTCACAAAACCTCCTTTATAGTACTCTACAGGCCAAACGCCAACAGCTAGAGCAGCCAAAGTATGCAAAATCAATGTTTAATTTTTTGGGTATTTCGCGATTTTGGGGTCTCATTCCCGATCGTCTCCTGGCCAAAGTTAAAGTCGGAATCCCATGAAACTCTAGGACTACGTAGGGGAAGAGGTCCTCTTTCAGATAGCCAAAAAGCTCCTCTCTATCTTGCCTGAAACGGCTGCAATCACGAAAAAAAGTTTGAAAAACTTTAAACCGCTCTACAGGCTAAACTACGGTAGTTAGAGTGGTCAAACTTGAACGGGAAAAATTTTCAAATTTTCGTTTTCCTCGCCAGCACTCACCAAATGTTCACAAAACCTCCTTTATAGTACTCTACAGGCCAAACGCCAACAGCTAGAGCAGCCAAAGTATGCAAAATCAATGTTTAATTTTTTGGGTATTTCGCGATTTTGGGGTCTCATTCCCGATCGTCTCCTGGCCAAAGTTAAAGCCGGAATCCCATGAAACTCTAGGACTACGTAGGGGAAGAGGTCATCTTTCAGATAGCCAAAAAGCTCCTCTCTATCTTGCCTGAAACGGCTGCAATCACGAAAAAAAGTTTGTAAAACTTTAAACCGCTCTACAGGCTAAACTACGGCAGCTAGAGTGGTCAAACTTGAACGGGAAAAATTTTCAAATTTTCGTTTTCCTCGCCAGCACTCACCAAATGTTCACAAAACCTCCTTTATAGTACTCTACAGGCCAAACGCCAACAGCTAGAGCAGCCAAAGTATGCAAAATCAATGTTTAATTTTTTGGGTATTTCGCGATTTTGGGGTCTCATTCCCGATCGTCTCCTGGCCAAAGTTAAAGCCGGAATCCCATGAAACTCTAGGACTACGTAGGAGAAGAGGTCCTCTTTCAGATAGCCAAAAAGCTCCTCTCTATCTTGCCTGAAATGGCTGCAATCACGAAAAAAAGTTTGAAAAACTTTAAACCGCTCTACAGGCTAAACTACGGCAGCTAGAGTGGTCAAACATGAACGGGAAAAATTTTCAAATTTTCGTTTTCCTCGCCAGCACTCACCAAATGTTCACAAAACCTCCTTTATAGTACTCTACAGGCCAAACGCCAACAGCTAGAGCAGCCAAAGTATGCAAAATCAATGTTTAATTTTTTGGGTATTTCGCGATTTTGGGGTCTCATTCCCGATCGTCTCCTGGCCAAAGTTAAAGCCGGAATCCCATGAAACTCTAGGACTACGTAGGGGAAGAGGTCATCTTTCAGATAGCCAAAAAGCTCCTCTCTATCTTGCCTGAAACGGCTGCAATCACGAAAAAAAGTTTGTAAAACTTTAAACCGCTCTACAGGCTAAACTACGGCAGCTAGAGTGGTCAAACTTGAACGGGAAAAATTTTCAAATTTTCGTTTTCCTCGCCAGCACTCACCAAATGTTCACAAAACCTCCTTTATAGTACTCTACAGGCCAAACGCCAACAGCTAGAGCAGCCAAAGTATGCAAAATCAATGTTTAATTTTTTGGGTACTTCGCGATTTTGGGGTCTCATTCCCGATCGTCTCCTGGCCAAAGTTAAAGCCGGAATCCCATGAAACTCTAGGACTACGTAGGAGAAGAGGTCCTCTTTCAGATAGCCAAAAAGCTCCTCTCTATCTTGCCTGAAATGGCTGCAATCACGAAAAAAAGTTTGAAAAACTTTAAACCGCTCTACAGGCTAAACTACGGCAGCTAGAGTGGTCAAACATGAACGGGAAAAATTTTCAAATTTTCGTTTTCCTCGCCAGCACTCACTAAATGTTCACAAAACCTCCTTTATAGTACTCTACAGGCCAAACGCCAACAGCTAGAGCAGCCAAAGTATGCAAAATCAATGTTTAATTTTTTGGGTATTTCGCGATTTTGGGGTCTCATTCCCGATCGTCTCCTGGCCAAAGTTAAAGTCGGAATCCCATGAAACTCTAGGACTACGTAGGGGAAGAGGTCCTCTTTCAGATAGCCAAAAAGCTCCTCTCTATCTTGCCTGAAACGGCTGCAATCACGAAAAAAAGTTTGAAAAACTTTAAACCGCTCTACAGGCTAAACTACGGTAGTTAGAGTGGTCAAACTTGAACGGGAAAAATTTTCAAATTTTCGTTTTCCTCGCCAGCACTCACCAAATGTTCACAAAACCTCCTTTATAGTACTCTACAGGCCAAACGCCAACAGCTAGAGCAGCCAAAGTATGCAAAATCAATGTTTAATTTTTTGGGTATTTCGCGATTTTGGGGTCTCATTCCCGATCGTCTCCTGGCCAAAGTTAAAGCCGGAATCCCATGAAACTCTAGGACTACGTAGGGGAAGAGGTCCTCTTTCAGATAGCCAAAAAGGTCCTCTCTATCTTGCCTGAAACGGCTGCAATCACGAAAAAAAGTTTGAAAAACTTTAAACCGCTCTACAGGCTAAACTACGGTAGTTAGAGTGGTCAAACTTGAACGGGAAAAATTTTCAAATTTTCGTTTTCCTCGCCAGCACTCACCAAATGTTCACAAAACCTCCTTTATAGTACTCTACAGGCCAAACGCCAACAGCTAGAGCAGCCAAAGTATGCAAAATCAATGTTTAATTTTTTGGGTATTTCGCGATTTTGGGGTCTCATTCCCGATCGTCTCCTGGCCAAAGTTAAAGCCGGAATCCCATGAAACTCTAGGACTACGTAGGAGAAGAGGTCCTCTTTCAGATAGCCAAAAAGCTCCTCTCTATCTTGCCTGAAACGGCTGCAATCACGAAAAAAAGTTTGAAAAACTTTAAACCGCTCTACAGGCTAAACTACGGCAGCTAGAGTGGTCAAACATGAACGGGAAAAATTTTCAAATTTTCGTTTTCCTCGCCAGCACTCACTAAATGTTCACAAAACCTCCTTTATAGTACTCTACAGGCCAAACGCCAACAGCTAGAGCAGCCAAAGTATGCAAAATCAATGTTTAATTTTTTGGGTATTTCGCGATTTTGGGGTCTCATTCCCGATCGTCTCCTGGCCAAAGTTAAAGCCGGAATCCCATGAAACTCTAGGACTACGTAGGGGAAGAGGTCCTCTTTCAGATAGCCAAAAAGGTCCTCTCTATCTTGCCTGAAACGGCTGCAATCACGAAAAAAAGTTTGAAAAACTTTAAACCGCTCTACAGGCTAAACTACGGCAGCTAGAGTGGTCAAACTTGAACGGGAAAAATTTTCAAATTTTCGTTTTCCTCGCCAGCACTCACCAAATGTTCACAAAACCTCCTTTATAGTACTCTACAGGCCAAACGCCAACAGCTAGAGCAGCCAAAGTATGCACAATCAATGTTTAATTTTTTGGGTATTTCGCGATTTTGGGGTCTCATTCCCGATCGTCTCCTGGCCAGAGTTAAAGCCGGAATCCCATGAAACTCTAGGACTACGTAGGAGAAGAGGTCCTCTTTCAGATAGCCAAAAAGCTCCTCTCTATCTTGCCTGAAATGGCTGCAATCACGAAAAAAAGTTTGAAAAACTTTAAACCGCTCTACAGGCTAAACTACGGCAGCTAGAGTGGTCAAACTTGAACGGGAAAAATTTTCAAATTTTCGTTTTCCTCGCCAGCACTCACCAAATGTTCACAAAACCTCCTTTATAGTACTCTACAGGCCAAACGCCAACAGCTAGAGCAGCCAAAGTATGCAAAATCAATGTTTAATTTTTTGGGTATTTCGCGATTTTGGGGTCTCATTCCCGATCGTCTCCTGGCCAAAGTTGAAGCCGGAATCCCATGAAACTCTAGGACTACGTAGGGGAAGAGGTCCTCTTTCAGATAGCCAAAAAGCTCCTCTCTATCTTGCCTGATGCGGCTGCAACCACGAAAAAAAGTTTGAAAAACTTTAAACCGCTCTACAGGCTAAACTACGGCAGCTAGAGTGGTCAAACTTGAACGGGAAAAATTTTCAAATTTTCGTTTTCCTCGCCAGCACTCACCAAATGTTCACAAAACCTCCTTTATAGTACTCTACAGGCCAAACGCCAACAGCTAGAGCAGCCAAAGTATGCAAAATCAATGTATAATTTTTTGGGTATTTCGCGAGTTTGGGGTCTCATTCCCGATCGTCTCCTGGCCAAAGTTAAAGTCGGAATCCCATGAAACTCTAGGACTACGTAGGGGAAGAGGTCATCTTTCAGATAGCCAAAAAGCTCCTCTCTATCTTGCCTGAAACGGCTGCAATCACGAAAAAAAGTTTGAAAAACTTTGAACCGCTCTACAGGCTAAACTACGGTAGTTAGAGTGGTCAAACTTGAACGGGAAAAATTTTCAAATTTTCGTTTTCCTCGCCAGCACTCACCAAATGTTCACAAAACCTCCTTTATAGTACTCTACAGGCCAAACGCCAACAGCTAGAGCAGCCAAAGTATGCAAAATCAATGTTTAATTTTTTGGGTATTTCGCGATTTTGGGGTCTCATTCCCGATCGTCTCCTGGCCAAAGTTAAAGCCGGAATCCCATGAAACTCTAGGACTACGTAGGGGAAGAGGTCATCTTTCAGATAGCCAAAAAGCTCCTCTCTATCTTGCCTGAAACGGCTGCAATCACGAAAAAAAGTTTGTAAAACTTTAAACCGCTCTACAGGCTAAACTACGGCAGCTAGAGTGGTCAAACTTGAACGGGAAAAATTTTCAAATTTTCGTTTTCCTCGCCAGCACTCACCAAATGTTCACAAAACCTCCTTTATAGTACTCTACAGGCCAAACGCCAACAGCTAGAGCAGCCAAAGTATGCAAAATCAATGTATAATTTTTTGGGTATTTCGCGAGTTTGGGGTCTCATTCCCGATCGTCTCCTGGCCAAAGTTAAAGTCGGAATCCCATGAAACTCTAGAACTACGTAGGGGAAGAGGTCCTCTTTCAGATAGCCAAAAAGCTCCTCTCTATCTTGCCTGAAACGGCTGCAATCACGAAAAAAAGTTTGAAAAACTTTAAACCGCTCTACAGGCTAAACTACGGTAGTTAGAGTGGTCAAACTTGAACGGGAAAAATTTTCAAATTTTCGTTTTCCTCGCCAGCACTCACCAAATGTTCACAAAACCTCCTTTATAGTACTCTACAGGCCAAACGCCAACAGCTAGAGCAGCCAAAGTATGCAAAATCAATGTTTAATTTTTTGGGTATTTCGCGATTTTGGGGTCTCATTCCCGATCGTCTCCTGGCCAAAGTTAAAGCCGGAATCCCATGAAACTCTAGGACTACGTAGGAGAAGAGGTCCTCTTTCAGATAGCCAAAAAGCTCCTCTCTATCTTGCCTGAAACGGCTGCAATCACGAAAAAAAGTTTGAAAAACTTTAAACCGCTCTACAGGCTAAACTACGGCAGCTAGAGTGGTCAAACTTGAACGGGAAAAATTTTCAAATTTTCGTTTTCCTCGCCAGCACTCACCAAATGTTCACAAAACCTCCTTTATAGTACTCTACAGGCCAAACGCCAACAGCTAGAGCAGCCAAAGTATGCAAAATCAATGTATAATTTTTTGGGTATTTCGCGAGTTTGGGGTCTCATTCCCGATCGTCTCCTGGCCAAAGTTAAAGCCGGAATCCCATGAAACTCTAGGACTACGTAGGGGAAGAGGTCCTCTTTCAGATAGCCAAAAAGCTCCTCTCTATCTTGCCTGAAACGGCTGCAATCACGAAAAAAAGTTTGAAAAACTTTAAACCGCTCTACAGGCTACACTACGGCAGCTAGAGTGGTCAAACTTGAACGGGAAAAATTTTCAAATTTTCGTTTTCCTCGCCAGCACTCACCAAATGTTCACAAAACCTCCTTTATAGTACTCTACAGGCCAAACGCCAACAGCTAGAGCAGCCAAAGTATGCAAAATCAATGTTTAATTTTTTGGGTATTTCGCGATTTTGGGGTCTCATTCCCGATCGTCTCCTGGCCAAAGTTGAAGCCGGAATCCCATGAAACTCTAGGACTACGTAGGGGAAGAGGTCCTCTTTCAGATAGCCAAAAAGCTCCTCTCTATCTTGCCTGAAACGGCTGCAATCACGAAAAAAAAGTTTGAAAAACTTTAAACCGCTCTACAGGCTAAACTACGGCAGCTAGAGTGGTCAAACTTGAACGGGAAAAATTTTCAAATTTTCGTTTTCCTCGCCAGCACTCACCAAATGTTCACAAAACCTCCTTTATAGTACTCTACAGGCCAAACGCCAACAGCTAGAGCAGCCAAAGTATGCAAAATCAATGTATAATTTTTTGGGTATTTCGCGAGTTTGGGGTCTCATTCCCGATCGTCTCCTGGCCAAAGTTAAAGTCGGAATCCCATGAAACTCTAGAACTACGTAGGGGAAGAGGTCCTCTTTCAGATAGCCAAAAAGCTCCTCTCTATCTTGCCTGAAACGGCTGCAATCACGAAAAAAAGTTTGAAAAACTTTAAACCGCTCTACAGGCTAAACTACGGTAGTTAGAGTGGTCAAACTTGAACGGGAAAAATTTTCAAATTTTCGTTTTCCTCGCCAGCACTCACCAAATGTTCACAAAACCTCCTTTATAGTACTCTACAGGCCAAACGCCAACAGCTAGAGCAGCCAAAGTATGCAAAATCAATGTTTAATTTTTTGGGTATTTCGCGATTTTGGGGTCTCATTCCCGATCGTCTCCTGGCCAAAGTTAAAGCCGGAATCCCATGAAACTCTAGGACTACGTAGGAGAAGAGGTCCTCTTTCAGATAGCCAAAAAGCTCCTCTCTATCTTGCCTGAAACGGCTGCAATCACGAAAAAGTTTGAAAAACTTTAAACCGCTCTACAGGCTAAACTACGGCAGCTAGAGTGGTCAAACTTGAACGGGAAAAATTTTCAAATTTTCGTTTTCCTCGCCAGCACTCACCAAATGTTCACAAAACCTCCTTTATAGTACTCTACAGGCCAAACGCCAACAGCTAGAGCAGCCAAAGTATGCAAAATCAATGTATAATTTTTTGGGTATTTCGCGAGTTTGGGGTCTCATTCCCGATCGTCTCCTGGCCAAAGTTAAAGCCGGAATCCCATGAAACTCTAGGACTACGTAGGGGAAGAGGTCCTCTTTCAGATAGCCAAAAAGCTCCTCTCTATCTTGCCTGAAACGGCTGCAATCACGAAAAAAAGTTTGAAAAACTTTAAACCGCTCTACAGGCTACACTACGGCAGCTAGAGTGGTCAAACTTGAACGGGAAAAATTTTCAAATTTTCGTTTTCCTCGCCAGTACTCACCAAATGTTCACAAAACCTCCTTTATAGTACTCTACAGGCCAAACGCCAACAGCTAGAGCAGCCAAAGTATGCAAAATCAATGTTTAATTTTTTGGGTATTTCGCGATTTTGGGGTCTCATTCCCGATCGTCTCCTGGCCAAAGTTGAAGCCGGAATCCCATGAAACTCTAGGACTACGTAGGGGAAGAGGTCCTCTTTCAGATAGCCAAAAAGCTCCTCTCTATCTTGCCTGAAACGGCTGCAATCACGAAAAAAAAGTTTGAAAAACTTTAAACCGCTCTACAGGCTAAACTACGGTAGTTAGAGTGGTCAAACTTGAACGGGAAAAATTTTCAAATTTTCGTTTTCCTCGCCAGCACTCACCAAATGTTCACAAAACCTCCTTTATAGTACTCTACAGGCCAAACGCCAACAGCTAGAGCAGCCAAAGTATGCAAAATCAATGTTTAATTTTTTGGGTATTTCGCGATTTTGGGGTCTCATTCCCGATCGTCTCCTGGCCAAAGTTAAAGCCGGAATCCCATGAAACTCTAGGACTACGTAGGGGAAGAGGTCCTCTTTCAGATAGCCAAAAAGCTCCTCTCTATCTTGCCTGAAACGGCTGCAATCACGAAAAAAAGTTTGTAAAACTTTAAACCCCTCTACAGGCTAAACTACGGCAGCTAGAGTGGTCAAACTTGAACGGGAAAAATTTTCAAATTTTCGTTTTCCTCGCCAGCACTCACCAAATGTTCACAAAACCTCCTTTATAGTACTCTACAGGCCAAACGCCAACAGCTAGAGCAGCCAAAGTATGCAAAATCAATGTATAATTTTTTGGGTATTTCGCGAGTTTGGGGTCTCATTCCCGATCGTCTCCTGGCCAAAGTTAAAGCCGGAATCCCATGAAACTCTAGGACTACGTAGGGGAAGAGGTCCTCTTTCAGATAGCCAAAAAGCTCCTCTCTATCTTGCCTGAAACGGCTGCAATCACGAAAAAAAAGTTTGAAAAACTTTAAACCGCTCTACAGGCTAAACTACGGTAGTTAGAGTGGTCAAACTTGAACGGGAAAAATTTTCAAATTTTCGTTTTCCTCGCCAGCACTCACCAAATGTTCACAAAACCTCCTTTATAGTACTCTACAGGCCAAACGCCAACAGCTAGAGCAGCCAAAGTATGCAAAATCAATGTTTAATTTTTTGGGTATTTCGCGATTTTGGGGTCTCATTCCCGATCGTCTCCTGGCCAAAGTTAAAGCCGGAATCCCATGAAACTCTAGGACTACGTAGGAGAAGAGGTCCTCTTTCAGATAGCCAAAAAGCTCCTCTCTATCTTGCCTGAAACGGCTGCAATCACGAAAAAAAGTTTGAAAAACTTTAAACCGCTCTACAGGCTAAACTACGGCAGCTAGAGTGGTCAAACTTGAACGGGAAAAATTTTCAAATTTTCGTTTTCCTCGCCAGCACTCACCAAATGTTCACAAAACCTCCTTTATAGTACTCTACAGGCCAAACGCCAACAGCTAGAGCAGCCAAAGTATGCAAAATCAATGTATAATTTTTTGGGTATTTCGCGATTTTGGGGTCTCATTCCCGATCGTCTCCTGGCCAAAGTTGAAGCCGGAATCCCATGAAACTCTAGGACTACGTAGGGGAAGAGGTCCTCTTTCAGATAGCCAAAAAGCTCCTCTCTATCTTGCCTGAAACGGCTGCAATCACGAAAAAAAAGTTTGAAAAACTTTAAACCGCTCTACAGGCTAAACTACGGTAGTTAGAGTGGTCAAACTTGAACGGGAAAAATTTTCAAATTTTCGTTTTCCTCGCCAGCACTCACCAAATGTTCACAAAACCTCCTTTATAGTACTCTACAGGCCAAACGCCAACAGCTAGAGCAGCCAAAGTATGCAAAATCAATGTATAATTTTTTGGGTATTTCGCGAGTTTGGGGTCTCATTCCCGATCGTCTCCTGGCCAAAGTTAAAGCCGGAATCCCATGAAACTCTAGGACTACGTAGGGGAAGAGGTCCTCTTTCAGATAGCCAAAAAGCTCCTCTCTATCTTGCCTGAAACGGCTGCAATCACGAAAAAAAAGTTTGAAAAACTTTAAACCGCTCTACAGGCTAAACTACGGTAGTTAGAGTGGTCAAACTTGAACGGGAAAAATTTTCAAATTTTCGTTTTCCTCGCCAGCACTCACCAAATGTTCACAAAACCTCCTTTATAGTACTCTACAGGCCAAACGCCAACAGCTAGAGCAGCCAAAGTATGCAAAATCAATGTTTAATTTTTTGGGTATTTCGCGATTTTGGGGTCTCATTCCCGATCGTCTCCTGGCCAAAGTTAAAGCCGGAATCCCATGAAACTCTAGGACTACGTAGGAGAAGAGGTCCTCTTTCAGATAGCCAAAAAGCTCCTCTCTATCTTGCCTGAAACGGCTGCAATCACGAAAAAAAGTTTGAAAAACTTTAAACCGCTCTACAGGCTAAACTACGGCAGCTAGAGTGGTCAAACTTGAACGGGAAAAATTTTCAAATTTTCGTTTTCCTCGCCAGCACTCACCAAATGTTCACAAAACCTCCTTTATAGTACTCTACAGGCCAAACGCCAACAGCTAGAGCAGCCAAAGTATGCAAAATCAATGTATAATTTTTTGGGTATTTCGCGATTTTGGGGTCTCATTCCCGATCGTCTCCTGGCCAAAGTTGAAGCCGGAATCCCATGAAACTCTAGGACTACGTAGGGGAAGAGGTCCTCTTTCAGATAGCCAAAAAGCTCCTCTCTATCTTGCCTGAAACGGCTGCAATCACGAAAAAAAGTTTGAAAAACTTTAAACCGCTCTACAGGCTAAACTACGGCAGCTAGAGTGGTCAAACTTGAACGGGAAAAATTTTCAAATTTTCGTTTTCCTCGCCAGCACTCACCAAATGTTCACAAAACCTCCTTTATAGTACTCTACAGGCCAAACGCCAACAGCTAGAGCAGCCAAAGTATGCAAAATCAATGTATAATTTTTTGGGTATTTCGCGAGTTTGGGGTCTCATTCCCGATCGTCTCCTGGCCAAAGTTAAAGCCGGAATCCCATGAAACTCTAGGACTACGTAGGGGAAGAGGTCCTCTTTCAGATAGCCAAAAAGCTCCTCTCTATCTTGCCTGAAACGGCTGCAATCACGAAAAAAAGTTTGAAAAACTTTAAACCGCTCTACAGGCTACACTACGGCAGCTAGAGTGGTCAAACTTGAACGGGAAAAATTTTCAAATTTTCGTTTTCCTCGCCAGCACTCACCAAATGTTCACAAAACCTCCTTTATAGTACTCTACAGGCCAAACGCCAACAGCTAGAGCAGCCAAAGTATGCAAAATCAATGTTTAATTTTTTGGGTATTTCGCGATTTTGGGGTCTCATTCCCGATCGTCTCCTGGCCAAAGTTGAAGCCGGAATCCCATGAAACTCTAGGACTACGTAGGGGAAGAGGTCCTCTTTCAGATAGCCAAAAAGCTCCTCTCTATCTTGCCTGAAACGGCTGCAATCACGAAAAAAAAGTTTGAAAAACTTTAAACCGCTCTACAGGCTAAACTACGGTAGTTAGAGTGGTCAAACTTGAACGGGAAAAATTTTCAAATTTTCGTTTTCCTCGCCAGCACTCACCAAATGTTCACAAAACCTCCTTTATAGTACTCTACAGGCCAAACGCCAACAGCTAGAGCAGCCAAAGTATGCAAAATCAATGTTTAATTTTTTGGGTATTTCGCGATTTTGGGGTCTCATTCCCGATCGTCTCCTGGCCAAAGTTAAAGCCGGAATCCCATGAAACTCTAGGACTACGTAGGGGAAGAGGTCCTCTTTCAGATAGCCAAAAAGCTCCTCTCTATCTTGCCTGAAACGGCTGCAATCACGAAAAAAAGTTTGTAAAACTTTAAACCCCTCTACAGGCTAAACTACGGCAGCTAGAGTGGTCAAACTTGAACGGGAAAAATTTTCAAATTTTCGTTTTCCTCGCCAGCACTCACCAAATGTTCACAAAACCTCCTTTATAGTACTCTACAGGCCAAACGCCAACAGCTAGAGCAGCCAAAGTATGCAAAATCAATGTATAATTTTTTGGGTATTTCGCGATTTTGGGGTCTCATTCCCGATCGTCTCCTGGCCAAAGTTGAAGCCGGAATCCCATGAAACTCTAGGACTACGTAGGGGAAGAGGTCCTCTTTCAGATAGCCAAAAAGCTCCTCTCTATCTTGCCTGAAACGGCTGCAATCACGAAAAAAAAGTTTGAAAAACTTTAAACCGCTCTACAGGCTAAACTACGGTAGTTAGAGTGGTCAAACTTGAACGGGAAAAATTTTCAAATTTTCGTTTTCCTCGCCAGCACTCACCAAATGTTCACAAAACCTCCTTTATAGTACTCTACAGGCCAAACGCCAACAGCTAGAGCAGCCAAAGTATGCAAAATCAATGTTTAATTTTTTGGGTATTTCGCGATTTTGGGGTCTCATTCCCGATCGTCTCCTGGCCAAAGTTAAAGCCGGAATCCCATGAAACTCTAGGACTACGTAGGGGAAGAGGTCCTCTTTCAGATAGCCAAAAAGCTCCTCTCTATCTTGCCTGAAACGGCTGCAATCACGAAAAAAAGTTTGTAAAACTTTAAACCGCTCTACAGGCTAAACTACGGCAGCTAGAGTGGTCAAACTTGAACGGGAAAAATTTTCAAATTTTCGTTTTCCTCGCCAGCACTCACCAAATGTTCACAAAACCTCCTTTATAGTACTCTACAGGCCAAACGCCAACAGCTAGAGCAGCCAAAGTATGCAAAATCAATGTATAATTTTTTGGGTATTTCGCGAGTTTGGGGTCTCATTCCCGATCGTCTCCTGGCCAAAGTTAAAGCCGGAATCCCATGAAACTCTAGGACTACGTAGGGGAAGAGGTCCTCTTTCAGATAGCCAAAAAGCTCCTCTCTATCTTGCCTGAAACGGCTGCAATCACGAAAAAAAGTTTGAAAAACTTTAAACCGCTCTACAGGCTAAACTACGGCAGCTAGAGTGGTCAAACTTGAACGGGAAAAATTTTCAAATTTTCGTTTTCCTCGCCAGCACTCACCAAATGTTCACAAAACCTCCTTTATAGTACTCTACAGGCCAAACGCCAACAGCTAGAGCAGCCAAAGTATGCAAAATCAATGTTTAATTTTTTGGGTATTTCGCGATTTTGGGGTCTCATTCCCGATCGTCTCCTGGCCAAAGTTGAAGCCGGAATCCCATGAAACTCTAGGACTACGTAGGGGAAGAGATCCTCTTTCAGATAGCCAAAAAGCTCCTCTCTATCTTGCCTGAAACGGCTGCAATCACGAAAAAAAAGTTTGAAAAACTTTAAACCGCTCTACAGGCTAAACTACGGTAGTTAGAGTGGTCAAACTTGAACGGGAAAAATTTTCAAATTTTCGTTTTCCTCGCCAGCACTCACCAAATGTTCACAAAACCTCCTTTATAGTACTCTACAGGCCAAACGCCAACAGCTAGAGCAGCCAAAGTATGCAAAATCAATGTTTAATTTTTTGGGTATTTCGCGATTTTGGGGTCTCATTCCCGATCGTCTCCTGGCCAAAGTTAAAGCCGGAATCCCATGAAACTCTAGGACTACGTAGGGGAAGAGGTCCTCTTTCAGATAGCCAAAAAGCTCCTCTCTATCTTGCCTGAAAGGTTGCAATCACGAAAAAAAGTTTGTAAAACTTTAAACCCCTCTACAGGCTAAACTACGGCAGCTAGAGTGGTCAAACTTGAACGGGAAAAATTTTCAAATTTTCGTTTTCCTCGCCAGCACTCACCAAATGTTCACAAAACCTCCTTTATAGTACTCTACAGGCCAAACGCCAACAGCTAGAGCAGCCAAAGTATGCAAAATCAATGTATAATTTTTTGGGTATTTCGCGAGTTTGGGGTCTCATTCCCGATCGTCTCCTGGCCAAAGTTAAAGCCGGAATCCCATGAAACTCTAGGACTACGTAGGGGAAGAGATCCTCTTTCAGATAGCCAAAAAGCTCCTCTCTATCTTGCCTGAAACGGCTGCAATCACGAAAAAAAGTTTGAAAAACTTTTAACCGCTCTACAGGCTAAACTACGGCAGTTAGAGTGGTCAAACTTGAACGGGAAAAATTTTCAAATTTTCGTTTTCCTCGCCAGCACTCACCAAATGTTCACAAAACCTCCTTTATAGTACTCTACAGGCCAAACGCCAACAGCTAGAGCAGCCAAAGTATGCAAAATCAATGTTTAATTTTTTGGGTATTTCGCGATTTTGGGGTCTCATTCCCGATCGTCTCCTGGCCAAAGTTAAAGCCGGAATCCCATGAAACTCTAGGACTACGTAGGAGAAGAGGTCCTCTTTCAGATAGCCAAAAAGCTCCTCTCTATCTTGCCTGAAACGGCTGCAATCACGAAAAAAAGTTTGAAAAACTTTAAACCGCTCTACAGGCTAAACTACGGCAGCTAGAGTGGTCAAACTTGAACGGGAAAAATTTTCAAATTTTCGTTTTCCTCGCCAGCACTCACCAAATGTTCACAAAACCTCCTTTATAGTACTCTACAGGCCAAACGCCAACAGCTAGAGCAGCCAAAGTATGCAAAATCAATGTATAATTTTTTGGGTATTTCGCGATTTTGGGGTCTCATTCCCGATCGTCTCCTGGCCAAAGTTGAAGCCGGAATCCCATGAAACTCTAGGACTACGTAGGGGAAGAGGTCCTCTTTCAGATAGCCAAAAAGCTCCTCTCTATCTTGCCTGAAACGGCTGCAATCACGAAAAAAAAGTTTGAAAAACTTTAAACCGCTCTACAGGCTAAACTACGGTAGTTAGAGTGGTCAAACTTGAACGGGAAAAATTTTCAAATTTTCGTTTTCCTCGCCAGCACTCACCAAATGTTCACAAAACCTCCTTTATAGTACTCTACAGGCCAAACGCCAACAGCTAGAGCAGCCAAAGTATGCAAAATCAATGTTTAATTTTTTGGGTATTTCGCGATTTTGGGGTCTCATTCCCGATCGTCTCCTGGCCAAAGTTAAAGCCGGAATCCCATGAAACTCTAGGACTACGTAGGGGAAGAGGTCCTCTTTCAGATAGCCAAAAAGCTCCTCTCTATCTTGCCTGAAACGGCTGCAATCACGAAAAAAAGTTTGAAAAACTTTAAACCGCTCTACAGGCTAAACTACGGCAGCTAGAGTGGTCAAACTTGAACGGGAAAAATTTTCAAATTTTCGTTTTCCTCGCCAGCACTCACCAAATGTTCACAAAACCTCCTTTATAGTACTCTACAGGCCAAACGCCAACAGCTAGAGCAGCCAAAGTATGCAAAATCAATGTTTAATTTTTTGGGTATTTCGCGATTTTGGGGTCTCATTCCCGATCGTCTCCAGGCCAAAGTTAAAGCCGGAATCCCATGAAACTCTAGGACTACGTAGGGGAAGAGGTCCTCTTTCAGATAGCCAAAAAGCTCCTCTCTATCTTGCCTGAAACGGCTGCAATCACGAAAAAAAGTTTGAAAAACTTTAAACCGCTCTACAGGCTAAACTACGGCAGCTAGAGTGGTCAAACTTGAACGGGAAAAATTTTCAAATTTTCGTTTTCCTCGCCAGCACTCACCAAATGTTCACAAAACCTCCTTTATAGTACTCTACAGGCCAAACGCCAACAGCTAGAGCAGCCAAAGTATGCAAAATCAATGTTTAATTTTTTGGGTATTTCGCGATTTTGGGGTCTCATTCCCGATCGTCTCCTGGCCAAAGTTAAAGCCGGAATCCCATGAAACTCTAGGACTACGTAGGAGAAGAGGTCCTCTTTCAGATAGCCAAAAAGCTCCTCTCTATCTTGCCTGAAATGGCTGCAATCACGAAAAAAAGTTTGAAAAACTTTAAACCGCTCTACAGGCTAAACTACGGAAGCTAGAGTGGTCAAACATGAACGGGAAAAATTTTCAAATTTTCGTTTTCCTCGCCAGCACTCACTAAATGTTCACAAAACCTCCTTTATAGTACTCTACAGGCCAAACGCCAACAGCTAGAGCAGCCAAAGTATGCAAAATCAATGTTTAATTTTTTGGGTATTTCGCGATTTTGGGGTCTCATTCCCGATCGTCTCCTGGCCAAAGTTAAAGCCGGAATCCCATGAAACTCTAGGACTACGTAGGGGAAGAGGTCCTCTTTCAGATAGCCAAAAAGCTCCTCTCTATCTTGCCTGAAACGGCTGCAATCACGAAAAAAAGTTTGAAAAACTTTAAACCGCTCTACAGGCTAAACTACGGTAGTTAGAGTGGTCAAACTTGAACGGGAAAAATTTTCAAATTTTCGTTTTCCTCGCCAGCACTCACCAAATGTTCACAAAACCTCCTTTATAGTACTCTACAGGCCAAACGCCAACAGCTAGAGCAGCCAAAGTATGCAAAATCAATGTTTAATTTTTTGGGTATTTCGCGATTTTGGGGTCTCATTCCCGATCGTCTCCTGGCCAAAGTTAAAGCCGGAATCCCATGAAACTCTAGGACTACGTAGGGGAAGAGGTCCTCTTTCAGATAGCCAAAAAGGTCCTCTCTATCTTGCCTGAAACGGCTGCAATCACGAAAAAAAGTTTGAAAAACTTTAAACCGCTCTACAGGCTAAACTACGGCAGCTAGAGTGGTCAAACTTGAACGGGAAAAATTTTCAAATTTTCGTTTTCCTCGCCAGCACTCACCAAATGTTCACAAAACCTCCTTTATAGTACTCTACAGGCCAAACGCCAACAGCTAGAGCAGCCAAAGTATGCAAAATCAATGTTTAATTTTTTGGGTATTTCGCGATTTTGGGGTCTCATTCCCGATCGTCTCCTGGCCAAAGTTGAAGCCGGAATCCCATGAAACTCTAGGACTACGTAGGGGAAGAGGTCCTCTTTCAGATAGCCAAAAAGCTCCTCTCTATCTTGCCTGAAACGGCTGCAATCACGAAAAAAAAGTTTGAAAAACTTTAAACCGCTCTACAGGCTAAACTACGGTAGTTAGAGTGGTCAAACTTGAACGGGAAAAATTTTCAAATTTTCGTTTTCCTCGCCAGCACTCACCAAATGTTCACAAAACCTCCTTTATAGTACTCTACAGGCCAAACGCCAACAGCTAGAGCAGCCAAAGTATGCAAAATCAATGTTTAATTTTTTGGGTATTTCGCGATTTTGGGGTCTCATTCCCGATCGTCTCCTGGCCAAAGTTAAAGCCGGAATCCCATGAAACTCTAGGACTACGTAGGGGAAGAGGTCCTCTTTCAGATAGCCAAAAAGCTCCTCTCTATCTTGCCTGAAACGGCTGCAATCACGAAAAAAAGTTTGTAAAACTTTAAACCCCTCTACAGGCTAAACTACGGCAGCTAGAGTGGTCAAACTTGAACGGGAAAAATTTTCAAATTTTCGTTTTCCTCGCCAGCACTCACCAAATGTTCACAAAACCTCCTTTATAGTACTCTACAGGCCAAACGCCAACAGCTAGAGCAGCCAAAGTATGCAAAATCAATGTTTAATTTTTTGGGTATTTCGCGATTTTGGGGTCTCATTCCCGATCGTCTCCTGGCCAAAGTTAAAGCCGGAATCCCATGAAACTCTAGGACTACGTAGGGGAAGAGGTCCTCTTTCAGATAGCCAAAAAGCTCCTCTCTATCTTGCCTGAAATGGCTGCAATCACGAAAAAAAGTTTGAAAAACTTTAAACCGCTCTACAGGCTAAACTACGGTAGTTAGAGTGGTCAAACTTGAACGGGAAAAATTTTCAAATTTTCGTTTTCCTCGCCAGCACTCACTAAATGTTCACAAAACCTCCTTTATAGTACTCTACAGGCCAAACGCCAACAGCTAGAGCAGCCAAAGTATGCAAAATCAATGTTTAATTTTTTGGGTATTTCGCGATTTTGGGGTCTCATTCCCGATCGTCTCCTGGCCAAAGTTAAAGCCGGAATCCCATGAAACTCTAGGACTACGTAGGGGAAGAGGTCCACTTTCAGATAGCCAAAAAGGTCCTCTCTATCTTGCCTGAAACGGCTGCAATCACGAAAAAAAGTTTGAAAAACTTTAAACCGCTCTACAGGCTAAACTACGGCAGCTAGAGTGGTCAAACTTGAACGGGAAAAATTTTCAAATTTTCGTTTTCCTCGCCAGCACTCACCAAATGTTCACAAAACCTCCTTTATAGTACTCTACAGGCCAAACGCCAACAGCTAGAGCAGCCAAAGTATGCAAAATCAATGTTTAATTTTTTGGGTATTTCGCGATTTTGGGGTCTCATTCCCGATCGTCTCCTGGCCAGAGTTAAAGCCGGAATCCCATGAAACTCTAGGACTACGTAGGAGAAGAGGTCCTCTTTCAGATAGCCAAAAAGCTCCTCTCTATCTTGCCTGAAATGGCTGCAATCACGAAAAAAAGTTTGAAAAACTTTAAACCGCTCTACAGGCTAAACTACGGCAGTTAGAGTGGTCAAACTTGAACGGGAAAAATTTTCAAATTTTCGTTTTCCTCGCCAGCACTCACCAAATGTTCACAAAACCTCCTTTATAGTACTCTACAGGCCAAACGCCAACAGCTAGAGCAGCCAAAGTATGCAAAATCAATGTTTAATTTTTTGGGTATTTCGCGATTTTGGGGTCTCATTCCCGATCGTCTCCTGGCCAAAGTTGAAGCCGGAATCCCATGAAACTCTAGGACTACGTAGGGGAAGAGGTCCTCTTTCAGATAGCCAAAAAGCTCCTCTCTATCTTGCCTGAAACGGCTGCAATCACGAAAAAAAGTTTGAAAAACTTTAAACCGCTCTACAGGCTAAACTACGGCAGTTAGAGTGGTCAAACTTGAACGGGAAAAATTTTCAAATTTTCGTTTTCCTCGCCAGCACTCACCAAATGTTCACAAAACCTCCTTTATAGTACTCTACAGGCCAAACGCCAACAGCTAGAGCAGCCAAAGTATGCAAAATCAATGTTTAATTTTTTGGGTATTTCGCGATTTTGGGGTCTCATTCCCGATCGTCTCCTGGCCAAAGTTGAAGCCGGAATCCCATGAAACTCTAGGACTACGTAGGGGAAGAGGTCCTCTTTCAGATAGCCAAAAAGCTCCTCTCTATCTTGCCTGAAACGGCTGCAATCACGAAAAAAAAGTTTGAAAAACTTTAAACCGCTCTACAGGCTAAACTACGGTAGTTAGAGTGGTCAAACTTGAACGGGAAAAATTTTCAAATTTTCGTTTTCCTCGCCAGCACTCACCAAATGTTCACAAAACCTCCTTTATAGTACTCTACAGGCCAAACGCCAACAGCTAGAGCAGCCAAAGTATGCAAAATCAATGTTTAATTTTTTGGGTATTTCGCGATTTTGGGGTCTCATTCCCGATCGTCTCCTGGCCAAAGTTAAAGCCGGAATCCCATGAAACTCTAGGACTACGTAGGGGAAGAGGTCCTCTTTCAGATAGCCAAAAAGCTCCTCTCTATCTTGCCTGAAACGGCTGCAATCACGAAAAAAAGTTTGTAAAACTTTAAACCCCTCTACAGGCTAAACTACGGCAGCTAGAGTGGTCAAACTTGAACGGGAAAAATTTTCAAATTTTCGTTTTCCTCGCCAGCACTCACCAAATGTTCACAAAACCTCCTTTATAGTACTCTACAGGCCAAACGCCAACAGCTAGAGCAGCCAAAGTATGCAAAATCAATGTTTAATTTTTTGGGTATTTCGCGATTTTGGGGTCTCATTCCCGATCGTCTCCTGGCCAAAGTTAAAGCCGGAATCCCATGAAACTCTAGGACTACGTAGGGGAAGAGGTCCTCTTTCAGATAGCCAAAAAGCTCCTCTCTATCTTGCCTGAAATGGCTGCAATCACGAAAAAAAGTTTGAAAAACTTTAAACCGCTCTACAGGCTAAACTACGGTAGTTAGAGTGGTCAAACTTGAACGGGAAAAATTTTCAAATTTTCGTTTTCCTCGCCAGCACTCACTAAATGTTCACAAAACCTCCTTTATAGTACTCTACAGGCCAAACGCCAACAGCTAGAGCAGCCAAAGTATGCAAAATCAATGTTTAATTTTTTGGGTATTTCGCGATTTTGGGGTCTCATTCCCGATCGTCTCCTGGCCAAAGTTAAAGCCGGAATCCCATGAAACTCTAGGACTACGTAGGGGAAGAGGTCCTCTTTCAGATAGCCAAAAAGGTCCTCTCTATCTTGCCTGAAACGGCTGCAATCACGAAAAAAAGTTTGAAAAACTTTAAACCGCTCTACAGGCTAAACTACGGCAGCTAGAGTGGTCAAACTTGAACGGGAAAAATTTTCAAATTTTCGTTTTCCTCGCCAGCACTCACCAAATGTTCACAAAACCTCCTTTATAGTACTCTACAGGCCAAACGCCAACAGCTAGAGCAGCCAAAGTATGCAAAATCAATGTTTAATTTTTTGGGTATTTCGCGATTTTGGGGTCTCATTCCCGATCGTCTCCTGGCCAGAGTTAAAGCCGGAATCCCATGAAACTCTAGGATTACGTAGGAGAAGAGGTCCTCTTTCAGATAGCCAAAAAGCTCCTCTCTATCTTGCCTGAAATGGCTGCAATCACGAAAAAAAGTTTGAAAAACTTTAAACCGCTCTACAGGCTAAACTACGGCAGCTAGAGTGGTCAAACTTGAACGGGAAAAATTTTCAAATTTTCGTTTTCCTCGCCAGCACTCACCAAATGTTCACAAAACCTCCTTTATAGTACTCTACAGGCCAAACGCCAACAGCTAGAGCAGCCAAAGTATGCAAAATCAATGTTTAATTTTTTGGGTATTTCGCGATTTTGGGGTCTCATTCCCGATCGTCTCCTGGCCAGAGTTAAAGCCGGAATCCCATGAAACTCTAGGACTACGTAGGAGAAGAGGTCCTCTTTCAGATAGCCAAAAAGCTCCTCTCTATCTTGCCTGAAATGGCTGCAATCACGAAAAAAAGTTTGAAAAACTTTAAACCGCTCTACAGGCTAAACTACGGCAGTTAGAGTGGTCAAACTTGAACGGGAAAAATTTTCAAATTTTCGTTTTCCTCGCCAGCACTCACCAAATGTTCACAAAACCTCCTTTATAGTACTCTACAGGCCAAACGCCAACAGCTAGAGCAGCCAAAGTATGCAAAATCAATGTTTAATTTTTTGGGTATTTCGCGATTTTGGGGTCTCATTCCCGATCGTCTCCTGGCCAAAGTTGAAGCCGGAATCCCATGAAACTCTAGGACTACGTAGGGGAAGAGGTCCTCTTTCAGATAGCCAAAAAGCTCCTCTCTATCTTGCCTGAAACGGCTGCAATCACGAAAAAAAGTTTGAAAAACTTTAAACCGCTCTACAGGCTAAACTACGGCAGTTAGAGTGGTCAAACTTGAACGGGAAAAATTTTCAAATTTTCGTTTTCCTCGCCAGCACTCACCAAATGTTCACAAAACCTCCTTTATAGTACTCTACAGGCCAAACGCCAACAGCTAGAGCAGCCAAAGTATGCAAAATCAATGTTTAATTTTTTGGGTATTTCGCGATTTTGGGGTCTCATTCCCGATCGTCTCCTGGCCAAAGTTGAAGCCGGAATCCCATGAAACTCTAGGACTACGTAGGGGAAGAGGTCCTCTTTCAGATAGCCAAAAAGCTCCTCTCTATCTTGCCTGAAACGGCTGCAATCACGAAAAAAAAGTTTGAAAAACTTTAAACCGCTCTACAGGCTAAACTACGGTAGTTAGAGTGGTCAAACTTGAACGGGAAAAATTTTCAAATTTTCGTTTTCCTCGCCAGCACTCACCAAATGTTCACAAAACCTCCTTTATAGTACTCTACAGGCCAAACGCCAACAGCTAGAGCAGCCAAAGTATGCAAAATCAATGTTTAATTTTTTGGGTATTTCGCGATTTTGGGGTCTCATTCCCGATCGTCTCCTGGCCAAAGTTAAAGCCGGAATCCCATGAAACTCTAGGACTACGTAGGGGAAGAGGTCCTCTTTCAGATAGCCAAAAAGCTCCTCTCTATCTTGCCTGAAACGGCTGCAATCACGAAAAAAAGTTTGTAAAACTTTAAACCCCTCTACAGGCTAAACTACGGCAGCTAGAGTGGTCAAACTTGAACGGGAAAAATTTTCAAATTTTCGTTTTCCTCGCCAGCACTCACCAAATGTTCACAAAACCTCCTTTATAGTACTCTACAGGCCAAACGCCAACAGCTAGAGCAGCCAAAGTATGCAAAATCAATGTTTAATTTTTTGGGTATTTCGCGATTTTGGGGTCTCATTCCCGATCGTCTCCTGGCCAAAGTTAAAGCCGGAATCCCATGAAACTCTAGGACTACGTAGGGGAAGAGGTCCTCTTTCAGATAGCCAAAAAGCTCCTCTCTATCTTGCCTGAAACGGCTGCAATCAGGAAAAAAAGTTTGAAAAACTTTAAACCGCTCTACAGGCTAAACTACGGTAGTTAGAGTGGTCAAACTTGAACGGGAAAAATTTTCAAATTTTCGTTTTCCTCGCCAGCACTCACTAAATGTTCACAAAACCTCCTTTATAGTACTCTACAGGCCAAACGCCAACAGCTAGAGCAGCCAAAGTATGCAAAATCAATGTTTAATTTTTTGGGTATTTCGCGATTTTGGGGTCTCATTCCCGATCGTCTCCTGGCCAAAGTTAAAGCCGGAATCCCATGAAACTCTAGGACTACGTAGGGGAAGAGGTCCTCTTTCAGATAGCCAAAAAGGTCCTCTCTATCTTGCCTGAAACGGCTGCAATCACGAAAAAAAGTTTGAAAAACTTTAAACCGCTCTACAGGCTAAACTACGGCAGCTAGAGTGGTCAAACTTGAACGGGAAAAATTTTCAAATTTTCGTTTTCCTCGCCAGCACTCACCAAATGTTCACAAAACCTCCTTTATAGTACTCTACAGGCCAAACGCCAACAGCTAGAGCAGCCAAAGTATGCAAAATCAATGTTTAATTTTTTGGGTATTTCGCGATTTTGGGGTCTCATTCCCGATCGTCTCCTGGCCAGAGTTAAAGCCGGAATCCCATGAAACTCTAGGATTACGTAGGAGAAGAGGTCCTCTTTCAGATAGCCAAAAAGCTCCTCTCTATCTTGCCTGAAATGGCTGCAATCACGAAAAAAAGTTTGAAAAACTTTAAACCGCTCTACAGGCTAAACTACGGCAGCTAGAGTGGTCAAACTTGAACGGGAAAAATTTTCAAATTTTCGTTTTCCTCGCCAGCACTCACCAAATGTTCACAAAACCTCCTTTATAGTACTCTACAGGCCAAACGCCAACAGCTAGAGCAGCCAAAGTATGCAAAATCAATGTTTAATTTTTTGGGTATTTCGCGATTTTGGGGTCTCATTCCCGATCGTCTCCTGGCCAAAGTTGAAGCCGGAATCCCATGAAACTCTAGGACTACGTAGGGGAAGAGGTCCTCTTTCAGATAGCCAAAAAGCTCCTCTCTATCTTGCCTGAAACGGCTGCAATCACGAAAAAAAAGTTTGAAAAACTTTAAACCGCTCTACAGGCTAAACTACGGTAGTTAGAGTGGTCAAACTTGAACGGGAAAAATTTTCAAATTTTCGTTTTCCTCGCCAGCACTCACCAAATGTTCACAAAACCTCCTTTATAGTACTCTACAGGCCAAACGCCAACAGCTAGAGCAGCCAAAGTATGCAAAATCAATGTTTAATTTTTTGGGTATTTCGCGATTTTGGGGTCTCATTCCCGATCGTCTCCTGGCCAAAGTTAAAGCCGGAATCCCATGAAACTCTAGGACTACGTAGGGGAAGAGGTCCTCTTTCAGATAGCCAAAAAGCTCCTCTCTATCTTGCCTGAAACGGCTGCAATCACGAAAAAAAGTTTGTAAAACTTTAAACCGCTCTACAGGCTAAACTACGGCAGCTAGAGTGGTCAAACTTGAACGGGAAAAATTTTCAAATTTTCGTTTTCCTCGCCAGCACTCACCAAATGTTCACAAAACCTCCTTTATAGTACTCTACAGGTCAAACGCCAACAGCTAGAGCAGCCAAAGTATGCAAAATCAATGTTTAATTTTTTGGGTATTTCGCGATTTTGGGGTCTCATTCCCGATCGTCTCCTGGCCAAAGTTAAAGCCGGAATCCCATGAAACTCTAGGACTACGTAGGGGAAGAGGTCCTCTTTCAGATAGCCAAAAAGCTCCTCTCTATCTTGCCTGAAACGGCTGCAATCACGAAAAAAAATTTGAAAAACTTTAAACCGCTCTACAGGCTAAACTACGGCAGCTAGAGTGGTCAAACTTGAACGGGAAAAATTTTCAAATTTTCGTTTTCCTCGCCAGCACTCACCAAATGTTCACAAAACCTCCTTTATAGTACTCTACAGGCCAAACGCCAACAGCTAGAGCAGCCAAAGTATGCAAAATCAATGTATAATTTTTTGGGTATTTCGCGAGTTTGGGGTCTCATTCCCGATCGTCTCCTGGCCAAAGTTAAAGCCGGAATCCCATGAAACTCTAGGACTACGTAGGAGAAGAGGTCCTCTTTCAGATAGCCAAAAAGCTCCTCTCTATCTTGCCTGAAACGGCTGCAATCACGAAAAAAAATTTGAAAAACTTTAAACCGCTCTACAGGCTAAACTACGGCAGCTAGAGTGGTCAAACTTGAACGGGAAAAATTTTCAAATTTTCGTTTTCCTCGCCAGCACTCACCAAATGTTCACAAAACCTCCTTTATAGTACTCTACAGGCCAAACGCCAACAGCTAGAGCAGCCAAAGTATGCAAAATCAATGTATAATTTTTTGGGTATTTCGCGAGTTTGGGGTCTCATTCCCGATCGTCTCCTGGCCAAAGTTAAAGTCGGAATCCCATGAAACTCTAGGACTACGTAGGGGAAGAGGTCATCTTTCAGATAGCCAAAAAGCTCCTCTCTATCTTGCCTGAAACGGCTGCAATCACGAAAAAAAGTTTGAAAAACTTTGAACCGCTCTACAGGCTAAACTACGGTAGTTAGAGTGGTCAAACTTGAACGGGAAAAATTTTCAAATTTTCGTTTTCCTCGCCAGCACTCACCAAATGTTCACAAAACCTCCTTTATAGTACTCTACAGGCCAAACGCCAACAGCTAGAGCAGCCAAAGTATGCAAAATCAATGTTTAATTTTTTGGGTATTTCGCGATTTTGGGGTCTCATTCCCGATCGTCTCCTGGCCAAAGTTAAAGCCGGAATCCCATGAAACTCTAGGACTACGTAGGGGAAGAGGTCCTCTTTCAGATAGCCAAAAAGCTCCTCTCTATCTTGCCTGAAACGGCTGCAATCACGAAAAAAAGTTTGTAAAACTTTAAACCGCTCTACAGGCTAAACTACGGCAGCTAGAGTGGTCAAACTTGAACGGGAAAAATTTTCAAATTTTCGTTTTCCTCGCCAGCACTCACCAAATGTTCACAAAACCTCCTTTATAGTACTCTACAGGCCAAACGCCAACAGCTAGAGCAGCCAAAGTATGCAAAATCAATGTTTAATTTTTTGGGTATTTCGCGATTTTGGGTTCTCATTCCCGATCGTCTCCTGGCCAAAGTTAAAGCCGGAATCCCATGAAACTCTAGGACTACGTAGGGGAAGAGGTCCTCTTTCAGATAGCCAAAAAGCTCCTCTCTATCTTGCCTGAAACGGCTGCAATCACGAAAAAAAGTTTGTAAAACTTTAAACCGCTCTACAGGCTAAACTACGGCAGCTAGAGTGGTCAAACTTGAACGGGAAAAATTTTCAAATTTTCGTTTTCCTCGCCAGCACTCACCAAATGTTCACAAAACCTCCTTTATAGTACTCTACAGGCCAAACGCCAACAGCTAGAGCAGCCAAAGTATGCAAAATCAATGTTTAATTTTTTGGGTATTTCGCGATTTTGGGGTCTCATTCCCGATCGTCTCCTGGCCAAAGTTGAAGCCGGAATCCCATGAAACTCTAGGACTACGTAGGGGAAGAGGTCCTCTTTCAGATAGCCAAAAAGCTCCTCTCTATCTTGCCTGAAACGGCTGCAATCACGAAAAAAAAGTTTGAAAAACTTTAAACCGCTCTACAGGCTAAACTACGGCAGCTAGAGTGGTCAAACTTGAACGGGAAAAATTTTCAAATTTTCGTTTTCCTCGCCAGCACTCACCAAATGTTCACAAAACCTCCTTTATAGTACTCTACAGGCCAAACGCCAACAGCTAGAGCAGCCAAAGTATGCAAAATCAATGTTTAATTTTTTGGGTATTTCGCGATTTTGGGTTCTCATTCCCGATCGTCTCCTGGCCAAAGTTAAAGCCGGAATCCCATGAAACTCTAGGACTACGTAGGGGAAGAGGTCCTCTTTCAGATAGCCAAAAAGGTCCTCTCTATCTTGCCTGAAACGACTGCAATCACGAAAAAAAGTTTGAAAAACTTTAAACCGCTCTACAGGCTAAACTACGGCAGCTAGAGTGGTCAAACTTGAACGGGAAAAATTTTCAAATTTTCGTTTTCTTCGCCAGCACTCACCAAATGTTCACAAAACCTCCTTTATAGTACTCTACAGGCCAAACGCCAACAGCTAGAGCAGCCAAAGTATGCAAAATCAATGTTTAATTTTTTGGGTATTTCGCGATTTTGGGTTCTCATTCCCGATCGTCTCCTGGCCAAAGTTAAAGCCGGAATCCCATGAAACTCTAGGACTACGTAGGGGAAGAGGTCCTCTTTCAGATAGCCAAAAAGCTCCTCTCTATCTTGCCTGAAACGGCTGCAATCACGAAAAAAAGTTTGTAAAACTTTAAACCGCTCTACAGGCTAAACTACGGCAGCTAGAGTGGTCAAACTTGAACGGGAAAAATTTTCAAATTTTCGTTTTCCTCGCCAGCACTCACCAAATGTTCACAAAACCTCCTTTATAGTACTCTACAGGCCAAACGCCAACAGCTAGAGCAGCCAAAGTATGCAAAATCAATGTTTAATTTTTTGGGTATTTCGCGATTTTGGGGTCTCATTCCCGATCGTCTCCTGGCCAAAGTTGAAGCCGGAATCCCATGAAACTCTAGGACTACGTAGGGGAAGAGGTCCTCTTTCAGATAGCCAAAAAGCTCCTCTCTATCTTGCCTGAAACGGCTGCAATCACGAAAAAAAAGTTTGAAAAACTTTAAACCGCTCTACAGGCTAAACTACGGCAGCTAGAGTGGTCAAACTTGAACGGGAAAAATTTTCAAATTTTCGTTTTCCTCGCCAGCACTCACCAAATGTTCACAAAACCTCCTTTATAGTACTCTACAGGCCAAACGCCAACAGCTAGAGCAGCCAAAGTATGCAAAATCAATGTTTAATTTTTTGGGTATTTCGCGATTTTGGGGTCTCATTCCCGATCGTCTCCTGGCCAAAGTTAAAGCCGGAATCCCATGAAACTCTAGGACTACGTAGGGGAAGAGGTCCCCTTTCAGATAGCCAAAAAGCTCCTCTCTATCTTGCCTGAAACGGCTGCAATCACGAAAAAAAGTTTGAAAAACTTTAAACCGCTCTACAGGCTAAACTACGGCAGTTAGAGTGGTCAAACTTGAACGGGAGAAATTTTCAAATTTTCGTTTTCCTCGCCAGCACTCACCAAATGTTCACAAAACCTCCTTTATAGTACTCTACAGGCCAAACGCCAACAGCTAGAGTAGCAAAAGAGTATGCAAAATCAATGTTTAATTTTTTGGGTATTTCGCGATTTTGGGGTCTCATTCCCGATCGTCTCCTGGCCAAAGTTAAAGCCGGAATCCCATGAAACTCTAGGACTACGTAGGAGAAGAGGTCCTCTTTCAGATAGCCAAAAAGCTCCTCTCTATCTTGCCTGAAACGGCTGCAATCACGAAAAAAAGTTTGAAAAACTTTAAACCGCTCTACAGGCTAAACTACGGCAGTTAGAGTGGTCAAACTTGAACGGGAAAAATTTTCAAATTTTCGTTTTCCTCGCCAGCACTCACCAAATGTTCACAAAACCTCCTTTATAGTACTCTACAGGCCAAACGCCAACAGCTAGAGCAGCCAAAGTATGCAAAATCAATGTTTAATTTTTTGGGTATTTCGCGATTTTGGGGTCTCATTCCCGATCGTCTCCTGGCCAAAGTTAAAGCCGGAATCCCATGAAACTCTAGGACTACGTAGGGGAAGAGGTCCTCTTTCAGATAGCCAAAAAGTTCCTCTCTATCTTGCCTGAAACGGCTGCAATCACGAAAAAAAGTTTGAAAAACTTTAAACCGCTCTACAGGCTAAACTACGGCAGCTAGAGTGGTCAAACTTGAACGGGAAAAATTTTCAAATTTTCGTTTTCCTCGCCAGCACTCACCAAATGTTCACAAAACCTCCTTTATAGTACTCTACAGGCCAAACGCCAACAGCTAGAGCAGCCAAAGTATACAAAATCAATGTATAATTTTTTGGGTATTTCGCGAGTTTGGGGTCTCATTCCCGATCGTCTCCTGGCCAAAGTTAAAGTCGGAATCCCATGAAACTCTAGGACTACGTAGGGGAAGAGGTCCTCTTTCAGATAGCCAAAAAGCTCCTCTCTATCTTGCCTGAAACGGCTGCAATCACGAAAAAAAGTTTGAAAAACTTTAAACCGCTCTACAGGCTAAACTACGGTAGTTAGAGTGGTCAAACTTGAACGGGAAAAATTTTCAAATTTTCGTTTTCCTCGCCAGCACTCACCAAATGTTCACAAAACCTCCTTTATAGTACTCTACAGGCCAAACGCCAACAGCTAGAGCAGCCAAAGTATGCAAAATCAATGTTTAATTTTTTGGGTATTTCGCGATTTTGGGGTCTCATTCCCGATCGTCTCCTGGCCAAAGTTAAAGTCGGAATCCCATGAAACTCTAGGACTACGTAGGGGAAGAGGTCCTCTTTCAGATAGCCAAAATGCTCCTCTCTATCTTGCCTGAAACGGCTGCAATCACGAAAAAAAGTTTGAAAAACTTTAAACCGCTCTACAGGCTAAACTACGGTAGTTAGAGTGGTCAAACTTGAACGGGAAAAATTTTCAAATTTTCGTTTTCCTCGCCAGCACTCACCAAATGTTCACAAAACCTCCTTTATAGTACTCTACAGGCCAAACGCCAACAGCTAGAGCAGCCAAAGTATGCAAAATCAATGTTTAATTTTTTGGGTATTTCGCGATTTTGGGGTCTCATTCCCGATCGTCTCCTGGCCAAAGTTAAAGCCGGAATCCCATGAAACTCTAGGACTACGTAGGAGAAGAGGTCCTCTTTCAGATAGCCAAAAAGCTCCTCTCTATCTTGCCTGAAACGGCTGCAATCACGAAAAAAAGTTTGAAAAACTTTAAACCGCTCTACAGGCTAAACTACGGCAGCTAGAGTGGTCAAACTTGAACGGGAAAAATTTTCAAATTTTCGTTTTCCTCGCCAGCACTCACCAAATGTTCACAAAACCTCCTTTATAGTACTCTACAGGCCAAACGCCAACAGCTAGAGCAGCCAAAGTATGCAAAATCAATGTTTAATTTTTTGGGTATTTCGCGATTTTGGGGTCTCATTCCCGATCGTCTCCTGGCCAAAGTTAAAGCCGGAATCCCATGAAACTCTAGGACTACGTAGGAGAAGAGGTCCTCTTTCAGATAGCCAAAAAGCTCCTCTCTATGTTGCCTGAAACGGCTGCAATCACGAACAAAAGTTTGAAAAACTTTAAACCGCTCTACAGGCTAAACTACGGCAGTTAGAGTGGTCAAACTTGAACGGGAGAAATTTTCAAATTTTCGTTTTCCTCGCCAGCACTCACCAAATGTTCACAAAACCTCCTTTATAGTACTCTACAGGCCAAACGCCAACAGCTAGAGTAGCAAAAGAGTATGCAAAATCAATGTTTAATTTTTTGGGTATTTCGCGATTTTGGGGTCTCATTCCCGATCGTCTCCTGGCCAAAGTTAAAGCCGGAATCCCATGAAACTCTAGGACTACGTAGGAGAAGAGGTCCTCTTTCAGATAGCCAAAAAGCTCCTCTCTATCTTGCCTGAAACGGCTGCAATCACGAAAAAAAGTTTGAAAAACTTTAAACCGCTCTACAGGCTAAACTACGGCAGTTAGAGTGGTCAAACTTGAACGGGAAAAATTTTCAAATTTTCGTTTTCCTCGCCAGCACTCACCAAATGTTCACAAAACCTCCTTTATAGTACTCTACAGGCCAAACGCCAACAGCTAGAGCAGCCAAAGTATGCAAAATCAATGTTTAATTTTTTGGGTATTTCGCGATTTTGGGTTCTCATTCCCGATCGTCTCCTGGCCAAAGTTAAAGCCGGAATCCCATGAAACTCTAGGACTACGTAGGGGAAGAGGTCCTCTTTCAGATAGCCAAAAAGCTCCTCTCTATCTTGCCTGAAACGGCTGCAATCACGAAAAAAAGTTTGTAAAACTTTAAACCGCTCTACAGGCTAAACTACGGCAGCTAGAGTGGTCAAACTTGAACGGGAAAAATTTTCAAATTTTCGTTTTCCTCGCCAGCACTCACCAAATGTTCACAAAACCTCCTTTATAGTACTCTACAGGCCAAACGCCAACAGCTAGAGCAGCCAAAGTATGCAAAATCAATGTATAATTTTTTGGGTATTTCGCGAGTTTGGGGTCTCATTCCCGATCGTCTCCTGGCCAAAGTTAAAGTCGGAATCCCATGAAACTCTAGGACTACGTAGGGGAAGAGGTCATCTTTCAGATAGCCAAAAAGCTCCTCTCTATCTTGCCTGAAACGGCTGCAATCACGAAAAAAAGTTTGAAAAACTTTGAACCGCTCTACAGGCTAAACTACGGTAGTTAGAGTGGTCAAACTTGAACGGGAAAAATTTTCAAATTTTCGTTTTCCTCGCCAGCACTCACCAAATGTTCACAAAACCTCCTTTATAGTACTCTACAGGCCAAACGCCAACAGCTAGAGCAGCCAAAGTATGCAAAATCAATGTTTAATTTTTTGGGTATTTCGCGATATTGGGTTCTCATTCCCGATCGTCTCCTGGCCAAAGTTAAAGTCGGAATCCCATGAAACTCTAGGACTACGTAGGGGAAGAGGTCCTCTTTCAGATAGCCAAAAAGCTCCTCTCTATCTTGCCTGAAACGGCTGCAATCACGAAAAAAAGTTTGAAAAACTTTAAACCGCTCTACAGGCTAAACTACGGTAGTTAGAGTGGTCAAACTTGAACGGGAAAAATTTTCAAATTTTCGTTTTCCTCGCCAGCACTCACCAAATGTTCACAAAACCTCCTTTATAGTACTCTACAGGCCAAACGCCAACAGCTAGAGCAGCCAAAGTATGCAAAATCAATGTTTAATTTTTTGGGTATTTCGCGATTTTGGGGTCTCATTCCCGATCGTCTCCTGGCCAAAGTTAAAGTCGGAATCCCATGAAACTCTAGGACTACGTAGGGGAAGAGGTCCTCTTTCAGATAGCCAAAAAGCTCCTCTCTATCTTGCCTGAAACGGCTGCAATCACGAAAAAAAGTTTGAAAAACTTTAAACCGCTCTACAGGCTAAACTACGGTAGTTAGAGTGGTCAAACTTGAACGGGAAAAATTTTCAAATTTTCGTTTTCCTCGCCAGCACTCACCAAATGTTCACAAAACCTCCTTTATAGTACTCTACAGGCCAAACGCCAACAGCTAGAGCAGCCAAAGTATGCAAAATCAATGTTTAATTTTTTGGGTATTTCGCGATTTTGGGGTCTCATTCCCGATCGTCTCCTGGCCAAAGTTAAAGCCGGAATCCCATGAAACTCTAGGACTACGTAGGAGAAGAGGTCCTCTTTCAGATAGCCAAAAAGCTCCTCTCTATCTTGCCTGAAATGGCTGCAATCACGAAAAAAAGTTTGAAAAACTTTAAACCGCTCTACAGGCTAAACTACGGCAGCTAGAGTGGTCAAACTTGAACGGGAAAAATTTTCAAATTTTCGTTTTCCTCGCCAGCACTCACCAAATGTTCACAAAACCTCCTTTATAGTACTCTACAGGCCAAACGCCAACAGCTAGAGCAGCCAAAGTATGCAAAATCAATGTATAATTTTTTGGGTATTTCGCGAGTTTGGGGTCTCATTCCCGATCGTCTCCTGGCCAAAGTTAAAGTCGGAATCCCATGAAACTCTAGGACTACGTAGGGGAAGAGGTCCTCTTTCAGATAGCCAAAAAGCTCCTCTCTATCTTGCCTGAAACGGCTGCAATCACGAAAAAAAGTTTGAAAAACTTTAAACCGCTCTACAGGCTAAACTACGGTAGTTAGAGTGGTCAAACTTGAACGGGAAAAATTTTCAAATTTTCGTTTTCCTCGCCAGCACTCACCAAATGTTCACAAAACCTCCTTTATAGTACTCTACAGGCCAAACGCCAACAGCTAGAGCAGCCAAAGTATGCAAAATCAATGTTTAATTTTTTGGGTATTTCGCGATTTTGGGGTCTCATTCCCGATCGTCTCCTGGCCAAAGTTAAAGCCGGAATCCCATGAAACTCTAGGACTACGTAGGAGAAGAGGTCCTCTTTCAGATAACCAAAAAGCTCCTCTCTATCTTGCCTGAAACGGCTGCAATCACGAAAAAAAGTTTGAAAAACTTTAAACCGCTCTACAGGCTAAACTACGGCAGCTAGAGTGGTCAAACTTGAACGGGAAAAATTTTCAAATTTTCGTTTTCCTCGCCAGCACTCACCAAATGTTCACAAAACCTCCTTTATAGTACTCTACAGGCCAAACGCCAACAGCTAGAGCAGCCAAAGTATGCAAAATCAATGTTTAATTTTTTGGGTATTTCGCGATTTTGGGGTCTCATTCCCGATCGTCTCCTGGCCAAAGTTAAAGCCGGAATCCCATGAAACTCTAGGACTACGTAGGAGAAGAGGTCCTCTTTCAGATAGCCAAAAAGCTCCTCTCTATGTTGCCTGAAACGGCTGCAATCACGAAAAAAAGTTTGAAAAACTTTAAACCGCTCTACAGGCTAAACTACGGCAGTTAGAGTGGTCAAACTTGAACGGGAGAAATTTTCAAATTTTCGTTTTCCTCGCCAGCACTCACCAAATGTTCACAAAACCTCCTTTATAGTACTCTACAGGCCAAACGCCAACAGCTAGAGTAGCAAAAGAGTATGCAAAATCAATGTTTAATTTTTTGGGTATTTCGCGATTTTGGGGTCTCATTCCCGATCGTCTCCTGGCCAAAGTTAAAGCCGGAATCCCATGAAACTCTAGGACTACGTAGGAGAAGAGGTCCTCTTTCAGATAGCCAAAAAGCTCCTCTCTATCTTGCCTGAAACGGCTGCAATCACGAAAAAAAGTTTGAAAAACTTTAAACCGCTCTACAGGCTAAACTACGGCAGTTAGAGTGGTCAAACTTGAACGGGAAAAATTTTCAAATTTTCGTTTTCCTCGCCAGCACTCACCAAATGTTCACAAAACCTCCTTTATAGTACTCTACAGGCCAAACGCCAACAGCTAGAGCAGCCAAAGTATGCAAAATCAATGTTTAATTTTTTGGGTATTTCGCGATTTTGGGTTCTCATTCCCGATCGTCTCCTGGCCAAAGTTAAAGCCGGAATCCCATGAAACTCTAGGACTACGTAGGGGAAGAGGTCCTCTTTCAGATAGCCAAAAAGCTCCTCTCTATCTTGCCTGAAACGGCTGCAATCACGAAAAAAAGTTTGTAAAACTTTAAACCGCTCTACAGGCTAAACTACGGCAGCTAGAGTGGTCAAACTTGAACGGGAAAAATTTTCAAATTTTCGTTTTCCTCGCCAGCACTCACCAAATGTTCACAAAACCTCCTTTATAGTACTCTACAGGCCAAACGCCAACAGCTAGAGCAGCCAAAGTATGCAAAATCAATGTATAATTTTTTGGGTATTTCGCGAGTTTGGGGTCTCATTCCCGATCGTCTCCTGGCCAAAGTTAAAGTCGGAATCCCATGAAACTCTAGGACTACGTAGGGGAAGAGGTCATCTTTCAGATAGCCAAAAAGCTCCTCTCTATCTTGCCTGAAACGGCTGCAATCACGAAAAAAAGTTTGTAAAACTTTAAACCGCTCTACAGGCTAAACTACGGCAGCTAGAGTGGTCAAACTTGAACGGGAAAAATTTTCAAATTTTCGTTTTCCTCGCCAGCACTCACCAAATGTTCACAAAACCTCCTTTATAGTACTCTACAGGCCAAACGCCAACAGCTAGAGCAGCCAAAGTATGCAAAATCAATGTATAATTTTTTGGGTATTTCGCGAGTTTGGGGTCTCATTCCCGATCGTCTCCTGGCCAAAGTTAAAGCCGGAATCCCATGAAACTCTAGGACTACGTAGGGGAAGAGGTCCTCTTTCAGATAGCCAAAAAGGTCCTCTCTATCTTGCCTGAAACGACTGCAATCACGAAAAAAAGCTTGAAAAACTTTAAACCGCTCTACAGGCTAAACTACGGCAGTTAGAGTGGTCAAACTTGAACGGGAAAAATTTTCAAATTTTCGTTTTCTTCGCCAGCACTCACCAAATGTTCACAAAACCTCCTTTATAGTACTCTACAGGCCAAACGCCAACAGCTAGAGCAGCCAAAGTATGCAAAATCAATGTTTAATTTTTTGGGTATTTCGCGATTTTGGGGTCTCATTCCCGATCGTCTCCTGGCCAAAGTTGAAGCCGGAATCCCATGAAACTCTAGGACTACGTAGGGGAAGAGGTCCTCTTTCAGATAGCCAAAAAGCTCCTCTCTATCTTGCCTGAAACGGCTGCAATCACGAAAAAAAAGTTTGAAAAACTTTAAACCGCTCTACAGGCTAAACTACGGCAGCTAGAGTGGTCAAACTTGAACGGGAAAAATTTTCAAATTTTCGTTTTCCTCGCCAGCACTCACCAAATGTTCACAAAACCTCCTTTATAGTACTCTACAGGCCAAACGCCAACAGCTAGAGCAGCCAAAGTATGCAAAATCAATGTTTAATTTTTTGGGTATTTCGCGATTTTGGGGTCTCATTCCCGATCGTCTCCTGGCCAAAGTTAAAGCCGGAATCCCATGAAACTCTAGGACTACGTAGGGGAAGAGGTCCCCTTTCAGATAGCCAAAAAGCTCCTCTCTATCTTGCCTGAAACGGCTGCAATCACGAAAAAAAGTTTGAAAAACTTTAAACCGCTCTACAGGCTAAACTACGGCAGTTAGAGTGGTTAAACTTGAACGGGAGAAATTTTCAAATTTTCGTTTTCCTCGCCAGCACTCACCAAATGTTCACAAAACCTCCTTTATAGTACTCTACAGGCCAAACGCCAACAGCTAGAGCAGCCAAAGTATGCAAAATCAATGTTTAATTTTTTGGGTATTTCGCGATTTTGGGGTCTCATTCCCGATCGTCTCCTGGCCAAAGTTAAAGCCGGAATCCCATGAAACTCTAGGACTACGTAGGGGAAGAGGTCCCCTTTCAGATAGCCAAAAAGCTCCTCTCTATCTTGCCTGAAACGGCTGCAATCACGAAAAAAAGTTTGAAAAACTTTAAACCGCTCTACAGGCTAAACTACGGCAGTTAGAGTGGTCAAACTTGAACGGGAGAAATTTTCAAATTTTCGTTTTCCTCGCCAGCACTCACCAAATGTTCACAAAACCTCCTTTATAGTACTCTACAGGCCAAACGCCAACAGCTAGAGCAGCCAAAGTATGCAAAATCAATGTTTAATTTTTTGGGTATTTCGCGATTTTGGGGTCTCATTCCCGATCGTCTCCTGGCCAAAGTTAAAGCCGGAATCCCATGAAACTCTAGGACTACGTAGGGGAAGAGGTCCTCTTTCAGATAGCCAAAAAGCTCCTCTCTATCTTGCCTGAAACGGCTGCAATCACGAAAAAAAGTTTGTAAAACTTTAAACCGCTCTACAGGCTAAACTACGGCAGCTAGAGTGGTCAAACTTGAACGGGAAAAATTTTCAAATTTTCGTTTTCCTCGCCAGCACTCACCAAATGTTCACAAAACCTCCTTTATAGTACTCTACAGGCCAAACGCCAACAGCTAGAGCAGCCAAAGTATGCAAAATCAATGTATAATTTTTTGGGTATTTCGCGATTTTGGGGTCTCATTCCCGATCGTCTCCTGGCCAAAGTTAAAGCCGGAATCCCATGAAACTCTAGGACTACGTAGGGGAAGAGGTCCCCTTTCAGATAGCCAAAAAGCTCCTCTCTATCTTGCCTGAAACGGCTGCAATCACGAAAAAAAGTTTGAAAAACTTTAAACCGCTCTACAGGCTAAACTACGGCAGTTAGAGTGGTCAAACTTGAACGGGAGAAATTTTCAAATTTTCGTTTTCCTCGCCAGCACTCACCAAATGTTCACAAAACCTCCTTTATAGTACTCTACAGGCCAAACGCCAACAGCTAGAGCAGCCAAAGTATGCAAAATCAATGTTTAATTTTTTGGGTATTTCGCGATTTTGGGGTCTCATTCCCGATCGTCTCCTGGCCAAAGTTAAAGCCGGAATCCCATGAAACTCTAGGACTACGTAGGGGAAGAGGTCCTCTTTCAGATAGCCAAAAAGCTCCTCTCTATCTTGCCTGAAACGGCTGCAATCACGAAAAAAAGTTTGTAAAACTTTAAACCGCTCTACAGGCTAAACTACGGCAGCTAGAGTGGTCAAACTTGAACGGGAAAAATTTTCAAATTTTCGTTTTCCTCGCCAGCACTCACCAAATGTTCACAAAACCTCCTTTATAGTACTCTACAGGCCAAACGCCAACAGCTAGAGCAGCCAAAGTATGCAAAATCAATGTTTAATTTTTTGGGTATTTCGCGATTTTGGGGTCTCATTCCCGATCGTCTCCTGGCCAAAGTTAAAGCCGGAATCCCATGAAACTCTAGGACTACGTAGGAGAAGAGGTCCTCTTTCAGATAGCCAAAAAGCTCCTCTCTATCTTGCCTGAAACGGCTGCAATCACGAAAAAAAAGTTTGAAAAACTTTAAACCGCTCTACAGGCTAAACTACGGCAGCTAGAGTGGTCAAACTTGAACGGGAAAAATTTTCAAATTTTCGTTTTCCTCGCCAGCACTCACCAAATGTTCACAAAACCTCCTTTATAGTACTCTACAGGCCAAACGCCAACAGCTAGAGCAGCCAAAGTATGCAAAATCAATGTTTAATTTTTTGGGTATTTCGCGATTTTGGGGTCTCATTCCCGATCGTCTCCTGGCCAAAGTTAAAGCCGGAATCCCATGAAACTCTAGGACTACGTAGGGGAAGAGGTCCTCTTTCAGATAGCCAAAAAGCTCCTCTCTATCTTGCCTGAAACGGCTGCAATCACGAAAAAAAGTTTGTAAAACTTTAAACCGCTCTACAGGCTAAACTACGGCAGCTAGAGTGGTCAAACTTGAACGGGAAAAATTTTCAAATTTTCGTTTTCCTCGCCAGCACTCACCAAATGTTCACAAAACCTCCTTTATAGTACTCTACAGGCCAAACGCCAACAGCTAGAGCAGCCAAAGTATGCAAAATCAATGTTTAATTTTTTGGGTATTTCGCGATTTTGGGGTCTCATTCCCGATCGTCTCCTGGCCAAAGTTAAAGCCGGAATCCCATGAAACTCTAGGACTACGTAGGGGAAGAGGTCCTCTTTCAGATAGCCAAAAAGCTCCTCTCTATCTTGCCTGAAACGGCTGCAATCACGAAAAAAAGTTTGTAAAACTTTAAACCGCTCTACAGGCTAAGCTACGGCAGCTAGAGTGGTCAAACTTGAACGGGAAAAATTTTCAAATTTTCGTTTTCCTCGCCAGCACTCACCAAATGTTCACAAAACCTCCTTTATAGTACTCTACAGGCCAAACGCCAACAGCTAGAGCAGCCAAAGTATGCAAAATCAATGTATAATTTTTTGGGTATTTCGCGAGTTTGGGGTCTCATTCCCGATCGTCTCCTGGCCAAAGTTAAAGCCGGAATCCCATGAAACTCTAGGACTACGTAGGGGAAGAGGTCCTCTTTCAGATAGCCAAAAAGGTCCTCTCTATCTTGCCTGAAACGACTGCAATCACGAAAAAAAGTTTGAAAAACTTTAAACCGCTCTACAGGCTAAACTACGGCAGTTAGAGTGGTCAAACTTGAACGGGAAAAATTTTCAAATTTTCGTTTTCTTCGCCAGCACTCACCAAATGTTCACAAAACCTCCTTTATAGTACTCTACAGGCCAAACGCCAACAGCTAGAGCAGCCAAAGTATGCAAAATCAATGTTTAATTTTTTGGGTATTTCGCGATTTTGGGGTCTCATTCCCGATCGTCTCCAGGCCAAAGTTAAAGCCGGAATCCCATGAAACTCTAGGACTACGTAGGGGAAGAGGTCCTCTTTCAGATAGCCAAAAAGCTCCTCTCTATCTTGCCTGAAACGGCTGCAATCACGAAAAAAAAGTTTGAAAAACTTTAAACCGCTCTACAGGCTAAACTACGGCAGCTAGAGTGGTCAAACTTGAACGGGAAAAATTTTCAAATTTTCGTTTTCCTCGCCAGCACTCACCAAATGTTCACAAAACCTCCTTTATAGTACTCTACAGGCCAAACGCCAACAGCTAGAGCAGCCAAAGTATGCAAAATCAATGTTTAATTTTTTGGGTATTTCGCGATTTTGGGGTCTCATTCCCGATCGTCTCCTGGCCAAAGTTAAAGCCGGAATCCCATGAAACTCTAGGACTACGTAGGGGAAGAGGTCCCCTTTCAGATAGCCAAAAAGCTCCTCTCTATCTTGCCTGAAACGGCTGCAATCACGAAAAAAAGTTTGAAAAACTTTAAACCGCTCTACAGGCTAAACTACGGCAGTTAGAGTGGTAAAACTTGAACGGGAGAAATTTTCAAATTTTCGTTTTCCTCGCCAGCACTCACCAAATGTTCACAAAACCTCCTTTATAGTACTCTACAGGCCAAACGCCAACAGCTAGAGCAGCCAAAGTATGCAAAATCAATGTTTAATTTTTTGGGTATTTCGCGATTTTGGGGTCTCATTCCCGATCGTCTCCTGGCCAAAGTTAAAGCCGGAATCCCATGAAACTCTAGGACTACGTAGGGGAAGAGGTCCCCTTTCAGATAGCCAAAAAGCTCCTCTCTATCTTGCCTGAAACGGCTGCAATCACGAAAAAAAGTTTGAAAAACTTTAAACCGCTCTACAGGCTAAACTACGGCAGTTAGAGTGGTCAAACTTGAACGGGAGAAATTTTCAAATTTTCGTTTTCCTCGCCAGCACTCACCAAATGTTCACAAAACCTCCTTTATAGTACTCTACAGGCCAAACGCCAACAGCTAGAGCAGCCAAAGTATGCAAAATCAATGTTTAATTTTTTGGGTATTTCGCGATTTTGGGGTCTCATTCCCGATCGTCTCCTGGCCAAAGTTAAAGCCGGAATCCCATGAAACTCTAGGACTACGTAGGGGAAGAGGTCCCCTTTCAGATAGCCAAAAAGCTCCTCTCTATCTTGCCTGAAACGGCTGCAATCACGAAAAAAAGTTTGAAAAACTTTAAACCGCTCTACAGGCTAAACTACGGCAGTTAGAGTGGTCAAACTTGAACGGGAGAAATTTTCAAATTTTCGTTTTCCTCGCCAGCACTCACCAAATGTTCACAAAACCTCCTTTATAGTACTCTACAGGCCAAACGCCAACAGCTAGAGTAGCAAAAGAGTATGCAAAATCAATGTTTAATTTTTTGGGTATTTCGCGATTTTGGGGTCTCATTCCCGATCGTCTCCTGGCCAAAGTTAAAGCCGGAATCCCATGAAACTCTAGGACTACGTAGGAGAAGAGGTCCTCTTTCAGATAGCCAAAAAGCTCCTCTCTATCTTGCCTGAAACGGCTGCAATCACGAAAAAAAGTTTGAAAAACTTTAAACCGCTCTACAGGCTAAACTACGGCAGTTAGAGTGGTCAAACTTGAACGGGAGAAATTTTCAAATTTTCGTTTTCCTCGCCAGCACTCACCAAATGTTCACAAAACCTCCTTTATAGTACTCTACAGGCCAAACGCCAACAGCTAGAGTAGCAAAAGAGTATGCAAAATCAATGTTTAATTTTTTGGGTATTTCGCGATTTTGGGGTCTCATTCCCGATCGTCTCCTGGCCAAAGTTAAAGCCGGAATCCCATGAAACTCTAGGACTACGTAGGAGAAGAGGTCCTCTTTCAGATAGCCAAAAAGCTCCTCTCTATCTTGCCTGAAACGGCTGCAATCACGAAAAAAAGTTTGAAAAACTTTAAACCGCTCTACAGGCTAAACTACGGCAGTTAGAGTGGTCAAACTTGAACGGGAAAAATTTTCAAATTTTCGTTTTCTTCGCCAGCACTCACCAAATGTTCACAAAACCTCCTTTATAGTACTCTACAGGCCAAACGCCAACAGCTAGAGCAGCCAAAGTATGCAAAATCAATGTTTAATTTTTTGGGTATTTCGCGATTTTGGGGTCTCATTCCCGATCGTCTCCTGGCCAAAGTTAAAGCCGGAATCCCATGAAACTCTAGGACTACGTAGGGGAAGAGGTCCTCTTTCAGATAGCCAAAAAGTTCCTCTCTATCTTGCCTGAAACGGCTGCAATCACGAAAAAAAGTTTGAAAAACTTTAAACCGCTCTACAGGCTAAACTACGGCAGCTAGAGTGGTCAAACTTGAACGGGAAAAATTTTCAAATTTTCGTTTTCCTCGCCAGCACTCACCAAATGTTCACAAAACCTCCTTTATAGTACTCTACAGGCCAAACGCCAACAGCTAGAGCAGCCAAAGTATGCAAAATCAATGTATAATTTTTTGGGTATTTCGCGAGTTTGGGGTCTCATTCCCGATCGTCTCCTGGCCAAAGTTAAAGTCGGAATCCCATGAAACTCTAGGACTACGTAGGGGAAGAGGTCCTCTTTCAGATAGCCAAAAAGCTCCTCTCTATCTTGCCTGAAACGGCTGCAATCACGAAAAAAAGTTTGAAAAACTTTAAACCGCTCTACAGGCTAAACTACGGTAGTTAGAGTGGTCAAACTTGAACGGGAAAAATTTTCAAATTTTCGTTTTCCTCGCCAGCACTCACCAAATGTTCACAAAACCTCCTTTGTAGTACTCTACAGGCCAAACGCCAACAGCTAGAGCAGCCAAAGTATGCAAAATCAATGTTTAATTTTTTGGGTATTTCGCGATTTTGGGGTCTCATTCCCGATCGTCTCCTGGCCAAAGTTAAAGTCGGAATCCCATGAAACTCTAGGACTACGTAGGGGAAGAGGTCCTCTTTCAGATAGCCAAAAAGCTCCTCTCTATCTTGCCTGAAACGGCTGCAATCACGAAAAAAAGTTTGAAAAACTTTAAACCGCTCTACAGGCTAAACTACGGTAGTTAGAGTGGTCAAACTTGAACGGGAAAAATTTTCAAATTTTCGTTTTCCTCGCCAGCACTCACCAAATGTTCACAAAACCTCCTTTATAGTACTCTACAGGCCAAACGCCAACAGCTAGAGCAGCCAAAGTATGCAAAATCAATGTTTAATTTTTTGGGTATTTCGCGATTTTGGGGTCTCATTCCCGATCGTCTCCTGGCCAAAGTTAAAGCCGGAATCCCATGAAACTCTAGGACTACGTAGGGGAAGAGGTCCCCTTTCAGATAGCCAAAAAGCTCCTCTCTATCTTGCCTGAAACGGCTGCAATCACGAAAAAAAGTTTGAAAAACTTTAAACCGCTCTACAGGCTAAACTACGGCAGTTAGAGTGGTCAAACTTGAACGGGAGAAATTTTCAAATTTTCGTTTTCCTCGCCAGCACTCACCAAATGTTCACAAAACCTCCTTTATAGTACTCTACAGGCCAAACGCCAACAGCTAGAGCAGCCAAAGTATGCAAAATCAATGTTTAATTTTTTGGGTATTTCGCGATTTTGGGGTCTCATTCCCGATCGTCTCCTGGCCAAAGTTAAAGCCGGAATCCCATGAAACTCTAGGACTACGTAGGGGAAGAGGTCCCCTTTCAGATAGCCAAAAAGCTCCTCTCTATCTTGCCTGAAACGGCTGCAATCACGAAAAAAAGTTTGAAAAACTTTAAACCGCTCTACAGGCTAAACTACGGCAGTTAGAGTGGTCAAACTTGAACGGGAGAAATTTTCAAATTTTCGTTTTCCTCGCCAGCACTCACCAAATGTTCACAAAACCTCCTTTATAGTACTCTACAGGCCAAACGCCAACAGCTAGAGTAGCAAAAGAGTATGCAAAATCAATGTTTAATTTTTTGGGTATTTCGCGATTTTGGGGTCTCATTCCCGATCGTCTCCTGGCCAAAGTTAAAGCCGGAATCCCATGAAACTCTAGGACTACGTAGGAGAAGAGGTCCTCTTTCAGATAGCCAAAAAGCTCCTCTCTATCTTGCCTGAAACGGCTGCAATCACGAAAAAAAGTTTGAAAAACTTTAAACCGCTCTACAGGCTAAACTACGGCAGTTAGAGTGGTCAAACTTGAACGGGAAAAATTTTCAAATTTTCGTTTTCCTCGCCAGCACTCACCAAATGTTCACAAAACCTCCTTTATAGTACTCTACAGGCCAAACGCCAACAGCTAGAGCAGCCAAAGTATGCAAAATCAATGTTTAATTTTTTGGGTATTTCGCGATTTTGGGGTCTCATTCCCGATCGTCTCCTGGCCAAAGTTAAAGCCGGAATCCCATGAAACTCTAGGACTACGTAGGGGAAGAGGTCCTCTTTCAGATAGCCAAAAAGCTCCTCTCTATCTTGCCTGAAACGGCTGCAATCACGAAAAAAAGTTTGAAAAACTTTAAACCGCTCTACAGGCTAAACTACGGTAGTTAGAGTGGTCAAACTTGAACGGGAAAAATTTTCAAATTTTCGTTTTCCTCGCCAGCACTCACCAAATGTTCACAAAACCTCCTTTGTAGTACTCTACAGGCCAAACGCCAACAGCTAGAGCAGCCAAAGTATGCAAAATCAATGTTTAATTTTTTGGGTATTTCGCGATTTTGGGGTCTCATTCCCGATCGTCTCCTGGCCAAAGTTAAAGTCGGAATCCCATGAAACTCTAGGACTACGTAGGGGAAGAGGTCCTCTTTCAGATAGCCAAAAAGCTCCTCTCTATCTTGCCTGAAACGGCTGCAATCACGAAAAAAAGTTTGAAAAACTTTAAACCGCTCTACAGGCTAAACTACGGTAGTTAGAGTGGTCAAACTTGAACGGGAAAAATTTTCAAATTTTCGTTTTCCTCGCCAGCACTCACCAAATGTTCACAAAACCTCCTTTATAGTACTCTACAGGCCAAACGCCAACAGCTAGAGCAGCCAAAGTATGCAAAATCAATGTTTAATTTTTTGGGTATTTCGCGATTTTGGGGTCTCATTCCCGATCGTCTCCAGGCCAAAGTTAAAGCCGGAATCCCATGAAACTCTAGGACTACGTAGGAGAAGAGGTCCCCTTTCAGATAGCCAAAAAGCTCCTCTCTATCTTGCCTGAAACGGCTGCAATCACGAAAAAAAGTTTGAAAAACTTTAAACCGCTCTACAGGCTAAACTACGGCAGCTAGAGTGGTCAAACTTGAACGGGAAAAATTTTCGAATTTTCGTTTTCCTCGCCAGCACTCACCAAATGTTCACAAAACCTCCTTTATAGTACTCTACAGGCCAAACGCCAACAGCTAGAGCAGCCAAAGTATGCAAAATCAATGTTTAATTGTTTGGGTATTTCGCGATTTTGGGGTCTCATTCCCGATCGTCTCCTGGCCAAAGTTAAAGCCGGAATCCCATGAAACTCTAGGACTACGTAGGAGAAGAGGTCCTCTTTCAGATAGCCAAAAAGCTCCTCTCTATCTTGCCTGAAATGGCTGCAATCACGAAAAAAAGTTTGAAAAACTTTAAACCGCTCTACAGGCTAAACTACGGCAGCTAGAGTGGTCAAACTTGAACGGGAAAAATTTTCAAATTTTCGTTTTCCTCGCCAGCACTCACCAAATGTTCACAAAACCTCCTTTATAGTACTCTACAGGCCAAACGCCAACAGCTAGAGCAGCCAAAGTATGCAAAATCAATGTTTAATTTTTTGGGTATTTCGCGATTTTGGGGTCTCATTCCCGATCGTCTCCTGGCCAAAGTTAAAGCCGGAATCCCATGAAACTCTAGGACTACGTAGGAGAAGAGGTCCTCTTTCAGATAGCCAAAAAGCTCCTCTCTATGTTGCCTGAAACGGCTGCAATCACGAAAAAAAGTTTGAAAAACTTTAAACCGCTCTACAGGCTAAACTACGGCAGTTAGAGTGGTCAAACTTGAACGGGAGAAATTTTCAAATTTTCGTTTTCCTCGCCAGCACTCACCAAATGTTCACAAAACCTCCTTTATAGTACTCTACAGGCCAAACGCCAACAGCTAGAGCAGCAAAAGAGTATGCAAAATCAATGTTTAATTTTTTGGGTATTTCGCGATTTTGGGGTCTCATTCCCGATCGTCTCCTGGCCAAAGTTAAAGCCGGAATCCCATGAAACTCTAGGACTACGTAGGAGAAGAGGTCCTCTTTCAGATAGCCAAAAAGTTCCTCTCTATCTTGCCTGAAACGGCTGCAATCATGAAAAAAAGTTTGAAAAACTTTAAACCGCTCTGCAGGCTAAACTACGGCAGCTAGAGTGGTTAAACTTGAACGGGAAAAATTTTCAAATTTTCGTTTTCCTCGCCAGCACTCACCAAATGTTCACAAAACCTCCTTTATAGTACTCTACAGGCCAAACGCCAACAGCTAGAGCAGCCAAAGTATGCAAAATCAATGTATAATTTTTTGGATATTTCGCGAGTTTGGGGTCTCATTCCCGATCGTCTCCTGGCCAAAGTTAAAGTCGGAATCCCTTGAAACTCTAGGACTACGTAGGGGAAGAGGTCCTCTTTCAGATAGCCAAAAAGCTCCTCTCTATCTTGCCTGAAACGGCTGCAATCACGAAAAAAAGTTTGAAAAACTTTAAACCGCTCTACAGGCTAAACTACGGCAGCTAGAGTGGTCAAACTTGAACGGGAAAAATTTTAAAATTTTCGTTTTCCTCGCCAGCACTCACTAAATGTTCACAAAACCTCCTTTATAGTACTCTACAGGCCAAACGCCAACAGCTAGAGCAGCCAAAGTATGCAAAATCAATGTTTAATTTTTTGGGTATTTCGCGATTTTGGGGTCTCATTCCCGATCGTCTCCTGGCCAAAGTTAAAGCCGGAATCCCATGAAACTCTAGGACTACGTAGGAGAAGAGGTCCTCTTTCAGATAGCCAAAAAGCTCCTCTCTATCTTGCCTGAAACGGCTGCAATCACGAAAAAAAGTTTGAAAAACTTTAAACCGCTCTACAGGCTAAACTACGGCAGCTAGAGTGGTCAAACTTGAACGGGAAAAATTTTCAAATTTTCGTTTTCCTCGCCAGCACTCACCAAATGTTCACAAAACCTCCTTTATAGTACTCTACAGGCCAAACGCCAACAGCTAGAGCAGCCAAAGTATGCAAAATCAATGTTTAATTTTTTGGGTATTTCGCGATTTTGGGGTCTCATTCCCGATCGTCTCCTGGCCAAAGTTAAAGCCGGAATCCCATGAAACTCTAGGACTACGTAGGGGAAGAGGTCCTCTTTCAGATAGCCAAAAAGCTCCTCTCTATATTGCCTGATACGGCTGCAATCACGAAAAAAAGTTTGAAAAACTTTAAACCGCTCTACAGGCTAAACTACGGTAGTTAGAGTGGTCAAACTTGAACGGGAAAAATTTTCAAATTTTCGTTTTCCTCGCCAGCACTCACCAAATGTTCACAAAACCTCCTTTATAGTACTCTACAGGCCAAACGCCAACAGCTAGAGCAGCCAAAGTATGCAAAATCAATGTTTAATTTTTTGGGTATTTCGCGATTTTGGGGTCTCATTCCCGATCGTCTCCTGGCCAAAGTTAAAGCCGGAATCCCATGAAACTCTAGGACTACGTAGGAGAAGAGGTCCTCTTTCAGATAGCCAAAAAGCTCCTCTCTATCTTGCCTGAAACGGCTGCAATCACGAAAAAAAGTTTGAAAAACTTTAAACCGCTCTACAGGCTAAACTACGGCAGCTAGAGTGGTCAAACTTGAACGGGAAAAATTTTCGAATTTTCGTTTTCCTCGCCAGCACTCACCAAATGTTCACAAAACCTCCTTTATAGTACTCTACAGGCCAAACGCCAACAGCTAGAGCAGCCAAAGTATGCAAAATCAATGTTTAATTGTTTGGGTATTTCGCGATTTTGGGGTCTCATTCCCGATCGTCTCCTGGCCAAAGTTAAAGCCGGAATCCCATGAAACTCTAGGACTACGTAGGAGAAGAGGTCCTCTTTCAGATAGCCAAAAAGCTCCTCTCTATGTTGCCTGAAACGGCTGCAATCACGAAAAAAAGTTTGAAAAACTTTAAACCGCTCTACAGGCTAAACTACGGCAGTTAGAGTGGTCAAACTTGAACGGGAGAAATTTTCAAATTTTCGTTTTCCTCGCCAGCACTCACCAAATGTTCACAAAACCTCCTTTATAGTACTCTACAGGCCAAACGCCAACAGCTAGAGTAGCAAAAGAGTATGCAAAATCAATGTTTAATTTTTTGGGTATTTCGCGATTTTGGGGTCTCATTCCCGATCGTCTCCTGGCCAAAGTTAAAGCCGGAATCCCATGAAACTCTAGGACTACGTAGGAGAAGAGGTCCTCTTTCAGATAGCCAAAAAGTTCCTCTCTATCTTGCCTGAAACGGCTGCAATCATGAAAAAAAGTTTGAAAAACTTTAAACCGCTCTGCAGGCTAAACTACGGCAGCTAGAGTGGTTAAACTTGAACGGGAAAAATTTTCAAATTTTCGTTTTCCTCGCCAGCACTCACCAAATGTTCACAAAACCTCCTTTATAGTACTCTACAGGCCAAACGCCAACAGCTAGAGCAGCCAAAGTATGCAAAATCAATGTATAATTTTTTGGATATTTCGCGAGTTTGGGGTCTCATTCCCGATCGTCTCCTGGCCAAAGTTAAAGTCGGAATCCCTTGAAACTCTAGGACTACGTAGGGGAAGAGGTCATCTTTCAGATAGCCAAAAAGCTCCTCTCTATCTTGCCTGAAACGGCTGCAATCACGAAAAAAAGTTTGAAAAACTTTAAACCGCTCTACAGGCTAAACTACGGCAGTTAGAGTGGTCAAACTTGAACGGGAAAAATTTTCAAATTTTCGTTTTCCTCGCCAGCACTCACCAAATGTTCACAAAACCTCCTTTATAGTACTATACAGGCCAAACGCCAACAGCTAGAGCAGCCAAAGTATGCAAAATCAATGTTTAATTTTTTGGGTATTTCGCGATTTTGGGGTCTCATTCCCGATCGTCTCCTGGCCAAAGTTAAAGCCGGAATCCCATGAAACTCTAGGACTACGTAGGAGAAGAGGTCCTCTTTCAGATAGCCAAAAAGCTCCTCTCTATCTTGCCTGAAATGGCTGCAATCACGAAAAAAAGTTTGAAAAACTTTAAACCGCTCTACAGGCTAAACTACGGCAGCTAGAGTGGTCAAACTTGAACGGGAAAAATTTTCAAATTTTCGTTTTCCTCGCCAGCACTCACCAAATGTTCACAAAACCTCCTTTATAGTACTCTACAGGCCAAACGCCAACAGCTAGAGCAGCCAAAGTATGCAAAATCAATGTTTAATTTTTGGGGTATTTCGCGATTTTGGGGTCTCATTCCCGATCGTCTCCTGGCCAAAGTTAAAGTCGGAATCCCATGAAACTCTAGGACTACGTAGGGGAAGAGGTCCTCTTTCAGATAGCCAAAAAGCTCCTCTCTATCTTGCCTCAAACGGCTGCAATCACGAAAAAAAGTTTGAAAAACTTTAAACCGCTCTACAGGCTAAACTACGGTAGTTAGAGTGGTCAAACTTGAACGGGAAAAATTTTCAAATTTTCGTTTTCCTCGCCAGCACTCACCAAATGTTCACAAAACCTCCTTTATAGTACTCTACAGGCCAAACGCCAACAGCTAGTGTAGCCAAAGTATGCAAAATCAATGTTTAATTTTTTGGGTATTTCGCGATTTTGGGGTCTCATTCCCGATCGTCTCCTGGCCAAAGTTAAAGCCGGAATCCCATGAAACTCTAGGACTACGTAGGGGAAGAGGTCCTCTTTCAGATAGCCAAAAAGGTCCTCTCTATCTTGCCTGAAACGGCTGCAATCACGAAAAAAAGTTTGTAAAACTTTAAACCGCTCTACAGGCTAAACTACGGCAGCTAGAGTGGTCAAACTTGAACGGGAAAAATTTTCAAATTTTCGTTTTCCTCGCCAGCACTCACCAAATGTTCACAAAACCTCCTTTATAGTACTCTACAGGCCAAACGCCAACAGCTAGAGCAGCCAAAGTATGCAAAATTAATGTTTAATTTTTTGGGTATTTCGCGATTTTGGGGTCTCATTCCCGATCGTCTCCTGGCCAAAGTTAAAGCCGGAATCCCATGAAACTCTAGGACTACGTAGGAGAAGAGGTCCTCTTTCAGATAGCCAAAAAGCTCCTCTCTATCTTGCCTGAAATGGCTGCAATCACGAAAAAAAGTTTGAAAAACTTTAAACCGCTCTACAGGCTAAACTACGGCAGCTAGAGTGGTCAAACTTGAACGGGAAAAATTTTCAAATTTTCGTTTTCCTCGCCAGCACTCACCAAATGTTCACAAAACCTCCTTTATAGTACTCTACAGGCCAAACGCCAACAGCTAGAGCAGCCAAAGTATGCAAAATCAATGTTTAATTTTTTGGGTATTTCGCGATTTTGGGGTCTCATTCCCGATCGTCTCCTGGCCAAAGTTAAAGCCGGAATTCCATGAAACTCTAGGACTACGTAGGGGAAGAGGTCCTCTTTCAGATAGCCAAAAAGCTCCTCTCTATCTTGCCTGAAACGGCTGCAATCACGAAAAAAAGTTTGAAAAATTTTAAACCGCTCTACAGGCTAAACTACGGTAGTTAGAGTGGTCAAACTTGAACGGGAAACATTTTCAAATTTTCGTTTTCCTCGCCAGCACTCACCAAATGTTCACAAAACCTCCTTTATAGTACTCTACAGGCCAAACGCCAACAGCTAGTGTAACCAAAGTATGCAAAATCAATGTTTAATTTTTTGGGTATTTCGCGATTTTGGGGTCTCATTCCCGATCGTCTCCTGGCCAAAGTTAAAGCCGAAATCCCATGAAACTCTAGGACTACGTAGGGGAAGAGGTCCTCTTTCAGATAGCCAAAAAGGTCCTCTCTATCTTGCCTGAAACGGCTGCAATCACGAAAAAAAGTTTGAAAAACTTTAAACCGCTCTACAGGCTAAACTACGGTAGTTAGAGTGGTCAAACTTGAACGGGAAACATTTTCAAATTTTCGTTTTCCTCGCCAGCACTCACCAAATGTTCACAAAACCTCCTTTATAGTACTCTACAGGCCAAACGCCAACAGCTAGTGTAGCCAAAGTATGCAAAATCAATGTTTAATTTTTTGGGTATTTCGCGATTTTGGGGTCTCATTCCCGATCGTCTCCTGGCCAAAGTTAAAGCCGAAATCCCATGAAACTCTAGGACTACGTAGGGGAAGAGGTCCTCTTTCAGATAGCCAAAAAGGTCCTCTCTATCTTGCCTGAAACGGCTGCAATCAGGAAAAAAAGTTTGAAAAACTTTAAACCGCTCTACAGGCTAATCTACGGCAGTTAGAGTGGTTAAACTTGAACGGGAAAAATTTTCAAATTTTCGTTTTCCTCGCCAGCACTCACCAAATGTTCACAAAACCTCCTTTATAGTACTCTACAGGCCAAACGCCAACAGCTAGAGCAGCCAAAGTATGCAAAATCAATGTTTAATTTTTTGGGTATTTCGCGATTTTGGGGTCTCATTCCCGATCGTCTCCTGGCCAAAGTTAAAGCCGGAATCCCATGAAACTCTAGGACTACGTAGGGGAAGAGGTCCTCTTTCAAATAGCCAAAAAGCTCCTCTCTATCTTGCCTGAAACGGCTGCAATCACGAAAAAAAGTTTGAAAAACTTTAAACCGCTCTACAGGCTAAACTACGGCAGCTAGAGTGGTCAAACTTGAACGGGAAAAATTTTCAAATTTTCGTTTTCTTCGCCAGCACTCACCAAATGTTCACAAAACCTCCTTTATAGTACTCTACAGGCCAAACGCCAACAGCTAGAGCAGCCAAAGTATGCAAAATCAATGTTTAATTTTTTGGGTATTTCGCGATTTTGGGGTCTCATTCCCGATCGTCTCCTGGCCAAAGTTAAAGTCGGAATCCCATGAAACTCTAGGACTACGTAGGGGAAGAGGTCCTCTTTCAGATAGCCAAAAAGCTCCTCTCTATCTTGCCTGAAACGGCTGCAATCACGAAAAAAAGTTTGTAAAACTTTAAACCGCTCTACAGGCTAAACTACGGCAGCTAGAGTGGTCAAACTTGAACGGGAAAAATTTTCAAATTTTCGTTTTCCTCGCCAGCACTCACCAAATGTTCACAAAACCTCCTTTATAGTACTCTACAGGCCAAACGCCAACAGCTAGAGCAGCCAAAGTATGCAAAATCAATGTTTAATTTTTTGGGTATTTCGCGATTTTGGGGTCTCATTCCCGATCGTCTCCTGGCCAAAGTTAAAGCCGGAATCCCATGAAACTCTAGGACTACGTAGGGGAAGAGGTCCTCTTTCAGATAGCCAAAAAGCTCCTCTCTATCTTGCCTGAAACGGCTGCAATCACGAAAAAAAGTTTGAAAAACTTTAAACCGCTCTACAGGCTAAACTACGGTAGTTAGAGTGGTCAAACTTGAACGGGAAACATTTTCAAATTTTCGTTTTCCTCGCCAGCACTCACCAAATGTTCACAAAACCTCCTTTATAGTACTCTACAGGCCAAACGCCAACAGCTACAGCAGCCAAAGTATGCAAAATCAATGTTTAATTTTTTGGGTATTTCGCGATTTTGGGGTCTCATTCCCGATCGTCTCCTGGCCAAAGTTAAAGCCGGAATCCCATGAAACTCTAGGACTACGTAGGAGAAGAGGTCCTCTTTCAGATAGCCAAAAAGCTCCTCTCTATCTTGCCTGAAATGGCTGCAATCACGAAAAAAAGTTTGAAAAACTTTAAACCGCTCTACAGGCTAAACTACGGCAGCTAGAGTGGTCAAACTTGAACGGGAAAAATTTTCAAATTTTCGTTTTCCTCGCCAGCACTCACCAAATGTTCACAAAACCTCCTTTATAGTACTCTACAGGCCAAACGCCAACAGCTAGAGCAGCCAAAGTATGCAAAATCAATGTTTAATTTTTTGGGTATTTCGCGATTTTGGGGTCTCATTCCCGATCGTCTCCTGGCCAAAGTTAAAGTCGGAATCCCATGAAACTCTAGGACTACGTAGGGGAAGAGGTCCTCTTTCAGATAGCCAAAAAGCTCCTCTCTATCTTGCCTGAAACGGCTACAATCACGAAAAAAAAGTTTGAAAAACTTTAAACCGCTCTACAGGCTAAACTACGGCAGTTAGAGTGGTCAAACTTGAACGGGAAAAATTTTCAAATTTTCGTTTTCCTCGCCAGCACTCACCAAATGTTCACAAAACCTCCTTTATAGTACTCTACAGGCCAAACGCCAACAGCTAGAGCAGCCAAAGTATGCAAAATCAATGTTTAATTTTTTGGGTATTTCGCGATTTTGGGGTCTCATTCCCGATCGTCTCCTGGCCAAAGTTAAAGCCGGAATCCCATGAAACTCTAGGACTACGTAGGGGAAGAGGTCCTCTTTCAGATAGCCAAAAAGCTCCTCTCTATCTTGCCTGAAACGGCTGCAATCACGAAAAAAAGTTTGAAAAACTTTAAACCGCTCTACAGGCTAAACTACGGCAGCTAGAGTGGTCAAACTTGAACGGGAAAAATTTTCAAATTTTCGTTTTCCTCGCCAGCACTCACCAAATGTTCACAAAACCTCCTTTATAGTACTCTACAGGCCAAACGCCAACAGCTAGAGCAGCCAAAGTATGCAAAATCAATGTTTAATTTTTTGGGTATTTCGCGATTTTGGGGTCTCATTCCCGATCGTCTCCTGGCCAAAGTTAAAGTCGGAATCCCATGAAACTCTAGGACTACGTAGGGGAAGAGGTCCTCTTTCAGATAGCCAAAAAGCTCCTCTCTATCTTGCCTGAAACGGCTGCAATCACGAAAAAAAGTTTGAAAAACTTTAAACCGCTCTACAGGCTAAACTACGGCAGTTAGAGTGGTCAAACTTGAACGGGAAAAATTTTCAAATTTTCGTTTTCCTCGCCAGCACTCACCAAATGTTCACAAAACCTCCTTTATAGTACTCTACAGGCCAAACGCCAACAGCTAGAGCAGCCAAAGTATGCAAAATCAATGTTTAATTTTTTGGGTATTTCGCGATTTTGGGGTCTCATTCCCGATCGTCTCCTGGCCAAAGTTAAAGCCGGAATCCCATGAAACTCTAGGACTACGTAGGGGAAGAGGTCCTCTTTCAGATAGCCAAAAAGGTCCTCTCTATCTTGCCTGAAACGGCTGCAATCACGAAAAAAAGTTTGTAAAACTTTAAACCGCTCTACAGGCTAAACTACGGCAGCTAGAGTGGTCAAACTTGAACGGGAAAAATTTTCAAATTTTCGTTTTCCTCGCCAGCACTCACCAAATGTTCACAAAACCTCCTTTATAGTACTCTACAGGCCAAACGCCAACAGCTAGAGCAGCCAAAGTATGCAAAATTAATGTTTAATTTTTTGGGTATTTCGCGATTTTGGGGTCTCATTCCCGATCGTCTCCTGGCCAAAGTTAAAGCCGGAATCCCATGAAACTCTAGGACTACGTAGGAGAAGAGGTCCTCTTTCAGATTGCCAAAAAGCTCCTCTCTATCTTGCCTGAAATGGCTGCAATCACGAAAAAAAGTTTGAAAAACTTTAAACCGCTCTACAGGCTAAACTACGGCAGCTAGAGTGGTCAAACTTGAACGGGAAAAATTTTCAAATTTTCGTTTTCCTCGCCAGCACTCACCAAATGTTCACAAAACCTCCTTTATAGTACTCTACAGGCCAAACGCCAACAGCTAGAGCAGCCAAAGTATGCAAAATCAATGTTTAATTTTTTGGGTATTTCGCGATTTTGGGGTCTCATTCCCGATCGTCTCCTGGCCAAACTTAAAGCCGGAATTCCATGAAACTCTAGGACTACGTAGGGGAAGAGGTCCTCTTTCAGATAGCCAAAAAGCTCCTCTCTATCTTGCCTGAAACGGCTGCAATCACGAAAAAAAGTTTGAAAAATTTTAAACCGCTCTACAGGCTAAACTACGGTAGTTAGAGTGGTCAAACTTGAACGGGAAACATTTTCAAATTTTCGTTTTCCTCGCCAGCACTCACCAAATGTTCACAAAACCTCCTTTATAGTACTCTACAGGCCAAACGCCAACAGCTAGTGTAACCAAAGTATGCAAAATCAATGTTTAATTTTTTGGGTATTTCGCGATTTTGGGGTCTCATTCCCGATCGTCTCCTGGCCAAAGTTAAAGCCGAAATCCCATGAAACTCTAGGACTACGTAGGGGAAGAGGTCCTCTTTCAGATAGCCAAAAAGGTCCTCTCTATCTTGCCTGAAACGGCTGCAATCACGAAAAAAAGTTTGAAAAACTTTAAACCGCTCTACAGGCTAAACTACGGTAGTTAGAGTGGTCAAACTTGAACGGGAAAAATTTTCAAATTTTCGTTTTCCTCGCCAGCACTCACCAAATGTTCACAAAACCTCCTTTATAGTACTCTACAGGCCAAACGCCAACAGCTACAGCAGCCAAAGTATGCAAAATCAATGTTTAATTTTTTTGGTATTTCGCGATTTTGGGGTCTCATTCCCGATCGTCTCCTGGCCAAAGTTAAAGCCGGAATCCCATGAAACTCTAGGACTACGTAGGAGAAGAGGTCCTCTTTCAGATAGCCAAAAAGCTCCTCTCTATCTTGCCTGAAATGGCTGCAATCACGAAAAAAAGTTTGAAAAACTTTAAACCGCTCTACAGGCTAAACTACGGCAGCTAGAGTGGTCAAACTTGAACGGGAAAAATTTTCAAATTTTCGTTTTCCTCGCCAGCACTCACCAAATGTTCACAAAACCTCCTTTATAGTACTCTACAGGCCAAACGCCAACAGCTAGAGCAGCCAAAGTATGCAAAATCAATGTTTAATTTTTTGGGTATTTCGCGATTTTGGGGTCTCATTCCCGATCGTCTCCTGGCCAAAGTTAAAGTCGGAATCCCATGAAACTCTAGGACTACGTAGGGGAAGAGGTCCTCTTTCAGATAGCCAAAAAGCTCCTCTCTATCTTGCCTGAAACGGCTGCAATCACGAAAAAAAGTTTGAAAAACTTTAAACCGCTCTACAGGCTAAACTACGGCAGTTAGAGTGGTCAAACTTGAACGGGAAAAATTTTCAAATTTTCGTTTTCCTCGCCAGCACTCACCAAATGTTCACAAAACCTCCTTTATAGTACTCTACAGGCCAAACGCCAACAGCTAGAGCAGCCAAAGTATGCAAAATCAATGTTTAATTTTTTGGGTATTTCGCGATTTTGGGGTCTCATTCCCGATCGTCTCCTGGCCAAAGTTAAAGCCGGAATCCCATGAAACTCTAGGACTACGTAGGGGAAGAGGTCCTCTTTCAGATAGCCAAAAAGCTCCTCTCTATCTTGCCTGAAACGGCTGCAATCACGAAAAAAAGTTTGAAAAACTTTAAACCGCTCTACAGGCTAAACTACGGCAGCTAGAGTGGTCAAACTTGAACGGGAAAAATTTTCAAATTTTCGTTTTCTTCGCCAGCACTCACCAAATGTTCACAAAACCTCCTTTATAGTACTCTACAGGCCAAACGCCAACAGCTAGAGCAGCCAAAGTATGCAAAATCAATGTTTAATTTTTTGGGTATTTCGCGATTTTGGGGTCTCATTCCCGATCGTCTCCTGGCCAAAGTTAAAGCCGGAATCCCATGAAACTCTAGGACTACGTAGGGGAAGAGGTCCTCTTTCAGATAGCCAAAAAGCTCCTCTCTATCTTGCCTGAAACGGCTGCAATCACGAAAAAAAGTTTGTAAAACTTTAAACCGCTCTACAGGCTAAACTACGGCAGCTAGAGTGGTCAAACTTGAACGGGAAAAATTTTCAAATTTTCGTTTTCCTCGCCAGCACTCACCAAATGTTCACAAAACCTCCTTTATAGTACTCTACAGGCCAAACGCCAACAGCTAGAGCAGCCAAAGTATGCAAAATCAATGTTTAATTTTTTGGGTATTTCGCGATTTTGGGGTCTCATTCCCGATCGTCTCCTGGCCAAAGTTAAAGCCGGAATCCCATGAAACTCTAGGACTACGTAGGGGAAGAGGTCCTCTTTCAGATAGCCAAAAAGCTCCTCTCTATCTTGCCTGAAACGGCTGCAATCACGAAAAAAAGTTTGAAAAACTTTAAACCGCTCTACAGGCTAAACTACGGTAGTTAGAGTGGTCAAACTTGAACGGGAAACATTTTCAAATTTTCGTTTTCCTCGCCAGCACTCACCAAATGTTCACAAAACCTCCTTTATAGTACTCTACAGGCCAAACGCCAACAGCTACAGCAGCCAAAGTATGCAAAATCAATGTTTAATTTTTTGGGTATTTCGCGATTTTGGGGTCTCATTCCCGATCGTCTCCTGGCCAAAGTTAAAGCCGGAATCCCATGAAACTCTAGGACTACGTAGGAGAAGAGGTCCTCTTTCAGATAGCCAAAAAGCTCCTCTCTATCTTGCCTGAAATGGCTGCAATCACGAAAAAAAGTTTGAAACACTTTAAACCGCTCTACAGGCTAAACTACGGCAGCTAGAGTGGTCAAACTTGAACGGGAAAAATTTTCAAATTTTCGTTTTCCTCGCCAGCACTCACCAAATGTTCACAAAACCTCCTTTATAGTACTCTACAGGCCAAACGCCAACAGCTAGAGCAGCCAAAGTATGCAAAATCAATGTTTAATTTTTTGGGTATTTCGCGATTTTGGGGTCTCATTCCCGATCGTCTCCTGGCCAAAGTTAAAGTCGGAATCCCATGAAACTCTAGGACTACGTAGGGGAAGAGGTCCTCTTTCAGATAGCCAAAAAGCTCCTCTCTATCTTGCCTGAAACGGCTGCAATCACGAAAAAAAGTTTGAAAAACTTTAAACCGCTCTACAGGCTAAACTACGGCAGTTAGAGTGGTCAAACTTGAACGGGAAAAATTTTCAAATTTTCGTTTTCCTCGCCAGCACTCACCAAATGTTCACAAAACCTCCTTTATAGTACTCTACAGGCCAAACGCCAACAGCTAGAGCAGCCAAAGTATGCAAAATCAATGTTTAATTTTTTGGGTATTTCGCGATTTTGGGGTCTCATTCCCGATCGTCTCCTGGCCAAAGTTAAAGCCGGAATCCCATGAAACTCTAGGACTACGTAGGGGAAGAGGTCCTCTTTCAGATAGCCAAAAAGCTCCTCTCTATCTTGCCTGAAACGGCTGCAATCACGAAAAAAAGTTTGAAAAACTTTAAACCGCTCTACAGGCTAAACTACGGCAGCTAGAGTGGTCAAACTTGAACGGGAAAAATTTTCAAATTTTCGTTTTATTCGCCAGCACTCACCAAATGTTCACAAAACCTCCTTTATAGTACTCTACAGGCCAAACGCCAACAGCTAGAGCAGCCAAAGTATGCAAAATCAATGTTTAATTTTTTGGGTATTTCGCGATTTTGGGGTCTCATTCCCGATCGTCTCCTGGCCAAAGTTAAAGCCGGAATCCCATGAAACTCTAGGACTACGTAGGGGAAGAGGTCCTCTTTCAGATAGCCATAAAGCTCCTCTCTATCTTGCCTGAAACGGCTGCAATCACGAAAAAAAGTTTGTAAAACTTTAAACCGCTCTACAGGCTAAACTACGGCAGCTAGAGTGGTCAAACTTGAACGGGAAAAATTTTCAAATTTTCGTTATCCTCGCCAGCACTCACCAAATGTTCACAAAACCTCCTTTATAGTACTCTACAGGCCAAACGCCAACAGCTAGAGCAGCCAAAGTATGCAAAATCAATGTTTAATTTTTTGGGTATTTCGCGATTTTGGGGTCTCATTCCCGATCGTCTCCTGGCCAAAGTTAAAGCCGGAATCCCATGAAACTCTAGGACTACGTAGGGGTAGAGGTCCTCTTTCAGATAGCCAAAAAGCTCCTCTCTATCTTGCCTGAAACGGCTGCAATCACGAAAAAAAGTTTGAAAAACTTTAAACCGCTCTACAGGCTAAACTACGGCAGTTAGAGTGGTCAAACTTGAACGGGAAAAATTTTCAAATTTTCGTTTTCCTCGCCAGCACTCACCAAATGTTCACAAAACCTCCTTTATAGTACTCTACAGGCCAAACGCCAACAGCTAGAGCAGCCAAAGTATGCAAAATCAATGTTTAATTTTTTGGGTATTTCGCGATTTTGGGGTCTCATTCCCGATCGTCTCCTGGCCAAAGTTAAAGCCGGAATCCCATGAAACTCTAGAACTACGTAGGGGAAGAGGTCCTCTTTCAGATAGCCAAAAAGCTCCCCTCTATCTTGCCTGAAACGGCTGCAATCACGAAAAAAGGTTTGTAAAACTTTAAACCGCTCTACAGGCTAAACTACGGCAGCTAGAGTGGTCAAACTTGAACGGGAAAAATTTTCAAATTTTCGTTTTCCTCGCCAGCACTCACCAAATGTTCACAAAACCTCCTTTATAGTACTCTACAGGCCAAACGCCAACAGCTAGAGCAGCCAAAGTATGCAAAATCAATGTTTAATTTTTTGGGTATTTCGCGATTTTGGGGTCTCATTCCCGATCGTCTCCTGGCCAAAGTTAAAGCCGGAATCCCATGAAACTCTAGGACTACGTAGGAGAAGAGGTCCTCTTTCAGATAGCCAAAAAGCTCCTCTCTATCTTGCCTGAAATGGCTGCAATCACGAAAAAAAGTTTGAAAAACTTTAAACCGCTCTACAGGCTAAACTACGGCAGCTAGAGTGGTCAAACTTGAACGGGAAAAATTTTCAAATTTTCGTTTTCCTCGCCAGCACTCACCAAATGTTCACAAAACCTCCTTTATAGTACTCTACAGGCCAAACGCCAACAGCTAGAGCAGCCAAAGTATGCAAAATCAATGTTTAATTTTTGGGGTATTTCGCGATTTTGGGGTCTCATTCCCGATCGTCTCCTGGCCAAAGTTAAAGTCGGAATCCCATGAAACTCTAGGACTACGTAGGGGAAGAGGTCCTCTTTCAGATAGCCAAAAAGCTCCTCTCTATCTTGCCTCAAACGGCTGCAATCACGAAAAAAAGTTTGAAAAACTTTAAACCGCTCTACAGGCTAAACTACGGTAGTTAGAGTGGTCAAACTTGAACGGGAAAAATTTTCAAATTTTCGTTTTCCTCGCCAGCACTCACCAAATGTTCACAAAACCTCCTTTATAGTACTCTACAGGCCAAACGCCAACAGCTAGAGCAGCCAAAGTATGCAAAATCAATGTTTAATTTCTTGGGTATTTCGCGATTTTGGGGTCTCATTCCCGATCGTCTCCTGGCCAAAGTTAAAGTCGGAATCCCATGAAACTCTAGAACTACGTAGGGGAAGAGGTCCTCTTTCAGATAGCCAAAAAGCTCCTCTCTATCTTGCCTGAAACGGCTGCAATTACGAAAAAAAGTTTTAAAAACTTTAAACCGCTCTACAGGCTAAACTACGGCAGTTAGAGTGGTCAAACTTGAACGGGAAAAATTTTCAAATTTTCGTTTTCCTCGCCAGCACTCACCAAATGTTCACAAAACCTCCTTTATAGTACTCTACAGGCCAAACGCCAACAGCTAGAGCAGCCAAAGTATGCAAAATCAATGTTTAATTTTTTGGGTATTTCGCGATTTTGGGGTCTCATTCCCGATCGTCTCCTGGCCAAAGTTAAAGCCGGAATCCCATGAAACTCTAGGACTACGTAGGGGAAGAGGTCCTCTTTCAGATAGCCAAAAAGCTCCTCTCTATCTTGCCTGAAACGGCTGCAATCACGAAAAAAGTTTGTAAAACTTTAAACCGCTCTACAGGCTAAACTACGGCAGCTAGAGTGGTCAAACTTGAACGGGAAAAATTTTCAAATTTTCGTTTTCCTCGCCAGCACTCACCAAATGTTCACAAAACCTGCTTTATAGTACTCTACAGGACAAACGCCAACAGCTAGTGTAGCCAAGGTATGCAAAATCAATAATTTTTTGGGTATTTCGCGATTTCGGGGTCTCATTCCCGATCGTCTCCTGGCCAAAGTTAAAGCCGAAATCCCATGAAACTCTAGGACTACGTAGGGGAAGAGGTCCTCTTTCAGATAGCCAAAAAGCTCCTCTCTATCTTGCCTGAAACGGCTGCAATCACGAATAAAAGTTTGAAAAACTTTAAACCGCTCTACAGGCTAAACTACGGCAGCTAGAGTGGTCAAACTTGAACGGGAAAAATTTTCAAATTTTCGTTTTCCTCGCCAGCACTCACCAAATGTTCACAAAACCTCCTTTATAGTACTCTACAGGCCAAACGCCAACAGCTAGAGCAGCCAAAGTATGCAAAATCAATGTATAATTTTTTGGGTATTTCGCGAGTTTGGGGTCTCATTCCCGATCGTCTCCTGGCCAAAGTTAAAGTCGGAATCCCATGAAACTCTAGGACTACGTAGGGGAAGAGGTCCTCTTTCAGATAGCCAAAAAGCTCCTCTCTATCTTGCCTGAAACGGCTGCAATCACGAAAAAAAGTTTGAAAAACTTTAAACCGCTCTACAGGCTAAACTACGGTAGTTAGAGTGGTCAAACTTGAACGGGAAAAATTTTCAAATTTTCGTTTTCCTCGCCAGCACTCACCAAATGTTCACAAAACCTCCTTTATAGTACTCTACAGGCCAAACGCCAACAGCTAGTGTAGCCAAAGTATGCAAAATCAATAATTTTTTGGGTATTTCGCGATTTTGGGGTCTCATTCTCGATCGTCTCCTGGCCAAAGTTAAAGCCGAAATCCCATGAAACTCTAGGACTACGTAGGGGAAGAGGTCCTCTTTCAGATAGCCAAAAAGCTCCTCTCTATCTTGCCTGAAACGGCTGCAATCACGAAAAAAAGTTTGTAAAACTTTAAACCGCTCTACAGGCTAAACTACGGCAGCTAGAGTGGTCAAACTTGAACGGGAAAAATTTTCAAATTTTCGTTTTCCTCGCCAGCACTCACCAAATGTTCACAAAACCTCCTTTATAGTACTCTACAGGCCAAACGCCAACAGCTAGAGCAGCCAAAGTATGCAAAATCAATGTTTAATTTTTTGGGTATTTCGCGATTTTGGGGTCTCATTCCCGATCGTCTCCTGGCCAAAGTTAAAGCCGGAATCCCATGAAACTCTAGGACTACGTAGGAGAAGAAACTGCAATCACGAAAAAAAGTTTGAAAAACTTTAAACCGCTCTACAGGCTAAACTACGGCAGTTAGAGTGGTCAAACTAGAACGGAAAAATTTTCAAATTTTCGTTTTCCTCGCCAGCACTCACCAAATGTTCACAAAACCTCCTTTATAGTACTCTACAGGCCAAACGCAAACAGCTAGAGTAGCCAAAGTATGCAAAATCAATGTTTAATTTTTTGGGTATTTCGCGATTTTGGGGTCTCATTCCCGATCGTCTCCTGGCCAAAGTTAAAGCCGGAATCCCATGAAACTCTAGGACTACGTAGGGGAAGAGGTCCTCTTTCAGATAGCCAAAAAGCTCCTCTCTATCTTGCCTGAAACGGCTGCAATCACGAAAAAAAGTTTGAAAAACTTTAAACCGCTCTACAGGCTAAACTACGGTAGTTAGAGTGGTCAAACTTGAACGAGAAAAATTTTCAAATTTTCGTTTTCCTCGCCAGCACTCACCAAATGTTCACAAAACCTCCTTTATAGTACTCTACAGGCCAAACGCCAACAGCTAGTGTAGCCAAAGTATGCAAAATCAATAATTTTTTGGGTATTTCGCGATTTTGGGGTCTCATTCTCGATTGTCTCCTGGCCAAAGTTAAAGCCGAAATCCCATGAAACTCTAGGACTACGTAGGGGAAGAGGTCCTCTTTCAGATAGCCAAAAAGCTCCTCTCTATCGTGCCTGAAATGGCTGCAATCACGAAAAAAAGTTTGAAAAACTTTAAACCGCTTTACAGGCTAAACTACGGCAGCTAGAGTGGTCAAACTTGAACGGGAAAAATTTTCAAATTTTCGTTTTCCTCGCCAGCACTCACCAAATGTTCACAAAACCTCCTTTATAGTACTCTACAGGCCAAACGCCAACAGCTAGAGCAGCCAAAGTATGCAAAATCAATGTATAATATTTTGGGTATTTCGCGAGTTTGGGGTCTCATTCCCGATCGTCTCCTGGCCAAAGTTAAAGTCGGAATCCCATGAAACTCTAGGACTACGTAGGGGAAGAGGTCCTCTTTCAGATAGCCAAAAAGCTTCTCTCTATCGTGCCTGAAATGGCTGCAATCACGAAAAAAAGTTTGAAAAACTTTAAACCGCTCTACAGGCTAAACTACGGTAGTTAGAGTGGTCAAACTTGAACGAGAAAAATTTTCAAATTTTCGTTTTCCTCGCCAGCACTCACCAAATGTTCACAAAACCTCCTTTATAGTACTCTACAGGCCAAACGCCAACAGCTAGTGTAGCCAAAGTATGCAAAATCAATAATTTTTTGGGTATTTCGCGATTTTGGGGTCTCATTCTCGATCGTCTCCTGGCCAAAGTTAAAGCCGAAATCCCATGAAACTCTAGGACTACGTAGGGGAAGAGGTCCTCTTTCAGATAGCCAAAAAGCTCCTCTCTATCTTGCCTGAAACGGCTGCAATCACGAAAAAAAGTTTGTAAAACTTTAAACCGCTCTACAGGCTAAACTACGGCAGCTAGAGTGGTCAAACTTGAACGGGAAAAATTTGCAAATTTTCGTTTTCCTCGCCAGCACTCACCAAATGTTCACAAAACCTCCTTTATAGTACTCTACAGGCCAAACGCCAACAGCTAGAGCAGCCAAAGTATGCAAAATCAATGTTTAATTTTTTGGGTATTTCGCGATTTTGGGGTCTCATTCCCGATCGTCTCCTGGCCAAAGTTAAAGCCGGAATCCCATGAAACTCTAGGACTACGTAGGGGAAGAGGTCCTCTTTCAGATAGCCAAAAAGCTCCTCTCTATCTTGCCTGAAACGGCTGCAATCATGAAAAAAAGTTTGAAAAACTTTAAACCGCTCTACAGGCTAAACTACGGCAGTTAGAGTGGTCAAACTTGAACGGGAAAAATTTTCAAATTTTCGTTTTCCTCGCCAGCACTCACCAAATGTTCACAAAACCTCCTTTATAGTACTCTACAGGCCAAACGCCAACAGCTAGAGCAGCCAAAGTATGCAAAATCAATGTATAATATTTTGGGTATTTCGCGAGTTTGGGGTCTCATTCCCGATCGTCTCCTGGCCAAAGTTAAAGTCGGAATCCCATGAAACTCTAGGACTACGTAGGGGAAGAGGTCCTCTTTCAGATAGCCAAAAAGCTTCTCTCTATCGTGCCTGAAATGGCTGCAATCACGAAAAAAAGTTTGAAAAACTTTAAACCGCTCTACAGGCTAAACTACGGTAGTTAGAGTGGTCAAACTTGAACGAGAAAAATTTTCAAATTTTCGTTTTCCTCGCCAGCACTCACCAAATGTTCACAAAACCTCCTTTATAGTACTCTACAGGCCAAACGCCAACAGCTAGAGCAGCCAAAGTATGCAAAATCAATGTTTAATTTTTTGGGTATTTCGCGATTTTGGGGTCTCATTCTCGATCGTCTCCTGGCCAAAGTTAAAGCCGAAATCCCATGAAACTCTAGGACTACGTAGGGGAAGAGGTCCTCTTTCAGATAGCCAAAAAGCTCCTCTCTATCTTGCCTGAAACGGCTGCAATCACGAAAAAAAGTTTGTAAAACTTTAAACCGCTCTACAGGCTAAACTACGGCAGCTAGAGTGGTCAAACTTGAACGGGAAAAATTTGCAAATTTTCGTTTTCCTCGCCAGCACTCACCAAATGTTCACAAAACCTCCTTTATAGTACTCTACAGGCCAAACGCCAACAGCTAGAGCAGCCAAAGTATGCAAAATCAATGTTTAATTTTTTGGGTATTTCGCGATTTTGGGGTCTCATTCCCGATCGTCTCCTGGCCAAAGTTAAAGCCGGAATCCCATGAAACTCTAGGACTACGTAGGGGAAGAGGTCCTCTTTCAGATAGCCAAAAAGCTCCTCTCTATCTTGCCTGAAACGGCTGCAATCATGAAAAAAAGTTTGAAAAACTTTAAACCGCTCTACAGGCTAAACTACGGCAGTTAGAGTGGTCAAACTTGAACGGGAAAAATTTTCAAATTTTCGTTTTCCTCGCCAGCACTCACCAAATGTTCACAAAACCTCCTTTATAGTACTCTACAGACCAAACGCCAACAGCTAGAGTAGCAAAAGAGTATGCATCAATGTTTAATTTTTTGGGTATTTCGCGATTTTGGGGTCTCATTCCCGATCGTCTCCTGGCCAAAGTTAAAGCCGGAATCCCATGAAACTCTAGGACTACGTAGGGGAAGAGGTCCTCTTTCAGATAGCCAAAAAGCTCCTCTCTATCTTGCCTGAAACGGCTGCAATCATGAAAAAAAGTTTGAAAAAGTTTAAACCGCTCTACAGGCTGAACTACGGCAGTTAGAGTGGTAAAACTAGAACGGGAAAAATTTTCAAATTTTCGTTTTCCTCGCCAGCACTCACCAAATGTTCACAAAACCTCCTTTATAGTACTCTACAGGCCAAATGCCAACAGCTAGAGCAGCCAAAGTATGCAAAATCAATGTTTAATTTTTTGGGTATTTCGCGATTTTGGGGTCTCATTCCCGATCGTCTCCTGGCCAAAGTTAAAGCCGGAATCCCATGAAACTCTAGGACTACGTAGGGGAAGAGGTCCTCTTTCAGATAGCCAAAAAGCTCCTCTCTATCTTGCCTGAAACGGCTGCAATCACGAAAAAAAGTTTGAAAAACTTTAAACTGCTCTACAGGCTAAACTACGGCAGCTAGAGTGGTCAAACTTGAACGGGAAAAATTTTCAAATTTTCGTTTTCTTCGCCAGCACTCACCAAATGTTCACAAAACCTCCTTTATAGTACTCTACAGGCCAAACGACAACAGCTAGAGCAGCCAAAGTATGCAAAATCAATGTTTAATTTTTTGGGTATTTCGCGATTTTGGGGTCTCATTCCCGATCGTCTCCTGGCCAAAGTTAAAGCCGGAATCCCATGAAACTCTAGGACTACGTAGGGGAAGAGGTCCTCTTTCAGATAGCCAAAAAGCTCCTCTCTATCTAGCCTGAAACGGCTGCAATCATGAAAAAAAGTTTGAAAAAGTTTAAACCGCTCTACAGGCTAAACTACGGCAGTTAGAGTGGTAAAACTAGAACGGGAAAAATTTTCAAATTTTCGTTTTCCTCGCCAGCACTCACCAAATGTTCACAAAACCTCCTTTATAGTACTCTACAGGCCAAACGACAACAGCTAGAGCAGCCAAAGTATGCAAAATCAATGTTTAATTTTTTGGGTATTTCGCGATTTTTGGGTCTCATTCCCGATCGTCTCCTGGCCAAAGTTAAAGCCGGAATCCCATGAAACTCTAGGACTACGTAGGGGAAGAGGTCCTTTTTCAGATAGCCAAAAAGCTCCTCTCTATCTTGCCTGAAACGGCTGCAATCACAAAAAAAAATTTGAAAAAGTTTAAACCGCTCTACAGGCTAAACTACGGCAGTTAGAGTGGTCAAACTTAAACGGGAAAAATTTTCAAATTTTCGTTTTCCTCGCCAGCACTCACCAAATGTTCACAAAACCTCCTTTATAGTACTCTACAGGCCAAACGCCAACAGCTAGAGCAGCCAAAGTATGCAAAATCAATGTTTAATTTTTTGGGTATATCGCGATTTTGGGGTCTCATTCCCGATCGTCTCCTGGCCAAAGTTAAAGCCGGAATCCCATGAAACTCTAGGACTACGTAGGGGAAGAGGTCCTCTTTCACATAGCCAAAAAGCTCCTCTCTATCTTGCCTGAAACGGCTGCAATCACGAAAAAAAGTTTGAAAAACTTTAAACCGCTCTACAGGCTAAACTACGGCAGTTAGAGTGGTCAAACTTGAACGGGAAAAATTTTCAAATTTTCGTTTTCCTCGCCAGCACTCACCAAATGTTCACAAAACCTCCTTTATAGTACTCTACAGGCCAAACGCCAACAGCTAGAGTAGCAAAAGAGTATGCAAAATCAATGTTTAATTTTTTGGGTATTTCGCGATTTTGGGGTCTCATTCCCGATCGTCTCCTGGCCAAAGTTAAAGCCGGAATCCCATGAAACTCTAGGACTACGTAGGGGAAGAGGTCCTCTTTCAGATAGCCAAAAAGTTCCTCTCTATCTTGCCTGAAACGGCTGCAATCACGAAAAAAAGTTTGAAAAACTTTAAACCGCTCTACAGGCTAAACTACGGCAGTTAGAGTGGTCAAACTTGAACGGGAAAAATGTTCAAATTTTCGTTTTCTTCGCCAGCACTCACCAAATGTTCACAAAACCTCCTTTATAGTACTCTACAGGCCAAACGCCAACAGCTAGAGCAGCCAAAGTATGCAAAATCAATGTTTAATTTTTTGGGTATTTCGCGATTTTGGGGTCTCATTCCCGATCGTCTCCTGGCCAAAGTTAAAGCCGGAATCCCATGAAACTCTAGGACTACGTAGGGGAAGAGGTCCTCTTTCAGATAGCCAAAAAGCTCCTCTCTATCTTGCCTGAAACGGCTGCAATCACGAAAAAAAGTTTGAAAAACTTTAAACCGCTCTACAGGCTAAACTACGGCAGTTAGAGTGTTCAAACTTGAACGGGAAAAATTTTCAAATTTTCGTTTTCCTCGCCAGCACTCACCAAATGTTCACAAAACCTCCTTTATAGTACTCTACAGGCCAAACGCCAACAGCTAGAGCAGCCAAAGTATGCAAAATCAATGTTTAATTTTTTGGGTATATCGCGATTTTGGGGTCTCATTCCCGATCGTCTCCTGGCCAAAGTTAAAGCCGGAATCCCATGAAACTCTAGGACTACGTAGGGGAAGAGGTCCTCTTTCAGATAGCCAAAAAGCTCCTCTCTATCTTGCCTGAAACGGCTGCAATCACGAAAAAAAGTTTGAAAAACTTTAAACCGCTCTACAGGCTAAACTACGGCAGTTAGAGTGGTCAAACTTGAACGGGAAAAATTTTCAAATTTTCGTTTTCCTCGCCAGCACTCACCAAATGTTCACAAAACCTCCTTTATAGTACTCTACAGGCCAAACGCCAACAGCTAGAAAAACTTTAAACCGCTCTACAGGCTAAACTACGGCAGTTAGAGTGGTCAAACTTGAACGGGAAAAATTTTCAAATTTTCGTTTTCCTCGCCAGCACTCACCAAATGTTCACAAAACCTCCTTTATAGTACTCTACAGGCCAAACGCCAACAGCTAGAGCAGCCAAAGTATGCAAAATCAATGTTTAATTTTTTGGGTATTTCGCGATTTTGGGGTCTCATTCCCGATCGTCTCCTGGCCAAAGTTAAAGCCGGAATCCCATGAAACTCTAGGACTACGTAGGGGAAGAGGTCCTCTTTCAGATAGCCAAAAAGCTCCTCTCTATCTTGCCTGAAACGGCTGCAATCACGAAAAAAAGTTTGAAAAACTTTAAACCGCTCTACAGGCTAAACTACGGCAGTTAGAGTGGTCAAACTTGAACGGGAAAAATTTTCAAATTTTCGTTTTCCTCGCCAGCACTCACCAAATGTTCACAAAACCTCCTTTATAGTACTCTACAGGCCAAACGCCAACAGCTAGAGCAGCCAAAGTATGCAAAATCAATGTTTAATTTTTTGGGTATTTCGCGATTTTGGGGTCTCATTCCCGATCGTCTCCTGGCCAAAGTTAAAGCCGGAATCCCATGAAACTCTAGGACTACGTAGGGGAAGAGGTCCTCTTTCAGATAGCCAAAAAGCTCCTCTCTATCTTGCCTGAAACGGCTGCAATCACGAAAAAAAGTTTGAAAAACTTTAAACCGCTCTACAGGCTAAACTACGGCAGTTAGAGTGGTCAAACTTGAACGGAAAAATTTTCAAATTTTCGTTTTCCTCGCCAGCACTCACCAAATGTTCACAAAACCTCTTTTATAGTACTCTACAGGCCAAACGCCAACAGCTAGAGCAGCCAAAGTATGCAAAATCAATGTTTAATTTTTTGGGTATTTCGCGATTTTGGGGTCTCATTCCCGATCGTCTCCTGGCCAAAGTTAAAGCCGGAATCCCATGAAACTCTAGGACTACGTAGGGGAAGAGGTCCTCTTTCAGATAGCCACAAAGTTCCTCTCTATCTTGCTTGAAACGGCTGCAATCAGGAAAAAAAGTTTGAAAAACTTTAAACCGCTCTACAGGCTAAACTACGGCAGTTAGAGTGGTCAAACTTGAACGGGAAAAATTTTCAAATTTTCGTTTTCTTCGCCAGCACTCACCAAATGTTCACAAAACCTCCTTTATAGTACTCTACAGGCCAAACGCCAACAGCTAGAGCAGCCAAAGTATGCAAAATCAATGTTTAATTTTTTGGGTATTTCGCGATTTTGGGGTCTCATTCCCGATCGTCTCCTGGCCATAGTTAAAGCCGGAATCCCATGAAACTCTAGGACTACGTAGGGGAAGAGGTCCTCTTTCAGATAGCCAAAAAGCTCCTCTCTATCTTGCCTGAAATGGCTGCAATCACGAAAAAAAGTTTGAAAAACTTTAAACCGCTCTACAGGCTAAACTACGGAAGTTAGAGTGGTCAAACTTGAACGGGGAAAATTTTCAAATTTTCGTTTTCCTCGCCAGCACTCACCAAATGTTCAGAAAACCTTCTCTATAGTACTCTACAGGCCAAACGCCAACAGCTAGTGTAGCCAAAGTATGCAAAATCAATGTTTAATTTTTTGGGTATTTCGCGATTTTGGGGTCTCATTCCCGATCGTCTCCTGGCCAAAGTTAAAGCCGGAATCCCATGAAACTCTAGGACTACGTAGGGGAAGAGGTCCTCTTTCAGATAGCCAAAAAGCTCCTCTCTATCTTGCCTGAAACGGCTGCAATCACGAAAAAAAGTTTGAAAAACTTTAAACCGCTCTACAGGCTAAACTACGGCAGTTAGAGTGGTCAAACTTGAACGGGAAAAATTTTCAAATTTTCGTTTTCCTCGCCAGCACTCACCAAATGTTCACAAAACCTCCTTTATAGTACTCTACAGGCCAAACGCCAACAGCTAGAGCAGCCAAAGTATGCAAAATCAATGTTTAATTTTTGGGTATTTCGCGATTTTGGGGTCTCATTCCCGATCGTCTCCTGGCCAAAGTTAAAGCCGGAATCCCATGAAACTCTAGGACTACGTAGGGGAAGAGGTCCTCTTTCAGATAGCCAAAAAGCTCCTCTCTATCTTGCCTGAAACGGCTGCAATCACGAAAAAAAGTTTGAAAAACTTTAAACCGCTCTACAGGCTAAACTACGGTAGTTAGAGTGGTCAAACTTGAACGGGAAAAATTTTCAAATTTTCGTTTTCCTCGCCAGCACTCACCAAATGTTCACAAAACCTCCTTTATAGTACTCTACAGGCCAAACGCCAACAGCTAGAGCAGCCAAAGTATGCAAAATCAATGTTTAATTTTTTGGGTATTTCGCGATTTTGGGGTCTCATTCCCGATCGTCTCCTGGCCAAAGTTAAAGCCGGAATCCCATGAAACTCTAGGACTACGTAGGGGAAGAGGTCCTCTTTCAGATAGCCAAAAAGTTCCTCTCTATCTTGCTTGAAACGGCTGCAATCAGGAAAAAAAGTTTGAAAAACTTTAAACCGCTCTACAGGCTAAACTACGGCAGTTAGAGTGGTCAAACTTGAACGGGAAAAATTTTCAAATTTTCGTTTTCTTCGCCAGCACTCACCAAATGTTCACAAAACCTCCTTTATAGTACTCTACAGGCCAAACGCCAACAGCTAGAGCAGCCAAAGTATGCAAAATCAATGTTTAATTTTTTGGGTATTTCGCGATTTTGGGGTCTCATTCCCGATCGTCTCCTGGCCATAGTTAAAGCCGGAATCCCATGAAACTCTAGGACTACGTAGGGGAAGAGGTCCTCTTTCAGATAGCCAAAAAGCTCCTCTCTATCTTGCCTGAAATGGCTGCAATCACGAAAAAAAGTTTGAAAAACTTTAAACCGCTCTACAGGCTAAACTACGGAAGTTAGAGTGGTCAAACTTGAACGGGGAAAATTTTCAAATTTTCGTTTTCCTCGCCAGCACTCACCAAATGTTCAGAAAACCTTCTCTATAGTACTCTACAGGCCAAACGCCAACAGCTAGTGTAGCCAAAGTATGCAAAATCAATGTTTAATTTTTTGGGTATTTCGCGATTTTGGGGTCTCATTCCCGATCGTCTCCTGGCCAAAGTTAAAGCCGGAATCCCATGAAACTCTAGGACTACGTAGGGGAAGAGGTCCTCTTTCAGATAGCCAAAAAGCTCCTCTCTATCTTGCCTGAAACGGCTGCAATCACGAAAAAAAGTTTGAAAAACTTTAAACCGCTCTACAGGCTAAACTACGGCAGTTAGAGTGGTCAAACTTGAACGGGAAAAATTTTCAAATTTTCGTTTTCCTCGCCAGCACTCACCAAATGTTCACAAAACCTCCTTTATAGTACTCTACAGGCCAAACGCCAACAGCTAGAGCAGCCAAAGTATGCAAAATCAATGTTTAATTTTTGGGTATTTCGCGATTTTGGGGTCTCATTCCCGATCGTCTCCTGGCCAAAGTTAAAGCCGGAATCCCATGAAACTCTAGGACTACGTAGGGGAAGAGGTCCTCTTTCAGATAGCCAAAAAGCTCCTCTCTATCTTGCCTGAAACGGCTGCAATCACGAAAAAAAGTTTGAAAAACTTTAAACCGCTCTACAGGCTAAACTACGGTAGTTAGAGTGGTCAAACTTGAACGGGAAAAATTTTCAAATTTTCGTTTTCCTCGCCAGCACTCACCAAATGTTCACAAAACCTCCTTTATAGTACTCTACAGGCCAAACGCCAACAGCTAGAGCAGCCAAAGTATGCAAAATCAATGTTTAATTTTTTGGGTATTTCGCGATTTTGGGGTCTCATTCCCGATCGTCTCCTGGCCAAAGTTAAAGCCGGAATCCCATGAAACTCTAGGACTACGTAGGGGAAGAGGTCCTCTTTCAGATAGCCAAAAAGTTCCTCTCTATCTTGCTTGAAACGGCTGCAATCAGGAAAAAAAGTTTGAAAAACTTTAAACCGCTCTACAGGCTAAACTACGGCAGTTAGAGTGTTCAAACTTGAACGGGAAAAATTTTCAAATTTTCGTTTTCCTCGCCAGCACTCACCAAATGTTCACAAAACCTCCTTTATAGTACTCTACAGGCCAAACGCCAACAGCTAGAGCAGCCAAAGTATGCAAAATCAATGTTTAATTTTTTGGGTATATCGCGATTTTGGGGTCTCATTCCCGATCGTCTCCTGGCCAAAGTTAAAGCCGGAATCCCATGAAACTCTAGGACTACGTAGGGGAAGAGGTCCTCTTTCAGATAGCCAAAAAGCTCCTCTCTATCTTGCCTGAAACGGCTGCAATCACGAAAAAAAGTTTGAAAAACTTTAAACCGCTCTACAGGCTAAACTACGGCAGTTAGAGTGGTCAAACTTGAACGGGAAAAATTTTCAAATTTTCGTTTTCCTCGCCAGCACTCACCAAATGTTCACAAAACCTCCTTTATAGTACTCTACAGGCCAAACGCCAACAGCTAGAAAAACTTTAAACCGCTCTACAGGCTAAACTACGGCAGTTAGAGTGGTCAAACTTGAACGGGAAAAATTTTCAAATTTTCGTTTTCCTCGCCAGCACTCACCAAATGTTCACAAAACCTCCTTTATAGTACTCTACAGGCCAAACGCCAACAGCTAGAGCAGCCAAAGTATGCAAAATCAATGTTTAATTTTTTGGGTATTTCGCGATTTTGGGGTCTCATTCCCGATCGTCTCCTGGCCAAAGTTAAAGCCGGAATCCCATGAAACTCTAGGACTACGTAGGGGAAGAGGTCCTCTTTCAGATAGCCAAAAAGCTCCTCTCTATCTTGCCTGAAACGGCTGCAATCACGAAAAAAAGTTTGAAAAACTTTAAACCGCTCTACAGGCTAAACTACGGCAGTTAGAGTGGTCAAACTTGAACGGGAAAAATTTTCAAATTTTCGTTTTCCTCGCCAGCACTCACCAAATGTTCACAAAACCTCCTTTATAGTACTCTACAGGCCAAACGCCAACAGCTAGAGCAGCCAAAGTATGCAAAATCAATGTTTAATTTTTTGGGTATTTCGCGATTTTGGGGTCTCATTCCCGATCGTCTCCTGGCCAAAGTTAAAGCCGGAATCCCATGAAACTCTAGGACTACGTAGGGGAAGAGGTCCTCTTTCAGATAGCCAAAAAGCTCCTCTCTATCTTGCCTGAAACGGCTGCAATCACGAAAAAAAGTTTGAAAAACTTTAAACCGCTCTACAGGCTAAACTACGGCAGTTAGAGTGGTCAAACTTGAACGGAAAAATTTTCAAATTTTCGTTTTCCTCGCCAGCACTCACCAAATGTTCACAAAACCTCTTTTATAGTACTCTACAGGCCAAACGCCAACAGCTAGAGCAGCCAAAGTATGCAAAATCAATGTTTAATTTTTTGGGTATTTCGCGATTTTGGGGTCTCATTCCCGATCGTCTCCTGGCCAAAGTTAAAGCCGGAATCCCATGAAACTCTAGGACTACGTAGGGGAAGAGGTCCTCTTTCAGATAGCCACAAAGTTCCTCTCTATCTTGCTTGAAACGGCTGCAATCAGGAAAAAAAGTTTGAAAAACTTTAAACCGCTCTACAGGCTAAACTACGGCAGTTAGAGTGGTCAAACTTGAACGGGAAAAATTTTCAAATTTTCGTTTTCTTCGCCAGCACTCACCAAATGTTCACAAAACCTCCTTTATAGTACTCTACAGGCCAAACGCCAACAGCTAGAGCAGCCAAAGTATGCAAAATCAATGTTTAATTTTTTGGGTATTTCGCGATTTTGGGGTCTCATTCCCGATCGTCTCCTGGCCATAGTTAAAGCCGGAATCCCATGAAACTCTAGGACTACGTAGGGGAAGAGGTCCTCTTTCAGATAGCCAAAAAGCTCCTCTCTATCTTGCCTGAAATGGCTGCAATCACGAAAAAAAGTTTGAAAAACTTTAAACCGCTCTACAGGCTAAACTACGGAAGTTAGAGTGGTCAAACTTGAACGGGGAAAATTTTCAAATTTTCGTTTTCCTCGCCAGCACTCACCAAATGTTCAGAAAACCTTCTCTATAGTACTCTACAGGCCAAACGCCAACAGCTAGTGTAGCCAAAGTATGCAAAATCAATGTTTAATTTTTTGGGTATTTCGCGATTTTGGGGTCTCATTCCCGATCGTCTCCTGGCCAAAGTTAAAGCCGGAATCCCATGAAACTCTAGGACTACGTAGGGGAAGAGGTCCTCTTTCAGATAGCCAAAAAGCTCCTCTCTATCTTGCCTGAAACGGCTGCAATCACGAAAAAAAGTTTGAAAAACTTTAAACCGCTCTACAGGCTAAACTACGGCAGTTAGAGTGGTCAAACTTGAACGGGAAAAATTTTCAAATTTTCGTTTTCCTCGCCAGCACTCACCAAATGTTCACAAAACCTCCTTTATAGTACTCTACAGGCCAAACGCCAACAGCTAGAGCAGCCAAAGTATGCAAAATCAATGTTTAATTTTTGGGTATTTCGCGATTTTGGGGTCTCATTCCCGATCGTCTCCTGGCCAAAGTTAAAGCCGGAATCCCATGAAACTCTAGGACTACGTAGGGGAAGAGGTCCTCTTTCAGATAGCCAAAAAGCTCCTCTCTATCTTGCCTGAAACGGCTGCAATCACGAAAAAAAGTTTGAAAAACTTTAAACCGCTCTACAGGCTAAACTACGGTAGTTAGAGTGGTCAAACTTGAACGGGAAAAATTTTCAAATTTTCGTTTTCCTCGCCAGCACTCACCAAATGTTCACAAAACCTCCTTTATAGTACTCTACAGGCCAAACGCCAACAGCTAGAGCAGCCAAAGTATGCAAAATCAATGTTTAATTTTTTGGGTATTTCGCGATTTTGGGGTCTCATTCCCGATCGTCTCCTGGCCAAAGTTAAAGCCGGAATCCCATGAAACTCTAGGACTACGTAGGGGAAGAGGTCCTCTTTCAGATAGCCAAAAAGTTCCTCTCTATCTTGCTTGAAACGGCTGCAATCAGGAAAAAAAGTTTGAAAAACTTTAAACCGCTCTACAGGCTAAACTACGGCAGTTAGAGTGGTCAAACTTGACGGGAAAAATTTTCAAATTTTCGTTTTCTTCGCCAGCACTCACCAAATGTTCACAAAACCTCCTTTATAGTACTCTACAGGCCAAACGCCAACAGCTAGAGCAGCCAAAGTATGCAAAATCAATGTTTAATTTTTTGGGTATTTCGCGATTTTGGGGTCTCATTCCCGATCGTCTCCTGGCCATAGTTAAAGCCGGAATCCCATGAAACTCTAGGACTACGTAGGGGAAGAGGTCCTCTTTCAGATAGCCAAAAAGCTCCTCTCTATCTTGCCTGAAACGGCTGCAATCACGAAAAAAAAGTTTGAAAAACTTTAAACCGCTCTACAGGCTAAACTACGGCAGTTAGAGTGGTCAAACTTAAACGGGAAAAATTTTCAAATTTTCGTTTTCCTCGCCAGCACTCACCAAATGTTCACAAAACCTCCTTTATAGTACTCTACAGGCCAAACGCCAACAGCTAGAGCAGCCAAAGTATGCAAAATCAATGTTTAATTTTTTGGGTATTTCGCGATTTTGGGGTCTCATTCCCGATCGTCTCCTGGCCAAAGTTAAAGCCGGAATCCCATGAAACTCTAGGACTACGTAGGGGAAGAGGTCCTCTTTCAGATAGCCAAAAAGCTCCTCTCTATCTTGCCTGAAACGGCTGCAATCACGAAAAAAAGTTTGAAAAACTTTAAACCGCTCTACAGGCTAAACTACGGCAGTTAGAGTGGTCAAACTTGAACGGGAAAAATTTTCAAATTTTCGTTTTCTTCGCCAGCACTCACCAAATGTTCACAAAAACTCCTTTATAGTACTCTACAGGCCAAACGACAACAGCTAGAGCAGCCAAAGTATGCAAAATCAATGTTTAATTTTTTGGGTATTTCGCGATTTTGGGGTCTTATTCCCGATCGTCTCCTGGCCATAGTTAAAGCCGGAATCCCATGAAACTCTAGGACTACGTAGGGGAAGAGGTCCTCTTTCAGATAGCCAAAAAGCTCCTCTCTATCTTGCCTGAAACGGCTGCAATCACGGAAAAAAGTTTGAAAAACTTTAAACCGCTCTACAGGCTAAACTACGGAAGTTAGAGTGGTCAAACTTGAACGGGGAAAATTTTCAAATTTTCGTTTTCCTCGCCAGCACTCACCAAATGTTCACAAAACCTTCTCTATAGTACTCTACAGGCCAAACGCCAACAGCTAGTGTAGCCAAAGTATGCAAAATCAATGTTTAATTTTTTGGGTATTTCGCGATTTTGGGGTCTCATTCCCGATCGTCTCCTGGCCAAAGTTAAAGCCGGAATCCCATGAAACTCTAGGACTACGTAGGGGAAGAGGTCCTCTTTCAGATAGCCAAAAAGCTCCTCTCTTTCTTGCCTGAAACGGCTGCAATCACGAAAAAAAGTTTGAAAAACTTTAAACCGCTCTACAGGCTAAACTACGGCAGTTAGAGTGGTCAAACTTGAACGGGAAAAATTTTCAAATTTTCGTTTTCCTCGCCAGCACTCACCAAATGTTCACAAAACCTCCTTTATAGTACTCTACAGGCCAAACGCCAACAGCTAGAGCAGCCAAAGTATGCAAAATCAATGTTTAATTTTTTGGGTATTTCGCGATTTTGGGGTCTCATTCCCGATCGTCTCCTGGCCAAAGTTAAAGCCGGAATCCCATGAAACTCTAGGACTACGTAGGGGAAGAGGTCCTCTTTCAGATAGCCAAAAAGCTCCTCTCTATCTTGCCTGAAACGGCTGCAATCACGAACAAAAGTTTGAAAAACTTTAAACCGCTCTACAGGCTAAACTACGGCAGTTAGAGTGGTCAAACTTGAACGGGAAAAATTTTCAAATTTTCGTTTTCCTCGCCAGCACTCACCAAATGTTCACAAAACCTCCTTTATAGTACTCTACAGGCCAAACGCCAACAGCTAGAGCAGCCAAAGTATGCAAAATCAATGTTTAATTTTTTGGGTATTTCGCGATTTTGGGGTCTCATTCCCGATCGTCTCCTGGCCAAAGTTAAAGCCGGAATCCCATGAAACTCTAGGACTACGTAGGGGAAGAGGTCCTCTTTCAGATAGCCAAAAAGTTCCTCTCTATCTTGCTTGAAACGGCTGCAATCAGGAAAAAAAGTTTGAAAAACTTTAAACAGCTCTACAGGCTAAACTACGGCAGTTAGAGTGGTCAAACTTGAACGGGAAAAATTTTCAAATTTTCGTTTTCTTCGCCAGCACTCACCAAATGTTCACAAAACCTCCTTTATAGTACTCTACAGGCCAAACGCCAACAGCTAGAGCAGCCAAAGTATGCAAAATCAATGTTTAATTTTTTGGGTATTTCGCGATTTTGGGGTCTCATTCCCGATCGTCTCCTGGCCATAGTTAAAGCCGGAATCCCATGAAACTCTAGGACTACGTAGGGGAAGAGGTCCTCTTTCAGATAGCCAAAAAGCTCCTCTCTATCTTGCCTGAAACGGCTGCAATCACGGAAAAAAGTTTGAAAAACTTTAAACCGCTCTACAGGCTAAACTACGGAAGTTAGAGTGGTCAAACTTGAACGGGGAAAATTTTCAAATTTTCGTTTTCCTCGCCAGCACTCACCAAATGTTCACAAAACCTTCTCTATAGTACTCTACAGGCCAAATGCCAACAGCTAGAGCAGCCAAAGTATGCAAAATCAATGTTTAATTTTTTGGGTATTTCGCGATTTTGGGGTCTCATTCCCGATCGTCTCCTGGCCAAAGTTAAAGCCGGAATCCCATGAAACTCTAGGACTACGTAGGGGAAGAGGTCCTCTTTCAGATAGCCAAAAAGCTCCTCTCTATCTTGCCTGAAACGGCTGCAATCACGAAAAAAAGTTTGAAAAACTTTAAACCGCTCTACAGGCTAAACTACGGCAGTTAGAGTGGTCAAACTTGAACGGGAAAAATTTTCAAATTTTCGTTTTCCTCGCCAGCACTCACCAAATGTTCACAAAACCTCCTTTATAGTACTCTACAGGCCAAACGCCAACAGCTAGAGCAGCCAAAGTATGCAAAATCAATGTTTAATTTTTTGGGTATTTCGCGATTTTGGGGTCTCATTCCCGATCGTCTCCTGGCCAAAGTTAAAGCCGGAATCCCATGAAACTCTAGGACTACGTAGGGGAAGAGGTCCTCTTTCAGATAGCCAAAAAGCTCCTCTCTATCTTGCCTGAAACGGCTGCAATCACGAAAAAAAGTTTGAAAAACTTTAAACCGCTCTACAGGCTAAACTACGGCAGTTAGAGTGGTCAAACTTGAACGGGAAAAATTTTCAAATTTTCGTTTTCCTCGCCAGCACTCACCAAATGTTCACAAAACCTCCTTTATAGTACTCTACAGGCCAAACGCCAACAGCTAGAGCAGCCAAAGTATGCAAAATCAATGTTTAATTTTTTGGGTATTTCGCGATTTTGGGGTCTCATTCCCGATCGTCTCCTGGCCAAAGTTAAAGCCGGAATCCCATGAAACTCTAGGACTACGTAGGGGAAGAGGTCCTCTTTCAGATAGCCAAAAAGTTCCTCTCTATCTTGCTTGAAACGGCTGCAATCAGGAAAAAAAGTTTGAAAAACTTTAAACCGCTCTACAGGCTAAACTACGGCAGTTAGAGTGGTCAAACTTGAACGGGAAAAATTTTCAAATTTTCGTTTTCTTCGCCAGCACTCACCAAATGTTCACAAAACCTCCTTTATAGTACTCTACAGGCCAAACGCCAACAGCTAGAGCAGCCAAAGTATGCAAAATCAATGTATAATTTTTTGGGTATTTCGCGATTTTGGGGTCTCATTCCCGATCGTCTCCTGGCCATAGTTAAAGCCGGAATCCCATGAAACTCTAGGACTACGTAGGGGAAGAGGTCCTCTTTCAGATAGCCAAAAAGCTCCTCTCTATCTTGCCTGAAACGGCTGCAATCACGAAAAAAAAGTTTGAAAAACTTTAAACCGCTCTACAGGCTAAACTACGGCAGCTAGAGTGCTCAAACTTGAACGGGAAAAATTTTCAAATTTTCGTTTTCCTCGCCAGCACTCACCAAATGTTCACAAAACCTCCTTTATAGTACTCTACAGGCCAAACGCCAACAGCTAGAGCAGCCAAAGTATGCAAAATCAATGTTTAATTTTTTGGGTATTTCGCGATTTTGGGGTCTCATTCCCGATCGTCTCCTGGCCAAACTTAAAGCCGGAATCCCATGAAACTCTAGGACTACGTAGGGGAAGAGGTCCTCTTTCAGATAGCCAAAAAGCTCCTCTCTATCTTGCCTGAAACGGCTGCAATCACGAAAAAAAGTTTGAAAAACTTTAAACCGCTCTACAGGCTAAACTACGGCAGTTAGAGTGGTCAAACTTGAACGGGAAAAATTTTCAAATTTACGTTTTCCTCGCCAGCACTCACCAAATGTTCACAAAACCTCCTTTATAGTACTCTACAGGCCAAACGCCAACAGCTAGAGCAGCCAAAGTATGCAAAATCAATGTTTAATTTTTTGGGTATTTCGCAATTTTGGGGTCTCATTCCCGATCGTCTCCTGGCCAAAGTTAAAGCCGGAATCCCATGAAACTCTAGGACTACGTAGGAGAAGAGGTCCTCTTTCAGATAGCCAAAAAGCTCCTCTCTATCTTGCCTGAAACGGCTGCAATCACGAAAAAAATTTGAAAAACTTTAAACCGCTCTACAGGCTAAACTACGGCAGTTAGAGTGGTCAAACTTGAACGGGAAAAATTTTCAAATTTTCGTTTTCCTCGCCAGCACTCACCAAATGTTCACAAAACCTCCTTTATAGTACTCTACAGGCCAAACGCCAACAGCTAGAGCAGCCAAAGTATGCAAAATCAATGTTTAATTTTTTGGGTATTTCGCGATTTTGGGGTCTCATTCCCGATCGTCTCCTGGCCAAAGATAAAGCCGGAATCCCATGAAACACTAGGACTACGTAGGGGAAGAGGTCCTCTTTCAGATAGCCAAAAAGCTCCTCTCTATCTTGCCTGAAACGGCTGCAATCACGAAAAAAAGTTTGAAAAACTTTAAACCGCTCTACAGGCTAAACTACGGCAGTTAGAGTGGTCAAACTTGAACGGGAAAAATTTTCAAATTTTCGTTTTCCTCGCCAGCACTCACCAAATGTTCACAAAACCTCCTTTATAGTACTCTACAGGCCAAACGCCAACAGCTAGAGCAGCCAAAGTATGCAAAATCAATGTTTAATTTTTTGGGTATTTCGCGATTTTGGGGTCTCATTCCCGATCGTCTCCTGGCCAAAGTTAAAGCCGGAATCCCATGAAACTCTAGGACTACGTAGGGGAAGAGGTCCTCTTTCAGATAGCCAAAAAGTTCCTCTCTATCTTGCTTGAAACGGCTGCAATCAGGAAAAAAAGTTTGAAAAACTTTAAACCGCTCTACAGGCTAAACTACGGCAGTTAGAGTGGTCAAACTTGAACGGGAAAAATTTTCAAATTTTCGTTTTCCTCGCCAGCACTCACCGAATGTTCACAAAACCTCCTTTATAGTACTCTACAGGCCAAACGCCAACAGCTAGAGCAGCCAAAGTATGCAAAATCAATGTTTAATTTTTTGGGTATTTCGCGATTTTGGGGTCTCATTCCCGATCGTCTCCTGGCCATAGTTAAAGCCGGAATCCCATGAAACTCTAGGACTACGTAGGGGAAGAGGTCCTCTTTCAGATAGCCAAAAAGCTCCTCTCTATCTTGCCTGAAACGGCTGCAATCACGGAAAAAAGTTTGAAAAACTTTAAACCGCTCTACAGGCTAAACTACGGCAGTTAGAGTGGTCAAACTTGAACGGGGAAAATTTTCAAATTTTCGTTTTCCTCGCCAGCACTCACCAAATGTTCACAAAACCTCCTTTATAGTACTCTACAGGCCAAACGCCAACAGCTAGAGCAGCCAAAGTATGCAAAATCAATGTTTAATTTTTTGGGTATTTCGCGATTTTGGGGTCTCATTCCCGATCGTCTCCTGGCCAAAGTTAAAGCCGGAATCCCATGAAACTCTAGGACTACGTAGGGGAAGAGGTCCTCTTTCAGATAGCCAAAAAGCTCCTCTCTATCTTGCCTGAAACGGCTGCAATCACGAAAAAAAGTTTGAAAAACTTTAAACCGCTCTACAGGCTAAACTACGGCAGTTAGAGTGGTCAAACTTGAACGGGAAAAATTTTCAAATTTTCGTTTTCCTCGCCAGCACTCACCAAATGTTCACAAAACCTCCTTTATAGTACTCTACAGGCCAAACGCCAACAGCTAGAGCAGCCAAAGTATGCAAAATCAATGTTTAATTTTTTGGGTATTTCGCGATTTTGGGGTCTCATTCCCGATCGTCTCCTGGCCAAAGTTAAAGCCGGAATCCCATGAAACTCTAGGACTACGTAGGGGAAGAGGTCCTCTTTCAGATAGCCAAAAAGCTCCTCTCTATCTTGCCTGAAACGGCTGCAATCACGAAAAAAAGTTTGAAAAACTTTAAACCGCTCTACAGGCTAAACTACGGCAGTTAGAGTGGTCAAACTTGAACGGGAAAAATTTTCAAATTTTCGTTTTCCTCGCCAGCACTCACCAAATATTCACAAAACCTCCTTTATAGTACTCTACAGGCCAAACGCCAAAAGCTAGAGCAGCCAAAGTATGCAAAATCAATGTTTAATTTTTTGGGTATTTCGCGATTTTGGGGTATCATTCCCGATCGTCTCCTGGCCATAGTTAAAGCCGGAATCCCATGAAACTCTAGGACTACGTAGGGGAAGAGGTCCTCTTTCAGATAGCCAAAAAGCTCCTCTCTATCTTGCCTGAAACGGCTGCAATCACGAAAAAAAGTTTGAGAAACTTTAAACCGCTCTACAGGCTAAACTACGGCAGTTAGAGTGGTCAAACTTGAACGGGGAAAATTTTCAAATTTTCGTTTTCCTCGCCAGCACTCACCAAATGTTCACAAAACCTTCTCTATAGTACTCTACAGGCCAAACGCCAACAGCTAGTGTAGCCAAAGTATGCAAAATCAATGTTTAATTTTTTGGGTATTTCGCGATTTTGGGGTCTCATTCCCGATCGTCTCCTGGCCAAAGTTAAAGCCGGAATCCCATGAAACTCTAGGACTACGTAGGGGAAGAGGTCCTCTTTCAGATAGCCAAAAAGCTCCTCTCTATCTTGCCTGAAACGGCTGCAATCACGAAAAAAAGTTTGAAAAACTTTAAACCGCTCTACAGGCTAAACTACGGCAGTTAGAGTGGTCAAACTTGAACGGGAAAAATTTTCAAATTTTCGTTTTCCTCGCCAGCACTCACCAAATCTTCACAAAACCTCCTTTATAGTACTCTACAGGCCAAACGCCAACAGCTAGAGCAGCCAAAGTATGCAAAATCAATGTTTAATTTTTTGGGTATTTCGCGATTTTGGGGTCTCATTCCCGATCGTCTCCTGGCCAAAGTTAAAGCCGGAATCCCATGAAACTCTAGGACTACGTAGGGGAAGAGGTCCTCTTTCAGATAGCCAAAAAGCTCCTCTCTATCTTGCCTGAAACGGCTGCAATCACGAAAAAAAGTTTGAAAAACTTTAAACCGCTCTACAGGCTAAACTACGGCAGCTAGAGTGGTCAAACTTGAACGGGAAAAATTTTCAAATTTTCGTTTTCCTCGCCAGCACTCACCAAATGTTCACAAAACCTCCTTTATAGTACTCTACAGGCCAAACGCCAACAGCTAGAGCAGCCAAAGTATGCAAAATCAATGTTTAATTTTTTGGGTATTTCGCGATTTTGGGGTCTCATTCCCGATCGTCTCCTGGCCAAAGTTAAAGCCGGAATCCCATGAAACTCTAGGACTACGTAGGGGAAGAGGTCCTCTTTCAGATAGCCAAAAAGCTCCTCTCTATCTTGCCTGAAACGGCTGCAATCACGAAAAAAGTTTGTAAAACTTTAAACCGCTCTACAGGCTAAACTACGGCAGCTAGAGTGGTCAAACTTGAACGGGAAAAATTTTCAAATTTTCGTTTTCCTCGCCAGCACTCACCAAATGTTCACAAAACCTCCTTTATAGTACTCTACAGGCCAAACGCCAACAGCTAGAGCAGCCAAAGTATGCAAAATCAATGTTTAATTTTTTGGGTATTTCGCGATTCTGGGGTCTCATTCCCGATCGTCTCCTGGCCAAAGTTAAAGCCGGAATCCCATGAAACTCTAGGACTACGTAGGGGAAGAGGTCCTCTTTCAGATAGCCAAAAAGTTCCTCTCTATCTTGCTTGAAACGGCTGCAATCAGGAAAAAAAGTTTGAAAAACTTTAAACCGCTCTACAGGCTAAACTACGGCAGTTAGAGTGGTCAAACTTGAACGGGAAAAATTTTCAAATTTTCGTTTTCTTCGCCAGCACTCACCAAATGTTCACAAAACCTCCTTTATAGTACTCTACAGGCCAAACGCCAACAGCTAGAGCAGCCAAAGTATGCAAAATCAATGTTTAATTTTTTGGGTATTTCGCGATTTTGGGGTCTCATTCCCGATCGTCTCCTGGCCATAGTTAAAGCCGGAATCCCATGAAACTCTAGGACTACGTAGGGGAAGAGGTCCTCTTTCAGATAGCCAAAAAGCTCCTCTCTATCTTGTCTGAAACGGCTGCAATCACGAAAAAAGTTTGTAAAACTTTAAACCGCTCTACAGGCTAAACTACGGCAGCTAGAGTGGTCAAACTTGAACGGGAAAAATTTTCAAATTTTCGTTTTCCTCGCCAGCACTCACCAAATGTTCACAAAACCTCCTTTATAGTACTCTACAGGCCAAACGCCAACAGCTAGAGCAGCCAAAGTATGCAAAATCAATGTTTAATTTTTTGGGTATTTCGCGATTTTGGGGTCTCATTCCCGATCGTCTCCTGGCCAAAGTTAAAGCCGGAATCCCATGAAACTCTAGGACTACGTAGGGGAAGAGGTCCTCTTTCAGATAGCCAAAAAGCTCCTCTCTATCTTGCCTGAAACGGCTGCAATCACGAAAAAAAGTTTGAAAAACTTTAAACCGCTCTACAGGCTAAACTACGGCAGCTAGAGTGGTCAAACTTGAACGGGAAAAATTTTCAAATTTTCGTTTTCCTCGCCAGCACTCACCAAATGTTCACAAAACCTCCTTTATAGTACTCTACAGGCCAAACGCCAACAGCTAGAGCAGCCAAAGTATGCAAAATCAATGTTTAATTTTTTGGGTATTTCGCGATTTTGGGGTCTCATTCCCGATCGTCTCCTGGCCAAAGTTAAAGCCGGAATCCCATGAAACTCTAGGACTACGTAGGGGAAGAGGTCCTCTTTCAGATAGCCAAAAAGCTCCTCTCTATCTTGCCTGAAACGGCTGCAATCACGAAAAAAAGTTTGAAAAACTTTAAACCGCTCTACAGGCTAAACTACGGCAGTTAGAGTGGTCAAACTTGAACGGGAAAAATTTTCAAATTTTCGTTTTCCTCGCCAGCACTCACCAAATCTTCACAAAACCTCCTTTATAGTACTCTACAGGCCAAACGCCAACAGCTAGAGCAGCCAAAGTATGCAAAATCAATGTTTAATTTTTTGGGTATTTCGCGATTTTGGGGTCTCATTCCCGATCGTCTCCTGGCCAAAGTTAAAGCCGGAATCCCATGAAACTCTAGGACTACGTAGGGGAAGAGGTCCTCTTTCAGATAGCCAAAAAGCTCCTCTCTATCTTGCCTGAAACGGCTGCAATCACGAAAAAAAGTTTGAAAAACTTTAAACCGCTCTACAGGCTAAACTACGGCAGCTAGAGTGGTCAAACTTGAACGGGAAAAATTTTCAAATTTTCGTTTTCCTCGCCAGCACTCACCAAATGTTCACAAAACCTCCTTTATAGTACTCTACAGGCCAAACGCCAACAGCTAGAGCAGCCAAAGTATGCAAAATCAATGTTTAATTTTTTGGGTATTTCGCGATTTTGGGGTCTCATTCCCGATCGTCTCCTGGCCAAAGTTAAAGCCGGAATCCCATGAAACTCTAGGACTACGTAGGGGAAGAGGTCCTCTTTCAGATAGCCAAAAAGCTCCTCTCTATCTTGCCTGAAACGGCTGCAATCACGAAAAAAGTTTGTAAAACTTTAAACCGCTCTACAGGCTAAACTACGGCAGCTAGAGTGGTCAAACTTGAACGGGAAAAATTTTCAAATTTTCGTTTTCCTCGCCAGCACTCACCAAATGTTCACAAAACCTCCTTTATAGTACTCTACAGGCCAAACGCCAACAGCTAGAGCAGCCAAAGTATGCAAAATCAATGTTTAATTTTTTGGGTATTTCGCGATTCTGGGGTCTCATTCCCGATCGTCTCCTGGCCAAAGTTAAAGCCGGAATCCCATGAAACTCTAGGACTACGTAGGGGAAGAGGTCCTCTTTCAGATAGCCAAAAAGTTCCTCTCTATCTTGCTTGAAACGGCTGCAATCAGGAAAAAAAGTTTGAAAAACTTTAAACCGCTCTACAGGCTAAACTACGGCAGTTAGAGTGGTCAAACTTGAACGGGAAAAATTTTCAAATTTTCGTTTTCTTCGCCAGCACTCACCAAATGTTCACAAAACCTCCTTTATAGTACTCTACAGGCCAAACGCCAACAGCTAGAGCAGCCAAAGTATGCAAAATCAATGTTTAATTTTTTGGGTATTTCGCGATTTTGGGGTCTCATTCCCGATCGTCTCCTGGCCATAGTTAAAGCCGGAATCCCATGAAACTCTAGGACTACGTAGGGGAAGAGGTCCTCTTTCAGATAGCCAAAAAGCTCCTCTCTATCTTGTCTGAAACGGCTGCAATCACGAAAAAAGTTTGTAAAACTTTAAACCGCTCTACAGGCTAAACTACGGCAGCTAGAGTGGTCAAACTTGAACGGGAAAAATTTTCAAATTTTCGTTTTCCTCGCCAGCACTCACCAAATGTTCACAAAACCTCCTTTATAGTACTCTACAGGCCAAACGCCAACAGCTAGAGCAGCCAAAGTATGCAAAATCAATGTTTAATTTTTTGGGTATTTCGCGATTTTGGGGTCTCATTCCCGATCGTCTCCTGGCCAAAGTTAAAGCCGGAATCCCATGAAACTCTAGGACTACGTAGGGGAAGAGGTCCTCTTTCAGATAGCCAAAAAGCTCCTCTCTATCTTGCCTGAAACGGCTGCAATCACGAAAAAAAGTTTGAAAAACTTTAAACCGCTCTACAGGCTAAACTACGGCAGCTAGAGTGGTCAAACTTGAACGGGAAAAATTTTCAAATTTTCGTTTTCCTCGCCAGCACTCACCAAATGTTCACAAAACCTCCTTTATAGTACTCTACAGGCCAAACGCCAACAGCTAGAGCAGCCAAAGTATGCAAAATCAATGTTTAATTTTTTGGGTATTTCGCGATTTTGGGGTCTCATTCCCGATCGTCTCCTGGCCAAAGTTAAAGCCGGAATCCCATGAAACTCTAGGACTACGTAGGGGAAGAGGTCCTCTTTCAGATAGCCAAAAAGCTCCTCTCTATCTTGCCTGAAACGGCTGCAATCACGAAAAAAAGTTTGAAAAACTTTTAACCGCTCTACAGGCTAAACTACGGCAGTTAGAGTGGTCAAACTTGAACGGGAAAAATTTTCAAATTTTCGTTTTCCTCGCCAGCACTCACCAAATGTTCACAAAACCTCCTTTATAGTACTCTACAGGCCAAACGCCAACAGCTAGAGCAGCCAAAGTATGCAAAATCAATGTTTAATTTTTTGGGTATTTCGCGATTTTGGGGTCTCATTCCCGATCGTCTCCTGGCCAAAGTTAAAGCCGGAATCCCATGAAACTCTAGGACTACGTAGGGGAAGAGGTCCTCTTTCAGATAGCCAAAAAGTTCCTCTCTATCTTGCTTGAAACGGCTGCAATCTGGAAAAAAAGTTTGAAAAACTTTAAACCGCTCTACAGGCTAAACTACGGCAGTTAGAGTGGTCAAAATTGAACGGGAAAAATTTTCAAATTTTCGTTTTCTTCGCCAGCACTCACCAAATGTTCACAAAACCTCCTTTATAGTACTCTACAGGCCAAACGCCAACAGCTAGAGCAGCCAAAGTATGCAAAATCAATGTTTAATTTTTTGGGTATTTCGCGATTTTGGGGTCTCATTCCCGATCGTCTCCTGGCCATAGTTAAAGCCGGAATCCCATGAAACTCTAGGACTACGTAGGGGAAGAGGTCCTCTTTCAGATAGCCAAAAAGCTCCTCTCTATCTTGCCTGAAACGGCTGCAATCACGGAAAAAAGTTTGAAAAACTTTAAACCGCTCTACAGGCTAAACTACGGAAGTTAGAGTGGTCAAACTTGAACGGGGAAAATTTTCAAATTTTCGTTTTCCTCGCCAGCACTCACCAAATGTTCACAAAACCTTCTCTATAGTACTCTACAGGCCAAACGCCAACAGCTAGTGTAGCCAAAGTATGCAAAATCAATGTTTAATTTTTTGGGTATTTCGCGATTTTGGGGTCTCATTCCCGATCGTCTCCTGGCCAAAGTTAAAGCCGGAATCCCATGAAACTCTAGGACTACGTAGGGGAAGAGGTCCTCTTTCAGATAGCCAAAAAGCTCCTCTCTATCTTGCCTGAAACGGCTGCAATCACGAAAAAAGTTTGTAAAACTTTAAACCGCCCTACAGGCTAAACTACGGCAGCTAGAGTGGTCAAACTTGAACGGGAAAAATTTTCAAATTTTCGTTTTCCTCGCCAGCACTCACCAAATGTTCACAAAACCTCCTTTATAGTACTCTACAGGCCAAACGCCAACAGCTAGAGCAGCCAAAGTATGCAAAATCAATGTTTAATTTTTTGGGTATTTCGCGATTTTGGGGTCTCATTCCCGATCGTCTCCTGGCCAAAGTTAAAGCCGGAATCCCATGAAACTCTAGGACTACGTAGGAGAAGAGGTCCTCTTTCAGATAGCCAAAAAGCTCCTCTCTATCGTGCCTGAAATGGCTGCAATCACGAAAAAAAGTTTGAAAAACTTTAAACCGCTCTACAGGCTAAACTACGGCAGCTAGAGTGGTCAAACTTGAACGGGAAAAATTTTCAAATTTTCGTTTTCCTCGCCAGCACTCACCAAATGTTCACAAAACCTCCTTTATAGTACTCTACAGGCCAAACGCCAACAGCTAGAGCAGCCAAAGTATGCAAAATCAATGTATAATATTTTGGGTATTTCGCGAGTTTGGGGTCTCATTCCCGATCGTCTCCTGGCCAAAGTTAAAGTCGGAATCCCATGAAACTCTAGGACTACGTAGGGGAAGTGGTCCTCTTTCAGATAGCCAAAAAGCTCCTCTCTATCGTGCCTGAAATGGCTGCAATCACGAAAAAAAGTTTGAAAAACTTTAAACCGCTCTACAGGCTAAACTACGGCAGTTAGAGTGGTCAAACTTGAACGGGAAAAATTTTCAAATTTTCGTTTTCCTCGCCAGCACTCACCAAATGTTCACAAAACCTCCTTTATAGTACTCTACAGACCAAACGCCAACAGCTAGAGTAGCAAAAGAGTATGCATCAATGTTTAATTTTTTGGGTATTTCGCGATTTTGGGGTCTCATTCCCGATCGTCTCCTGGCCAAAGTTAAAGCCGGAATCCCACGAAACTCTAGGACTACGTAGGGGAAGAGGTCCTCTTTCAGATAGCCAAAAAGCTCCTCTCTATCTTGCCTGAAACGGCTGCAATCACGAAAAAAATTTTGAAAAACTTTAAACCGCTCTACAGGCTAAACTACGGCAGTTAGAGTGGTCAAACTTGAACGGGAAAATTTTTCAAATTTTCGTTTTCCTCGCCAGCACTCACCAAATGTTCACAAAACCTCCTTTATAGTACTCTACAGGCCAAACGCCAACAGCTAGAGTAGCAAAAGAGTATGCATCAATGTTTAATTTTTTGGGTATTTCGCGATTTTGGGGTCTCATTCCCGATCGTCTCCTGGCCAAAGTTAAAGCCGGAATCCCATGAAACTCTAGGACTACGTAGGGGAAGAGGTCCTCTTTCAGATAGCCAAAAAGCTCCTCTCTATCTTGCCTGAAACGGCTGCAATCACGAAAAAAATTTTGAAAAACTTTAAACCGCTCTACAGGCTAAACTACGGCAGTTAGAGTGGTCAAACTTGAACGGGAAAATTTTTCAAATTTTCGTTTTCCTCGCCAGCACTCACCAAATGTTCACAAAACCTCCTTTATAGTACTCTACAGGCCAAACGCCAACAGCTAGAGCAGCCAAAGTATGCAAAATCAATGTTTAATTTTTTGGGTATTTCGCGAGTTTGGGGTCTCATTCCCGATCGTCTCCTGGCCAAAGTTAAAGTCGGAATCCCATGAAACTCTAGGACTACGTAGGGGAAGAGGTCCTCTTTCAGATAGCCAAAAAGCTCCTCTCTATCGTGCCTGAAATGGCTGCAATCACGAAAAAAAGTTTGAAAAACTTTAAACCGCTCTACAGGCTAAACTACGGCAGTTAGAGTGGTCAAACTTGAACGGGAAAAATTTTCAAATTTTCGTTTTCCTCGCCAGCACTCACCAAATGTTCACAAAACCTCCTTTATAGTACTCTACAGACCAAACGCCAACAGCTAGAGTAGCAAAAGAGTATGCATCAATGTTTAATTTTTTGGGTATTTCGCGATTTTGGGGTCTCATTCCCGATCGTCTCCTGGCCAAAGTTAAAGCCGGAATCCCATGAAACTCTAGGACTACGTAGGGGAAGAGGTCCTCTTTCAGATAGCCAAAAAGCTCCTCTCTATCTTGCCTGAAACGGCTGCAATCACGAAAAAAATTTTGAAAAACTTTAAACCGCTCTACAGGCTAAACTACGGCAGTTAGAGTGGTCAAACTTGAACGGGAAAAATTTTCAAATTTTCGTTTTCCTCGCCAGCACTCACCAAATGTTCACAAAACCTCCTTTATAGTACTCTACAGGCCAAACGCCAACAGCTAGAGCAGCCAAAGTATGCAAAATCAATGTTTAATTTTTTGGGTATTTCGCGAGTTTGGGGTCTCATTCCCGATCGTCTCCTGGCCAAAGTTAAAGTCGGAATCCCATGAAACTCTAGGACTACGTAGGGGAAGAGGTCCTCTTTCAGATAGCCAAAAAGCTCCTCTCTATCGTGCCTGAAATGGCTGCAATCACGAAAAAAAGTTTGAAAAACTTTAAACCGCTTTACAGGCTAAACTACGGCAGCTAGAGTGGTCAAACTTGAACGGGAAAAATTTTCAAATTTTCGTTTTCCTCGCCAGCACTCACCAAATGTTCACAAAACCTCCTTTATAGTACTCTACAGGCCAAACGCCAACAGCTAGAGCAGCCAAAGTATGCAAAATCAATGTATAATATTTTGGGTATTTCGCGAGTTTGGGGTCTCATTCCCGATCGTCTCCTGGCCAAAGTTAAAGTCGGAATCCCATGAAACTCTAGGACTACATAGGGGAAGAGGTCCTCTTTCAGATAGCCAAAAAGCTCCTCTCTATCTTGCCTGAAACGGCTGCAATCACGAAAAAAAGTTTGAAAAACTTTAAACCGCTCTACAGGCTAAACTACGGTAGTTAGAGTGGTCAAACTTGAACGGGAAAAATTTTCAAATTTTCGTTTTCCTCGCTAGCACTCACCAAATGTTCACAAAACCTCCTTTATAGTACTCTACAGGCCAAACGCCAACAGCTAGAGCAGCCAAAGTATGCAAAATCAATGTTTAATTTTTTGGGTATTTCGCGATTTTGGGGTCTCATTCCCGATCGTCTCCTGGCCATAGTTAAAGCCGGAATCCCATGAAACTCTAGGACTACGTAGGGGAAGAGGTCCTCTTTCAGATAGCCAAAAAGCTCCTCTCTATCTTGCCTGAAACGGCTGCAATCACGAAAAAAGTTTGTAAAACTTTAAACCGCTCTACAGGCTAAACTACGGCAGCTAGAGTGGTCAAACTTGAACGGGAAAAATTTTCAAATTTTCGTTTTCCTCGCCAGCACTCACCAAATGTTCACAAAACCTCCTTTATAGTACTCTACAGGCCAAACGCCAACAGCTAGAGCAGCCAAAGTATGCAAAATCAATGTTTAATTTTTTGGGTATTTCGCGATTTTGGGGTCTCATTCCCGATCGTCTCCTGGCCAAAGTTAAAGCCGGAATCCCATGAAACTCTAGGACTACGTAGGGGAAGAGGTCCTCTTTCAGATAGCCAAAAAGCTCCTCTCTATCTTGCCTGAAACGGCTGCAATCACGAAAAAAAGTTTGAAAAACTTTAAACCGCTCTACAGGCTAAACTACGGCAGCTAGAGTGGTCAAACTTGAACGGGAAAAATTTTCAAATTTTCGTTTTCCTCGCCAGCACTCACCAAATGTTCACAAAACCTCCTTTATAGTACTCTACAGGCCAAACGCCAACAGCTAGAGCAGCCAAAGTATGCAAAATCAATGTTTAATTTTTTGGGTATTTCGCGATTTTGGGGTCTCATTCCCGATCGTCTCCTGGCCAAAGTTAAAGCCGGAATCCCATGAAACTCTAGGACTACGTAGGGGAAGAGGTCCTCTTTCAGATAGCCAAAAAGCTCCTCTCTATCTTGCCTGAAACGGCTGCAATCACGAAAAAAAGTTTGAAAAACTTTTAACCGCTCTACAGGCTAAACTACGGCAGTTAGAGTGGTCAAACTTGAACGGGAAAAATTTTCAAATTTTCGTTTTCTTCGCCAGCACTCACCAAATGTTCACAAAACCTCCTTTATAGTACTCTACAGGCCAAACGCCAACAGCTAGAGCAGCCAAAGTATGCAAAATCAATGTTTAATTTTTTGGGTATTTCGCGATTTTGGGGTCTCATTCCCGATCGTCTCCTGGCCATAGTTAAAGCCGGAATCCCATGAAACTCTAGGACTACGTAGGGGAAGAGGTCCTCTTTCAGATAGCCAAAAAGCTCCTCTCTATCTTGCCTGAAACGGCTGCAATCACGGAAAAAAGTTTGAAAAACTTTAAACCGCTCTACAGGCTAAACTACGGAAGTTAGAGTGGTCAAACTTGAACGGGGAAAATTTTCAAATTTTCGTTTTCCTCGCCAGCACTCACCAAATGTTCACAAAACCTTCTCTATAGTACTCTACAGGCCAAACGCCAACAGCTAGTGTAGCCAAAGTATGCAAAATCAATGTTTAATTTTTTGGGTATTTCGCGATTTTGGGGTCTCATTCCCGATCGTCTCCTGGCCAAAGTTAAAGCCGGAATCCCATGAAACTCTAGGACTACGTAGGGGAAGAGGTCCTCTTTCAGATAGCCAAAAAGCTCCTCTCTATCTTGCCTGAAACGGCTGCAATCACGAAAAAAGTTTGTAAAACTTTAAACCGCCCTACAGGCTAAACTACGGCAGCTAGAGTGGTCAAACTTGAACGGGAAAAATTTTCAAATTTTCGTTTTCCTCGCCAGCACTCACCAAATGTTCACAAAACCTCCTTTATAGTACTCTACAGGCCAAACGCCAACAGCTAGAGCAGCCAAAGTATGCAAAATCAATGTATAATATTTTGGGTATTTCGCGAGTTTGGGGTCTCATTCCCGATCGTCTCCTGGCCAAAGTTAAAGTCGGAATCCCATGAAACTCTAGGACTACATAGGGGAAGAGGTCCTCTTTCAGATAGCCAAAAAGCTCCTCTCTATCTTGCCTGAAACGGCTGCAATCACGAAAAAAAGTTTGAAAAACTTTAAACCGCTCTACAGGCTAAACTACGGCAGTTAGAGTGGTCAAACTTGAACGGGAAAAATTTTCAAATTTTCGTTTTCCTCGCCAGCACTCACCAAATGTTCACAAAACCTCCTTTATAGTACTCTACAGACCAAACGCCAACAGCTAGAGTAGCAAAAGAGTATGCATCAATGTTTAATTTTTTGGGTATTTCGCGATTTTGGGGTCTCATTCCCGATCGTCTCCTGGCCAAAGTTAAAGTCGGAATCCCATGAAACTCTAGGACTACGTAGGGGAAGAGGTCCTCTTTCAGATAGCCAAAAAGCTCCTCTCTATCGTGCCTGAAATGGCTGCAATCACGAAAAAAAGTTTGAACAACTTTAAACCGCTCTACAGGCTAAACTACGGCAGCTAGAGTGGTCAAACTTGAACGGGAAAAATTTTCAAATTTTCGTTTTCCTCGCCAGCACTCACCAAATGTTCACAAAACCTCCTTTATAGTACTCTACAGACCAAACGCCAACAGCTAGAGTAGCAAAAGAGTATGCATCAATGTTTAATTTTTTGGGTATTTCGCGATTTTGGGGTCTCATTCCCGATCGTCTCCTGGCCAAAGTTAAAGCCGGAATCCCATGAAACTCTAGGACTACGTAGGGGAAGAGGTCCTCTTTCAGATAGCCAAAAAGCTCCTCTCTATCTTGCCTGAAACGGCTGCAATCACGAAAAAAATTTTGAAAAACTTTAAACCGCTCTACAGGCTAAACTACGGCAGCTAGAGTGGTCAAACTTGAACGGGAAAAATTTTCAAATTTTCGTTTTCCTCGCCAGCACTCACCAAATGTTCACAAAACCTCCTTTATAGTACTCTACAGGCCAAACGCCAACAGCTAGAGCAGCCAAAGTATGCAAAATCAATGTTTAATTTTTTGGGTATTTCGCGAGTTTGGGGTCTCATTCCCGATCGTCTCCTGGCCAAAGTTAAAGTCGGAATCCCATGAAACTCTAGGACTACGTAGGGGAAGAGGTCCTCTTTCAGATAGCCAAAAAGCTCCTCTCTATCGTGCCTGAAATGGCTGCAATCACGAAAAAAAGTTTGAAAAACTTTAAACCGCTTTACAGGCTAAACTACGGCAGCTAGAGTGGTCAAACTTGAACGGGAAAAATTTTCAAATTTTCGTTTTCCTCGCCAGCACTCACCAAATGTTCACAAAACCTTCTCTATAGTACTCTACAGGCCAAACGCCAACAGCTAGTGTAGCCAAAGTATGCAAAATCAATGTTTAATTTTTTGGGTATTTCGCGATTTTGGGGTCTCATTCCCGATCGTCTCCTGGCCAAAGTTAAAGCCGGAATCCCATGAAACTCTAGGACTACGTAGGGGAAGAGGTCCTCTTTCAGATAGCCAAAAAGCTCCTCTCTATCTTGCCTGAAACGGCTGCAATCACGAAAAAAGTTTGTAAAACTTTAAACCGCCCTACAGGCTAAACTACGGCAGCTAGAGTGGTCAAACTTGAACGGGAAAAATTTTCAAATTTTCGTTTTCCTCGCCAGCACTCACCAAATGTTCACAAAACCTCCTTTATAGTACTCTACAGGCCAAACGCCAACAGCTAGAGCAGCCAAAGTATGCAAAATCAATGTTTAATTTTTTGGGTATTTCGCGATTTTGGGGTCTCATTCCCGATCGTCTCCTGGCCAAAGTTAAAGCCGGAATCCCATGAAACTCTAGGACTACGTAGGAGAAGAGGTCCTCTTTCAGATAGCCAAAAAGCTCCTCTCTATCGTGCCTGAAATGGCTGCAATCACGAAAAAAAGTTTGAAAAACTTTAAACCGCTCTACAGGCTAAACTACGGCAGCTAGAGTGGTCAAACTTGAACGGGAAAAATTTTCAAATTTTCGTTTTCCTCGCCAGCACTCACCAAATGTTCACAAAACCTCCTTTATAGTACTCTACAGGCCAAACGCCAACAGCTAGAGCAGCCAAAGTATGCAAAATCAATGTATAATATTTTGGGTATTTCGCGAGTTTGGGGTCTCATTCCCGATCGTCTCCTGGCCAAAGTTAAAGTCGGAATCCCATGAAACTCTAGGACTACGTAGGGGAAGTGGTCCTCTTTCAGATAGCCAAAAAGCTCCTCTCTATCGTGCCTGAAATGGCTGCAATCACGAAAAAAAGTTTGAAAAACTTTAAACCGCTTTACAGGCTAAACTACGGCAGCTAGAGTGGTCAAACTTGAACGGGAAAAATTTTCAAATTTTCGTTTTCCTCGCCAGCACTCACCAAATGTTCACAAAACCTCCTTTATAGTACTCTACAGGCCAAACGCCAACAGCTAGAGCAGCCAAAGTATGCAAAATCAATGTATAATATTTTGGGTATTTCGCGAGTTTGGGGTCTCATTCCCGATCGTCTCCTGGCCAAAGTTAAAGTCGGAATCCCATGAAACTCTAGGACTACATAGGGGAAGAGGTCCTCTTTCAGATAGCCAAAAAGCTCCTCTCTATCTTGCCTGGAACGGCTGCAATCACGAAAAAAAGTTTGAAAAACTTTAAACCGCTCTACAGGCTAAACTACGGCAGTTAGAGTGGTCAAACTTGAACGGGAAAAATTTTCAAATTTTCGTTTTCCTCGCCAGCACTCACCAAATGTTCACAAAACCTCCTTTATAGTACTCTACAGACCAAACGCCAACAGCTAGAGTAGCAAAAGAGTATGCATCAATGTTTAATTTTTTGGGTATTTCGCGATTTTGGGGTCTCATTCCCGATCGTCTCCTGGCCAAAGTTAAAGCCGGAATCCCATGAAACTCTAGGACTACGTAGGGGAAGAGGTCCTCTTTCAGATAGCCAAAAAGCTCCTCTCTATCTTGCCTGAAACGGCTGCAATCACGAAAAAAATTTTGAAAAACTTTAAACCGCTCTACAGGCTAAACTACGGCAGTTAGAGTGGTCAAACTTGAACGGGAAAAATTTTCAAATTTTCGTTTTCCTCGCCAGCACTCACCAAATGTTCACAAAACCTCCTTTATAGTACTCTACAGGCCAAACGCCAACAGCTAGAGCAGCCAAAGTATGCAAAATCAATGTTTAATTTTTTGGGTATTTCGCGAGTTTGGGGTCTCATTCCCGATCGTCTCCTGGCCAAAGTTAAAGTCGGAATCCCATGAAACTCTAGGACTACGTAGGGGAAGAGGTCCTCTTTCAGATAGCCAAAAAGCTCCTCTCTATCGTGCCTGAAATGGCTGCAATCACGAAAAAAAGTTTGAAAAACTTTAAACCGCTCTACAGGCTAAACTACGGCAGTTAGAGTGGTCAAACTTGAACGGGAAAAATTTTCAAATTTTCGTTTTCCTCGCCAGCACTCACCAAATGTTCACAAAACCTCCTTTATAGTACTCTACAGGCCAAACGCCAACAGCTAGAGCAGCCAAAGTATGCAAAATCAATGTATAATATTTTGGGTATTTCGCGAGTTTGGGGTCTCATTCCCGATCGTCTCCTGGCCAAAGTTAAAGTCGGAATCCCATGAAACTCTAGGACTACATAGGGGAAGAGGTCCTCTTTCAGATAGCCAAAAAGCTCCTCTCTATCTTGCCTGAAACGGCTGCAATCACGAAAAAAAGTTTGAAAAACTTTAAACCGCTCTACAGGCTAAACTACGGTAGTTAGAGTGGTCAAACTTGAACGGGAAAAATTTTCAAATTTTCGTTTTCCTCGCCAGCACTCACCAAATGTTCACAAAACCTCCTTTATAATACTCTACAGGCCAAACGCCAACAGCTAGTGTAGCCAAAGTATGCAAAATCAATAATTTTTTGGGTATTTCGCGATTTTTGGGTCTCATTCTCGATCGTCTCCTGGCCAAAGTTAAAGCCGAAATCCCATGAAACTCTAGGACTACGTAGGGGAAGAGGTCCTCTTTCAGATAGCCAAAAAGCTCCTCTCTATCTTGCCTGAAACGGCTGCAATCATGGAAAAAAGTTTGAAAAACTTTAAACCGCTCTACAGGCTAAACTACGGCAGTTAGAGTGGTCAAACTTGAACGGGAAAAATTTTCAAATTTTCGTTTTCCTCGCCAGCACTCACCAAATGTTCACAAAACCTCCTTTATAGTACTCTACAGGCCAAACGCCAACAGCTAGTGTAGCCAAAGTATGCAAAATCAATAATTTTTTGGGTATTTCGCGATTTTGGGGTCTCATTCCCGATCGTCTCCTGGCCAAAGTTAAAGCCGGAATCCCATGAAACTCTAGGACTACGTAGGGGAAGAGGTCCTCTTTCAGATAGCCAAAAAGCTCCTCTCTATCTTGCCTGAAACGGCTGCAATCACGAAAAAAATTTTGAAAAACTTTAAACCGCTCTACAGGCTAAACTACGGCAGTTAGAGTGGTCAAACTTGAACGGGAAAAATTTTCAAATTTTCGTTTTCCTCGCCAGCACTCACCAAATGTTCACAAAACCTCCTTTATAGTACTCTACAGGCCAAACGCCAACAGCTAGAGCAGCCAAAGTATGCAAAATCAATGTTTAATTTTTTGGGTATTTCGCGATTTTGGGGTCTCATTCCCGATCGTCTCCTGGCCAAAGTTAAAGCCGGAATCCCATGAAACTCTAGGACTACGTAGGGGAAGAGGTCCTCTTTCAGATAGCCAAAAAGCTCCTCTCTATCTTGCCTGAAACGGCTGCAATCATGAAAAAAAGTTTGAAAAAGTTTAAACCGCTCTACAGGCTGAACTACGGCAGTTAGAGTGGTAAAACTAGAACGGGAAAAATTTTCAAATTTTCGTTTTCCTCGCCAGCACTCACCAAATGTTCACAAAACCTCCTTTATAGTACTCTACAGGCCAAATGCCAACAGCTAGAGCAGCCAAAGTATGCAAAATCAATGTTTAATTTTTTGGGTATTTCGCGATTTTGGGGTCTCATTCCCGATCGTCTCCTGGCCAAAGTTAAAGCCGGAATCAAATGAAACTCTAGGACTACGTAGGGGAAGAGGTCCTCTTTCAGATAGCCAAAAAGCTCCTCTCTATCTTGCCTGAAACGGCTGCAATCACGAAAAAAAGTTTGAAAAACTTTAAACCGCTCTACAGGCTAAACTACGGCAGCTAGAGTGGTCAAACTTGAACGGGAAAAATTTTCAAATTTTCGTTTTCTTCGCCAGCACTCACCAAATGTTCACAAAACCTCCTTTATAGTACTCTACAGGCCAAACGACAACAGCTAGAGCAGCCAAAGTATGCAAAATCAATGTTTAATTTTTTGGGTATTTCGCGATTTTGGGGTCTCATTCCCGATCGTCTCCTGGCCAAAGTTAAAGCCGGAATCCCATGAAACTCTAGGACTACGTAGGGGAAGAGGTCCTCTTTCAGATAGCCAAAAAGCTCCTCTCTATCTAGCCTGAAACGGCTGCAATCATGAAAAAAAGTTTGAAAAAGTTTAAACCGCTCTACAGGCTAAACTACGGCAGTTAGAGTGGTAAAACTAGAACGGGAAAAATTTTCAAATTTTCGTTTTCCTCGCCAGCACTCACCAAATGTTCACAAAACCTCCTTTATAGTACTCTACAGGCCAAACGACAACAGCTAGAGCAGCCAAAGTATGCAAAATCAATGTTTAATTTTTTGGGTATTTCGCGATTTTTGGGTCTCATTCCCGATCGTCTCCTGGCCAAAGTTAAAGCCGGAATCCCATGAAACTCTAGGACTACGTAGGGGAAGAGGTCCTCTTTCACATAGCCAAAAAGCTCCTCTCTATCTTGCCTGAAACGGCTGCAATCACGAAAAAAAGTTTGAAAAACTTTAAACCGCTCTACAGGCTAAACTACGGCAGTTAGAGTGGTCAAACTTGAACGGGAAAAATTTTCAAATTTTCGTTTTCCTCGCCAGCACTCACCAAATGTTCACAAAACCTCCTTTATAGTACTCTACAGGCCAAACGCCAACAGCTAGAGTAGCAAAAGAGTATGCAAAATCAATGTTTAATTTTTTGGGTATTTCGCGATTTTGGGGTCTCATTCCCGATCGTCTCCTGGCCAAAGTTAAAGCCGGAATCCCATGAAACTCTAGGACTACGTAGGGGAAGAGGTCCTCTTTCAGATAGCCAAAAAGCTCCTCTCTATCTTGCCTGAAACGGCTGCAATCACGAAAAAAAGTTTGAAAAACTTTAAACCGCTCTACAGGCTAAACTACGGCAGTTAGAGTGGTCAAACTTGAACGGGAGAAATTTTCAAATTTTCGTTTTCCTCGCCAGCACTCACCAAATGTTCACAAAACCTCCTTTATAGTACTCTACAGGCCAAACGCCAACAGCTAGAGTAGCAAAAGAGTATGCAAAATCAATGTTTAATTTTTTGGGTATTTCGCGATTTTGGGGTCTCATTCCCGATCGTCTCCTGGCCAAAGTTAAAGCCGAAATCCCATGAAACTCTAGGACTACGTAGGGGAAGAGGTCCTCTTTCAGATAGCCAAAAAGCTCCTCTCTATCTTGCCTGAAACGGCTGCAATCATGAAAAAAAGTTTGAAAAAGTTTAAACCGCTCTACAGGCTAAACTACGGCAGTTAGAGTGGTAAAACTAGAACGGGAAAAATTTTCAAATTTTCGTTTTCCTCGCCAGCACTCACCAAATGTTCACAAAACCTCCTTTATAGTACTCTACAGGCCAAACGACAACAGCTAGAGCAGCCAAAGTATGCAAAATCAATGTTTAATTTTTTGGGTATTTCGCGATTTTGGGGTCTCATTCCCGATCGTCTCCTGGCCAAAGTTAAAGCCGGAATCCCATGAAACTCTAGGACTACGTAGGGGAAGAGGTCCTTTTTCAGATAGCCAAAAAGCTCCTCTCTATCTTGCCTGAAACGGCTGCAATCACGAAAAAAAGTTTGAAAAAGTTTAAACCGCTCTACAGGCTAAACTACGGCAGTTAGAGTGGTAAAACAAGAACGGGAAAAATTTTCAAATTTTCGTTTTCCTCGCCAGCACTCACCAAATGTTCACAAAACCTCCTTTATAGTACTCTACAGGCCAAACGACAACAGCTAGAGCAGCCAAAGTATGCAAAATCAATGTTTAATTTTTTGGGTATTTCGCGATTTTGGGGTCTCATTCCCGATCGTCTCCTGGCCAAAGTTAAAGCCGGAATCCCATGAAACTCTAGGACTACGTAGGGGAAGAGGTCCTTTTTCAGATAGCCAAAAAGCTCCTCTCTATCTTGCCTGAAACGGCTGCAATCACGAAAAAAAGTTTGAAAAAGTTTAAACCGCTCTACAGGCTAAACTACGGCAGTTAGAGTGGTCAAACTTGAACGGGAAAAATTTTCCTTTTTCAGATAGCCAAAAAGCTCCTCTCTATCTTGCCTGAAACGGCTGAAATCACGAAAAAAAGTTTGAAAAAGTTTAAACCGCTCTACAGGCTAAACTACGGCAGTTAGAGTGGTCAAACTAGAACGGGAAAAATTTTCAAATTTTCGTTTTCCTCGCCAGCACTCACCAAATGTTCACAAAACCTCCTTTATAGTACTCTACAGGCCAAACGCCAACAGCTAGAGCAGCCAAAGTATGCAAAATCAATGTTTAATTTTTTGGGTATATCGCGATTTTGGGGTCTCATTCCCGATCGTCTCCTGACCAAAGTTAAAGCCGGAATCCCATGAAACTCTAGGACTACGTAGGGGAAGAGGTCATCTTTCAGATAGCCAAAAAGCTCCTCTCTATCTTGCCTGAAACGGCTGCAATCACGAAAAAAAGTTTGAAAAACTTTAAACCGCTCTACAGGCTAAACTACGGCAGTTAGAGTGGTCAAACTTGAACGGGAGAAATTTTCAAATTTTCGTTTTCCTCGCCAGCACTCACCAAATGTTCACAAAACCTCCTTTATAGTACTCTACAGGCCAAACGACAACAGCTAGAGCAGCCAAAGTATGCAAAATCAATGTTTAATTTTTTGGGTATTTCGCGACTTTGGGGTCTCATTCCCGATCGTCTCCTGGCCAAAGTTAAAGCCGGAATCCCATGAAACTGTAGGACTACGTAGGGGAAGAGGTCCTCTTTCAGATAGCCAAAAAGCTCCTCTCTATCTTGCCTGAAACGGCTGCAATCACGAAAAAAAGTTTGAAAAACTTTAAACCGCTCTACAGGCTAAACTACGGCAGTTAGAGTGGTCAAACTTGAACGAGAAAAATTTTCAAATTTTCGTTTTCCTCGCCAGCACTCACCAAATGTTCACAAAACCTCCTTTATAGTACTCTACAGGCCAAACGCCAACAGCTAGAAAAACTTTAAACCGCTCTACAGGCTAAACTACGGCAGTTAGAGTGGTCAAACTAGAACGGGAAAAATTTTCAAATTTTCGTTTTCCTCGCCAGCACTCACCAAATGTTCACAAAACCTCCTTTATAGTACTCTACAGGCCAAACGCCAACAGCTAGAGCAGTATGCAAAATCAATGTTTAATTTTTTGGGTATTTCGCGATTTTGGGGTCTCATTCCCGATCGTCTCCTGGCCAAAGTTAAAGCCGGAATCCCATGAAACTCTAGGACTACGTAGGGGAAGAGGTCCTCTTTCAGATAGCCAAAAAGTTCCTCTCTATCTTGCTTGAAACGGCTGCAATCAGGAAAAAAAGTTTGAAAAACTTTAAACCGCTCTACAGGCTAAACTACGGCAGTTAGAGTGGTCAAACTTGAACGGGAAAAATGTTCAAATTTTCGTTTTCTTCGCCAGCACTCACCAAATGTTCACAAAACCTCCTTTATAGTACTCTACAGGCCAAACGCCAACAGCTAGAGCAGCCAAAGTATGCAAAATCAATGTTTAATTTTTTGGGTATTTCGCGATTTTGGGGTCTCATTCCCGATCGTCTCCTGGCCAAAGTTAAAGCCGGAATCCCATGAAAGTCTAGGACTACGTAGGGGAAGAGGTCCTCTTTCAGATAGCCAAAAAGCTCCTCTCTATCTTGCCTGAAACGGCTGCAATCACGAAAAAAAAGTTTGAAAAACTTTAAACCGCTCTACAGGCTAAACTACGGCAGTTAGAGTGGTCAAACTTGAACGGGAAAAATTTTCAAATTTTCGTTTTCCTCGCCAGCACTCACCAAATGTTCACAAAACCTCCTTTATAGTACTCTACAGGCCAAACGCCAACAGCTAGAGCAGCCAAAGTATGCAAAATCAATGTTTAATTTTTTGGGTATTTCGCGATTTTGGGGTCTCATTCCCGATCGTCTCCTGGCCAAAGTTGAAGCCGGAATCCCATGAAACTCTAGGACTACGTAGGGGAAGAGGTCCTCTTTCAGATAGCCAAAAAGCTCCTCTCTATCTTGCCTGAAACGGCTGCAATCACGAAAAAAAGTTTGAAAAACTTTAAACCGCTCTACAGGCTAAACTACGGCAGTTAGAGTGGTCAAACTTGAACGGGAAAAATTTTCAAATTTTCGTTTTCCTCGCCAGCACTCACCAAATGTTCACAAAACCTCCTTTATAGTACTCTACAGGCCAAACGCCAACAGCTAGAGCAGCCAAAGTATGCAAAATCAATGTTTAATTTTTTGGGTATATCGCGATTTTGGGGTCTCATTCCCGATCGTCTCCTGGCCAAAGTTAAAGCCGGAATCCCATGAAACTCTAGGACTACGTAGGGGAAGAGGTCCTCTTTCAGATAGCCAAAAAGCTCCTCTCTATCTTGCCTGAAACGGCTGCAATCACGAAAAAATGTTTGAAAAACTTTAAACCGCTCTACAGGCTAAACTACGGCAGTTAGAGTGGTCAAACTTGAACGGGAAAAATTTTCAAATTTTCGTTTTCCTCGCCAGCACTCACCAAATGTTCACAAAACCTTCTCTATAGTACTCTGCAGGCCAAATGCCAACAGCTAGAGCAGCCAAAGTATGCAAAATCAATGTTTAATTTTTTGGGTATTTCGCGATTTTGGGGTCTCATTCCCGATCGTCTCCTGGCCAAAGTTAAAGCCGGAATCCCATGAAACTCTAGGACTACGTAGGGGAAGAGGTCCTCTTTCAGATAGCCAAAAAGCTCCTCTCTATCTTGCCTGAAACGGCTGCAATCACGAAAAAAAGTTTGAAAAACTTTAAACCGCTCTACAGGCTAAACTACGGCAGTTAGAGTGGTCAAACTTGAACGGGAAAAATTTTCAAATTTTCGTTTTCCTCGCCAGCACTCACCAAATGTTCACAAAACCTCCTTTATAGTACTCTACAGGCCAAACGCCAACAGCTAGAAAAACTTTAAACCGCTCTACAGGCTAAACTACGGCAGTTAGAGTGGTCAAACTTGAACGGGAAAAATTTTCAAATTTTCGTTTTCCTCGCCAGCACTCACCAAATGTTCACAAAACCTCCTTTATAGTACTCTACAGGCCAAACGCCAACAGCTAGAGCAGCCAAAGTATGCAAAATCAATGTTTAATTTTTTGGGTATTTCGCGATTTTGGGGTCTCATTCCCGATCGTCTCCTGGCCAAAGTTAAAGCCGGAATCCCATGAAACTCTAGGACTACGTAGGGGAAGAGGTCCTCTTTCAGATAGCCAAAAAGCTCCTCTCTATCTTGCCTGAAACGGCTGCAATCACGAAAAAAAAGTTTGAAAAACTTTAAACCGCTCTACAGGCTAAACTACGGCAGCTAGAGTGGTCAAACTTGAACGGGAAAAATTTTCAAATTTTCGTTTTCCTCGCCAGCACTCACCAAATGTTCACAAAACCTCCTTTATAGTACTCTACAGGCCAAACGCCAACAGCTAGAGCAGCCAAAGTATGCAAAATCAATGTTTAATTTTTTGGGTATTTCGCGATTTTGGGGTCTCATTCCCGATCGTCTCCTGGCCAAAGTTAAAGCCGGAATCCCATGAAACTCTAGGACTACGTAGGGGAAGAGGTCCTCTTTCAGATAGCCAAAAAGCTCCTCTCTATCTTGCCTGAAACGGCTGCAATCACGAAAAAAAGTTTGAAAAACTTTAAACCGCTCTACAGGCTAAACTACGGCAGTTAGAGTGGTCAAACTTGAACGGGAAAAATTTTCAAATTTTCGTTTTCCTCGCCAGCACTCACCAAATGTTCACAAAACCTCCTTTATAGTACTCTACAGGCCAAACGCCAACAGCTAGAGCAGCCAAAGTATGCAAAATCAATGTTTAATTTTTTGGGTATATCGCGATTTTGGGGTCTCATTCCCGATCGTCTCCTGGCCAAAGTTAAAGCCGGAATCCCATGAAACTCTAGGACTACGTAGGGGAAGAGGTCCTCTTTCAGATAGCCAAAAAGCTCCTCTCTATCTTGCCTGAAACGGCTGCAATCACGAAAAAAAGTTTGAAAAACTTTAAACCGCTCTACAGGCTAAACTACGGCAGTTAGAGTGGTCAAACTTGAACGGGAAAAATTTTCAAATTTTCGTTTTCCTCGCCAGCACTCACCAAATGTTCACAAAACCTTCTCTATAGTACTCTACAGGCCAAACGCCAACAGCTAGTGTAGCCAAAGTATGCAAAATCAATGTTTAATTTTTTGGGTATTTCGCGATTTTGGGGTCTCATTCCCGATCGTCTCCTGGCCAAAGTTAAAGCCGGAATCCCATGAAACTGTAGGACTACGTAGGGGAAGAGGTCCTCTTTCAGATAGCCAAAAAGCTCCTCTCTATCTTGCCTGAAACGGCTGCAATCACGAAAAAAAGTTTGAAAAACTTTAAACCGCTCTACAGGCTAAACTACGGCAGTTAGAGTGGTCAAACTTGAACGGGAAAAATTTTCAAATTTTCGTTTTCCTCGCCAGCACTCACCAAATGTTCACAAAACCTCCTTTATAGTACTCTACAGGCCAAACGCCAACAGCTAGAGCAGCCAAAGTATGCAAAATCAATGTTTAATTTTTTGGGTATTTCGCGATTTTGGGGTCTCATTCCCGATCGTCTCCTGGCCAAAGTTAAAGCCGGAATCCCATGAAACTCTAGGACTACGTAGGGGAAGAGGTCCTCTTTCAGATAGCCAAAAAGCTCCTCTCTATCTTGCCTGAAACGGCTGCAATCACGAAAAAAAGTTTGAAAAACTTTAAACCGCTCTACAGGCTAAACTACGGCAGTTAGAGTGGTCAAACTTGAACGGGAAAAATTTTCAAATTTTCGTTTTCCTCGCCAGCACTCACCAAATGTTCACAAAACCTTCTCTATAGTACTCTGCAGGCCAAACGCCAACAGCTAGAGCAGCCAAAGTATGCAAAATCAATGTTTAATTTTTTGGGTATTTCGCGATTTTGGGGTCTCATTCCCGATCGTCTCCTGGCCAAAGTTAAAGCCGGAATCCCATGAAACTCTAGGACTACGTAGGGGAAGAGGTCCTCTTTCAGATAGCCAAAAAGCTCCTCTCTATCTTGCCTGAAACGGCTGCAATCACGAAAAAAAAGTTTGAAAAACTTTAAACCGCTCTACAGGCTAAACTACGGCAGCTAGAGTGGTCAAACTTGAACGGGAAAAATTTTCAAATTTTCGTTTTCCTCGCCAGCACTCACCAAATGTTCACAAAACCTCCTTTATAGTACTCTACAGGCCAAACGCCAACAGCTAGAGCAGCCAAAGTATGCAAAATCAATGTTTAATTTTTTGGGTATTTCGCGATTTTGGGGTCTCATTCCCGATCGTCTCCTGGCCAAAGTTAAAGCCGGAATCCCATGAAACTCTAGGACTACGTAGGGGAAGAGGTCCTCTTTCAGATAGCCAAAAAGCTCCTCTCTATCTTGCCTGAAACGGCTGCAATCACGAAAAAAAGTTTGAAAAACTTTAAACCGCTCTACAGGCTAAACTACGGCAGTTAGAGTGGTCAAACTTGAACGGGAAAAATTTTCAAATTTTCGTTTTCCTCGCCAGCACTCACCAAATGTTCACAAAACCTCCTTTATAGTACTCTACAGGCCAAACGCCAACAGCTAGAGCAGCCAAAGTATGCAAAATCAATGTTTAATTTTTTGGGTATATCGCGATTTTGGGGTCTCATTCCCGATCGTCTCCTGGCCAAAGTTAAAGCCGGAATCCCATGAAACTCTAGGACTACGTAGGGGAAGAGGTCCTCTTTCAGATAGCCAAAAAGCTCCTCTCTATCTTGCCTGAAACGGCTGCAATCACGAAAAAAAGTTTGAAAAACTTTAAACCGCTCTACAGGCTAAACTACGGCAGTTAGAGTGGTCAAACTTGAACGGGAAAAATTTTCAAATTTTCGTTTTCCTCGCCAGCACTCACCAAATGTTCACAAAACCTTCTCTATAGTACTCTACAGGCCAAACGCCAACAGCTAGTGTAGCCAAAGTATGCAAAATCAATGTTTAATTTTTTGGGTATTTCGCGATTTTGGGGTCTCATTCCCGATCGTCTCCTGGCCAAAGTTAAAGCCGGAATCCCATGAAACTCTAGGACTACGTAGGGGAAGAGGTCCTCTTTCAGATAGCCAAAAAGCTCCTCTCTATCTTGCCTGAAACGGCTGCAATCACGAAAAAAAGTTTGAAAAACTTTAAACCGCTCTACAGGCTAAACTACGGCAGTTAGAGTGGTCAAACTTGAACGGGAAAAATTTTCAAATTTTCGTTTTCCTCGCCAGCACTCACCAAATGTTCACAAAACCTCCTTTATAGTACTCTACAGGCCAAACGCCAACAGCTAGAGCAGCCAAAGTATGCAAAATCAATGTTTAATTTTTTGGGTATTTCGCGATTTTGGGGTCTCATTCCCGATCGTCTCCTGGCCAAAGTTAAAGCCGGAATCCCATGAAACTCTAGGACTACGTAGGGGAAGAGGTCCTCTTTCAGATAGCCAAAAAGCTCCTCTCTATCTTGCCTGAAACGGCTGCAATCACGAAAAAAAGTTTGAAAAACTTTAAACCGCTCTACAGGCTAAACTACGGCAGTTAGAGTGGTCAAACTTGAACGGGAAAAATTTTCAAATTTTCGTTTTCCTCGCCAGCACTCACCAAATGTTCACAAAACCTCCTTTATAGTACTCTACAGGCCAAACGCCAACAGTTGGAAACCTTTAAACCGCTCTACAGGCTAAACTACGGCAGTTAGAGTGGTCAAACTTGAACGGGAAAAATTTTCAAATTTTCGTTTTCCTCGCCAGCACTCACCAAATGTTCACAAAACCTCCTTTATAGTACTCTACAGGCCAAACGCCAACAGCTAGAGCAGCCAAAGTATGCAAAATCAATGTTTAATTTTTTGGGTATTTCGCGATTTTGGGGTCTCATTCCCGATCGTCTCCTGGCCAAAGTTAAAGCCGGAATCCCATGAAACTCTAGGACTACGTAGGGGAAGAGGTCTTCTTTCAGATAGCCAAAAAGCTCCTCTCTATCTTGCCTGAAACGGCTGCAATCACGAAAAAAAGTTTGAAAAACTTTAAACCGCTCTACAGGCTAAACTACGGCAGTTAGAGTGGTCAAACTTGAACGGGAAAAATTTTCAAATTTTCGTTTTCCTCGCCAGCACTCACCAAATGTTCACAAAACCTCCTTTATAGTACTCTACAGGCCAAACGCCAACAGTTGGAAACCTTTAAACCGCTCTACAGGCTAAACTACGGCAGTTAGAGTGGTCAAACTTGAACGGGAAAAATTTTCAAATTTTCGTTTTCCTCGCCAGCACTCACCAAATGTTCACAAAACCTCCTTTATAGTACTCTACAGGCCAAACGCCAACAGCTAGAGCAGCCAAAGTATGCAAAATCAATGTTTAATTTTTTGGGTATTTCGCGATTTTGGGGTCTCATTCCCGATCGTCTCCTGGCCAAAGTTAAAGCCGGAATCCCATGAAACTCTAGGACTACGTAGGGGAAGAGGTCCTCTTTCAGATAGCCAAAAAGCTCCTCTCTATCTTGCCTGAAACGGCTGCAATCACGAAAAAAAAGTTTGAAAAACTTTAAACCGCTCTACAGGCTAAACTACGGCAGCTAGAGTGGTCAAACTTGAACGGGAAAAATTTTCAAATTTTCGTTTTCCTCGCCAGCACTCACCAAATGTTCACAAAACCTCCTTTATAGTACTCTACAGGCCAAACGCCAACAGCTAGAGCAGCCAAAGTATGCAAAATCAATGTTTAATTTTTTGGGTATTTCGCGATTTTGGGGTCTCATTCCCGATCGTCTCCTGGCCAAAGTTAAAGCCGGAATCCCATGAAACTCTAGGACTACGTAGGGGAAGAGGTCCTCTTTCAGATAGCCAAAAAGCTCCTCTCTATCTTGTCTGAAACGGCTGCAATCACGAAAAAAAGTTTGAAAAACTTTAAACCGCTCTACAGGCTAAACTACGGCAGCTAGAGTGGTCAAACTTGAACGGGAAAAATTTTCAAATTTTCGTTTTCCTCGCCAGCACTCACCAAATGTTCACAAAACCTCCTTTATAGTACTCTACAGGCCAAACGCCAACAGCTAGAGCAGCCAAAGTATGCAAAATCAATGTTTAATTTTTTGGGTATTTCGCGATTTTGGAGTCTCAATCCCGATCGTCTCCTGGCCAAAGTTAAAGCCGGAATCCCATGAAACTCTAGGACTACGTAGGGGAAGAGGTCCTCTTTCAGATAGCCAAAAAGCTCCTCTCTATCTTGCCTGAAACGGCTGCAATCACGAAAAAAAGTTTGAAAAACTTTAAACCGCTCTACAGGCTAAACTACGGCAGTTAGAGTGGTCAAACTTGAACGGGAAAAATTTTCAAATTTTCGTTTTCCTCGCCAGCACTCACCAAATGTTCACAAAACCTTCTCTATAGTACTCTACAGGCCCAACGCCAACAGCTAGTGTAGCCAAAGTGTGCAAAATCAATGTTTAATTTTTTGGGTATTTCGCGATTTTGGGGTCTCATTCCTGATCGTCTCCTGGCCAAAGTTAAAGCCGGAATCCCATGAAACTCTAGGACTACGTAGGGGAAGAGGTCCTCTTTCAGATAGCCAAAAAGCTCCTCTCTATCTTGCCTGAAACGGCTGCAATCACGAAAAAAAGTTTGAAAAACTTTAAACCGCTCTACAGGCTAAACTACGGCAGTTAGAGTGGTCAAACTTGAACGGGAAAAATTTTCAAATTTTCGTTTTCCTCGCCAGCACTCACCAAATGTTCACAAAACCTCCTTTATAGTACTCTACAGGCCAAACGCCAACAGCTAGAGCAGCCAAAGTATGCAAAATCAATGTTTAATTTTTTGGGTATTTCGCGATTTTGGGGTCTCATTCCCGATCGTCTCCTGGCCAAAGTTAAAGCCGGAATCCCATGAAACTCTAGGACTACGTAGGGGAAGAGGTCCTCTTTCAGATAGCCAAAAAGCTCCTCTCTATCTTGCCTGAAACGGCTGCAATCACGAAAAAAAAGTTTGAAAAACTATAAACCGCTCTACAGGCTAAACTACGGCAGCTAGAGTGGTCAAACTTGAACGGGAAAAATTTTCAAATTTTCTTTTTCCTCGCCAGCACTCACCAAATGTTCACAAAACCTCCTTTATAGTACTCTACAGGCCAAACGCCAACAGCTAGAGCAGCCAAAGTATGCAAAATCAATGTTTAATTTTTTGGGTATTTCGCGATTTTGGGGTCTCATTCCCGATCGTCTCCTGGCCAAAGTTAAAGCCGGAATCCCATGAAACTCTAGGACTACGTAGGGGAAGAGGTCCTCTTTCAGATAGCCAAAAAGTTCCTCTCTATCTTGCTTGAAACGGCTGCAATCAGGAAAAAAAGTTTGAAAAACTTTAAACCGCTCTACAGGCTAAACTACGGCAGTTAGAGTGGTCAAACTTGAACGGGAAAAATTTTAAAATTTTCGTTTTCTTCGCCAGCACTCACCAAATGTTCACAAAACCTCCTTTATAGTACTCTACAGGCCAAACGCCAACAGCTAGAGCAGCCAAAGTATGCAAAATCAATGTTTAATTTTTTGGGTATTTCGCGATTTTGGGGTCTCATTCCCGATCGTCTCCTGGCCAAAGTTAAAGCCGGAATCCCATGAAACTCTAGGACTACATAGGGGAAGAGGTCCTCTTTCAGATAGCCAAAAAGCTCCTCTCTATCTTGCCTGAAACGGCTGCAATCACGAAAAAAAGTTTGAAAAACTTTAAACCGCTCTACAGGCTAAACTACGGCAGTTAGAGTGGTCAAACTTGAACGGGAAAAATTTTCAAATTTTCGTTTTCCTCGCCAGCACTCACCAAATGTTCACAAAACCTCCTTTATAGTACTCTACAGGCCAAACGCCAACAGCTATAGCAGCCAAAGTATGCAAAATCAATGTTTAATTTTTTGCGTATTTCGCGATTTTGGGGTCTCATTCCCGATCGTCTCCTGGCCAAAGTTAAAGCCGGAATCCCATGAAACTCTAGGACTACGTAGGGGAAGAGGTCCTCTTTCAGATAGCCAAAAAGCTCCTCTCTATCTTGCCTGAAACGGCTGCAATCACGAAAAAAAGTTTGAAAAACTTTAAACCGCTCTACAGGCTAAACTACGGCAGTTAGAGTGGTCAAACTTGAACGGGAAAAATTTTCAAATTTTCGTTTTCCTCGCCAGCACTCACCAAATGTTCACAAAACCTCCTTTATAGTACTCTACAGGCCAAACGCCAACAGCTAGAGCAGCCAAAGTATGCAAAATCAATGTTTAATTTTTTGGGTATTTCGCGATTTTGGGGTCTCATTCCCGATCGTCTCCTGGCCAAAGTTAAAGCCGGAATCCCATGAAACTCTAGGACTACGTAGGGGAAGAGGTCCTCTTTCAGATAGCCAAAAAGCTCCTCTCTATCTTGCCTGAAACGGCTGCAATCACGAAAAAAAGTTTGAAAAACTTTAAACCGCTCTACAGGCTAAACTACGGCAGTTAGAGTGGTCAAACTTGAACGGGAAAAATTTTCAAATTTTCGTTTTCTTCGCCAGCACTCACCAAATGTTCACAAAACCTCCTTTATAGTACTCTACAGGCCAAACGCCAAAAGCTAGAGCAGCCAAAGTATGCAAAATCAATGTTTAATTTTTTGGGTATTTCGCGATTTTGGGGTCTCATTCCCGATCGTCTCCTGGCCAAAGTTAAAGCCGGAATCCCATGAAACTCTAGGACTACGTAGGGGAAGAGGTCCTCTTTCAGATAGCCAAAAAGTTCCTCTCTATCTTGCTTGAAACGGCTGCAATCAGGAAAAAAAGTTTGAAAAACTTTTAACCGCTCTACAGGCTAAACTACGGCAGTTAGAGTGGTCAAACTTGAACGGGAAAAATTTTCAAATTTTCGTTTTCTTCGCCAGCACTCACCAAATGTTCACAAAACCTCCTTTATAGTACTCTACAGGCCAAACGCCAAAAGCTAGAGCAGCCAAAGTATGCAAAATCAATGTTTAATTTTTTGGGTATTTCGCGATTTTGGGGTCTCATTCCCGATCGTCTCCTGGCCAAACTTAAAGCCGGAATCCCATGAAACTCTAGGACTACGTAGGGGAAGAGGTCCTCTTTCAGATAGCCAAAAAGCTCCTCTCTATCTTGCCTGAAACGGCTGCAATCACGAAAAAAAGTTTGAAAAACTTTAAACCGCTCTACAGGCTAAACTACGGCAGTTAGAGTGGTCAAACTTGAACGGGAAAAATTTTAAAATTTTCGTTTTCCTCGCCAGCACTCACCAAATGTTCACAAAACCTCCTTTATAGTACTCTACAGGCCAAACGCCAACAGCTAGAGCAGCCAAAGTATGCAAAATCAATGTTTAATTTTTTGGGTATTTCGCGATTTTGGGGTCTCATTCCCGATCGTCTCCTGGCCAAAGTTAAAGCCGGAATCCCATGAAACTCTAGGACTACGTAGGGGAAGAGGTCCTCTTTCAGATAGCCAAAAAGCTCCTCTCTATCTTGCCTGAAACGGCTGCAATCACGGAAAAAAGTTTGAAAAACTTTAAACCGCTCTACAGGCTAAACTACGGAAGTTAGAGTGGTCAAACTTGAACGGGGAAAATTTTCAAATTTTCGTTTTCCTCGCCAGCACTCACCAAATGTTCACAAAACCTTCTCTATAGTACTCTACAGGCCAAACGCCAACAGCTAGTGTAGCCAAAGTATGCAAAATCAATGTTTAATTTTTTGGGTATTTCGCGATTTTGGGGTCTCATTCCCGATCGTCTCCTGGCCGGAATCTCTCTTAAAGCCGGAATCCCATGAAACTCTAGGACTACGTAGGGGAAGAGGTCCTCTTTCAGATAGCCAAAAAGCTCCTCTCTATCTTGCCTGAAACGGCTGCAATCACGAAAAAAAAGTTTGAAAAACTTTAAACCGCTCTACAGGCTAAACTACGGCAGCTAGAGTGGTCAAACTTGAACGGGAAAAATTTTCAAATTTTCGTTTTCTTCGCCAGCACTCACCAAATGTTCACAAAACCTCCTTTATAGTACTCTACAGGCCAAACGCCAAAAGCTAGAGCAGCCAAAGTATGCAAAATCAATGTTTAATTTTTTGGGTATTTCGCGATTTTGGGGTCTCATTCCCGATCGTCTCCTGGCCATAGTTAAAGCCGGAATCCCATGAAACTCTAGGACTACGTAGGGGAAGAGGTCCTCTTTCAGATAGCCAAAAAGCTCCTCTCTATCTTGCCTGAAACAGCTGCAATCACGAAAAAAAAGTTTGAAAAACTTTAAACCGCTCTACAGGCTAAACTACGGCAGCTAGAGTGGTCAAACTTGAACGGGAAAAATTTTCAAATTTTCGTTTTCCTCGCCAGCACTCACCAAATGTTCACAAAACCTCCCTTATAGTACTCTACAGGCCAAACGCCAACAGCTAGAGCAGCCAAAGTATGCAAAATCAATGTTTAATTTTTTGGGTATTTCGCGATTTTGGGGTCTCATTCCCGATCGTCTCCTGGCCAAAGTTAAAGCCGGAATCCCATGAAACTCTAGGACTACGTAGGGGAAGAGGTCCTCTTTCAGATAGCCAAAAAGCTCCTCTCTATCTTGCCTGAAACGGCTGCAATCACGGAAAAAAGTTTGAAAAACTTTAAACCGCTCTACAGGCTAAACTACGGAAGTTAGAGTGGTCAAACTTGAACGGGGAAAATTTTCAAATTTTCGTTTTCCTCGCCAGCACTCACCAAATGTTCACAAAACCTTCTCTATAGTACTCTACAGGCCAAACGCCAACAGCTAGTGTAGCCAAAGTATGCAAAATCAATGTTTAATTTTTTGGGTATTTCGCGATTTTGGGGTCTCATTCCCGATCGTCTCCTGGCCATAGTTAAAGCCGGAATCCCATGAAACTCTAGGACTACGTAGGGGAAGAGGTCCTCTTTCAGATAGCCAAAAAGCTCCTCTCTATCTTGCCTGAAACGGCTGCAATCACGAAAAAAAAGTTTGAAAAACTTTAAACCGCTCTACAGGCTAAACTACGGCAGCTAGAGTGGTCAAACTTGAACGGGAAAAATTTTCAAATTTTCGTTTTCCTCGCCAGCACTCACCAAATGTTCACAAAACCTCCTTTATAGTACTCTACAGGCCAAACGCCAACAGCTAGAGCAGCCAAAGTATGCAAAATCAATGTTTAATTTTTTGGGTATTTCGCGATTTTGGGGTCTCATTCCCGATCGTCTCCTGGCCAAACTTAAAGCCGGAATCCCATGAAACTCTAGGACTACGTAGGGGAAGAGGTCCTCTTTCAGATAGCCAAAAAGCTCCTCTCTATCTTGCCTGAAACGGCTGCAATCACGAAAAAAAGTTTGAAAAACTTTTAACCGCTCTACAGGCTAAACTACGGCAGTTAGAGTGGTCAAACTTGAACGGGAAAAATTTTCAAATTTTCGTTTTCCTCGCCAGCACTCACCAAATGTTCACAAAACCTCCTTTATAGTACTCTACAGGCCAAACGCCAACAGCTAGAGCAGCCAAAGTATGCAAAATCAATGTTTAATTTTTTGGGTATTTCGCGATTTTGGGGTCTCATTCCCGATCGTCTCCTGGCCAAAGTTAAAGCCAGAATCCCATGAAACTCTAGGACTACGTAGGGGAAGAGGTCCTCTTTCAGATAGCCAAAAAGCTCCTCTCTATCTTGCCTGAAACGGCTGCAATCACGAAAAAAAGTTTGAAAAACTTTAAACCGCTCTACAGGCTAAACTACGGCAGTTAGAGTGGTCAAACTTGAACGGGAAAAATTTTCAAATTTTCGTTTTCCTCGCCAGCACTCACCAAATGTTCACAAAACCTCCTTTATAGTACTCTACAGGCCAAACGCCAACAGCTATAGCAGCCAAAGTATGCAAAATCAATGTTTAATTTTTTGCGTATTTCGCGATTTTGGGGTCTCATTCCCGATCGTCTCCTGGCCAAAGTTAAAGCCGGAATCCCATGAAACTCTAGGACTACGTAGGGGAAGAGGTCCTCTTTCAGATAGCCAAAAAGCTCCTCTCTATCTTGCCTGAAACGGCTGCAATCACGAAAAAAAGTTTGAAAAACTTTAAACCGCTCTACAGGCTAAACTACGGCAGTTAGAGTGGTCAAACTTGAACGGGAAAAATTTTCAAATTTTCGTTTTCCTCGCCAGCACTCACCAAATGTTCACAAAACCTCCTTTATAGTACTCTACAGGCCAAACGCCAACAGCTAGAGCAGCCAAAGTATGCAAAATCAATGTTTAATTTTTTGGGTATTTCGCGATTTTGGGGTCTCATTCCCGATCGTCTCCTGGCCAAAGTTAAAGCCGGAATCCCATGAAACTCTAGGACTACGTAGGGGAAGAGGTCCTCTTTCAGATAGCCAAAAAGCTCCTCTCTATCTTGCCTGAAACGGCTGCAATCACGAAAAAAAGTTTGAAAAACTTTAAACCGCTCTACAGGCTAAACTACGGCAGTTAGAGTGGTCAAACTTGAACGGGAAAAATTTTCAAATTTTCGTTTTCTTCGCCAGCACTCACCAAATGTTCACAAAACCTCCTTTATAGTACTCTACAGGCCAAACGCCAAAAGCTAGAGCAGCCAAAGTATGCAAAATCAATGTTTAATTTTTTGGGTATTTCGCGATTTTGGGGTCTCATTCCCGATCGTCTCCTGGCCAAAGTTAAAGCCGGAATCCCATGAAACTCTAGGACTACGTAGGGGAAGAGGTCCTCTTTCAGATAGCCAAAAAGTTCCTCTCTATCTTGCTTGAAACGGCTGCAATCAGGAAAAAAAGTTTGAAAAACTTTTAACCGCTCTACAGGCTAAACTACGGCAGTTAGAGTGGTCAAACTTGAACGGGAAAAATTTTCAAATTTTCGTTTTCTTCGCCAGCACTCACCAAATGTTCACAAAACCTCCTTTATAGTACTCTACAGGCCAAACGCCAAAAGCTAGAGCAGCCAAAGTATGCAAAATCAATGTTTAATTTTTTGGGTATTTCGCGATTTTGGGGTCTCATTCCCGATCGTCTCCTGGCCAAACTTAAAGCCGGAATCCCATGAAACTCTAGGACTACGTAGGGGAAGAGGTCCTCTTTCAGATAGCCAAAAAGCTCCTCTCTATCTTGCCTGAAACGGCTGCAATCACGAAAAAAAGTTTGAAAAACTTTAAACCGCTCTACAGGCTAAACTACGGCAGTTAGAGTGGTCAAACTTGAACGGGAAAAATTTTAAAATTTTCGTTTTCCTCGCCAGCACTCACCAAATGTTCACAAAACCTCCTTTATAGTACTCTACAGGCCAAACGCCAACAGCTAGAGCAGCCAAAGTATGCAAAATCAATGTTTAATTTTTTGGGTATTTCGCGATTTTGGGGTCTCATTCCCGATCGTCTCCTGGCCAAAGTTAAAGCCGGAATCCCATGAAACTCTAGGACTACGTAGGGGAAGAGGTCCTCTTTCAGATAGCCAAAAAGCTCCTCTCTATCTTGCCTGAAACGGCTGCAATCACGGAAAAAAGTTTGAAAAACTTTAAACCGCTCTACAGGCTAAACTACGGAAGTTAGAGTGGTCAAACTTGAACGGGGAAAATTTTCAAATTTTCGTTTTCCTCGCCAGCACTCACCAAATGTTCACAAAACCTTCTCTATAGTACTCTACAGGCCAAACGCCAACAGCTAGTGTAGCCAAAGTATGCAAAATCAATGTTTAATTTTTTGGGTATTTCGCGATTTTGGGGTCTCATTCCCGATCGTCTCCTGGCCATAGTTAAAGCCGGAATCCCATGAAACTCTAGGACTACGTAGGGGAAGAGGTCCTCTTTCAGATAGCCAAAAAGCTCCTCTCTATCTTGCCTGAAACGGCTGCAATCACGAAAAAAAAGTTTGAAAAACTTTAAACCGCTCTACAGGCTAAACTACGGCAGCTAGAGTGGTCAAACTTGAACGGGAAAAATTTTCAAATTTTCGTTTTCTTCGCCAGCACTCACCAAATGTTCACAAAACCTCCTTTATAGTACTCTACAGGCCAAACGCCAAAAGCTAGAGCAGCCAAAGTATGCAAAATCAATGTTTAATTTTTTGGGTATTTCGCGATTTTGGGGTCTCATTCCCGATCGTCTCCTGGCCATAGTTAAAGCCGGAATCCCATGAAACTCTAGGACTACGTAGGGGAAGAGGTCCTCTTTCAGATAGCCAAAAAGCTCCTCTCTATCTTGCCTGAAACAGCTGCAATCACGAAAAAAAAGTTTGAAAAACTTTAAACCGCTCTACAGGCTAAACTACGGCAGCTAGAGTGGTCAAACTTGAACGGGAAAAATTTTCAAATTTTCGTTTTCCTCGCCAGCACTCACCAAATGTTCACAAAACCTCCCTTATAGTACTCTACAGGCCAAACGCCAACAGCTAGAGCAGCCAAAGTATGCAAAATCAATGTTTAATTTTTTGGGTATTTCGCGATTTTGGGGTCTCATTCCCGATCGTCTCCTGGCCAAAGTTAAAGCCGGAATCCCATGAAACTCTAGGACTACGTAGGGGAAGAGGTCCTCTTTCAGATAGCCAAAAAGTTCCTCTCTATCTTGCTTGAAACGGCTGCAATCAGGAAAAAAAGTTTGAAAAACTTTTAACCGCTCTACAGGCTAAACTACGGCAGTTAGAGTGGTCAAACTTGAACGGGAAAAATTTTCAAATTTTCGTTTTCTTCGCCAGCACTCACCAAATGTTCACAAAACCTCCTTTATAGTACTCTACAGGCCAAACGCCAAAAGCTAGAGCAGCCAAAGTATGCAAAATCAATGTTTAATTTTTTGGGTATTTCGCGATTTTGGGGTCTCATTCCCGATCGTCTCCTGGCCAAACTTAAAGCCGGAATCCCATGAAACTCTAGGACTACGTAGGGGAAGAGGTCCTCTTTCAGATAGCCAAAAAGCTCCTCTCTATCTTGCCTGAAACGGCTGCAATCACGAAAAAAAGTTTGAAAAACTTTAAACCGCTCTACAGGCTAAACTACGGCAGTTAGAGTGGTCAAACTTGAACGGGAAAAATTTTAAAATTTTCGTTTTCCTCGCCAGCACTCACCAAATGTTCACAAAACCTCCTTTATAGTACTCTACAGGCCAAACGCCAACAGCTAGAGCAGCCAAAGTATGCAAAATCAATGTTTAATTTTTTGGGTATTTCGCGATTTTGGGGTCTCATTCCCGATCGTCTCCTGGCCAAAGTTAAAGCCGGAATCCCATGAAACTCTAGGACTACGTAGGGGAAGAGGTCCTCTTTCAGATAGCCAAAAAGCTCCTCTCTATCTTGCCTGAAACGGCTGCAATCACGGAAAAAAGTTTGAAAAACTTTAAACCGCTCTACAGGCTAAACTACGGAAGTTAGAGTGGTCAAACTTGAACGGGGAAAATTTTCAAATTTTCGTTTTCCTCGCCAGCACTCACCAAATGTTCACAAAACCTTCTCTATAGTACTCTACAGGCCAAACGCCAACAGCTAGTGTAGCCAAAGTATGCAAAATCAATGTTTAATTTTTTGGGTATTTCGCGATTTTGGGGTCTCATTCCCGATCGTCTCCTGGCCATAGTTAAAGCCGGAATCCCATGAAACTCTAGGACTACGTAGGGGAAGAGGTCCTCTTTCAGATAGCCAAAAAGCTCCTCTCTATCTTGCCTGAAACGGCTGCAATCACGAAAAAAAAGTTTGAAAAACTTTAAACCGCTCTACAGGCTAAACTACGGCAGCTAGAGTGGTCAAACTTGAACGGGAAAAATTTTCAAATTTTCGTTTTCCTCGCCAGCACTCACCAAATGTTCACAAAACCTCCTTTATAGTACTCTACAGGCCAAACGCCAACAGCTAGAGCAGCCAAAGTATGCAAAATCAATGTTTAATTTTTTGGGTATTTCGCGATTTTGGGGTCTCATTCCCGATCGTCTCCTGGCCAAACTTAAAGCCGGAATCCCATGAAACTCTAGGACTACGTAGGGGAAGAGGTCCTCTTTCAGATAGCCAAAAAGCTCCTCTCTATCTTGCCTGAAACGGCTGCAATCACGAAAAAAATTTGAAAAACTTTAAACCGCTCTACAGGCTAAACTACGGCAGTTAGAGTGGTCAAACTTGAACGGGGAAAATTTTCAAATTTTCGTTTTCCTCGCCAGCACTCACCAAATGTTCACAAAACCTTCTCTATAGTACTCTACAGTCCAAACGCCAACAGCTAGTGTAGCCAAAGTATGCAAAATCAATGTTTAATTTTTTGGGTATTTCGCGATTTTGGGGTCTCATTCCCGATCGTCTCCTGGCCAAAGTTAAAGCCGGAATCCCATGAAACTCTAGGACTACGTAGGGGAAGAGGTCCTCTTTCAGATAGCCAAAAAGCTCCTCTCTATCTTGCCTGAAACGGCTGCAATCACGAAAAAAAGTTTGAAAAACTTTAAACCGCTCTACAGGCTAAACTACGGCAGTTAGAGTGGTCAAACTTGAACGGGAAAAATTTTCAAATTTTCGTTTTCCTCGCCAGCACTCACCAAATGTTCACAAAACCTCCTTTATAGTACTCTACAGGCCAAACGCCAACAGCTATAGCAGCCAAAGTATGCAAAATCAATGTTTAATTTTTTGCGTATTTCGCGATTTTGGGGTCTCATTCCCGATCGTCTCCTGGCCAAAGTTAAAGCCGGAATCCCATGAAACTCTAGGACTACGTAGGGGAAGAGGTCCTCTTTCAGATAGCCAAAAAGCTCCTCTCTATCTTGCCTGAAACGGCTGCAATCACGAAAAAAAGTTTGAAAAACTTTAAACCGCTCTACAGGCTAAACTACGGCAGTTAGAGTGGTCAAACTTGAACGGGAAAAATTTTCAAATTTTCGTTTTCCTCGCCAGCACTCACCAAATGTTCACAAAACCTCCTTTATAGTACTCTACAGGCCAAACGCCAACAGCTAGAGCAGCCAAAGTATGCAAAATCAATGTTTAATTTTTTGGGTATTTCGCGATTTTGGGGTCTCATTCCCGATCGTCTCCTGGCCAAAGTTAAAGCCGGAATCCCATGAAACTCTAGGACTACGTAGGGGAAGAGGTCCTCTTTCAGATAGCCAAAAAGCTCCTCTCTATCTTGCCTGAAACGGCTGCAATCACGAAAAAAAGTTTGAAAAACTTTAAACCGCTCTACAGGCTAAACTACGGCAGTTAGAGTGGTAAAACTTGAACGGGAAAAATTTTCAAATTTTCGTTTTCCTCGCCAGCACTCACCAAATGTTCACAAAACCTCCTTTATAGTACTCTACAGGCCAAACGCCAACAGCTAGAGCAGCCAAAGTATGCAAAATCAATGTTTAATTTTTTGGGTATTTCGCGATTTTGGGGTCTCATTCCCGATCGTCTCCTGGCCAAAGTTAAAGCCGGAATCCCATGAAACTCTAGGACTACGTAGGGGAAGAGGTCCTCTTTCAGATAGCCAAAAAGCTCCTCTCTATCTTGCCTGAAACGGCTGCAATCACGAAAAAAAAGTTTGAAAAACTTTAAACCGCTCTACAGGCTAAACTACGGCAGCTAGAGTGGTCAAACTTGAACGGGAAAAATTTTCAAATTTTCGTTTTCTTCGCCAGCACTCACCAAATGTTCACAAAACCTCCTTTATAGTACTCTACAGGCCAAACGCCAACAGCTAGAGCAGCCAAAGTATGCAAAATCAATGTTTAATTTTTTGGGTATTTCGCGATTTTGGGGTCTCATTCCCGATCGTCTCCTGGCCAAAGTTAAAGCCGGAATCCCATGAAACTCTAGGACTACGTAGGGGAAGAGGTCCTCTTTCAGATAGCCAAAAAGCTCCTCTCTATCTTGCCTGAAACGGCTGCAATCACGAAAAAAAGTTTGAAAAACTTTAAACCGCTCTACAGGCTAAACTACGGCAGTTAGAGTGGTCAAACTTGAACGGGAAAAATTTTCAAATTTTCGTTTTCCTCGCCAGCACTCACCAAATGTTCACAAAACCTCCTTTATAGTACTCTACAGGCCAAACGCCAACAGCTAGAGCAGCCAAAGTATGCAAAATCAATGTTTAATTTTTTGGGTATTTCGCGATTTTGGGGTCTCATTCCCGATCGTCTCCTGGCCAAAGTTAAAGCCGGAATCCCATGAAACTCTAGGACTACGTAGGGGAAGAGGTCCTCTTTCCGATAGCCAAAAAGTTCCTCTCTATCTTGCTTGAAATGGCTGCAATCAGGAAAAAAAGTTTGAAAAACTTTAAACCGCTCTACAGGCTAAACTACGGCAGTTAGAGTGGTCAAACTTGAACGGGAAAAATTTTCAAATTTTCGTTTTCTTCGCCAGCACTCACCAAATGTTCACAAAACCTCCTTTATAGTACTCTACAGGCCAAACGCCAACAGCTAGAGCAGCCAAAGTATGCAAAATCAATGTTTAATTTTTTGGGTATTTCGCGATTTTGGGGTCTCATTCCCGATCGTCTCCTGGCCAAAGTTAAGGCGGAATCCCATGAAACTCTAGGACTACGTAGGGGAAGAGGTCCTCTTTCAGATAGCCAAAAAGCTCCTCTCTATCTTGCCTGAAACGGCTGCAATCACGAAAAAAAAGTTTGAAAAACTTTAAACCGCTCTACAGGCTAAACTACGGCAGCTAGAGTGGTCAAACTTGTACGGGAAAAATTTTCAAATTTTCGTTTTCCTCGCCAGCACTCACCAAATGTTCACAAAACCTCCTTTATAGTACTCTACAGGCCAAACGCCAACAGCTAGAGCAGCCAAAGTATGCAAAATCAATGTTTAATTTTTTGGGTATTTCGCGATTTTGGGGTCTCATTCCCGATCGTCTCCTGGCCAAAGTTAAAGCCGGAATCCCATGAAACTCTAGGACTACGTAGGGGAAGAGGTCCTCTTTCAGATAGCCAAAAAGCTCCTCTCTATCTTGCCTGAAACGGCTGCAATCACGAAAAAAAGTTTTAAAAACTTTTAACCACTCTACAGGCTAAACTACGGCAGTTAGAGTGGTCAAACTTGAACCGGAAAAATTTTCAAATTTTCGTTTTCTTCGCCAGCACTCACCAAATGTTCACAAAACCTCCTTTATAGTACTCTACAGGCCAAACGCCAAAAGCTAGAGCAGCCAAAGTATGCAAAATCAATGTTTAATTTTTTGGGTATTTCGCGATTTTGGGGTCTCATTCCCGATCGTCTCCTGGCCGGAATCTCTCTTAAAGCCGGAATCCCATGAAACTCTAGGACTACGTAGGGGAAGAGGTCCTCTTTCAGATAGCCAAAAAGCTCCTCTCTATCTTGCCTGAAACGGCTGCAATCACGAAAAAAAAGTTTGAAAAACTTTAAACCGCTCTACAGGCTAAACTACGGCAGCTAGAGTGGTCAAACTTGAACGGGAAAAATTTTCAAATTTTCGTTTTCCTCGCCAGCACTCACCAAATGTTCACAAAACCTCCTTTATAGTACTCTACAGGCCAAACGCCAACAGCTAGAGCAGCCAAAGTATGCAAAATCAATGTTTAATTTTTTGGGTATTTCGCGATTTTGGGGTCTCATTCCCGATCGTCTCCTGGCCAAAGTTAAAGCCGGAATCCCATGAAACTCTAGGACTACGTAGGGGAAGAGGTCCTCTTTCAGATAGCCAAAAAGCTCCTCTCTATCTTGCCTGAAACGGCTGCAATCACGAAAAAAAGTTAGAAAAACTTTAAACCGCTCTACAGGCTAAACTACGGCAGTTAGAGTGGTCAAACTTGAACGGGAAAAATTTCCAAATTTTCGTTTTCCTCGCCAGCACTCACCAAATGTTCACAAAACCTTCTCTATAGTACTCTACAGGCCAAACGCCAACAGCTAGTGTAGCCAAAGTATGCAAAATCAATGTTTAATTTTTTGGGTATTTCGCGATTTTGGGGTCTCATTCCCGATCGTCTCCTGGCCGGAATCTCTCTTAAAGCCGGAATCCCATGAAACTCTAGGACTACGTAGGGGAAGAGGTCCTCTTTCAGATAGCCAAAAAGCTCCTCTCTATCTTGCCTGAAACGGCTGCAATCACGAAAAAAAGTTTGAAAAACTTTAAACCGCTCTACAGGCTAAACTACGGCAGTTAGAGTGGTCAAACTTGAACGGGAAAAATTTTCAAATTTTCGTTTTCCTCGCCAGCACTCACCAAATGTTCACAAAACCTCCTTTATAGTACTCTACAGGCCAAACGCCAACAGCTAGAGCAGCCAAAGTATGCAAAATCAATGTTTAATTTTTTGGGTATTTCGCGATTTTGGGGTCTCATTCCCGATCGTCTCCTGGCCAAAGTTAAAGCCGGAATCCCATGAAACTCTAGGACTACGTAGGGGAAGAGGTCCTCTTTCAGATAGCCAAAAAGCTCCTCTCTATCTTGCCTGAAACGGCTGCAATCACGAAAAAAAAGTTTGAAAAACTTTAAACCGGTCTACAGGCTAAACTACGGCAGCTAGAGTGGTCAAACTTGTACGGGAAAAATTTTCAAATTTTCGTTTTCCTCGCCAGCACTCACCAAATGTTCACAAAACCTCCTTTATAGTACTCTACAGGCCAAACGCCAACAGCTAGAGCAGCCAAAGTATGCAAAATCAATGTTTAATTTTTTGGGTATTTCGCGATTTTGGGGTCTCATTCCCGATCGTCTCCTGGCCAAAGTTAAAGCCGGAATCTCATGAAACTCTAGGACTACGTAGGGGAAGAGGTCCTCTTTCAGATAGCCGAAAAGCTCCTGTCTATCTTGCCTGAAACGGCTGCAATCACGAAAACAAGTTTGAAAAACTTTAAACCGCTCTACAGGCTAAACTACGGCAGTTAGAGTGGTCAAACTTGAACGGGAAAAATTTTCAAATTTTCGTTTTCCTCGCCAGCACTCACCAAATGTTCACAAAACCTTCTCTATAGTACTCTACAGGCCAAACGCCAACAGCTAGTGTAGCCAAAGTATGCAAAATCAATGTTTAATTTTTTGGGTATTTCGCGATTTTGGGGTCTCATTCCCGATCGTCTCCTGGCCAAAGTTAAAGCCGGAATCCCATGAAACTCTAGGACTACGTAGGGGAAGAGGTCCTCTTTCAGATAGCCAAAAAGCTCCTCTCTATCTTGCCTGAAACGGCTGCAATCACGAAAAAAAGTTTGAAAAACTTTAAACCGCTCTACAGGCTAAACTACGGCAGTTAGAGTGGTCAAACTTGAACGGGAAAAATTTTCAAATTTTCGTTTTCCTCGCCAGCACTCACCAAATGTTCACAAAACCTCCTTTATAGTACTCTACAGGCCAAACGCCAACAGCTAGAGCAGCCAAAGTATGCAAAATCAATGTTTAATTTTTTGGGTATTTCGCGATTTTGGGGTCTCATTCCCGATCGTCTCCTGGCCATAGTTAAAGCCGGAATCCCATGAAACTCTAGGACTACGTAGGGGAAGAGGTCCTCTTTCAGATAGCCAAAAAGCTCCTCTCTATCTTGCCTGAAACCACGAAAAAATGTTTGAAAAACTTTAAACCGCTCTACAGGCTAAACTACGGCAGTTAGAGTGGTCAAACTTGAACGGGAAAAATTTTCAAATTTTCGTTTTCCTCGCCAGCACTCACCAAATGTTCACAAAACCTCCTTTATAGTACTCTACAGGCCAAACGCCAACAGCTAGTGTAGCCAAAGTATGCAAAATCAATGTTTAATTTTTTGGGTATTTCGCGATTTTGGGGTCTCATTCCCGATCGTCTCCTGGCCAAAGTTAAAGCCGGAATCCCATGAAACTCTAGGACTACGTAGGGGAAGAGGTCCTCTTTCAGATAGCCAAAAAGCTCCTCTCTATCTTGCCTGAAACGGCTGCAATCACGAAAAAAAGTTTGAAAAACTTTAAACCGCTCTACAGGCTAAACTACGGCAGTTAGAGTGGTCAAACTTGAACGGGAAAAATTTTCAAATTTTCGTTTTCCTCGCCAGCACTCACCAAATGTTCACAAAACCTCCTTTATAGTACTCTACAGGCCAAACGCCAACAGCTAGAGCAGCCAAAGTATGCAAAATCAATGTTTAATTTTTTGGGTATTTCGCGATTTTGGGGTCTCATTCCCGATCGTCTCCTGGCCAAAGTTAAAGCCGGAATCCCATGAAACTCTAGGACTACGTAGGGGAAGAGGTCCTCTTTCAGATAGCCAAAAAGCTCCTCTCTATCTTGCCTGAAACGGCTGCAATCACGAAAAAAAGTTTGAAAAACTTTTAACCGCTCTACAGGCTAAACTACGGCAGTTAGAGTGGTCAAACTTGAACGGGAAAAATTTTCAAATTTTCGTTTTCTTCGCCAGCACTCACCAAATGTTCACAAAACCTCCTTTATAGTACTCTACAGGCCAAACGCCAAAAGCTAGAGCAGCCAAAGTATGCAAAATCAATGTTTAATTTTTTGGGTATTTCGCGATTTTGGGGTCTCATTCCCGATCGTCTCCTGGCCAAAGTTAAAGCCGGAATCCCATGAAACTCTAGGACTACGTAGGGGAAGAGGTCCTCTTTCAGATAGCCAAAAAGCTCCTCTCTATCTTGCCTGAAACGGCTGCAATCACGAAAAAAAGTTTGAAAAACTTTAAACCGCTCTACAGGCTAAACTACGGCAGTTAGAGTGGTCAAACTTGAACGGGAAAAATTTTCAAATTTTCGTTTTCCTCGCCAGCACTCACCAAATGTTCACAAAACCTTCTCTATAGTACTCTACAGGCCAAACGCCAACAGCTAGTGTAGCCAAAGTATGCAAAATCAATGTTTAATTTTTTGGGTATTTCGCGATTTTGGGGTCTCATTCCCGATCGTCTCCTGGCCAAAGTTAAAGCCGGAATCCCATGAAACTCTAGGACTACGTAGGGGAAGAGGTCCTCTTTCAGATAGCCAAAAAGCTCCTCTCTATCTTGCCTGAAACGGCTGCAATCACGAAAAAAAGTTTGAAAAACTTTAAACCGCTCTACAGGCTAAACTACGGCAGTTAGAGTGGTCAAACTTGAACGGGAAAAATTTTCAAATTTTCGTTTTCCTCGCCAGCACTCACCAAATGTTCACAAAACCTCCTTTATAGTACTCTACAGGCCAAACGCCAACAGCTAGAGCAGCCAAAGTATGCAAAATCAATGTTTAATTTTTTGGGTATTTCGCGATTTTGGGGTCTCATTCCCGATCGTCTCCTGGCCATAGTTAAAGCCGGAATCCCATGAAACTCTAGGACTACGTAGGGGAAGAGGTCCTCTTTCAGATAGCCAAAAAGCTCCTCTCTATCTTGCCTGAAACGGCTGCAATCACGGAAAAAAGTTTGAAAAACTTTAAACCGCTCTACAGGCTAAACTACGGAAGTTAGAGTGGTCAAACTTGAACGGGAAAAATTTTCAAATTTTCGTTTTCCTCGCCAGCACTCACCAAATGTTCACAAAACCTTCTCTATAGTACTCTACAGGCCAAACGCCAACAGCTAGTGTAGCCAAAGTATGCAAAATCAATGTTTAATTTTTTGGGTATTTCGCGATTTTGGGGTCTCATTCCCGATCGTCTCCTGGCCAAAGTTAAAGCCGGAATCCCATGAAACTCTAGGACTACGTAGGGGAAGAGGTCCTCTTTCAGATAGCCAAAAAGCTCCTCTCTATCTTGCCTGAAACGGCTGCAATCACGAAAAAAAGTTTGAAAAACTTTAAACCGCTCTACAGGCTAAACTACGGCAGTTAGAGTGGTCAAACTTGAACGGGAAAAATTTTCAAATTTTCGTTTTCCTCGCCAGCACTCACCAAATGTTCACAAAACCTTCTCTATAGTACTCTACAGGCCAAACGCCAACAGCTAGTGTAGCCAAAGTATGCAAAATCAATGTTTAATTTTTTGGGTATTTCGCGATTTTGGGGTCTCATTCCCGATCGTCTCCTGGCCAAAGTTAAAGCCGGAATCCCATGAAACTCTAGGACTACGTAGGGGAAGAGGTCCTCTTTCAGATAGCCAAAAAGCTCCTCTCTATCTTGCCTGAAACGGCTGCAATCACGAAAAAAAGTTTGAAAAACTTTAAACCGCTCTACAGGCTAAACTACGGCAGTTAGAGTGGTCAAACTTGAACGGGAAAAATTTTCAAATTTTCGTTTTCCTCGCCAGCACTCACCAAATGTTCACAAAACCTCCTTTATAGTACTCTACAGGTCAAACGCCAACAGCTAGAGTAGCTAAAGTATGCAAAATCAATGTTTAATTTTTTGGGTATTTCGCGATTTTGGGGTCTCATTCCCGATCGTCTCCTGCCCAAAGTTAAAGCCGGAATCTCATGAAACTCTAGGACTACGTAGGGGAAGAGGTCCTCTTTCAGATAGCCAAAAAGCTCCTCTCTATCTTGCCTGAAACGGCTGCAATCACGAAAAAAAGTTTGAAAAACTTTAAACCGCTCTACAGGCTAAACTACGGCAGTTAGAGTGGTCAAACTTGAACGGGAAAAATTTTCAAATTTTCGTTTTCCTCGCCAGCACTCACCAAATGTTCACAAAACCTCCTTTATAGTACTCTACAGGCCAAACGCCAACAGCTAGAGCAGCCAAAGTATGCAAAATCAATGTTTAATTTTTTGGGTATTTCGCGATTTTGGGGTCTCATTCCCGATCGTCTCCTGGCCAAAGTTAAAGCCGGAATCCCATGAAACTCTAGGACTACGTAGGGGAAGAGGTCCTCTTTCAGATAGCCAAAAAGCTCCTCTCTATCTTGCCTGAAACGGCTGCAATCACGAAAAAAAGTTTGAAAAACTTTTAACCGCTCTACAGGCTAAACTACGGCAGTTAGAGTGGTCAAACTTGAACGGGAAAAATTTTCAAATTTTCGTTTTCTTCGCCAGCACTCACCAAATGTTCACAAAACCTCCTTTATAGTACTCTACAGGCCAAACGCCAAAAGCTAGAGCAGCCAAAGTATGCAAAATCAATGTTTAATTTTTTGGGTATTTCGCGATTTTGGGGTCTCATTCCCGATCGTCTCCTGGCCAAAGTTAAAGCCGGAATCCCATGAAACTCTAGGACTACGTAGGGGAAGAGGTCCTCTTTCAGATAGCCAAAAAGCTCCTCTCTATCTTGCCTGAAACGGCTGCAATCACGGAAAAAAGTTTGAAAAACTTTAAACCGCTCTACAGGCTAAACTACGGAAGTTAGAGTGGTCAAACTTGAACGGGAAAAATTTTCAAATTTTCGTTTTCCTCGCCAGCACTCACCAAATGTTCACAAAACCTTCTCTATAGTACTCTACAGGCCAAACGCCAACAGCTAGTGTAGCCAAAGTATGCAAAATCAATGTTTAATTTTTTGGGTATTTCGCGATTTTGGGGTCTCATTCCCGATCGTCTCCTGGCCAAAGTTAAAGCCGGAATCCCATGAAACTCTAGGACTACGTAGGGGAAGAGGTCCTCTTTCAGATAGCCAAAAAGCTCCTCTCTATCTTGCCTGAAACGGCTGCAATCACGAAAAAAAGTTTGAAAAACTTTAAACCGCTCTACAGGCTAAACTACGGCAGTTAGAGTGGTCAAACTTGAACGGGAAAAATTTTCAAATTTTCGTTTTCCTCGCCAGCACTCACCAAATGTTCACAAAACCTCCTTTATAGTACTCTACAGGTCAAACGCCAACAGCTAGAGTAGCTAAAGTATGCAAAATCAATGTTTAATTTTTTGGGTATTTCGCGATTTTGGGGTCTCATTCCCGATCGTCTCCTGCCCAAAGTTAAAGCCGGAATCTCATGAAACTCTAGGACTACGTAGGGGAAGAGGTCCTCTTTCAGATAGCCAAAAAGCTCCTCTCTATCTTGCCTGAAACGGCTGCAATCACGAAAAAAAGTTTGAAAAACTTTAAACCGCTCTACAGGCTAAACTACGGCAGTTAGAGTGGTCAAACTTGACCGGGAAAAATTTTCAAATTTTCGTTTTCCTCGCCAGCACTCACCAAATGTTCACAAAACCTCCTTTATAGTACTCTACAGGCCAAACGCCAACAGCTAGAGCAGCCAAAGTATGCAAAATCAATGTTTAATTTTTTGGGTATTTCGCGATTTTGGGGTCTCATTCCCGATCGTCTCCTGGCCAAAGTTAAAGCCGGAATCCCATGAAACTCTAGGACTACGTAGGGGAAGAGGTCCTCTTTCAGATAGCCAAAAAGCTCCTCTCTATCTTGCCTGAAACGGCTGCAATCACGAAAAAAAGTTTGAAAAACTTTAAACCGCTCTACAGGCTAAACTACGGCAGTTAGAGTGGTCTAACTTGAACGGGAAAAATTTTCAAATTTTCGTTTTCCTCGCCAGCACTCACCAAATGTTCACAAAACCTCCTTTATAGTACTCTACAGGCCAAACGCCAACAGCTAGAGCAGCCAAAGTATGCAAAATCAATGTTTAATTTTTTGGGTATTTCGCGATTTTGGGGTCTCATTCCCGATCGTCTCCTGGCCATAGTTAAAGCCGGAATCCCATGAAACTCTAGGACTACGTAGGGGAAGAGGTCCTCTTTCAGATAGCCAAAAAGCTCCTCTCTATCTTGCCTGAAACGGCTGCAATCACGGAAAAAAGTTTGAAAAACTTTAAACCGCTCTACAGGCTAAACTACGGAAGTTAGAGTGGTCAAACTTGAACGGGAAAAATTTTCAAATTTTCGTTTTCCTCGCCAGCACTCACCAAATGTTCACAAAACCTTCTCTATAGTACTCTACAGGCCAAACGCCAACAGCTAGTGTAGCCAAAGTATGCAAAATCAATGTTTAATTTTTTGGGTATTTCGCGATTTTGGGGTCTCATTCCCGATCGTCTCCTGGCCAAAGTTAAAGCCGGAATCCCATGAAACTCTAGGACTACGTAGGGGAAGAGGTCCTCTTTCAGATAGCCAAAAAGCTCCTCTCTATCTTGCCTGAAACGGCTGCAATCACGGAAAAAAGTTTGAAAAACTTTAAACCGCTCTACAGGCTAAACTACGGAAGTTAGAGTGGTCAAACTTGAACGGGAAAAATTTTCAAATTTTCGTTTTCCTCGCCAGCACTCACCAAATGTTCACAAAACCTCCTTTATAGTACTCTACAGGCCAAACGCCAACAGCTAGAGCAGCCAAAGTATGCAAAATCAATGTTTAATTTTTTGGGTATTTCGCGATTTTGGGGTCTCATTCCCGATCGTCTCCTGGCCAAAGTTAAAGCCGGAATCCCATGAAACTCTAGGACTACGTAGGGGAAGAGGTCCTCTTTCAGATAGCCAAAAAGCTCCTCTCTATCTTGCCTGAAACGGCTGCAATCACGAAAAAAAAGTTTGAAAAACTTTAAACCGCTCTACAGGCTAAACTACGGCAGCTAGAGTGGTCAAACTTGTACGGGAAAAATTTTCAAATTTTCGTTTTCCTCGCCAGCACTCACCAAATGTTCACAAAACCTCCTTTATAGTACTCTACAGGCCAAACGCCAACAGCTAGAGCAGCCAAAGTATGCAAAATCAATGTTTAATTTTTTGGGTATTTCGCGATTTTGGGGTCTCATTCCCGATCGTCTCCTGGCCAAAGTTAAAGCCGGAATCCCATGAAACTCTAGGACTACGTAGGGGAAGAGGTCCTCTTTCAGATAGCCAAAAAGCTCCTCTCTATCATGCCTGAAACGGCTGCAATCACGAAAAAAAGTTTGAAAAACTTTTAACCGCTCTACAGGCTAAACTACGGCAGTTAGAGTGGTCAAACTTGAACGGGAAAAATTTTCAAATTTTCGTTTTCTTCGCCAGCACTCACCAAATGTTCACAAAACCTCCTTTATAGTACTCTACAGGCCAAACGCCAAAAGCTAGAGCAGCCAAAGTATGCAAAATCAATGTTTAATTTTTTGGGTATTTCGCGATTTTGGGGTCTCATTCCCGATCGTCTCCTGGCCAAAGTTAAAGCCGGAATCCCATGAAACTCTAGGACTACGTAGGGGAAGAGGTCCTCTTTCAGATAGCCAAAAAGCTCCTCTCTATCTTGCCTGAAACGGCTGCAATCACGGAAAAAAGTTTGAAAAACTTTAAACCGCTCTACAGGCTAAACTACGGAAGTTAGAGTGGTCAAACTTGAACGGGAAAAATTTTCAAATTTTCGTTTTCCTCGCCAGCACTCACCAAATGTTCACAAAACCTTCTCTATAGTACTCTACAGGCCAAACGCCAACAGCTAGTGTAGCCAAAGTATGCAAAATCAATGTTTAATTTTTTGGGTATTTCGCGATTTTGGGGTCTCATTCCCGATCGTCTCCTGGCCAAAGTTAAAGCCGGAATCCCATGAAACTCTAGGACTACGTAGGGGAAGAGGTCCTCTTTCAGATAGCCAAAAAGCTCCTCTCTATCTTGCCTGAAACGGCTGCAATCACGAAAAAAAGTTTGAAAAACTTTAAACCGCTCTACAGGCTAAACTACGGCAGTTAGAGTGGTCAAACTTGAACGGGAAAAATTTTCAAATTTTCGTTTTCCTCGCCAGCACTCACCAAATGTTCACAAAACCTCCTTTATAGTACTCTACAGGTCAAACGCCAACAGCTAGAGTAGCTAAAGTATGCAAAATCAATGTTTAATTTTTTGGGTATTTCGCGATTTTGGGGTCTCATTCCCGATCGTCTCCTGCCCAAAGTTAAAGCCGGAATCTCATGAAACTCTAGGACTACGTAGGGGAAGAGGTCCTCTTTCAGATAGCCAAAAAGCTCCTCTCTATCTTGCCTGAAACGGCTGCAATCACGAAAAAAAGTTTGAAAAACTTTAAACCGCTCTACAGGCTAAACTACGGCAGTTAGAGTGGTCAAACTTGACCGGGAAAAATTTTCAAATTTTCGTTTTCCTCGCCAGCACTCACCAAATGTTCACAAAACCTCCTTTATAGTACTCTACAGGCCAAACGCCAACAGCTAGAGCAGCCAAAGTATGCAAAATCAATGTTTAATTTTTTGGGTATTTCGCGATTTTGGGGTCTCATTCCCGATCGTCTCCTGGCCAAAGTTAAAGCCGGAATCCCATGAAACTCTAGGACTACGTAGGGGAAGAGGTCCTCTTTCAGATAGCCAAAAAGCTCCTCTCTATCTTGCCTGAAACGGCTGCAATCACGAAAAAAAGTTTGAAAAACTTTAAACCGCTCTACAGGCTAAACTACGGCAGTTAGAGTGGTCAAACTTGAACGGGAAAAATTTTCAAATTTTCAAAAGCTCCTCTCTATCTTGCCTGAAACGGCTGCAATCACGAAAAAAAGTTTGAAAAACTTTAAACCGCTCTACAGGCTAAACTACGGCAGTTAGAGTGGTCAAACTTGTACGGGAAAAATTTTCAAATTTTCGTTTTCCTCGCCAGCACTCACCAAATGTTCACAAAACCTCCTTTATAGTACTCTACAGGCCAAACGCCAACAGCTAGAGCAGCCAAAGTATGCAAAATCAATGTTTAATTTTTTGGGTATTTCGCGATTTTGGGGTCTCATTCCCGATCGTCTCCTGGCCAAAGTTAAAGCCGGAATCCCATGAAACTCTAGGACTACGTAGGGGAAGAGGTCCTCTTTCAGATAGCCAAAAAGCTCCTCTCTATCTTGCCTGAAACGGCTGCAATCACGAAAAAAAGTTTGAAAAACTTTAAACCGCTCTACAGGCTAAACTACGGCAGTTAGAGTGGTCAAACTTGAACGGGAAAAATTTTCAAATTTTCGTTTTCCTCGCCAGCACTCACCAAATGTTCACAAAACCTCCTTTATAGTACTCTACAGGCCAAACGCCAACAGCTAGAGCAGCCAAAGTATGCAAAATCAATGTTTAATTTTTTGGGTATTTCGCGATTTTGGGGTCTCATTCCCGATCGTCTCCTGGCCAAAGTTAAAGCCGGAATCCCATGAAACTCTAGGACTACGTAGGGGAAGAGGTCCTCTTTCAGATAGCCAAAAAGCTCCTCTCTATCTTGCCTGAAACGGCTGCAATCACGAAAAAAAGTTTGAAAAACTTTAAACCGCTCTACAGGCTAAACTACGGCAGTTAGAGTGGTCAAACTTGAACGGGAAAAATTTTCAAATTTTCAAAAGCTCCTCTCTATCTTGCCTGAAACGGCTGCAATCACGAAAAAAAGTTTGAAAAACTTTAAACCGCTCTACAGGCTAAACTACGGAAGTTAGAGTGGTCAAACTTGAACGGGAAAAATTTTCAAATTTTCGTTTTCCTCGCCAGCACTCACCAAATGTTCACAAAACCTTCTCTATAGTACTCTACAGGCCAAACGCCAACAGCTAGTGTAGCCAAAGTATGCAAAATCAATGTTTAATTTTTTGGGTATTTCGCGATTTTGGGGTCTCATTCCCGATCGTCTCCTGGCCAAAGTTAAAGCCGGAATCCCATGAAACTCTAGGACTACGTAGGGGAAGAGGTCCTCTTTCAGATAGCCAAAAAGCTCCTCTCTATCTTGCCTGAAACGGCTGCAATCACGAAAAAAAGTTTGAAAAACTTTAAACCGCTCTACAGGCTAAACTACGGCAGTTAGAGTGGTCAAACTTGAACGGGAAAAATTTTCAAATTTTCGTTTTCCTCGCCAGCACTCACCAAATGTTCACAAAACCTCCTTTATAGTACTCTACAGGCCAAACGCCAACAGCTAGAGCAGCCAAAGTATGCAAAATCAATGTTTAATTTTTTGGGTATTTCGCGATTTTGGGGTCTCATTCCCGATCGTCTCCTGGCCAAAGTTAAAGCCGGAATCCCATGAAACTCTAGGACTACGTAGGGGAAGAGGTCCTCTTTCAGATAGCCAAAAAGCTCCTCTCTATCTTGCCTGAAACGGCTGCAATCACGAAAAAAAGTTTGAAAAACTTTAAACCGCTCTACAGGCTAAACTACGGCAGTTAGAGTGGTCAAACTTGAACGGGAAAAATTTTCAAATTTTCAAAAGCTCCTCTCTATCTTGCCTGAAACGGCTGCAATCACGAAAAAAAGTTTGAAAAACTTTAAACCGCTCTACAGGCTAAACTACGGCAGTTAGAGTGGTCTAACTTGAACGGGAAAAATTTTCAAATTTTCGTTTTCCTCGCCAGCACTCACCAAATGTTCACAAAACCTTCTCTATAGTACTCTACAGGCCAAACGCCAACAGCTAGTGTAGCCAAAGTATGCAAAATCAATGTTTAATTTTTTGGGTATTTCGCGATTTTGGGGTCTCATTCCCGATCGTCTCCTGGCCAAAGTTAAAGCCGGAATCCCATGAAACTCTAGGACTACGTAGGGGAAGAGGTCCTCTTTCAGATAGCCAAAAAGCTCCTCTCTATCTTGCCTGAAACGGCTGCAATCACGGAAAAAAGTTTGAAAAACTTTAAACCGCTCTACAGGCTAAACTACGGAAGTTAGAGTGGTCAAACTTGAACGGGAAAAATTTTCAAATTTTCGTTTTCCTCGCCAGCACTCACCAAATGTTCACAAAACCTCCTTTATAGTACTCTACAGGCCAAACGCCAACAGCTAGAGCAGCCAAAGTATGCAAAATCAATGTTTAATTTTTTGGGTATTTCGCGATTTTGGGGTCTCATTCCCGATCGTCTCCTGGCCAAAGTTAAAGCCGGAATCCCATAAAACTCTAGGACTACGTAGGGGAAGAGGTCCTCTTTCAGATAGCCAAAAAGCTCCTCTCTATCTTGCCTGAAACGGCTACAATCACGAAAAAAAAGTTTGAAAAACTTTAAACCGCTCTACAGGCTAAACTACGGCAGCTAGAGTGGTCAAACTTGTACGGGAAAAATTTTCAAATTTTCGTTTTCCTCGCCAGCACTCACCAAATGTTCACAAAACCTCCTTTATAGTACTCTACAGGCCAAACGCCAACAGCTAGAGCAGCCAAAGTATGCAAAATCAATGTTTAATTTTTTGGGTATTTCGCGATTTTGGGGTCTCATTCCCGATCGTCTCCTGGCCAAAGTTAAAGCCGGAATCCCATGAAACTCTAGGACTACGTAGGGGAAGAGGTCCTCTTTCAGATAGCCAAAAAGCTCCTCTCTATCTTGCCTGAAACGGCTGCAATCACGAAAAAAAGTTTGAAAAACTTTTAACCGCTCTACAGGCTAAACTACGGCAGTTAGAGTGGTCAAACTTGAACGGGAAAAATGTTCAAATTTTCGTTTTCTTCGCCAGCACTCACCAAATGTTCACAAAACCTCCTTTATAGTACTCTACAGGCCAAACGCCAAAAGCTAGAGCAGCCAAAGTATGCAAAATCAATGTTTAATTTTTTGGGTATTTCGCGATTTTGGGGTCTCATTCCCGATCGTCTCCTGGCCAAAGTTAAAGCCGGAATCCCATGAAACTCTAGGACTACGTAGGGGAAGAGGTCCTCTTTCAGATAGCCAAAAAGCTCCTCTCTATCTTGCCTGAAACGGCTGCAATCACGAAAAAAAGTTTGAAAAACTTTAAACCGCTCTACAGGCTAAACTACGGCAGTTAGAGTGGTCAAACTTGAACGGGAAAAATTTTCAAATTTTCGTTTTCCTCGCCAGCACTCACCAAATGTTCACAAAACCTTCTCTATAGTACTCTACAGGCCAAACGCCAACAGCTAGTGTAGCCAAAGTATGCAAAATCAATGTTTAATTTTTTGGGTATTTCGCGATTTTGGGGTCTCATTCCCGATCGTCTCCTGGCCAAAGTTAAAGCCGGAATCCCATGAAACTCTAGGACTACGTAGGGGAAGAGGTCCTCTTTCAGATAGCCAAAAAGCTCCTCTCTATCTTGCCTGAAACGGCTGCAATCACGAAAAAAAGTTTGAAAAACTTTAAACCGCTCTACAGGCTAAACTACGGCAGTTAGAGTGGTCAAACTTGAACGGGAAACATTTTCAAATTTTCGTTTTCCTCGCCAGCACTCACCAAATGTTCACAAAACCTCCTTTATAGTACTCTACAGGCCAAACGCCAACAGCTAGAGCAGCCAAAGTATGCAAAATCAATGTTTAATTTTTTGGGTATTTCGCGATTTTGGGGTCTCATTCCCGATCGTCTCCTGGCCAAAGTTAAAGCCGGAATCCCATGAAACTCTAGGACTACGTAGGGGAAGAGGTCCTCTTTCAGATAGCCAAAAAGCTCCTCTCTATCTTGCCTGAAACGGCTGCAATCACGAAAAAAAGTTTGAAAAACTTTTAACCGCTCTACAGGCTAAACTACGGCAGTTAGAGTGGTCAAACTTGAACGGGAAAAATGTTCAAATTTTCGTTTTCTTCGCCAGCACTCACCAAATGTTCACAAAACCTCCTTTATAGTACTCTACAGGCCAAACGCCAAAAGCTAGAGCAGCCAAAGTATGCAAAATCAATGTTTAATTTTTTGGGTATTTCGCGATTTTGGGGTCTCATTCCCGATCGTCTCCTGGCCAAAGTTAAAGCCGGAATCCCATGAAACTCTAGGACTACGTAGGGGAAGAGGTCCTCTTTCAGATAGCCAAAAAGCTCCTCTCTATCTTGCCTGAAACGGCTGCAATCACGAAAAAAAGTTTGAAAAACTTTAAACCGCTCTACAGGCTAAACTACGGCAGTTAGAGTGGTCAAACTTGAACGGGAAAAATTTTCAAATTTTCGTTTTCCTCGCCAGCACTCACCAAATGTTCACAAAACCTTCTCTATAGTACTCTACAGGCCAAACGCCAACAGCTAGTGTAGCCAAAGTATGCAAAATCAATGTTTAATTTTTTGGGTATTTCGCGATTTTGGGGTCTCATTCCCGATCGTCTCCTGGCCAAAGTTAAAGCCGGAATCCCATGAAACTCTAGGACTACGTAGGGGAAGAGGTCCTCTTTCAGATAGCCAAAAAGCTCCTCTCTATCTTGCCTGAAACGGCTGCAATCACGAAAAAAAGTTTGAAAAACTTTAAACCGCTCTACAGGCTAAACTACGGCAGTTAGAGTGGTCAAACTTGAACGGGAAACATTTTCAAATTTTCGTTTTCCTCGCCAGCACTCACCAAATGTTCACAAAACCTCCTTTATAGTACTCTACAGGCCAAACGCCAACAGCTAGAGCAGCCAAAGTATGCAAAATCAATGTTTAATTTTTTGGGTATTTCGCGATTTTGGGGTCTCATTCCCGATCGTCTCCTGGCCATAGTTAAAGCCGGAATCCCATGAAACTCTAGGACTACGTAGGGGAAGAGGTCCTCTTTCAGATAGCCAAAAAGCTCCTCTCTATCTTGCCTGAAACGGCTGCAATCACGGAAAAAAGTTTGAAAAACTTTAAACCGCTCTACAGGCTAAACTACGGAAGTTAGAGTGGTCAAACTTGAACGGGAAAAATTTTCAAATTTTCGTTTTCCTCGCCAGCACTCACCAAATGTTCACAAAACCTTCTCTATAGTACTCTACAGGCCAAACGCCAACAGCTAGTGTAGCCAAAGTATGCAAAATCAATGTTTAATTTTTTGGGTATTTCGCGATTTTGGGGTCTCATTCCCGATCGTCTCCTGGCCAAAGTTAAAGCCGGAATCCCATGAAACTCTAGGACTACGTAGGGGAAGAGGTCCTCTTTCAGATAGCCAAAAAGCTCCTCTCTATCTTGCCTGAAACGGCTGCAATCACGAAAAAAAAGTTTGAAAAACTTTAAACCGCTCTACAGGCTAAACTACGGCAGTTAGAGTGGTCAAACTTGAACGGGAAAAATTTTCAAATTTTCGTTTTCCTCGCCAGCACTCACCAAATGTTCACAAAACCTTCTCTATAGTACTCTACAGGCCAAACGCCAACAGCTAGTGTAGCCAAAGTATGCAAAATCAATGTTTAATTTTTTGGGTATTTCGCGATTTTGGGGTCTCATTCCCGATCGTCTCCTGGCCAAAGTTAAAGCCGGAATCCCATGAAACTCTAGGACTACGTAGGGGAAGAGGTCCTCTTTCAGATAGCCAAAAAGCTCCTCTCTATCTTGCCTGAAACGACTGTAATCACGAAAAAAAAGTTTGAAAAACTTTAAACCGCTCTACAGGCTAAACTACGGCAGTTAGAGTGGTCAAACTTGAACGGGAAAAATTTTCAAATTTTCGTTTTCCTCGCCAGCCTCACCAAATGTTCACAAAACCTTCTCTATAGTACTCTACAGGCCAAACGCCAACAGCTAGTGTAGCCAAAGTATGCAAAATCAATGTTTAATTTTTTGGGTATTTCGCGATTTTGGGGTCTCATTCCCGATCGTCTCCTGGCCAAAGTTAAAGCCGGAATCCCATGAAACTCTAGGACTACGTAGGGGAAGAGGTCCTCTTTCAGATAGCCAAAAAGCTCCTCTCTATCTTGCCTGAAACGGCTGCAATCACGAAAAAAAGTTTGAAAAACTTTAAACCGCTCTACAGGCTAAACTACGGCAGTTAGAGTGGTCAAACTTGAACGGGAAAAATTTTCAAATTTTCGTTTTCCTCGCCAGCACTCACCAAATGTTCACAAAACCTCCTTTATAGTACTCTACAGGCCAAACGCCAACAGCTAGAGCAGCCAAAGTATGCAAAATCAATGTTAGATTTTTTGGGTATTTCGCGATTTTGGGGTCTCATTCCGATCGTCTCCTGGCCAAAGTTAAAGCCGGAATCCCATGAAACTCTAGGACTACGTAGGGGAAGAGGTCCTCTTTCAGATAGCCAAAAAGCTCCTCTCTATCTTGCCTGAAACGGCTGCAATCACGAAAAAAAGTTTGAAAAACTTTAAACCGCTCTACAGGCTAAACTACGGCAGCTAGAGTGGTCAAACTTGAACGGGAAAAATTTTCAAATTTTCGTTTTCCTCGCCAGCACTCACCAAATGTTCACAAAACCTCCTTTATAGTACTCTACAGGCCAAACGCCAACAGCTAGAGCAGCCAAAGTATGCAAAATCAATGTTTAATTTTTTGGGTATTTCGCGATTTTGGGGTCTCATTCCCGATCGTCTCCTGGCCATAGTTAAAGCCGGAATCCCATGAAACTCTAGGACTACGTAGGGGAAGAGGTCCTCTTTCAGATAGCCAAAAAGCTCCTCTCTATCTTGCCTGAAACGGCTGCAATCACGGAAAAAAGTTTGAAAAACTTTAAACCGCTCTACAGGCTAAACTACGGAAGTTAGAGTGGTCAAACTTGAACGGGAAAAATTTTCAAATTTTCGTTTTCCTCGCCAGCACTCACCAAATGTTCACAAAACCTTCTCTATAGTACTCTACAGGCCAAACGCCAACAGCTAGTGTAGCCAAAGTATGCAAAATCAATGTTTAATTTTTTGGGTATTTCGCGATTTTGGGGTCTCATTCCCGATCGTCTCCTGGCCAAAGTTAAAGCCGGAATCCCATGAAACTCTAGGACTACGTAGGGGAAGAGGTCCTCTTTCAGATAGCCAAAAAGCTCCTCTCTATCTTGCCTGAAACGGCTGTAATCACGAAAAAAAAGTTTGAAAAACTTTAAACCGCTCTACAGGCTAAACTACGGCAGTTAGAGTGGTCAAACTTGAACGGGAAAAATTTTCAAATTTTCGTTTTCCTCGCCAGCCTCACCAAATGTTCACAAAACCTTCTCTATAGTACTCTACAGGCCAAACGCCAACAGCTAGTGTAGCCAAAGTATGCAAAATCAATGTTTAATTTTTTGGGTATTTCGCGATTTTGGGGTCTCATTCCCGATCGTCTCCTGGCCAAAGTTAAAGCCGGAATCCCATGAAACTCTAGGACTACGTAGGGGAAGAGGTCCTCTTTCAGATAGCCAAAAAGCTCCTCTCTATCTTGCCTGAAACGGCTGCAATCACGAAAAAAAGTTTGAAAAACTTTAAACCGCTCTACAGGCTAAACTACGGCAGTTAGAGTGGTCAAACTTGAACGGGAAAAATTTTCAAATTTTCGTTTTCCTCGCCAGCACTCACCAAATGTTCACAAAACCTCCTTTATAGTACTCTACAGGCCAAACGCCAACAGCTAGAGCAGCCAAAGTATGCAAAATCAATGTTAGATTTTTTGGGTATTTCGCGATTTTGGGGTCTCATTCCGATCGTCTCCTGGCCAAAGTTAAAGCCGGAATCCCATGAAACTCTAGGACTACGTAGGGGAAGAGGTCCTCTTTCAGATAGCCAAAAAGCTCCTCTCTATCTTGCCTGAAACGGCTGCAATCACGAAAAAAAGTTTGAAAAACTTTAAACCGCTCTACAGGCTAAACTACGGCAGCTAGAGTGGTCAAACTTGAACGGGAAAAATTTTCAAATTTTCGTTTTCCTCGCCAGCACTCACCAAATGTTCACAAAACCTCCTTTATAGTACTCTACAGGCCAAACGCCAAAAGCTAGAGCAGCCAAAGTATGCAAAATCAATGTTTAATTTTTTGGGTATTTCGCGATTTTGGGGTCTCATTCCCGATCGTCTCCTGGCCAAAGTTAAAGCCGGAATCCCATGAAACTCTAGGACTACGTAGGGGAAGAGGTCCTCTTTCAGATAGCCAAAAAGCTCCTCTCTATATTGCCTGATACGGCTGCAATCACGAAAAAAAGTTTGAAAAACTTTAAACCGCTCTACAGGCTAAACTACGGCAGTTAGAGTGGCCAAACTTGAACGGGAAAAAATTTCAAATTTTCGTTTTCCTCGCCAACACTCACCAAATGTTCACAAAACCTCCTTTATAGTACTCTACAGGCCAAACGCCAACAGCTAGAGCAGCCAAAGTATGCAAAATCAATGTTTAATTTTTTGGGTATTTCGCGATTTTGGGGTCTCATTCCCGATCGTCTCCTGGCCAAAGTTAAAGCCGGAATCCCATGAAACTCTAGGACTACGTAGGGGAAGAGGTCCTCTTTCAGATAGCCAAAAGGTCCTCTCTATCTTGCCTGAAACGGCTGCAATCATGAAAAAAATGTTTGAAAAACTTTAAACCGCTCTACAGGCTAAACTACGGCAGCTAGAGTGGTCAAACTTGAACGGGAAAAATTTTCAAATTTTCGTTTTCCTCGCCAGCACTCACCAAATGTTCACAAAACCTCCTTTATAGTACTCTACAGGCCAAACGCCAACAGCTAGAGCAGCCAAAGTATGCAAAATCAATGTTTAATTTTTTGGGTATTTCGCGATTTTGGGGTCTCATTCCCGATCGTCTCCTGGCCAAAGTTAAAGCCGGAATCCCATGAAACTCTAGGACTACGTAGGGGAAGAGGTCCTCTTTCAGATAGCCAAAAAGCTCCTCTCTATATTGCCTGATACGGCTGCAATCACGAAAAAAAGTTTGAAAAACTTTAAACCGCTCTACAGGCTAAACTACGGCAGTTAGAGTGGCCAAACTTGAACGGGAAAAAATTTCAAATTTTCGTTTTCCTCGCCAACACTCACCAAATGTTCACAAAACCTCCTTTATAGTACTCTACAGGCCAAACGCCAACAGCTAGAGCAGCCAAAGTATGCAAAATCAATGTTTAATTTTTTGGGTATTTCGCGATTTTGGGGTCTCATTCCCGATCGTCTCCTGGCCAAAGTTAAAGCCGGAATCCCATGAAACTCTAGGACTACGTAGGGGAAGAGGTCCTCTTTCAGATAGCCAAAAGGTCCTCTCTATCTTGCCTGAAACGGCTGCAATCATGAAAAAAAAGTTTGAAAAACTTTAAACCGCTCTACAGGCTAAACTACGGCAGCTAGAGTGGTCAAACTTGAACGGGAAAAATTTTCAAATTTTCGTTTTCCTCGCCAGCACTCACCAAATGTTCACAAAACCTCCTTTATAGTACTCTACAGGCCAAACGCCAACAGCTAGAGCAGCCAAAGTATGCAAAATCAATGTTTAATTTTTTGGGTATTTCGCGATTTTGGGGTCTCATTCCCGATCGTCTCCTGGCCAAAGTTAAAGCCGGAATCCCATGAAACTCTAGGACTACGTAGGGGAAGAGGTCCTCTTTCAGATAGCCAAAAAGCTCCTCTCTATCTTGCCTGAAACGGCTGCAATCACGAAAAAAAGTTTGAAAAACTTTAAACCGCTCTACAGGCTAAACTACGGCAGTTAGAGTGGTCAAACTTGAACGGGAAAAATTTTCAAATTTTCGTTTTCCTCGCCAGCACTCACCAAATGTTCACAAAACCTTCTCTATAGTACTCTACAGGCCAAACGCCAACAGCTAGTGTAGCCAAAGTATGCAAAATCAATGTTTAATTTTTTGGGTATTTCGCGATTTTGGGGTCTCATTCCCGATCGTCTCCTGGCCAAAGTTAAAGCCGGAATCCCATGAAACTCTAGGACTACGTAGGGGAAGAGGTCCTCTTTCAGATAGCCAAAAAGCTCCTCTCTATCTTGCCTGAAACGGCTGCAATCACGAAAAAAAAGTTTGAAAAACTTTAAACCGCTCTACAGGCTAAACTACGGCAGTTAGAGTGGTCAAACTTGAACGGGAAAAATTTTCAAATTTTCGTTTTCCTCGCCAGCACTCACCAAATGTTCACAAAACCTTCTCTATAGTACTCTACAGGCCAAACGCCAACAGCTAGTGTAGCCAAAGTATGCAAAATCAATGTTTAATTTTTTGGGTATTTCGCGATTTTGGGGTCTCATTCCCGATCGTCTCCTGGCCAAAGTTAAAGCCGGAATCCCATGAAACTCTAGGACTACGTAGGGGAAGAGGTCCTCTTTCAGATAGCCAAAAAGCTCCTCTCTATCTTGCCTGAAACGGCTGCAATCACGAAAAAAAGTTTGAAAAACTTTAAACCGCTCTACAGGCTAAACTACGGCAGTTAGAGTGGTCAAACTTGAACGGGAAAAATTTTCAAATTTTCGTTTTCCTCGCCAGCACTCACCAAATGTTCACAAAACCTCCTTTATAGTACTCTACAGGCCAAACGCCAACAGCTAGAGTAGCTAAAGTATGCAAAATCAATGTTTAATTTTTTGGGTATTTCGCGATTTTGGGGTCTCATTCCCGATCGTCTCCTGCCCAAAGTTAAAGCCGGAATCTCATGAAACTCTAGGACTACGTAGGGGAAGAGGTCCTCTTTCAGATAGCCAAAAAGCTCCTCTCTATCTTGCCTGAAACGGCTGCAATCACGAAAAAAAGTTTGAAAAACTTTAAACCGCTCTACAGGCTAAACTACGGCAGTTAGAGTGGTCAAACTTGAACGGGAAAAATTTTCAAATTTTCGTTTTCCTCGCCAGCACTCACCAAATGTTCACAAAACCTCCTTTATAGTACTCTACAGGCCAAACGCCAACAGCTAGAGCAGCCAAAGTATGCAAAATCAATGTTTAATTTTTTGGGTATTTCGCGATTTTGGGGTCTCATTCCCGATCGTCTCCTGGCCAAAGTTAAAGCCGGAATCCCATGAAACTCTAGGACTACGTAGGGGAAGAGGTCCTCTTTCAGATAGCCAAAAAGCTCCTCTCTATCTTGCCTGAAACGGCTGCAATCACGAAAAAAAGTTTGAAAAACTTTAAACCGCTCTACAGGCTAAACTACGGCAGTTAGAGTGGTCAAACTTGAACGGGAAAAATTTTCAAATTTTCAAAAGCTCCTCTCTATCTTGCCTGAAACGGCTGCAATCACGAAAAAAAAGTTTGAAAAACTTTAAACCGCTCTACAGGCTAAACTACGGCAGCTAGAGTGGTCAAACTTGAACGGGAAAAATTTTCAAATTTTCGTTTTCCTCGCCAGCACTCACCAAATGTTCACAAAACCTCCTTTATAGTACTCTACAGGCCAAACGCCAACAGCTAGAGCAGCCAAAGTATGCAAAATCAATGTTTAATTTTTTGGGTATTTCGCGATTTTGGGGTCTCATTCCCGATCGTCTCCTGCCCAAAGTTAAAGCCGGAATCTCATGAAACTCTAGGACTACGTAGGGGAAGAGGTCCTCTTTCAGATAGCCAAAAAGCTCCTCTCTATCTTGCCTGAAACGGCTGCAATCACGAAAAAAAGTTTGAAAAACTTTAAACCGCTCTACAGGCTAAACTACGGCAGTTAGAGTGGTCAAACTTGAACGGGAAAAATTTTCAAATTTTCGTTTTCCTCGCCAGCACTCACCAAATGTTCACAAAACCTCCTTTATAGTACTCTACAGGCCAAACGCCAACAGCTAGAGCAGCCAAAGTATGCAAAATCAATGTTTAATTTTTTGGGTATTTCGCGATTTTGGGGTCTCATTCCCGATCGTCTCCTGGCCAAAGTTAAAGCCGGAATCCCATGAAACTCTAGGACTACGTAGGGGAAGAGGTCCTCTTTCAGATAGCCAAAAAGCTCCTCTCTATCTTGCCTGAAACGGCTGCAATCACGAAAAAAAGTTTGAAAAACTTTAAACCGCTCTACAGGCTAAACTACGGCAGTTAGAGTGGTCAAACTTGAACGGGAAAAATTTTCAAATTTTCAAAAGCTCCTCTCTATCTTGCCTGAAACGGCTGCAATCACGAAAAAAAAGTTTGAAAAACTTTAAACCGCTCTACAGGCTAAACTACGGCAGCTAGAGTGGTCAAACTTGAACGGGAAAAATTTTCAAATTTTCGTTTTCCTCGCCAGCACTCACCAAATGTTCACAAAACCTCCTTTATAGTACTCTACAGGCCAAACGCCAACAGCTAGAGCAGCCAAAGTATGCAAAATCAATGTTTAATTTTTTGGGTATTTCGCGATTTTGGGGTCTCATTCCCGATCGTCTCCTGGCCAAAGTTAAAGCCGGAATCCCATGAAACTCTAGGACTACGTAGGGGAAGAGGTCCTCTTTCAGACAGCCAAAAAGCTCCTCTCTATCTTGCCTGAAACGGCTGCAATCACGAAAAAAAGTTTGAAAAACTTTTAACCGCTCTACAGGCTAAACTACGGCAGTTAGAGTGGTCAAACTTGAACGGGAAAAATTTTCAAATTTTCGTTTTCTTCGCCAGCACTCACCAAATGTTCACAAAACCTCCTTTATAGTACTCTACAGGCCAAACGCCAAAAGCTAGAGCAGCCAAAGTATGCAAAATCAATGTTTAATTTTTTGGGTATTTCGCGATTTTGGGGTCTCATTCCCGATCGTCTCCTGGCCAAAGTTAAAGCCGGAATCCCATGAAACTCTAGGACTACGTAGGGGAAGAGGTCCTCTTTCAGATAGCCAAAAAGCTCCTCTCTATATTGCCCGATACGGCTGCAATCACGACAAAAAGTTTGAAAAACTTTAAACCGCTCTACAGGCTAAACTACGGCAGTTAGAGTGGTCAAACTTGAACGGGAAAAATTTTCAAATTTTCGTTTTCCTCGCCAGCACTCACCAAATGTTCACAAAACCTCCTTTATAGTACTCTACAGGCCAAACGCCAACAGCTAGAGCAGCCAAAGTATGCAAAATCAATGTTAGATTTTTTGGGTATTTCGCGATTTTGGGGTCTCATTCCCGATCGTCTCCTGGCCAAAGTTAAAGCCGGAATCCCATGAAACTCTAGGACTACGTAGGGGAAGAGGTCCTCTTTCAGATAGCCAAAAGGTCCTCTCTATCTTGCCTGAAACGGCTGCAATCATGAAAAAAAAGTTTGAAAAACTTTAAACCGCTCTACAGGCTAAACTACGGCAGCTAGAGTGGTCAAACTTGAACGGGAAAAATTTTCAAATTTTCGTTTTCCTCGCCAGCACTCACCAAATGTTCACAAAACCTCCTTTATAGTACTCTACAGGCCAAACGCCAACAGCTAGAGCAGCCAAAGTATGCAAAATCAATGTTTAATTTTTTGGGTATTTCGCGATTTTGGGGTCTCATTCCCGATCGTCTCCTGGCCAAAGTTAAAGCCGGAATCCCATGAAACTCTAGGACTACGTAGGGGAAGAGGTCCTCTTTCAGATAGCCAAAAAGCTCCTCTCTATATTGCCTGATACGGCTGCAATCACGAAAAAAAGTTTGAAAAACTTTAAACCGCTCTACAGGCTAAACTACGGCAGTTAGAGTGGCCAAACTTGAACGGGAAAAAATTTCAAATTTTCGTTTTCCTCGCCAACACTCACCAAATGTTCACAAAACCTCCTTTGTAGTACTCTACAGGCCAAACGCCAACAGCTAGAGCAGCCAAAGTATGCAAAATCAATGTTTAATTTTTTGGGTATTTCGCGATTTAGGGGTCTCATTCCCGATCGTCTCCTGGCCAAAGTTAAAGCCGGAATCCCATGAAACTCTAGGACTACGTAGGGGAAGAGGTCCTCTTTCAGATAGCCAAAAGGTCCTCTCTATCTTGCCTGAAACGGCTGCAATCATGAAAAAAAAGTTTGAAAAACTTTAAACCGCTCTACAGGCTAAACTACGGCAGCTAGAGTGGTCAAACTTGAACGGGAAAAATTTTCAAATTTTCGTTTTCCTCGCCAGCACTCACCAAATGTTCACAAAACCTCCTTTATAGTACTCTACAGGCCAAACGCCAACAGCTAGAGCAGCCAAAGTATGCAAAATCAATGTTTAATTTTTTGGGTATTTCGCGATTTTGGGGTCTCATTCCCGATCGTCTCCTGGCCAAAGTTAAAGCCGGAATCCCATGAAACTCTAGGACTACGTAGGGGAAGAGGTCCTCTTTCAGATAGCCAAAAAGCTCCTCTCTATATTGCCTGATACGGCTGCAATCACGAAAAAAAGTTTGAAAAACTTTAAACCGCTCTACAGGCTAAACTACGGCAGTTAGAGTGGCCAAACTTGAACGGGAAAAAATTTCAAATTTTCGTTTTCCTCGCCAACACTCACCAAATGTTCACAAAACCTCCTTTATAGTACTCTACAGGCCAAACGCCAACAGCTAGAGCAGCCAAAGTATGCAAAATCAATGTTTAATTTTTTGGGTATTTCGCGATTTTAGGGTCTCATTCCCGATCGTCTCCTGGCCAAAGTTAAAGCCGGAATCCCATGAAACTCTAGGACTACATAGGGGAAGAGGTCCTTTTTCAGATAGCTAAAAAGCTCCTCTCTATCTTGCCTGAAACGGCTGCAAACACGAAAAAAAGTTTGAAAAAGTCTAAACCGCTCTACAGTCTAAACTACGGCAGTTAGAGTGGTCAAACTTGAACGGGAAAAATTTTCAAATTTTCGTTTTCCTCGCCAGCACTCACCAAATGTTCACAAAACCTCCTTTATAGTACTCTACAGGCCAAACGCCAACAGCTAGAGCAGCCAAAGTCAATGTTTAATTTTTTGGGTATTTCGCGATTTTGGGGTCTCATTCCCGATCGTCTCCTGGCCAAAGTTAAAGCCGGAATCCCATGAAACTCTAAGACTACGTAGGGGAAGAGGTCATCTTTCAGATAGCCAAAAAGCTCCTCTCTATCTTGCCTGAAACGGCTGCAATCACGAAAAAAAATGTTCACAAAACCTCCTTTACAGTACTCTACAGGCCAAACGCTAACAGCTAGAGCAGCCAAAGTATGCAAAATCAATGTTTAATTTTTTGGGTATTTCGCGATTTCGGAGTCTCATTCCCGATCGTCTCCTGGCCAAAGTTAAAGCCGGAATCCCATGAAACTCTAGGACTACGTAGGGGAAGAGGTCCTCTTTCAGATAGCCAAAAAGCTCCTCTCTATCTTGCCTGAAACGGCTGCAATCACGAAAAAAAGTTTGAAAAACTTTAAACCGCTCTACAGGCTAAACTACGGCAGCTAGAGTGGTCAAACTTGAACGGGAAACATTTTCAAATTTTCGTTTTCCTCGCCAGCACTCACCAAATGTTCACAAAACCTCCTTTATAGTACTCTACAGGCCAAACGCCAACAGCTAGAGCAGCCAAAGTATGCAAAATCAATGTTTAATTTTTTGGGTATTTCGCGATTTTGGGGTCTCATTCCCGATCGTCTCCTGGCCAAAGTTAAAGCCGGAATCCCATGAAACTCTAGGACTACGTAGGGGAAGAGGTCCTCTTTCAGATAGCCAAAAAGCTCCTCTCTATCTTGCCTGAAACGGCTGCAATCACGAAAAAAAAGTTTGAAAAATTTTAAACCGCTCTACAGGCTAATCTACGGCAGCTAGAGTGGTCAAACTTGAACGGGAAAAATTTTCAAATTTTCGTTTTCCTCGCCAGCACTCACCAAATGTTCACAAAACCTCCTTTACAGTACTCTACAGGCCAAACGCTAACAGCTAGAGCAGCCAAAGTATGCAAAATCAATGTTTAATTTTTTGGATATTTCGCGATTTTGGGGTCTCATTCCCGATCGTCTCCTAGCCAAAGTTAAAGCCGGAATCCCATGAAACTCTAGGACTACATAGGGGAAGAGGTCCTCTTTCAGATAGCCAAAAAACTCCTCTCTATCTTGCCTGAAACGGCTGCAATCACGAAAAAGCTTGAAAAACTTTAAACCGCTCTACAGGCTAAATTACGGCAGTTAGAGTGGTCAAACTTGAACGGGAAAAATTTTCAAATTTTCGTTTTCCTCACCAGCACTCACCAAATGTTCACAAAACCTCCTTTATTTACCGAATTAGAGCGGTTTGAAGTTTTGGTAAGAAACAATTGCTTGTAAAATCTGACTCAGTTGTCCTAGGAACTTCACCAATGGCGCAAATGAAAGGTTAAGAGTAGTAGATTATGAATCTGAAGTTTAATTAACTTCTAATTACTATTTTAGAAAATATGACCAAAAACCGAAGGGCAGGGGTCACCAAAAAAATGAAAAATTCGAAAGTCCTAAAAAACGTATTTTGCCGGGTTTAACGATGCCAGTTTGCGTTTATAATATACTTAGTGCGTTTCCAACGCGGTAATGCCTCTTATTTGGCCTAAATAGAAAATTGGAAAAAGTACAAATAGCCATATTTCATCGCTCTAGGACGCGTATTTACCGAATTAGAGCGGTTTGAAGTTTTGGTAAGAAACAATTGCTTGTAAAATCTGACTCAGTTGTCCTAGGAACTTCACCAATGGCGCAAATGAAAGGTTAAGAGTAGTAGATTATGAATCTGAAGTTTAATTAACTTCTAATTACTATTTTAGAAAATATGACCAAAAACCGAAGGGCAGGGGTCACCAAAAAAATGAAAAATTCGAAAGTCCTAAAAAACGTATTTTGCCGGGTTTAACGATGCCAGTTTGCGTTTATAATATACTTAGTGCGTTTCCAACGCGGTAATGCCTCTTATTTGGCCTAAATAGAAAATTGGAAAAAGTACAAATAGCCATATTTCATCGCTCTAGGACGCGTATTTACCGAATTAGAGCGGTTTGAAGTTTTGTAAGAAACAATTGCTTGTAAAATCTGACTCAGTTGTCCTAGGAACTTCACCAATGGCGCAAATGAAAGGTTAAGAGTAGTAGATTATGAATCTGAAGTTTAATTAACTTCTAATTACTATTTTAGAAAATATGACCAAAAACCGAAGGGCAGGGGTCACCAAAAAAATGAAAAATTCGAAAGTCCTAAACAACGTATTTTGCCGGTTTTAACGACGCCAGTTTGCGTTTATAATATACTTAGTGCGTTTCCAACGCGGTAATGCCTCTTATTTGGCCTAAATAGAAAATTGGAAAAAGTACAAATAGCCATATTTCATCGCTCTAGGACGCGTATTTACCGAATTAGAGCGGTTTGAAGTTTTGGTAAGAAACAATTGCTTGTAAAATCTGACTCAGTTGTCCTAGGAACTTCACCAATGGCGCAAATGAAAGGTTAAGAGTAGTAGATTATGAATCTGAAGTTTAATTAACTTCTAATTACTATTTTAGAAAATATGACCAAAAACCGAAGGGCAGGGGTCACCAAAAAAATGAAAAATTCGAAAGTCCTAAAAAACGTATTTTGCCGGGTTTAACGATGCCAGTTTGCGTTTATAATATACTTAGTGCGTTTCCAACGCGGTAATGCCTCTTATTTGGCCTAAATAGAAAATTGGAAAAAGTACAAATAGCCATATTTCATCGCTCTAGGACGCGTATTTACCGAATTAGAGCGGTTTGAAGTTTTGTAAGAAACAATTGCTTGTAAAATCTGACTCAGTTGTCCTAGGAACTTCACCAATGGCGCAAATAAAAGGTTAAGAGTTGTAGATTATTGGAAAAAGTACAAACAGCCATATTTCATCGCTCTAGGACGCGTATTTACCGAATTAGAGCGGTTTGAAGTTTTGGTAAGAAACAATTGCTTGTAAAATCTGACTCAGTTGTCCTAGGAACTTCACCAATGGCGCAAATGAAAGGTTAAGAGTAGTAGATTATGAATCTGAAGTTTAATTAACTTCTAATTACTATTTTAGAAAATATGACCAAAAACCGAAGGGCAGGGGTCACCAAAAAAATGAAAAATTCGAAAGTCCTAAAAAACGTATTTTGCCGGTTTTAACGACGCCAGTTTGCGTTTATAATATACTTAGTGCGTTTCCAACGCGGTAATGCCTTTTATTTGGCCTAAATAGAAAATTGGAAAAAGTACAAACAGCCATATTTCATCGCTCTAGGACGCGTATTTACCGAATTAGAGCGGTTTGAAGTTTTGGTAAGAAACAATTGCTTGTAAAATCTGACTCAGTTGTCCTAGGAACTTCACCAATGGCGCAAATGAAAGGTTAAGAGTAGTAGATTATGAATCTGAAGTTTAATTAACTTCTAATTACTATTTTAGAAAATATGACCAAAAACCGAAGGGCAGGGGTCACCAAAAAAATGAAAAATTCGAAAGTCCTAAAAAACGTATTTTGCCGGGTTTAACGATGCCAGTTTGCGTTTATAATATACTTAGTGCGTTTCCAACGCGGTAATGCCTCTTATTTGGCCTAAATAGAAAATTGGAAAAAGTACAAATAGCCATATTTCATCGCTCTAGGACGCGTATTTACCGAATTAGAGCGGTTTGAAGTTTTGGTAAGAAACAATTGCTTGTAAAATCTGACTCAGTTGTCCTAGGAACTTCACCAATGGCGCAAATGAAAGGTTAAGAGTTGCTTGTAAAATCTGACTCAGTTGTCCTAGGAACTTCACCAATGGCGCAAATAAAAGGTTAAGAGTTGTAGATTATTGGAAAAAGTACAAACAGCCATATTTCATCGCTCTAGGACGCGTATTTACCGAATTAGAGCGGTTTGAAGTTTTGGTAAGAAACAATTGCTTGTAAAATCTGACTCAGTTGTCCTAGGAACTTCACCAATGGCGCAAATGAAAGGTTAAGAGTAGTAGATTATGAATCTGAAGTTTAATTAACTTCTAATTACTATTTTAGAAAATATGACCAAAAACCGAAGGGCAGGGGTCACCAAAAAAATGAAAAATTCGAAAGTCCTAAAAAACGTATTTTGCCGGTTTTAACGACGCCAGTTTGCGTTTATAATATACTTAGTGCGTTTCCAACGCGGTAATGCCTTTTATTTGGCCTAAATAGAAAATTGGAAAAAGTACAAACAGCCATATTTCATCGCTCTAGGACGCGTATTTACCGAATTAGAGCGGTTTGAAGTTTTGGTAAGAAACAATTGCTTGTAAAATCTGACTCAGTTGTCCTAGGAACTTCACCAATGGCGCAAATGAAAGGTTAAGAGTAGTAGATTATGAATCTGAAGTTTAATTAACTTCTAATTACTATTTTAGAAAATATGACCAAAAACCGAAGGGCAGGGGTCACCAAAAAAATGAAAAATTCGAAAGTCCTAAAAAACGTATTTTGCCGGGTTTAACGATGCCAGTTTGCGTTTATAATATACTTAGTGCGTTTCCAACGCGGTAATGCCTCTTATTTGGCCTAAATAGAAAATTGGAAAAAGTACAAACAGCCATATTTCATCGCTCTAGGACGCGTATTTACCGAATTAGAGCGGTTTGAAGTTTTGGTAAGAAACAATTGCTTGTAAAATCTGACTCAGTTGTCCTAGGAACTTCACCAATGGCGCAAATGAAAGGTTAAGAGTAGTAGATTATGAATCTGAAGTTTAATTAACTTCTAATTACTATTTTAGAAAATATGACCAAAAACCGAAGGGCAGGGGTCACCAAAAAAATGAAAAATTCGAAAGTCCTAAAAAACGTATTTTGCCGGGTTTAACGATGCCAGTTTGCGTTTATAATATACTTAGTGCGTTTCCAACGCGGTAATGCCTCTTATTTGGCCTAAATAGAAAATTGGAAAAAGTACAAATAGCCATATTTCATCGCTCTAGGACGCGTATTTACCGAATTAGAGCGGTTTGAAGTTTTGTAAGAAACAATTGCTTGTAAAATCTGACTCAGTTGTCCTAGGAACTTCACCAATGGCGCAAATAAAAGGTTAAGAGTTGTAGATTATTGGAAAAAGTACAAACAGCCATATTTCATCGCTCTAGGACGCGTATTTACCGAATTAGAGCGGTTTGAAGTTTTGGTAAGAAACAATTGCTTGTAAAATCTGACTCAGTTGTCCTAGGAACTTCACCAATGGCGCAAATGAAAGGTTAAGAGTAGTAGATTATGAATCTGAAGTTTAATTAACTTCTAATTACTATTTTAGAAAATATGACCAAAAACCGAAGGGCAGGGGTCACCAAAAAAATGAAAAATTCGAAAGTCCTAAAAAACGTATTTTGCCGGTTTTAACAACGCCAGTTTGCGTTTATAATATACTTAGTGCGTTTCCAACGCGGTAATGCCTTTTATTTGGCCTAAATAGAAAATTGGAAAAAGTACAAACAGCCATATTTCATCGCTCTAGGACGCGTATTTACCGAATTAGAGCGGTTTGAAGTTTTGGTAAGAAACAATTGCTTGTAAAATCTGACTCAGTTGTCCTAGGAACTTCACCAATGGCGCAAATGAAAGGTTAAGAGTAGTAGATTATGAATCTGAAGTTTAATTAACTTCTAATTACTATTTTAGAAAATATGACCAAAAACCGAAGGGCAGGGGTCACCAAAAAAATGAAAAATTCGAAAGTCCTAAACAACGTATTTTGCCGGTTTTAACGACGCCAGTTTGCGTTTATAATATACTTAGTGCGTTTCCAACGCGGTAATGCCTCTTATTTGGCCTAAATAGAAAATTGGAAAAAGTACAAATAGCCATATTTCATCGCTCTAGGACGCGTATTTACCGAATTAGAGCGGTTTGAAGTTTTGTAAGAAACAATTGCTTGTAAAATCTGACTCAGTTGTCCTAGGAAATTCACCAATGGCGCAAATGAAAGGTTAAGAGTAGTAGATTATGAATCTGAAGTTTAATTAACTTCTAATTACTATTTTAGAAAATATGACCAAAAACCGAAGGGCAGGGGTCACCAAAAAAATGAAAAATTCGAAAGTCCTAAAAAACGTATTTTGCCGGGTTTAACGATGCCAGTTTGCGTTTATAATATACTTAGTGCGTTTCCAACGCGGTAATGCCTCTTATTTGGCCTAAATAGAAAATTGGAAAAAGTACAAATAGCCATATTTCATCGCTCTAGGACGCGTATTTACCGAATTAGAGCGGTTTGAAGTTTTGTAAGAAACAATTGCTTGTAAAATCTGACTCAGTTGTCCTAGGAACTTCACCAATGGCGCAAATAAAAGGTTAAGAGTTGTAGATTATTGGAAAAAGTACAAACAGCCATATTTCATCGCTCTAGGACGCGTATTTACCGAATTAGAGCGGTTTGAAGTTTTGGTAAGAAACAATTGCTTGTAAAATCTGACTCAGTTGTCCTAGGAACTTCACCAATGGCGCAAATGAAAGGTTAAGAGTAGTAGATTATGAATCTGAAGTTTAATTAACTTCTAATTACTATTTTAGAAAATATGACCAAAAACCGAAGGGCAGGGGTCACCAAAAAAATGAAAAATTCGAAAGTCCTAAAAGACGTAGTTTGCCGGTTTTAACGACGCCAGTTTGCGTTTATAATATACTTAGTGCGTTTCCAACGCGGTAATGCCTTTTATTTGGCCTAAATAGAAAATTGGAAAAAGTACAAACAGCCATATTTCATCGCTCTAGGACGCGTATTTACCGAATTAGAGCGGTTTGAAGTTTTGGTAAGAAACAATTGCTTGTAAAATCTGACTCAGTTGTCCTAGGAACTTCACCAATGGCGCAAATGAAAGGTTAAGAGTAGTAGATTATGAATCTGAAGTTTAATTAACTTCTAATTACTATTTTAGAAAATATGACCAAAAACCGAAGGGCAGGGGTCACCAAAAAAATGAAAAATTCGAAAGTCCTAAAAAACGTATTTTGCCGGTTTTAACGACGCCAGTTTGCGTTTATAATATACTTAGTGCGTTTCCAACGCGGTAATGCCTTTTATTTGGCCTAAATAGAAAATTGGAAAAAGTACAAACAGCCATATTTCATCGCTCTAGGACGCGTATTTACCGAATTAGAGCGGTTTGAAGTTTTGGTAAGAAACAATTGCTTGTAAAATCTGACTCAGTTGTCCTAGGAACTTCACCAATGGCGCAAATGAAAGGTTAAGAGTAGTAGATTATGAATCTGAAGTTTAATTAACTTCTAATTACTATTTTAGAAAATATGACCAAAAACCGAAGGGCAGGGGTCACCAAAAAAATGAAAAATTCGAAAGTCCTAAAAAACGTATTTTGCCGGGTTTAACGATGCCAGTTTGCGTTTATAATATACTTAGTGCGTTTCCAACGCGGTAATGCCTCTTATTTGGCCTAAATAGAAAATTGGAAAAAGTACAAATAGCCATATTTCATCGCTCTAGGACGCGTATTTACCGAATTAGAGCGGTTTGAAGTTTTGTAAGAAACAATTGCTTGTAAAATCTGACTCAGTTGTCCTAGGAACTTCACCAATGGCGCAAATGAAAGGTTAAGAGTAGTAGATTATGAATCTGAAGTTTAATTAACTTCTAATTACTATTTTAGAAAATATGACCAAAAACCGAAGGGCAGGGGTCACCAAAAAAATGAAAAATTCGAAAGTCCTAAACAACGTATTTTGCCGGTTTTAACGACGCCAGTTTGCGTTTATAATATACTTAGTGCGTTTCCAACGCGGTAATGCCTCTTATTTGGCCTAAATAGAAAATTGGAAAAAGTACAAATAGCCATATTTCATCGCTCTAGGACGCGTATTTACCGAATTAGAGCGGTTTGAAGTTTTGGTAAGAAACAATTGCTTGTAAAATCTGACTCAGTTGTCCTAGGAACTTCACCAATGGCGCAAATGAAAGGTTAAGAGTAGTAGATTATGAATCTGAAGTTTAATTAACTTCTAATTACTATTTTAGAAAATATGACCAAAAACCGAAGGGCAGGGGTCACCAAAAAAATGAAAAATTCGAAAGTCCTAAAAAACGTATTTTGCCGGGTTTAACGATGCCAGTTTGCGTTTATAATATACTTAGTGCGTTTCCAACGCGGTAATGCCTCTTATTTGGCCTAAATAGAAAATCGGAAAAAGTACAAATAGCCATATTTCATCGCTCTAGGACGCGTATTTACCGAATTAGAGCGGTTTGAAGTTTTGTAAGAAACAATTGCTTGTATAATCTGACTCAGTTGTCCTAGGAACTTCACCAATGGCGCAAATAAAAGGTTAAGAGTTGTAGATTATTGGAAAAAGTACAAACAGCCATATTTCATCGCTCTAGGACGCGTATTTACCGAATTAGAGCGGTTTGAAGTTTTGGTAAGAAACAATTGCTTGTAAAATCTGACTCAGTTGTCCTAGGAACTTCACCAATGGCGCAAATGAAAGGTTAAGAGTAGTAGATTATGAATCTGAAGTTTAATTAACTTCTAATTACTATTTTAGAAAATATGACCAAAAACCGAAGGGCAGGGGTCACCAAAAAAATGAAAAATTCGAAAGTCCTAAAAAACGTATTTTGCCGGTTTTAACGACGCCAGTTTGCGTTTATAATATACTTAGTGCGTTTCCAACGCGGTAATGCCTTTTATTTGGCCTAAATAGAAAATTGGAAAAAGTACAAACAGCCATATTTCATCGCTCTAGGACGCGTATTTACCGAATTAGAGCGGTTTGAAGTTTTGGTAAGAAACAATTGCTTGTAAAATCTGACTCAGTTGTCCTAGGAACTTCACCAATGGCGCAAATGAAAGGTTAAGAGTAGTAGATTATGAATCTGAAGTTTAATTAACTTCTAATTACTATTTTAGAAAATATGACCAAAAACCGAAGGGCAGGGGTCACCAAAAAAATGAAAAATTCGAAAGTCCTAAAAAACGTATTTTGCCGGGTTTAACGATGCCAGTTTGCGTTTATAATATACTTAGTGCGTTTCCAACGCGGTAATGCCTCTTATTTGGCCTAAATAGAAAATTGGAAAAAGTACAAATAGCCATATTTCATCGCTCTAGGACGCGTATTTACCGAATTAGAGCGGTTTGAAGTTTTGTAAGAAACAATTGCTTGTAAAATCTGACTCAGTTGTCCTAGGAACTTCACCAATGGCGCAAATGAAAGGTTAAGAGTAGTAGATTATGAATCTGAAGTTTAATTAACTTCTAATTACTATTTTAGAAAATATGACCAAAAACCGAAGGGCAGGGGTCACCAAAAAAATGAAAAATTCGGAAGTCCTAAAAAACGTATTTTGCCGGTTTTAACGACGCCAGTTTGCGTTTATAATATACTTAGTGCATTTCCAACGCGGTAATGCCTTTTATTTGGCCTAAATAGAAAATTGGAAAAGGTACAAACAGCCATATTTCATCGCTCTAGGACGCGTATTTACCGAATTAGAGCGGTTTGAAGTTTTGGTAAGAAACAATTGCTTGTAAAATCTGACTCAGTTGTCCTAGGAACTTCACCAATGGCGCAAATGAAAGGTTAAGAGTAGTAGATTATGAATCTGAAGTTTAATTAACTTCTAATTACTATTTTAGAAAATATGACCAAAAACCGAAGGGCAGGGGTCACCAAAAAAATGAAAAATTCGAAAGTCCTAAACAACGTATTTTGCCGGTTTTAACGACGCCAGTTTGCGTTTATAATATACTTAGTGCGTTTCCAACGCGGTAATGCCTCTTATTTGGCCTAAATAGAAAATTGGAAAAAGTACAAATAGCCATATTTCATCGCTCTAGGACGCGTATTTACCGAATTAGAGCGGTTTGAAGTTTTGTAAGAAACAATTGCTTGTAAAATCTGACTCAGTTGTCCTAGGAAATTCACCAATGGCGCAAATGAAAGGTTAAGAGTAGTAGATTATGAATCTGAAGTTTAATTAACTTCTAATTACTATTTTAGAAAATATGACCAAAAACCGAAGGGCAGGGGTCACCAAAAAAATGAAAAATTCGAAAGTCCTAAAAAACGTATTTTGCCGGGTTTAACGATGCCAGTTTGCGTTTATAATATACTTAGTGCGTTTCCAACGCGGTAATGCCTCTTATTTGGCCTAAATAGAAAATTGGAAAAAGTACAAATAGCCATATTTCATCGCTCTAGGACGCGTATTTACCGAATTAGAGCGGTTTGAAGTTTTGTAAGAAACAATTGCTTGTAAAATCTGACTCAGTTGTCCTAGGAACTTCACCAATGGCGCAAATAAAAGGTTAAGAGTTGTAGATTATTGGAAAAAGTACAAACAGCCATATTTCATCGCTCTAGGACGCGTATTTACCGAATTAGAGCGGTTTGAAGTTTTGGTAAGAAACAATTGCTTGTAAAATCTGACTCAGTTGTCCTAGGAACTTCACCAATGGCGCAAATGAAAGGTTAAGAGTAGTAGATTATGAATCTGAAGTTTAATTAACTTCTAATTACTATTTTAGAAAATATGACCAAAAACCGAAGGGCAGGGGTCACCAAAAAAATGAAAAATTCGAAAGTCCTAAAAAACGTATTTTGCCGGGTTTAACGATGCCAGTTTGCGTTTATAATATACTTAGTGCGTTTCCAACGCGGTAATGCCTCTTATTTGGCCTAAATAGAAAATTGGAAAAAGTACAAATAGCCATATTTCATCGCTCTAGGACGCGTATTTACCGAATTAGAGCGGTTTGAAGTTTTGTAAGAAACAATTGCTTGTAAAATCTGACTCAGTTGTCCTAGGAACTTCACCAATGGCGCAAATGAAAGGTTAAGAGTAGTAGATTATGAATCTGAAGTTTAATTAACTTCTAATTACTATTTTAGAAAATATGACCAAAAACCGAAGGGCAGGGGTCACCAAAAAAATGAAAAATTCGGAAGTCCTAAAAAACGTATTTTGCCGGTTTTAACGACGCCAGTTTGCGTTTATAATATACTTAGTGCATTTCCAACGCGGTAATGCCTTTTATTTGGCCTAAATAGAAAATTGGAAAAGGTACAAACAGCCATATTTCATCGCTCTAGGACGCGTATTTACCGAATTAGAGCGGTTTGAAGTTTTGGTAAGAAACAATTGCTTGTAAAATCTGACTCAGTTGTCCTAGGAACTTCACCAATGGCGCAAATGAAAGGTTAAGAGTAGTAGATTATGAATCTGAAGTTTAATTAACTTCTAATTACTATTTTAGAAAATATGACCAAAAACCGAAGGGCAGGGGTCACCAAAAAAATGAAAAATTCGAAAGTCCTAAACAACGTATTTTGCCGGTTTTAACGACGCCAGTTTGCGTTTATAATATACTTAGTGCGTTTCCAACGCGGTAATGCCTCTTATTTGGCCTAAATAGAAAATTGGAAAAAGTACAAATAGCCATATTTCATCGCTCTAGGACGCGTATTTACCGAATTAGAGCGGTTTGAAGTTTTGTAAGAAACAATTGCTTGTAAAATCTGACTCAGTTGTCCTAGGAACTTCACCAATGGCGCAAATGAAAGGTTAAGAGTAGTAGATTATGAATCTGAAGTTTAATTAACTTCTAATTACTATTTTAGAAAATATGACCAAAAACCGAAGGGCAGGGGTCACCAAAAAAATGAAAAATTCGAAAGTCCTAAACAACGTATTTTGCCGGTTTTAACGACGCCAGTTTGCGTTTATAATATACTTAGTGCGTTTCCAACGCGGTAATGCCTTTTATTTGGCCTAAATAGAAAATTGGAAAAAGTACAAATAGCCATATTTCATCGCTCTAGGACGCGTATTTACCGAATTAGAGCGGTTTGAAGTTTTGGTAAGAAACAATTGCTTGTAAAATCTGACTCAGTTGTCCTAGGAACTTCACCAATGGCGCAAATGAAAGGTTAAGAGTAGTAGATTATGAATCTGAAGTTTAATTAACTTCTAATTACTATTTTAGAAAATATGACCAAAAACCGAAGGGCAGGGGTCACCAAAAAAATGAAAAATTCGAAAGTCCTAAAAAACGTATTTTGCCGGGTTTAACGATGCCAGTTTGCGTTTATAATATACTTAGTGCGTTTCCAACGCGGTAATGCCTCTTATTTGGCCTAAATAGAAAATCGGAAAAAGTACAAATAGCCATATTTCATCGCTCTAGGACGCGTATTTACCGAATTAGAGCGGTTTGAAGTTTTGTAAGAAACAATTGCTTGTATAATCTGACTCAGTTGTCCTAGGAACTTCACCAATGGCGCAAATAAAAGGTTAAGAGTTGTAGATTATTGGAAAAAGTACAAACAGCCATATTTCATCGCTCTAGGACGCGTATTTACCGAATTAGAGCGGTTTGAAGTTTTGGTAAGAAACAATTGCTTGTAAAATCTGACTCAGTTGTCCTAGGAACTTCACCAATGGCGCAAATGAAAGGTTAAGAGTAGTAGATTATGAATCTGAAGTTTAATTAACTTCTAATTACTATTTTAGAAAATATGACCAAAAACCGAAGGGCAGGGGTCACCAAAAAAATGAAAAATTCGAAAGTCCTAAAAAACGTATTTTGCCGGTTTTAACGACGCCAGTTTGCGTTTATAATATACTTAGTGCGTTTCCAACGCGGTAATGCCTTTTATTTGGCCTAAATAGAAAATTGGAAAAAGTACAAACAGCCATATTTCATCGCTCTAGGACGCGTATTTACCGAATTAGAGCGGTTTGAAGTTTTGGTAAGAAACAATTGCTTGTAAAATCTGACTCAGTTGTCCTAGGAACTTCACCAATGGCGCAAATGAAAGGTTAAGAGTAGTAGATTATGAATCTGAAGTTTAATTAACTTCTAATTACTATTTTAGAAAATATGACCAAAAACCGAAGGGCAGGGGTCACCAAAAAAATGAAAAATTCGAAAGTCCTAAAAAACGTATTTTGCCGGGTTTAACGATGCCAGTTTGCGTTTATAATATACTTAGTGCGTTTCCAACGCGGTAATGCCTCTTATTTGGCCTAAATAGAAAATTGGAAAAAGTACAAATAGCCATATTTCATCGCTCTAGGACGCGTATTTACCGAATTAGAGCGGTTTGAAGTTTTGTAAGAAACAATTGCTTGTAAAATCTGACTCAGTTGTCCTAGGAACTTCACCAATGGCGCAAATGAAAGGTTAAGAGTAGTAGATTATGAATCTGAAGTTTAATTAACTTCTAATTACTATTTTAGAAAATATGACCAAAAACCGAAGGGCAGGGGTCACCAAAAAAATGAAAAATTCGGAAGTCCTAAAAAACGTATTTTGCCGGTTTTAACGACGCCAGTTTGCGTTTATAATATACTTAGTGCATTTCCAACGCGGTAATGCCTTTTATTTGGCCTAAATAGAAAATTGGAAAAGGTACAAACAGCCATATTTCATCGCTCTAGGACGCGTATTTACCGAATTAGAGCGGTTTGAAGTTTTGGTAAGAAACAATTGCTTGTAAAATCTGACTCAGTTGTCCTAGGAACTTCACCAATGGCGCAAATGAAAGGTTAAGAGTAGTAGATTATGAATCTGAAGTTTAATTAACTTCTAATTACTATTTTAGAAAATATGACCAAAAACCGAAGGGCAGGGGTCACCAAAAAAATGAAAAATTCGAAAGTCCTAAACAACGTATTTTGCCGGTTTTAACGACGCCAGTTTGCGTTTATAATATACTTAGTGCGTTTCCAACGCGGTAATGCCTCTTATTTGGCCTAAATAGAAAATTGGAAAAAGTACAAATAGCCATATTTCATCGCTCTAGGACGCGTATTTACCGAATTAGAGCGGTTTGAAGTTTTGGTAAGAAACAATTGCTTGTAAAATCTGACTCAGTTGTCCTAGGAACTTCACCAATGGCGCAAATGAAAGGTTAAGAGTAGTAGATTATGAATCTGAAGTTTAATTAACTTCTAATTACTATTTTAGAAAATATGACCAAAAACCGAAGGGCAGGGGTCACCAAAAAAATGAAAAATTCGAAAGTCCTAAAAAACGTATTTTGCCGGGTTTAACGATGCCAGTTTGCGTTTATAATATACTTAGTGCGTTTCCAACGCGGTAATGCCTCTTATTTGGCCTAAATAGAAAATTGGAAAAAGTACAAATAGCCATATTTCATCGCTCTAGGACGCGTATTTACCGAATTAGAGCGGTTTGAAGTTTTGTAAGAAACAATTGCTTGTATAATCTGACTCAGTTGTCCTAGGAACTTCACCAATGGCGCAAATAAAAGGTTAAGAGTTGTAGATTATTGGAAAAAGTACAAACAGCCATATTTCATCGCTCTAGGACGCGTATTTACCGAATTAGAGCGGTTTGAAGTTTTGGTAAGAAACAATTGCTTGTAAAATCTGACTCAGTTGTCCTAGGAACTTCACCAATGGCGCAAATGAAAGGTTAAGAGTAGTAGATTATGAATCTGAAGTTTAATTAACTTCTAATTACTATTTTAGAAAATATGACCAAAAACCGAAGGGCAGGGGTCACCAAAAAAATGAAAAATTCGAAAGTCCTAAAAAACGTATTTTGCCGGTTTTAACGACGCCAGTTTGCGTTTATAATATACTTAGTGCGTTTCCAACGCGGTAATGCCTTTTATTTGGCCTAAATAGAAAATTGGAAAAAGTACAAACAGCCATATTTCATCGCTCTAGGACGCGTATTTACCGAATTAGAGCGGTTTGAAGTTTTGGTAAGAAACAATTGCTTGTAAAATCTGACTCAGTTGTCCTAGGAACTTCACCAATGGCGCAAATGAAAGGTTAAGAGTAGTAGATTATGAATCTGAAGTTTAATTAACTTCTAATTACTATTTTAGAAAATATGACCAAAAACCGAAGGGCAGGGGTCACCAAAAAAATGAAAAATTCGAAAGTCCTAAAAAACGTATTTTGCCGGGTTTAACGATGCCAGTTTGCGTTTATAATATACTTAGTGCGTTTCCAACGCGGTAATGCCTCTTATTTGGCCTAAATAGAAAATCGGAAAAAGTACAAATAGCCATATTTCATCGCTCTAGGACGCGTATTTACCGAATTAGAGCGGTTTGAAGTTTTGTAAGAAACAATTGCTTGTATAATCTGACTCAGTTGTCCTAGGAACTTCACCAATGGCGCAAATAAAAGGTTAAGAGTTGTAGATTATTGGAAAAAGTACAAACAGCCATATTTCATCGCTCTAGGACGCGTATTTACCGAATTAGAGCGGTTTGAAGTTTTGGTAAGAAACAATTGCTTGTAAAATCTGACTCAGTTGTCCTAGGAACTTCACCAATGGCGCAAATGAAAGGTTAAGAGTAGTAGATTATGAATCTGAAGTTTAATTAACTTCTAATTACTATTTTAGAAAATATGACCAAAAACCGAAGGGCAGGGGTCACCAAAAAAATGAAAAATTCGAAAGTCCTAAAAAACGTATTTTGCCGGTTTTAACGACGCCAGTTTGCGTTTATAATATACTTAGTGCGTTTCCAACGCGGTAATGCCTTTTATTTGGCCTAAATAGAAAATTGGAAAAAGTACAAACAGCCATATTTCATCGCTCTAGGACGCGTATTTACCGAATTAGAGCGGTTTGAAGTTTTGGTAAGAAACAATTGCTTGTAAAATCTGACTCAGTTGTCCTAGGAACTTCACCAATGGCGCAAATGAAAGGTTAAGAGTAGTAGATTATGAATCTGAAGTTTAATTAACTTCTAATTACTATTTTAGAAAATATGACCAAAAACCGAAGGGCAGGGGTCACCAAAAAAATGAAAAATTCGAAAGTCCTAAAAAACGTATTTTGCCGGGTTTAACGATGCCAGTTTGCGTTTATAATATACTTAGTGCGTTTCCAACGCGGTAATGCCTCTTATTTGGCCTAAATAGAAAATTGGAAAAAGTACAAATAGCCATATTTCATCGCTCTAGGACGCGTATTTACCGAATTAGAGCGGTTTGAAGTTTTGTAAGAAACAATTGCTTGTAAAATCTGACTCAGTTGTCCTAGGAACTTCACCAATGGCGCAAATGAAAGGTTAAGAGTAGTAGATTATGAATCTGAAGTTTAATTAACTTCTAATTACTATTTTAGAAAATATGACCAAAAACCGAAGGGCAGGGGTCACCAAAAAAATGAAAAATTCGGAAGTCCTAAAAAACGTATTTTGCCGGTTTTAACGACGCCAGTTTGCGTTTATAATATACTTAGTGCATTTCCAACGCGGTAATGCCTTTTATTTGGCCTAAATAGAAAATTGGAAAAGGTACAAACAGCCATATTTCATCGCTCTAGGACGCGTATTTACCGAATTAGAGCGGTTTGAAGTTTTGGTAAGAAACAATTGCTTGTAAAATCTGACTCAGTTGTCCTAGGAACTTCACCAATGGCGCAAATGAAAGGTTAAGAGTAGTAGATTATGAATCTGAAGTTTAATTAACTTCTAATTACTATTTTAGAAAATATGACCAAAAACCGAAGGGCAGGGGTCACCAAAAAAATGAAAAATTCGAAAGTCCTAAACAACGTATTTTGCCGGTTTTAACGACGCCAGTTTGCGTTTATAATATACTTAGTGCGTTTCCAACGCGGTAATGCCTCTTATTTGGCCTAAATAGAAAATTGGAAAAAGTACAAATAGCCATATTTCATCGCTCTAGGACGCGTATTTACCGAATTAGAGCGGTTTGAAGTTTTGTAAGAAACAATTGCTTGTAAAATCTGACTCAGTTGTCCTAGGAAATTCACCAATGGCGCAAATGAAAGGTTAAGAGTAGTAGATTATGAATCTGAAGTTTAATTAACTTCTAATTACTATTTTAGAAAATATGACCAAAAACCGAAGGGCAGGGGTCACCAAAAAAATGAAAAATTCGAAAGTCCTAAAAAACGTATTTTGCCGGGTTTAACGATGCCAGTTTGCGTTTATAATATACTTAGTGCGTTTCTAACGCGGTAATGCCTCTTATTTGGCCTAAATAGAAAATTGGAAAAAGTACAAATAGCCATATTTCATCGCTCTAGGACGCGTATTTACCGAATTAGAGCGGTTTGAAGTTTTGTAAGAAACAATTGCTTGTAAAATCTGACTCAGTTGTCCTAGGAACTTCACCAATGGCGCAAATAAAAGGTTAAGAGTTGTAGATTATTGGAAAAAGTACAAACAGCCATATTTCATCGCTCTAGGACGCGTATTTACCGAATTAGAGCGGTTTGAAGTTTTGGTAAGAAACAATTGCTTGTAAAATCTGACTCAGTTGTCCTAGGAACTTCACCAATGGCGCAAATGAAAGGTTAAGAGTAGTAGATTATGAATCTGAAGTTTAATTAACTTCTAATTACTATTTTAGAAAATATGACCAAAAACCGAAGGGCAGGGGTCACCAAAAAAATGAAAAATTCGAAAGTCCTAAAAAACGTATTTTGCCGGGTTTAACGATGCCAGTTTGCGTTTATAATATACTTAGTGCGTTTCCAACGCGGTAATGCCTCTTATTTGGCCTAAATAGAAAATTGGAAAAAGTACAAATAGCCATATTTCATCGCTCTAGGACGCGTATTTACCGAATTAGAGCGGTTTGAAGTTTTGTAAGAAACAATTGCTTGTAAAATCTGACTCAGTTGTCCTAGGAACTTCACCAATGGCGCAAATGAAAGGTTAAGAGTAGTAGATTATGAATCTGAAGTTTAATTAACTTCTAATTACTATTTTAGAAAATATGACCAAAAACCGAAGGGCAGGGGTCACCAAAAAAATGAAAAATTCGAAAGTCCTAAAAAACGTATTTTGCCGATTTTAACGACGCCAGTTTACGTTTATAATATACTTAGTGCGTTTCCAACGCGGTAATGCCTTTTATTTGGCCTAAATAGAAAATTGGAAAAAGTACAAACAGCCATATTTCATCGCTCTAGGACGCGTATTTACCGAATTAGAGCGGTTTGAAGTTTTGGTAAGAAACAATTGCTTGTAAAATCTGACTCAGTTGTCCTAGGAACTTCACCAATGGCGCAAATGAAAGGTTAAGAGTAGTAGATTATGAATCTGAAGTTTAATTAACTTCTAATTACTATTTTAGAAAATATGACCAAAAACCGAAGGGCAGGGGTCACCAAAAAAATGAAAAATTCGAAAGTCCTAAAAAACGTATTTTGCCGGGTTTAACGATGCCAGTTTGCGTTTATAATATACTTAGTGCGTTTCCAACGCGGTAATGCCTCTTATTTGGCCTAAATAGAAAATTGGAAAAAGTACAAATAGCCATATTTCATCGCTCTAGGACGCGTATTTACCGAATTAGAGCGGTTTGAAGTTTTGTAAGAAACAATTGCTTGTAAAATCTGACTCAGTTGTCCTAGGAACTTCACCAATGGCGCAAATGAAAGGTTAAGAGTAGTAGATTATGAATCTGAAGTTTAATTAACTTCTAATTACTATTTTAGAAAATATGACCAAAAACCGAAGGGCAGGGGTCACCAAAAAAATGAAAAATTCGGAAGTCCTAAAAAACGTATTTTGCCGGTTTTAACGACGCCAGTTTGCGTTTATAATATACTTAGTGCATTTCCAACGCGGTAATGCCTTTTATTTGGCCTAAATAGAAAATTGGAAAAGGTACAAACAGCCATATTTCATCGCTCTAGGACGCGTATTTACCGAATTAGAGCGGTTTGAAGTTTTGGTAAGAAACAATTGCTTGTAAAATCTGACTCAGTTGTCCTAGGAACTTCACCAATGGCGCAAATGAAAGGTTAAGAGTAGTAGATTATGAATCTGAAGTTTAATTAACTTTTAATTACTATTTTAGAAAATATGACCAAAAACCGAAGGGCAGGGGTCACCAAAAAAATGAAAAATTCGAAAGTCCTAAAAAACGTATTTTGCCGGGTTTAACGATGCCAGTTTGCGTTTATAATATACTTAGTGCGTTTCCAACGCGGTAATGCCTCTTATTTGGCCTAAATAGAAAATTGGAAAAAGTACAAATAGCCATATTTCATCGCTCTAGGACGCGTATTTACCGAATTAGAGCGGTTTGAAGTTTTGTAAGAAACAATTGCTTGTAAAATCTGACTCAGTTGTCCTAGGAACTTCACCAATGGCGCAAATGAAAGGTTAAGAGTAGTAGATTATTGGAAAAAGTACAAACAGCCATATTTCATCGCTCTAGGACGCGTATTTACCGAATTAGAGCGGTTTGAAGTTTTGGTAAGAAACAATTGCTTGTAAAATCTGACTCAGTTGTCCTAGGAACTTCACCAATGGCGCAAATGAAAGGTTAAGAGTAGTAGATTATGAATCTGAAGTTTAATTAACTTCTAATTACTATTTTAGAAAATATGACCAAAAACCGAAGGGCAGGGGTCACCAAAAAAATGAAAAATTCGAAAGTCCTAAAAAACGTATTTTGCCGGGTTTAACGATGCCAGTTTGCGTTTATAATATACTTAGTGCGTTTCCAACGCGGTAATGCCTCTTATTTGGCCTAAATAGAAAATTGGAAAAAGTACAAATAGCCATATTTCATCGCTCTAGGACGCGTATTTACCGAATTAGAGCGGTTTGAAGTTTTGTAAGAAACAATTGCTTGTAAAATCTGACTCAGTTGTCCTAGGAACTTCACCAATGGCGCAAATGAAAGGTTAAGAGTAGTAGATTATGAATCTGAAGTTTAATTAACTTCTAATTACTATTTTAGAAAATATGACCAAAAACCGAAGGGCAGGGGTCACCAAAAAAATGAAAAATTCGGAAGTCCTAAAAAACGTATTTTGCCGGTTTTAACGACGCCAGTTTGCGTTTATAATATACTTAGTGCATTTCCAACGCGGTAATGCCTTTTATTTGGCCTAAATAGAAAATTGGAAAAAGTACAAACAGCCATATTTCATCGCTCTAGGACGCGTATTTACCGAATTAGAGCGGTTTGAAGTTTTGGTAAGAAACAATTGCTTGTAAAATCTGACTCAGTTGTCCTAGGAACTTCACCAATGGCGCAAATGAAAGGTTAAGAGTAGTAGATTATGAATCTGAAGTTTAATTAACTTCTAATTACTATTTTAGAAAATATGACCAAAAACCGAAGGGCAGGGGTCACCAAAAAAATGAAAAATTCGAAAGTCCTAAAAAACGTATTTTGCCGGGTTTAACGATGCCAGTTTGCGTTTATAATATACTTAGTGCGTTTCCAACGCGGTAATGCCTCTTATTTGGCCTAAATAGAAAATTGGAAAAAGTACAAATAGCCATATTTCATCGCTCTAGGACGCGTATTTACCGAATTAGAGCGGTTTGAAGTTTTGTAAGAAACAATTGCTTGTAAAATCTGACTCAGTTGTCCTAGGAACTTCACCAATGGCGCAAATGAAAGGTTAAGAGTAGTAGATTATTGGAAAAAGTACAAACAGCCATATTTCATCGCTCTAGGACGCGTAATATGGCTATTTGTACTTTTTCCAATTTTCTATTTAGGCCAAATAAGAGGCATTACCGCGTTGGAAACGCACTAAGTATATTATAAACGCAAACTGGCATCGTTAAACCCGGCAAAATACGTTTTTTAGGACTTTCGAATTTTTCATTTTTTTGGTGACCCCTGCCCTTCGGTTTTTGGTCATATTTTCTAAAATAGTAATTAGAAGTTAATTAAACTTCAGATTCATAATCTACTACTCTTAACCTTTCATTTGCGCCATTGGTGAAGTTCCTAGAACAACTGAGTCAGATTTTACAAGCAATTGTTTCTTACAAAACTTCAAACCGCTCTAATTCGGTAAATACGCGTCCTAGAGCGATGAAATATGGCTATTTGTACTTTTTCCAATTTTCTATTTAGGCCAAATAAGAGGCATTACCGCGTTGGAAACGCACTAAGTATATTATAAACGCAAACTGGCATCGTTAAACCCGGCAAAATACGTTTTTTAGGACTTTCGAATTTTTCATTTTTTTGGTGACCCCTGCCCTTCGGTTTTTGGTCATATTTTCTAAAATAGTAATTAGAAGTTAATTAAACTTCAGATTCATAATCTACTACTCTTAACCTTTCATTTGCGCCATTGGTGAATTTCCTAGGACAACTGAGTCAGATTTTACAAGCAATTGTTTCTTACAAAACTTCAAACCGCTCTAATTCGGTAAATACGCGTCCTAGAGCGATGAAATATGGCTATTTGTACTTTTTCCAATTTTCTATTTAGGCCAAATAAGAGGCATTACCGCGTTGGAAACGCACTAAGTATATTATAAACGCAAACTGGCATCGTTAAACCCGGCAAAATACGTTTTTTAGGACTTTCGAATTTTTCATTTTTTTGGTGACCCCTGCCCTTCGGTTTTTGGTCATATTTTCTAAAATAGTAATTAGAAGTTAATTAAACTTCAGATTCATAATCTACTACTCTTAACCTTTCATTTGCGCCATTGGTGAAGTTCCTAGGACAACTGAGATGCCAGCCACCAATGGCGCAAATGAAAGGTTAAGAGTAGTAGATTATGAATCTGAAGTTTAATTAACTTCTAATTACTATTTTAGAAAATATGACCAAAAACCGAAGGGCAGGGGTCACCAAAAAAATGAAAAATTCGAAAGTCCTAAAAAACGTATTTTGCCGGTTTTAACGACGCCAGTTTGCGTTTATAATATACTTAGTGCGTTTCCAACGCGGTAATGCCTTTTATTTGGCCTAAATAGAAAATTGGAAAAAGTACAAACAGCCATATTTCATCGCTCTAGGACGCGTATTTACCGAATTAGAGCGGTTTGAAGTTTTGTAAGAAACAATTGCTTGTAAAATCTGACTCAGTTGTACTAGGAACTTCACCAATGGCGCAAATGAAAGGTTAAGAGTAGTAGATTATGAATCTGAAGTTTAATTAACTTCTAATTACTATTTTAGAAAATATGACCAAAAACCGAAGGGCAGGGGTCACCAACAAAATGAAAAATTCGAAAGTCCTAAAAAACGTATTTTGCCGGGTTTAACGATGCCAGTTTGCGTTTATAATATACTTAGTGCGTTTCCAACGCGGTAATGCCTCTTATTTGGCTTAAATAGAAAATTGGAAAAAGTACAAATAGCCATATTTCATCGCTCTAGGACGCGTATTTACCGAATTAGAGCGGTTTGAAGTTTTGTAAGAAACAATTGCTTGTAAAATCTGACTCAGTTGTACTAGGAACTTCACCAATGGCGCAAATGAAAGGTTAAGAGTAGTAGATTATGAATCTGAAGTTTAATTAACTTCTAATTACTATTTTAGAAAATATGACCAAAAACCGAAAAAATCACCAAAAAAATGAAAAATTCGAAAGTCCTAAAAAACGTATTTTGCCGGGTTTAACGATGCCAGTTTGCGTTTATAATATACTTAGTGCGTTTCCAACGCGGTAATGCCTCTTATTTGGCCTAAATAGAAAATCGGAAAAAGTACAAATAGCCATATTTCATCGCTCTAGGACGCGTATTTACCGAATTAGAGCGGTTTGAAGTTTTGTAAGAAACAATTGCTTGTAAAATCTGACTCAGTTGTCCTAGGAACTTCACCAATGGCGCAAATGAAAGGTTAAGAGTAGTAGATTATTGGAAAAAGTACAAACAGCCATATTTCATCGCTCTAGGACGCGTATTTACCGAATTAGAGCGGTTTGAAGTTTTGTAAGAAACAATTGCTTGTAAAATCTGACTCAGTTGTCCTAGGAAATTCACCAATGGCGCAAATGAAAGGTTAAGAGTAGTAGATTATGAATCTGAAGTTTAATTAACTTCTAATTACTATTTTAGAAAATATGACCAAAAACCGAAGGGCAGGGGTCACCAAAAAAATGAAAAATTCGAAAGTCCTAAAAAACGTATTTTGCCGATTTTAACGACGCCAGTTTGCGTTTATAATATACTTAGTGCATTTCCAACGCGGTAATGCCTTTTATTTGGCCTAAATAGAAAATTGGAAAAAGTACAAACAGCCATATTTCATCGCTCTAGGACGCGTATTTACCGAATTAGAGCGGTTTGAAGTTTTGGTAAGAAACAATTGCTTGTAAAATCTGACTCAGTTGTCCTAGGAACTTCACCAATGGCGCAAATGAAAAGTTAAGATTAGTAGATTATGAATCTGAAGTTTAATTAACTTCTAATTACTATTTTAGAAAATATGACCAAAAACCGAAGGGCAGGGGTCACCAAAAAAATGAAAAATTCGAAAGTCCTAAAAAACGTATTTTGCCGGTTTTAACGACGCCAGTTTGCGTTTATAATATACTTAGTGCGTTTCCAACGCGGTAATGCCTCTTATTTGGCCTAAATAGAAGATTGGAAAAAGTACAAACAGCCATATTTCATCGCTCTAGGACGCGTATTTACCGAATTAGAGCGGTTTGAAGTTTTGGTAAGAAACAATTGCTTGTAAAATCTGACTCAGTTGTCCCAGGAACTTCACCAATGGCGCAAATGAAAGTTTAAGAGTAGTAGATTATGAATCTGAAGTTTAATTAACTTCTAATTACTATTTTAGAAAATATGACCAAAAACCGAAGGGCAGGGGTCACCAAAAAAATGAAAAATTCGAAAGTCCTAAAAAACGTATTTTGCCGGGTTTAACGACGCCAGTTTGCGTTTATAATATACTTAGTGCGTTTCCAACGCGGTAATGCCTCTTATTTGGCCTAAATAGAAGATTGGAAAAAGTACAAACAGAAATATTTCATCGCTCTAGGACGCGTATTTACCGAATTAGAGCGGTTTGATGTTTTGTAAGAAACAATTGCTTGTAAAATCTGACTCAGTTGTCCTAGGAACTTCACCAATGGCGCAAATGAAAGGTTAAGAGTAGTAGATTATTGGAAAAAGTACAAAGAGCCATATTTCATCGCTCTAGGACGCGTATTTACTGAATTAGAGCGGTTTGAAGTTTTGTAAGAAACAATTGCTTGTAAAATCTGACTCAGTTGTCCTAGGAACTTCACCAATGGCGCAAATGAAAGGTTAAGAGTAGTAGATTATTGGAAAAAGTACAAACAGCCATATTTCATCGCTCTAGGACGCGTATTTACCGAATTAGAGCGGTTTGAAGTTTTGGTAAGAAACAATTGCTTGTAAAATCTGACTCAGTTGTCCTAGGAACTTCACCAATGGCGCAAATGAAAGGTTAAGAGTAGTAGATTATGAATCTGAAGTTTAATTAACTTCTAATTACTATTTTAGAAAATATGACCAAAAACCGAAGGGCAGGGGTCACCAAAAAAATGAAAAATTCGAAAGTCCTAAAAAACGTATTTTGCCGGTTTTAACGACGCCAGTTTGCGTTTATAATATACTTAGTGCGTTTCCAACGCGGTAATGCCTTTTATTTGGCCTAAATAGAAAATTGGAAAAAGTACAAACAGCCATATTTCATCGCTCTAGGACGCGTATTTACCGAATTAGAGCGGTTTGAAGTTTTGTAAGAAACAATTGCTTGTAAAATCTGACTCAGTTGTACTAGGAACTTCACCAATGGCGCAAATGAAAGGTTAAGAGTAGTAGATTATGAATCTGAAGTTTAATTAACTTCTAATTACTATTTTAGAAAATATGACCAAAAACCGAAGGGCAGGGGTCACCAACAAAATGAAAAATTCGAAAGTCCTAAAAAACGTATTTTGCCGGGTTTAACGATGCCAGTTTGCGTTTATAATATACTTAGTGCGTTTCCAACGCGGTAATGCCTCTTATTTGGCTTAAATAGAAAATTGGAAAAAGTACAAATAGCCATATTTCATCGCTCTAGGACGCGTATTTACCGAATTAGAGCGGTTTGAAGTTTTGTAAGAAACAATTGCTTGTAAAATCTGACTCAGTTGTACTAGGAACTTCACCAATGGCGCAAATGAAAGGTTAAGAGTAGTAGATTATGAATCTGAAGTTTAATTAACTTCTAATTACTATTTTAGAAAATATGACCAAAAACCGAAAAAATCACCAAAAAAATGAAAAATTCGAAAGTCCTAAAAAACGTATTTTGCCGGGTTTAACGATGCCAGTTTGCGTTTATAATATACTTAGTGCGTTTCCAACGCGGTAATGCCTCTTATTTGGCCTAAATAGAAAATCGGAAAAAGTACAAATAGCCATATTTCATCGCTCTAGGACGCGTATTTACCGAATTAGAGCGGTTTGAAGTTTTGTAAGAAACAATTGCTTGTAAAATCTGACTCAGTTGTCCTAGGAACTTCACCAATGGCGCAAATGAAAGGTTAAGAGTAGTAGATTATTGGAAAAAGTACAAACAGCCATATTTCATCGCTCTAGGACGCGTATTTACCGAATTAGAGCGGTTTGAAGTTTTGTAAGAAACAATTGCTTGTAAAATCTGACTCAGTTGTCCTAGGAAATTCACCAATGGCGCAAATGAAAGGTTAAGAGTAGTAGATTATGAATCTGAAGTTTAATTAACTTCTAATTACTATTTTAGAAAATATGACCAAAAACCGAAGGGCAGGGGTCACCAAAAAAATGAAAAATTCGAAAGTCCTAAAAAACGTATTTTGCCGATTTTAACGACGCCAGTTTGCGTTTATAATATACTTAGTGCATTTCCAACGCGGTAATGCCTTTTATTTGGCCTAAATAGAAAATTGGAAAAAGTACAAACAGCCATATTTCATCGCTCTAGGACGCGTATTTACCGAATTAGAGCGGTTTGAAGTTTTGGTAAGAAACAATTGCTTGTAAAATCTGACTCAGTTGTCCTAGGAACTTCACCAATGGCGCAAATGAAAAGTTAAGATTAGTAGATTATGAATCTGAAGTTTAATTAACTTCTAATTACTATTTTAGAAAATATGACCAAAAACCGAAGGGCAGGGGTCACCAAAAAAATGAAAAATTCGAAAGTCCTAAAAAACGTATTTTGCCGGTTTTAACGACGCCAGTTTGCGTTTATAATATACTTAGTGCGTTTCCAACGCGGTAATGCCTCTTATTTGGCCTAAATAGAAGATTGGAAAAAGTACAAACAGCCATATTTCATCGCTCTAGGACGCGTATTTACCGAATTAGAGCGGTTTGAAGTTTTGGTAAGAAACAATTGCTTGTAAAATCTGACTCAGTTGTCCCAGGAACTTCACCAATGGCGCAAATGAAAGTTTAAGAGTAGTAGATTATGAATCTGAAGTTTAATTAACTTCTAATTACTATTTTAGAAAATATGACCAAAAACCGAAGGGCAGGGGTCACCAAAAAAATGAAAAATTCGAAAGTCCTAAAAAACGTATTTTGCCGGGTTTAACGACGCCAGTTTGCGTTTATAATATACTTAGTGCGTTTCCAACGCGGTAATGCCTCTTATTTGGCCTAAATAGAAGATTGGAAAAAGTACAAACAGAAATATTTCATCGCTCTAGGACGCGTATTTACCGAATTAGAGCGGTTTGATGTTTTGTAAGAAACAATTGCTTGTAAAATCTGACTCAGTTGTCCTAGGAACTTCACCAATGGCGCAAATGAAAGGTTAAGAGTAGTAGATTATTGGAAAAAGTACAAAGAGCCATATTTCATCGCTCTAGGACGCGTATTTACTGAATTAGAGCGGTTTGAAGTTTTGTAAGAAACAATTGCTTGTAAAATCTGACTCAGTTGTCCTAGGAACTTCACCAATGGCGCAAATGAAAGGTTAAGAGTAGTAGATTATTGGAAAAAGTACAAACAGCCATATTTCATCGCTCTAGGACGCGTATTTACCGAATTAGAGCGGTTTGAAGTTTTGGTAAGAAACAATTGCTTGTAAAATCTGACTCAGTTGTCCTAGGAACTTCACCAATGGCGCAAATGAAAGGTTAAGAGTAGTAGATTATGAATCTGAAGTTTAATTAACTTCTAATTACTATTTTAGAAAATATGACCAAAAACCGAAGGGCAGGGGTCACCAAAAAAATGAAAAATTCGAAAGTCCTAAAAAACGTATTTTGCCGGGTTTAACGATGCCAGTTTGCGTTTATAATATACTTAGTGCGTTTCCAACGCGGTAATGCCTCTTATTTGGCCTAAATAGAAAATTGGAAAAAGTACAAATAGCCATATTTCATCGCTCTAGGACGCGTATTTACCGAATTAGAGCGGTTTGAAGTTTTGTAAGAAACAATTGCTTGTAAAATCTGACTCAGTTGTCCTAGGAACTTCACCAATGGCGCAAATAAAAGGTTTAGAGTAGTAGATTATTGGAAAAAGTACAAACAGCCACATTTCATCGCTCTAGGACGCGTATTTACCGAATTAGAGCGGTTTGAAGTTTTGGTAAGAAACAATTGCTTGTAAAATCTGACTCAGTTGTCCTAGGAACTTCACCAGTGGCGCAAATGAAAGGTTAAGAGTAGTAGATTATGAATCTGAAGTTTAATTAACTTCTAATTACTATTTCAGAAAATATGACCAAAAACCGAAGGGCAGGGGTCACCAAAAAAATGAAAAATTCGAAAGTCCCAAAACAACGTATTTTGCCGGGTTTAACGATGCCAGTTTGCGTTTATAATATACTTAGTGCGTTTCCAACGCGGTAATGCCTTTTATTTGGCCTAAATAGAAAATTGGAAAAAGTACAAACAGCCATATTTCATCGCTCTAGGACGCGTATTTACCGAATTAGAGCGGTTTGAAGTTTTGTAAGAAACAATTGCTTGTAAAATCTGACTCAGTTGTCCTAGGAACTTCACCAATGGCGCAAATAAAAGGTTAAGAGTAGTAGATTATTGGAAAAAGTACAAACAGCCACATTTCATCGCTCTAGGACGCGTATTTACCGAATTAGAGCGGTTTGAAGTTTTGGTAAGAAACAATTGCTTGTAAAATCTGACTCAGTTGTCCTAGGAACTTCACCAATGGCGCAAATGAAAGGTTAAGAGTAGTAGATTATGAATCTGAAGTTTAATTAACTTCTAATTACTATTTCAGAAAATATGACCAAAAACCGAAGGGCAGGGGTCACCAAAAAAATGAAAAATTCGAAAGTCCCAAAACAACGTATTTTGCCGGGTTTAACGATGCCAGTTTGCGTTTATAATATACTTAGTGCGTTTCCAACGCGGTAATGCCTCTTATTTGGCCTAAATAGAAAATTGGAAAAAGTACAAATAGCCATATTTCATCGCTCTAGGACGCGTATTTACCGAATTAGAGCGGTTTGAAGTTTTGTAAGAAACAATTGGTTGTAAAATCTGACTCAGTTGTCCTAGGAACTTCACCAATGGCGCAAATAAAAGGTTAAGAGTAGTAGATTATTGGAAAAAGTACAAACAGCCACATTTCATCGCTCTAGGACGCGTATTTACCGAATTAGAGCGGTTTGAAGTTTTGGTAAGAAACAATTGCTTGTAAAATCTGACTCAGTTGTCCTAGGAACTTCACCAATGGCGCAAATGAAAGGTTAAGAGTAGTAGATTATGAATCTGAAGTTTAATTAACTTCTAATTACTATTTTAGAAAATATGACCAAAAACCGAAGGGCAGGGGTCACCAAAAAAATGAAAAATTCGAAAGTCCTAAAAAACGTATTTTGCCGGGTTTAACGATGCCAGTTTGCGTTTATAATATACTTAGTGCGTTTCCAACGCGGTAATGCCTCTTATTTGGCCTAAATAGAAAATTGGAAAAAGTACAAATAGCCATATTTCATCGCTCTAGGACGCGTATTTACCGAATTAGAGCGGTTTGAAGTTTTGTAAGAAACAATTGCTTGTAAAATCTGACTCAGTTGTCCTAGGAACTTCACCAATGGCGCAAATAAAAGGTTAAGAGTAGTAGATTATTGGAAAAAGTACAAACAGCCATATTTCATCGCTCTAGGACGCGTATTTACCGAATTAGAGCGGTTTGAAGTTTTGGTAAGAAACAATTGCTTGTAAAATCTGACTCAGTTGTCCTAGGAACTTCACCAATGGCGCAAATGAAAGGTTAAGAGTAGTAGATTATGAATCTGAAGTTTAATTAACTTCTAATTACTATTTTAGAAAATATGACCAAAAACCGAAGGGCAGGGGTCACCAAAAAAATGAAAAATTCGAAAGTCCTAAAAAACGTATTTTGCCGGTTTTAACGACGCCAGTTTGCGTTTATAATATACTTAGTGCGTTTCCAACGCGGTAATGCCTCTTATTTGGCCTAAATAGAAGATTGGAAAAAGTACAAACAGCCATATTTCATCGCTCTAGGACGCGTATTTACCGAATTAGAGCGGTTTGAAGTTTTGTAAGAAACAATTGCTTGTAAAATCTGACTCAGTTGTCCTAGGAACTTCACCAATGGCGCAAATGAAAGGTTAAGAGTAGTAGATTATTGGAAAAAGTACAAATAGCCATATTTCATCGCTCTAGGACGCGTATTTACCGAATTAGAGCGGTTTGAAGTTTTGTAAGAAACAATTGCTTGTAAAATCTGACTCAGTTGTCCTAGGAACTTCACCAATGGCGCAAATGAAAGGTTAAGAGTAGTAGATTATTGGAAAAAGTACAAACAGCCATATTTCATCGCTCTAGGACGCGTATTTACCGAATTAGAGCGGAGCGGAAAAATTCGAAAGTCCTAAAAAACGTATTTTGCCGGGTTTAACGATGCCAGTTTGCGTTTATAATATACTTAGTGCGTTTCCAACGCGGTAATGCCTCTTATTTGGCCTAAATAGAAGATTGGAAAAAGTACAAACAGCCATATTTCATCGCTCTAGGACGCGTATTTACCGAATTAAAGCGGTTTGAAGTTTTGTAAGAAACAATTGCTTGTAAAATCTGACTCAGTTGTCCTAGGAACTTCACCAATGGCGCAAATGAAAGGTTAAGAGTAGTAGAATATTGGAAAAAGTACAAATAGCCATATTTCATCGCTCTAGGACGCGTATTTACCGAATTAGAGCGGTTTGAAGTTTTGTAAGAAACAATTGCTTGTAAAATCTGACTCAGTTGTCCTAGGAACTTCACCAATGGCGCAAATGAAAGGTTAAGAGTAGTAGATTATGAATCTGAAGTTTAATTAACTTCTAATTACTATTTTAGAAAATATGACCAAAAACCGAAGGGCAGGGGTCACCAAAAAAATGAAAAATTCGAAAGTCCTAAAAAACGTATTTTGCCGGGTTTAACGACGCCAGTTTGCGTTTATAATATACTTAGTGCATTTCCAACGCGGTAATGCCTTTTATTTGGCCTAAATAGAAAATTGGAAAAAGTACAAACAGCCATATTTCATCGCTCTAGGACGCGTATTTACCGAATTAGAGCGGTTTGAAGTTTTGGTAAGAAACAATTGCTTGTAAAATCTGACTCAGTTGTCCTAGGAACTTCACCAATGGCGCAAATGAAAGGTTAAGAGTAGTAGATTATTGGAAAAAGTACAAATAGCCATATTTCATCGCTCTAGGACGCGTATATACCGAATTAGAGCGGTTTGAAGTTTTGGTAAGAAACAATTGCTTGTAAAATCTGACTCAGTTGTCCTAGGAACTTCACCAATGGCGCAAATAAAAGGTTAAGAGTAGTAGATTATTGGAAAAAGTACAAACAGCCACATTTCATCGCTCTAGGACGCGTATTTACCGAATTAGAGCGGTTTGAAGTTTTGGTAAGAAACAATTGCTTGTAAAATCTGACTCAGTTGTCCTAGGAACTTCACCAATGGCGCAAATGAAAGGTTAAGAGTAGTAGATTATGAATCTGAAGTTTAATTAACTTCTAATTACTATTTTAGAAAATATGACCAAAAACCGAAGGGCAGGGGTCACCAAAAAAATGAAAAATTCGAAAGTCCTAAAAAACGTATTTTGCCGGGTTTAACGATGCCAGTTTGCGTTTATAATATACTTAGTGCGTTTCCAACGCGGTAATGCCTCTTATTTGGCCTAAATAGAAAATTGGAAAAAGTACAAATAGCCATATTTCATCGCTCTAGGACGCGTATTTACCGAATTAGAGCGGTTTGAAGTTTTGTAAGAAACAATTGCTTGTAAAATCTGACTCAGTTGTCCTAGGAACTTCACCAATGGCGCAAATAAAAGGTTAAGAGTAGTAGATTATTGGAAAAAGTACAAACAGCCACATTTCATCGCTCTAGGACGCGTATTTACCGAATTAGAGCGGTTTGAAGTTTTGGTAAGAAACAATTGCTTGTAAAATCTGACTCAGTTGTCCTAGGAACTTCACCAATGGCGCAAATGAAAGGTTAAGAGTAGTAGATTATGAATCTGAAGTTTAATTAACTTCTAATTACTATTTCAGAAAATATGACCAAAAACCGAAGGGCAGGGGTCACCAAAAAAATGAAAAATTCGAAAGTCCTAAAAAACGTATTTTGCCGGGTTTAACGATGCCAGTTTGCGTTTATAATATACTTAGTGCGTTTCCAACGCGGTAATGCCTCTTATTTGGCCTAAATAGAAAATTGGAAAAAGTACAAATAGCCATATTTCATCGCTCTAGGACGCGTATTTACCGAATTAGAGCGGTTTGAAGTTTTGTAAGAAACAATTGCTTGTAAAATCTGACTCAGTTGTCCTAGGAACTTCACCAATGGCGCAAATAAAAGGTTAAGAGTAGTAGATTATTGGAAAAAGTACAAACAGCCACATTTCATCGCTCTAGGACGCGTATTTACCGAATTAGAGCGGTTTGAAGTTTTGGTAAGAAAAAATTGCTTGTAAAATCTGACTCAGTTGTCCTAGGAACTTCACCAATGGCGCAAATGAAAGGTTAAGAGTAGTAGATTATGAATCTGAAGTTTAATTAACTTCTAATTACTATTTTAGAAAATATGACCAAAAACCGAAGGGCAGGGGTCACCAAAAAAAGAAAAATTCGAAAGTCCTAAAAAACGTATTTTGCCGGTTTTAACGACGCCAGTTTGCGTTTATAATATACTTAGTGCGTTTCCAACGCGGTAATGCCTCTTATTTGGCCTAAATAGAAAATTGGAAAAAGTACAAATAGCCATATTTCATCGCTCTAGGACGCGTATTTACCGAATTAGAGCGGTTTGAAGTTTTGTAAGAAACAATTGCTTGTAAAATCTGACTCAGTTGTCCTAGGAACTTCACCAATGGCGCAAATGAAAGGTTAAGAGTAGTAGATTATGAATCTGAAGTTTAATTAACTTCTAATTACTATTTTAGAAAATATGACCAAAAACCGAAGGGCAGGGGTCACCAAAAAAATGAAAAATTCGAAAGTCCTAAAAAACGTATTTTGCCGGGTTTAACGATGCCAGTTTGCGTTTATAATATACTTAGTGCGTTTCCAACGCGGTAATGCCTCTTATTTGGCCTAAATAGAAAATTGGAAAAAGTACAAGTATTTCATCGCTCTAGGACGCGTATTTATCGAATTAGAGCGGTTTGAAGTTTTGTAAGAAACAATTGCTCGTAAAATCTGACTCAGTTGTCCTAGGAACTTCACCAATGGCGCAAATGAACGGTTAAGAGTAGTAGATTATGAATCTGAAGTTTAATTAACTTCTAATTACTATTTTAGAAAATATGACCAAAAACCGAAGGGCAGGGGTCACCAAAAAAATGAAAAATTCGAAAGTCCTAAAAAACGTATTTTGCCGGTTTTAACGACGCCAGTTTGCGTTTATAATATACTTAGTGCATTTCCAACGCGGTAATGCCTTTTATTTGGCCTAAATAGAAAATTGGAAAAAGTACAAACAGCCATATTTCATCGCTCTAGGACGCGTATTTACCGAATTAGAGCGGTTTGAAGTTTTGGTAAGAAACAATTGCTTGTAAAATCTGACTCAGTTGTCCTAGGAACTTCACCAATGGCGCAAATGAAAGGTTAAGAGTAGTAGATTATGAATCTGAAGTTTAATTAACTTCTAATTACTATTTTAGAAAATATGACCAAAAACCGAAGGGCAGGGGTCACCAAAAAAATGAAAAATTCGAAAGTCCTAAAAAACGTATTTTGCCGGTTTTAATGACGCCAGTTTGCGTTTATAATATACTTAGTGCGTTTCCAACGCGGTAATGCCTCTTATTTTGGCCTAAATAGAAGATTGGAAAAAGTACAAACAGCCATATTTCATCGCTCTAGGACGCGTATTTACCGAATTAGAGCGGTTTGAAGTTTTGTAAGAAACAATTGCTTGTAAAATCTGACTCAGTTGTCCTAGGAACTTCACCAATGGCGCAAATGAAAGGTTAAGAGTAGTAGATTATTGGAAAAAGTACAAATAGCCATATTTCATCGCTCTAGGACGCGTATTTACCGAATTAGAGCGGTTTGAAGTTTTGTAAGAAACAATTGCTTGTAAAATCTGACTCAGTTGTCCTAGGAACTTCACCAATGGCGCAAATGAAAGGTTAAGAGTAGTAGATTATGAATCTGAAGTTTAATTAACTTCTAATTACTATTTTAGAAAATATGACCAAAAACCGAAGGGCAGGGGTCACCAAAAAAATGAAAAATTCGAAAATCCTAAAAAACGTATTTTGCCGGGTTTAACGACGCCAGTTTGCGTTTATAATATACTTAGTGCATTTCCAACGCGGTAATGCCTTTTATTTGGCCTAAATAGAAAATTGGAAAAAGTACAAACAGCCATATTTCATCGCTCTAGGACGCGTATTTACCGAATTAGAGCGGTTTGAAGTTTTGGTAAGAAACAATTGCTTGTAAAATCTGACTCAGTTGTCCTAGGAACTTCACCAATGGCGCAAATGAAAGGTTAAGAGTAGTAGATTATGAATCTGAAGTTTAATTAACTTCTAATTACTATTTTAGAAAATATGACCAAAAACCGAAGGGCAGGGGTCACCAAAAAAATGAAAAATTCGAAAGTCCTAAAAAACGTATTTTGCCGGGTTTAACGATGCCAGTTTGCGTTTATAATATACTTAGTGCGTTTCCAACGCGGTAATGCCTCTTATTTGGCCTAAATAGAAAATTGGAAAAAGTACAAGTATTTCATCGCTCTAGGACGCGTATTTACCGAATTAGAGCGGTTTGAAGTTTTGTAAGAAACAATTGCTTGTAAAATCTGACTCAGTTGTCCTAGGAACTTCACCAATGGCGCAAATGAACGGTTAAGAGTAGTAGATTATGAATCTGAAGTTTAATTAACTTCTAATTACTATTTTAGAAAATATGACCAAAAACCGAAGGGCAGGGGTCACCAAAAAAATGAAAAATTCGAAAGTCCTAAAAAACGTATTTTGCCGGTTTTAACGACGCCAGTTTGCGTTTATAATATACTTAGTGCATTTCCAACGCGGTAATGCCTTTTATTTGGCCTAAATAGAAAATTGGAAAAAGTACAAACAGCCATATTTCATCGCTCTAGGACGCGTATTTACCGAATTAGAGCGGTTTGAAGTTTTGGTAAGAAACAATTGCTTGTAAAATCTGACTCAGTTGTCCTAGGAACTTCACCAATGGCGCAAATGAAAGGTTAAGAGTAGTAGATTATGAATCTGAAGTTTAATTAACTTCTAATTACTATTTTAGAAAATATGACCAAAAACCGAAGGGCAGGGGTCACCAAAAAAATGAAAAATTCGAAAGTCCTAAAAAACGTATTTTGCCGGGTTTAACGATGCCAGTTTGCGTTTATAATATACTTAGTGCGTTTCCAACGCGGTAATGCCTCTTATTTGGCCTAAATAGAAAATTGGAAAAAGTACAAATAGCCATATTTCATCGCTCTAGGACGCGTATTTACCGAATTAGAGCGGTTTGAAGTTTTGTAAGAAACAATTGCTTGTAAAATCTGACTCAGTTGTCCTAGGAACTTCACCAATGGCGCAAATGAAAGGTTAAGAGTAGTAGATTATGAATCTGAAGTTTAATTAACTTCTAATTACTATTTTAGAAAATATGACCAAAAACCGAAGGGCAGGGGTCACCAAAAAAATGAAAAATTCGAAAATCCTAAAAAACGTATTTTGCCGGGTTTAACGACGCCAGTTTGCGTTTATAATATACTTAGTGCATTTCCAACGCGGTAATGCCTTTTATTTGGCCTAAATAGAAAATTGGAAAAAGTACAAACAGCCATATTTCATCGCTCTAGGACGCGTATTTACCGAATTAGAGCGGTTTGAAGTTTTGGTAAGAAACAATTGCTTGTAAAATCTGACTCAGTTGTCCTAGGAACTTCACCAATGGCGCAAATGAAAGGTTAAGAGTAGTAGATTATTGGAAAAAGTACGAACAGCCATATTTCATCGCTCTAGGACGCGTATTTACCGAATTAGAGCGGAGCGGAAAAATTCGAAAGTCCTAAAAAACGTATTTTGCCGGGTTTAACGATGCCAGTTTGCGTTTATAATATACTTAGTGCGTTTCCAACGCAGTAATGCCTTTTATTTGGCCTAAATAGAAAATTGGAAAAAGTACAAACAGCCATATTTCATCGCTCTAGGACGCGTATTTACCGAATTAGAGCGGTTTGAAGTTTTGTAAGAAACAATTGCTTGTAAAATCTGACTCAGTTGTCCTAGGAACTTCACCAATGGCGCAAATGAACGGTTAAGAGTAGTAGATTATGAATCTGAAGTTTAATTAACTTCTAATTACTATTTTAGAAAATATGACCAAAAACCGAAGGGCAGGGGTCACCAAAAAAATGAAAAATTCGAAAGTCCTAAAAAACGTATTTTGCCGGTTTTAACGACGCCAGTTTGCGTTTATAATATACTTAGTGCATTTCCAACGCGGTAATGCCTTTTATTTGGCCTAAATAGAAAATTGGAAAAAGTACAAACAGCCATATTTCATCGCTCTAGGACGCGTATTTACCGAATTAGAGCGGTTTGAAGTTTTGGTAAGAAACAATTGCTTGTAAAATCTGACTCAGTTGTCCTAGGAACTTCACCAATGGCGCAAATGAAAGGTTAAGAGTAGTAGATTATGAATCTGAAGTTTAATTAACTTCTAATTACTATTTTAGAAAATATGACCAAAAACCGAAGGGCAGGGGTCACCAAAAAAATGAAAAATTCGAAAGTCCTAAAAAACGTATTTTGCCGGGTTTAACGATGCCAGTTTGCGTTTATAATATACTTAGTGCGTTTCCAACGCGGTAATGCCTCTTATTTGGCCTAAATAGAAAATTGGAAAAAGTACAAATAGCCATATTTCATCGCTCTAGGACGCGTATTTACCGAATTAGAGCGGTTTGAAGTTTTGTAAGAAACAATTGCTTGTAAAATCTGACTCAGTTGTCCTAGGAACTTCACCAATGGCGCAAATGAAAGGTTAAGAGTAGTAGATTATGAATCTGAAGTTTAATTAACTTCTAATTACTATTTTAGAAAATATGACCAAAAACCGAAGGGCAGGGGTCACCAAAAAAATGAAAAATTCGAAAATCCTAAAAAACGTATTTTGCCGGGTTTAACGACGCCAGTTTGCGTTTATAATATACTTAGTGCATTTCCAACGCGGTAATGCCTTTTATTTGGCCTAAATAGAAAATTGGAAAAAGTACAAACAGCCATATTTCATCGCTCTAGGACGCGTATTTACCGAATTAGAGCGGTTTGAAGTTTTGGTAAGAAACAATTGCTTGTAAAATCTGACTCAGTTGTCCTAGGAACTTCACCAATGGCGCAAATGAAAGGTTAAGAGTAGTAGATTATTGGAAAAAGTACGAACAGCCATATTTCATCGCTCTAGGACGCGTATTTACCGAATTAGAGCGGAGCGGAAAAATTCGAAAGTCCTAAAAAACGTATTTTGCCGGGTTTAACGATGCCAGTTTGCGTTTATAATATACTTAGTGCGTTTCCAACGCAGTAATGCCTTTTATTTGGCCTAAATAGAAAATTGGAAAAAGTACAAACAGCCATATTTCATCGCTCTAGGACGCGTATTTACCGAATTAGAGCGGTTTGAAGTTTTGTAAGAAACAATTGCTTGTAAAATCTGACTCAGTTGTCCTAGGAACTTCACCAATGGCGCAAATGAAAGGTTAAGAGTAGTAGATTATGAATCTGAAATTGAATTAATTTCTAATTACTATTTTAGAAAATATGACCAAAAACCGAAGGGCAGGGGTCACAAAAAAAATGAAAAATTCGAAAGTCCTAAAAAACGTATTTTGCCGGGTTTAACGATGCCAGTTTGCGTTTATAATATACTTAGTGCGTTTCCAACGCGGTAATGCCTCTTATTTGGCCTAAATAGAAAATTGGAAAAAGTACAAATAGCCATATTTCATCGCTCTAGGACGCGTATTTACCGAATTAGAGCGGTTTGAAGTTTTGTAAGAAACAATTGCTTGTAAAATCTGACTCAGTTGTCCTAGGAACTTCACCAATGGCGCAAATGAAAGGTTAAGAGTAGTAGATTATGAATCTGAAGTTTAATTAACTTCTAATTACTATTTTAGAAAATATGACCAAAAACCGAAGGGCAGGGGTCACCAAAAAAATGAAAAATTCGAAAATCCTAAAAAACGTATTTTGCCGGGTTTAACGACGCCAGTTTGCGTTTATAATATACTTAGTGCATTTCCAACGCGGTAATGCCTTTTATTTGGCCTAAATAGAAAATTGGAAAAAGTACAAACAGCCATATTTCATCGCTCTAGGACGCGTATTTACCGAATTAGAGCGGTTTGAAGTTTTGGTAAGAAACAATTGCTTGTAAAATCTGACTCAGTTGTCCTAGGAACTTCACCAATGGCGCAAATGAAAGGTTAAGAGTAGTAGATTATGAATCTGAAGTTTAATTAACTTCTAATTACTATTTTAGAAAATATGACCAAAAACCGAAGGGCAGGGGTCACCAAAAAAATGAAAAATTTGAAAGTCCTAAAAAACGTATTTTGCCGGTTTTAACGACGCCAGTTTGCGTTTATAATATACTTAGTGCATTTCCAACGCGGTAATGCCTTTTATTTGGCCTAAATAGAAAATTGGAAAAAGTACAAACAGCCATATTTCATCGCTCTAGGACGCGTATTTACCGAATTAGAGCGGTTTGAAGTTTTGGTAAGAAACAATTGCTTGTAAAATCTGACTCAGTTGTCCTAGGAACTTCACCAATGGCGCAAATGAAAGGTTAAGAGTAGTAGATTATGAATCTGAAGTTTAATTAACTTCTAATTACTATTTTAGAAAATATGACCAAAAACCGAAGGGCAGGGGTCACCAAAAAAATGAACAATTCGATAGTCCTAAAAAACGTATTTTGCCGGGTTTAACGATGCCAGTTTGCGTTTATAATATAATATACTTAGTGCGTTTCCAACGCGGTAATGCCTCTTATTTGGCCTAAATAGAAAATTGGAAAAAGTACAAATAGCCATATTTCATCGCTCTAGGACGCGTATTTACCGAATTAGAGCGGTTTGAAGTTTTGTAAGAAACAATTGCTTGTAAAATCTGACTCAGTTGTCCTAGGAACTTCACCAATGGCGCAAATGAAAGGTTAAGAGTAGTAGATTATTGGAGAAAGTACAAACAGCCATATTTCATCGCTCTAGGACGCGTATTTACCGAATTAGAGCGGTTTGAAGTTTTGGTAAGAAACAATTGCTTGTAAAATCTGACTCAGTTGTCCTAGGAACTTCACCAATGGCGCAAATGAAAGGTTAAGAGTAGTAGATTATGAATCTGAAGTTTAATTAACTTCTAATTACTATTTTAGAAAATATGACCAAAAACCGAAGGGCAGGGGTCACCAAAAAAATGAAAAATTCGAAAGTCCTAAAAAACGTATTTTGCCGGTTTTAACGACGCCAGTTTGCGTTTATAATATACTTAGTGCGTTTCCAACGCGGTAATGCCTCTTATTTGGCCTAAATAGAAGATTGGAAAAAGTACAAACAGCCATATTTCATCGCTCTAGGACGCGTATTTACCGAATTAGAGCGGTTTGAAGTTTTGTAAGAAACAATTGCTTGTAAAATCTGACTCAGTTTTCCTAGGAACTTCACCAATGGCGCAAATGAAAGGTTAAGAGTAGTAGATTATTGGAAAAAGTACAAAGAGCCATATTTCATCGCTCTAGGACGCGTATTTACTGAATTAGAGCGGTTTGAAGTTTTGTAAGAAACAATTGCTTGTAAAATCTGACTCAGTTGTCCCAGGAACTTCACCAATGGCGCAAATGAAAGGTTAAGAGTAGTAGATTATGAATCTGAAGTTTAATTAACTTCTAATTACTATTTTAGAAAATATGACCAAAAAACGAAGGGCAGGGGTCACCAAAAAAATGAAAAATTCGAAAGTCCTAAAAAACGTATTTTGCCGGGTTTAACGATGCCAGTTTGCGTTTATAATATACTTAGTGCGTTTCCAACGCGGTAATGCCTCTTATTTGGCCTAAATAGAAAATTGGAAAAAGTACAAATAGCCATATTTCATCGCTCTAGGACGCGTATTTACCGAATTAGAGCTGAGCGGAAAAATTCGAAAGTCCTAAAAAACGTATTTTGCCGGTTTTAACGATGCCAGTTTGCGTTTATAATATACTTAGTGCGTTTCCAACGCGGTAATGCCTTTTATTTGGCCTAAATAGAAAATTGGAAAAAGTACAAACAGCCATATTTCATCGCTCTAGGACGCGTATTTACCGAATTAGAGCGGTTTGAAGTTTTGGTAAGAAACAATTGCTTGTAAAATCTGACTCAGTTGTCCTAGGAACTTCACCAATGGCGCAAATGAAAGGTTAAGAGTAGTAGATTATGAATCTGAAGTTCAATTAACTTCTAATTACTATTTTAGAAAATATGACCATAAACCGAAGGGCAGTGGCCACTAAAAAAATGAAAAATTCGAAAGTCCTAAAAAACGTATTTTGCCGATTTTAACGACGCCAGTTTGCGTTTATAATATACTTAGTGCGTTTCCAACGCGGTAATGCCTTTTATTTGGCCTAAATAGAAAATTGGAAAAAGTACAAACAGCCATATTTCATCGCTCTAGGACGCGTATTTACCGAATTAGAGCGGTTTGAAGTTTTGGTAAGAAACAATTGCTTGTAAAATCTGACTCAGTTGTCCTAGGAACTTCACCAATGGCGCAAATGAAAGGTTAAGAGTAGTAGATTATGAATCTGAAGTTTAATTAACTTCTAATTACTATTTTAGAAAATATGACCAAAAACCGAAGGGCAGGGGTCACCAAAAAAATGAAAAATTCGATAGTCCTAAAAAACGTATTTTGCCGGTTTTAACGACGCCAGTTTGCGTTTATAATATACTTAGTGCATTTCCAACGCGGTAATGCCTTTTATTTGGCCTAAATAGAAAATTGGAAAAAGTACAAACAGCCATATTTCATCGCTCTAGGACGCGTATTTACCGAATTAGAGCGGTTTATTAACTTCTAATTACTATTTTAGAAAATATGACCAAAAACCGAAGGGCAGGGGTCACCAAAAAAATTAAAAATTCGAAAGTCCTAAAAAACGTATTTTGCCGGTTTTAACGACGCCAGTTTGCGTTTATAATATACTTAGTGCGTTTCCAACGCGGTAATGCCTCTTATTTGGCCTAAATAGAAGATTGGAAAAAGTACAAACAGCCATATTTCATCGCTCTAGGACGCGTATTTACCGAATTAGAGCGGTTTGAAGTTTTGTAAGAAACAATTGCTTGTAAAATCTGACTCAGTTTTCCTAGGAACTTCACCAATGGCGCAAATGAAAGGTTAAGAGTAGTAGATTATTGGAAAAAGTACAAAGAGCCATATTTCATCGCTCTAGGACGCGTATTTACTGAATTAGAGCGGTTTGAAGTTTTGTAAGAAACAATTGCTTGTAAAATCTGATTCAGTTGTCCCAGGAACTTCACCAATGGCGCAAATGAAAGGTTAAGAGTAGTAGATTATGAATCTGAAGTTTAATTAACTTCTAATTACTATTTTAGAAAATATGACCAAAAAACGAAGGGCAGGGGTCACCAAAAAAATGAAAAATTCGAAAGTCCTAAAAAACGTATTTTGCCGGGTTTAACGATGCCAGTTTGCGTTTATAATATACTTAGTGCGTTTCCAACGCGGTAATGCCTCTTATTTGGCCTAAATAGAAAATTGGAAATAGTACAAATAGCCATATTTCATCGCTCTAGGACGCGTATTTACCGAATTAGAGCTGAGCGGAAAAATTCGAAAGTCCTAAAAAACGTATTTTGCCGGTTTTAACGACGCCAGTTTGCGTTTATAATATACTTAGTGCGTTTCCAACGCGGTAATGCCTTTTATTTGGCCTAAATAGAAAATTGGAAAAAGTACAAACAGCCATATTTCATCGCTCTAGGACGCGTATTTACCGAATTAGAGCGGTTTGAAGTTTTGGTAAGAAACAATTGCTTGTAAAATCTGACTCAGTTGTCCTAGGAACTTCACCAATGGCGCAAATGAAAGGTTAAGAGTAGTAGATTATGAATCTGAAGTTCAATTAACTTCTAATTACTATTTTAGAAAATATGACCATAAACCGAAGGGCAGTGGCCACTAAAAAAATGAAAAATTCGAAAGTCCTAAAAAACGTATTTTGCCGATTTTAACGACGCCAGTTTGCGTTTATAATATACTTAGTGCGTTTCCAACGCGGTAATGCCTTTTATTTGCCCTAAATAGAAAATTGGAAAAAGTACAAACAGCCATATTTCATCGCTCTAGGACGCGTATTTACCGAATTAGAGCGGTTTGAAGTTTTGGTAAGAAACAATTGCTTGTAAAATCTGACTCAGTTGTCCTAGGAACTTCACCAATGGCGCAAATGAAAGGTTAAGAGTAGTAGAATATGAATCTGAAGTTTAATTAACTTCTAATTACTATTTTAGAAAATATGACCAAAAACCGAAGGGCAGGGGTCACCAAAAAAATGAAAAATTCGATAGTCCTAAAAAACGTATTTTGCCGGGTTTAACGATGCCAGTTTGCGTTTATAATATAATATACTTAGTGCGTTTCCAACGCGGTAATGCCTCTTATTTGGCCTAAATAGAAAATTGGAAAAAGTACAAATAGCCATATTTCATCGCTCTAGGACGCGTATTTACCGAATTAGAGCGGTTTGAAGTTTTGTAAGAAACAATTGCTTGTAAAATCTGACTCAGTTGTCCTAGGAACTTCACCAATGGCGCAAATGAAAGGTTAAGAGTAGTAGATTATTGGAGAAAGTACAAACAGCCATATTTCATCGCTCTAGGACGCGTATTTACCGAATTAGAGCGGTTTGAAGTTTTGGTAAGAAACAATTGCTTGTAAAATCTGACTCAGTTGTCCTAGGAACTTCACCAATGGCGCAAATGAAAGGTTAAGAGTAGTAGATTATGAATCTAAAGTTTAATTAACTTCTAATTACTATTTTAGAAAATATGACCAAAAACCGAAGGGCAGGGGTCACCAAAAAAATGAAAAATTCGAAAGTCCTAAAAAACGTATTTTGCCGGGTTTAACGATGCCAGTTTGCGTTTATAATATACTTAGTGCGTTTCCAATGCCTCTTATTTGGCCTAAATAGAAAATTGGAAAAAGTACAAATAGCCATATTTCATCGCTCTAGGACGCGTATTTACCGAATTAGAGCGGTTTGAAGTTTTGTAAGAAACAATTGCTTGTAAAATCTGACTCAGTTGTCCTAGGAACTTCACCAATGGCGCAAATAAAAGGTTAAGAGTAGTAGATTATTGGAAAAAGTACAAACAGCCATATTTCATCGCTCTAGGACGCGTATTTACCGAATTAGAGCGGTTTGAAGTTTTGGTAAGAAACAATTGCTTGTAAAATCTGACTCAGTTGTCCTAGGAACTTCACCAATGGCGCAAATGAAAGGTTAAGAGTAGTAGATTATGAATCTGAAGTTTAATTAACTTCTAATTACTATTTTAGAAAATATGACCAAAAACCGAAGGGCAGGGGTCACCAAAAAAATGAAAAATTCGAAAGTCCTAAAAAACGTATTTTGCCGGTTTTAACGACGCCAGTTTGCGTTTATAATATACTTAGTGCATTTCCAACGCGGTAATGCCTTTTATTTGGCCTAAATAGAAAATTGGAAAAAGTACAAACAGCCATATTTCATCGCTCTAGGACGCGTATTTACCGAATTAGAGCGGTTTATTAACTTCTAATTACTATTTTAGAAAATATGACCAAAAACCGAAGGGCAGGGGTCACCAAAAAAATGAAAAATTCGATAGTCCTAAAAAACGTATTTTGCCGGGTTTAACGATGCCAGTTTGCGTTTATAATATAATATACTTAGTGCGTTTCCAACGCGGTAATGCCTCTTATTTGGCCTAAATAGAAAATTGGAAAAAGTACAAATAGCCATATTTCATCGCTCTAGGACGCGTATTTACCGAATTAGAGCGGTTTGAAGTTTTGTAAGAAACAATTGCTTGTAAAATCTGACTCAGTTGTCCTAGGAACTTCACCAATGGCGCAAATGAAAGGTTAAGAGTAGTAGATTATTGGAGAAAGTACAAACAGCCATATTTCATCGCTCTAGGACGCGTATTTACCGAATTAGAGCGGTTTGAAGTTTTGGTAAGAAACAATTGCTTGTAAAATCTGACTCAGTTGTCCTAGGAACTTCACCAATGGCGCAAATGAAAGGTTAAGAGTAGTAGATTATGAATCTAAAGTTTAATTAACTTCTAATTACTATTTTAGAAAATATGACCAAAAACCGAAGGGCAGGGGTCACCAAAAAAATGAAAAATTCGAAAGTCCTAAAAAACGTATTTTGCCGGGTTTAACGATGCCAGTTTGCGTTTATAATATACTTAGTGCGTTTCCAATGCCTCTTATTTGGCCTAAATAGAAAATTGGAAAAAGTACAAATAGCCATATTTCATCGCTCTAGGACGCGTATTTACCGAATTAGAGCGGTTTGAAGTTTTGTAAGAAACAATTGCTTGTAAAATCTGACTCAGTTGTCCTAGGAACTTCACCAATGGCGCAAATAAAAGGTTAAGAGTAGTAGATTATTGGAAAAAGTACAAACAGCCATATTTCATCGCTCTAGGACGCGTATTTACCGAATTAGAGCGGTTTGAAGTTTTGGTAAGAAACAATTGCTTGTAAAATCTGACTCAGTTGTCCTAGGAACTTCACCAATGGCGCAAATGAAAGGTTAAGAGTAGTAGATTATGAATCTGAAGTTTAATTAACTTCTAATTACTATTTTAGAAAATATGACCAAAAACCGAAGGGCAGGGGTCACCAAAAAAATGAAAAATTCGAAAGTCCTAAAAAACGTATTTTGCCGGTTTTAACGACGCCAGTTTGCGTTTATAATATACTTAGTGCATTTCCAACGCGGTAATGCCTTTTATTTGGCCTAAATAGAAAATTGGAAAAAGTACAAACAGCCATATTTCATCGCTCTAGGACGCGTATTTACCGAATTAGAGCGGTTTATTAACTTCTAATTACTATTTTAGAAAATATGACCAAAAACCGAAGGGCAGGGGTCACCAAAAAAATGAAAAATTCGAAAGTCCTAAAAAACGTATTTTGCCGGTTTTAACGACGCCAGTTTGCGTTTATAATATACTTAGTGCGTTTCCAACGCGGTAATGCCTCTTATTTGGCCTAAATAGAAGATTGGAAAAAGTACAAACAGCCATATTTCATCGCTCTAGGACGCGTATTTACCGAATTAGAGCGGTTTGAAGTTTTGTAAGAAACAATTGCTTGTAAAATCTGACTCAGTTTTCCTAGGAACTTCACCAATGGCGCAAATGAAAGGTTAAGAGTAGTAGATTATTGGAAAAAGTACAAAGAGCCATATTTCATCGCTCTAGGACGCGTATTTACTGAATTAGAGCGGTTTGAAGTTTTGTAAGAAACAATTGCTTGTAAAATCTGATTCAGTTGTCCCAGGAACTTCACCAATGGCGCAAATGAAAGGTTAAGAGTAGTAGATTATGAATCTGAAGTTTAATTAACTTCTAATTACTATTTTAGAAAATATGACCAAAAAACGAAGGGCAGGGGTCACCAAAAAAATGAAAAATTCGAAAGTCCTAAAAAACGTATTTTGCCGGGTTTAACGATGCCAGTTTGCGTTTATAATATACTTAGTGCGTTTCCAACGCGGTAATGCCTCTTATTTGGCCTAAATAGAAAATTGGAAATAGTACAAATAGCCATATTTCATCGCTCTAGGACGCGTATTTACCGAATTAGAGCTGAGCGGAAAAATTCGAAAGTCCTAAAAAACGTATTTTGCCGGTTTTAACGACGCCAGTTTGCGTTTATAATATACTTAGTGCGTTTCCAACGCGGTAATGCCTTTTATTTGGCCTAAATAGAAAATTGGAAAAAGTACAAACAGCCATATTTCATCGCTCTAGGACGCGTATTTACCGAATTAGAGCGGTTTGAAGTTTTGGTAAGAAACAATTGCTTGTAAAATCTGACTCAGTTGTCCTAGGAACTTCACCAATGGCGCAAATGAAAGGTTAAGAGTAGTAGATTATGAATCTGAAGTTCAATTAACTTCTAATTACTATTTTAGAAAATATGACCATAAACCGAAGGGCAGTGGCCACTAAAAAAATGAAAAATTCGAAAGTCCTAAAAAACGTATTTTGCCGATTTTAACGACGCCAGTTTGCGTTTATAATATACTTAGTGCGTTTCCAACGCGGTAATGCCTTTTATTTGCCCTAAATAGAAAATTGGAAAAAGTACAAACAGCCATATTTCATCGCTCTAGGACGCGTATTTACCGAATTAGAGCGGTTTGAAGTTTTGGTAAGAAACAATTGCTTGTAAAATCTGACTCAGTTGTCCTAGGAACTTCACCAATGGCGCAAATGAAAGGTTAAGAGTAGTAGAATATGAATCTGAAGTTTAATTAACTTCTAATTACTATTTTAGAAAATATGACCAAAAACCGAAGGGCAGGGGTCACCAAAAAAATGAAAAATTCGATAGTCCTAAAAAACGTATTTTGCCGGGTTTAACGATGCCAGTTTGCGTTTATAATATAATATACTTAGTGCGTTTCCAACGCGGTAATGCCTCTTATTTGGCCTAAATAGAAAATTGGAAAAAGTACAAATAGCCATATTTCATCGCTCTAGGACGCGTATTTACCGAATTAGAGCGGTTTGAAGTTTTGTAAGAAACAATTGCTTGTAAAATCTGACTCAGTTGTCCTAGGAACTTCACCAATGGCGCAAATGAAAGGTTAAGAGTAGTAGATTATTGGAGAAAGTACAAACAGCCATATTTCATCGCTCTAGGACGCGTATTTACCGAATTAGAGCGGTTTGAAGTTTTGGTAAGAAACAATTGCTTGTAAAATCTGACTCAGTTGTCCTAGGAACTTCACCAATGGCGCAAATGAAAGGTTAAGAGTAGTAGATTATGAATCTAAAGTTTAATTAACTTCTAATTTCTATTTTAGAAAATATGACCAAAAACCGAAGGGCAGGGGTCACCAAAAAAATGAAAAATTCGAAAGTCCTAAAAAACGTATTTTGCCGGGTTTAACGATGCCAGTTTGCGTTTATAATATACTTAGTGCGTTTCCAATGCCTCTTATTTGGCCTAAATAGAAAATTGGAAAAAGTACAAATAGCCATATTTCATCGCTCTAGGACGCGTATTTACCGAATTAGAGCGGTTTGAAGTTTTGTAAGAAACAATTGCTTGTAAAATCTGACTCAGTTGTCCTAGGAACTTCACCAATGGCGCAAATAAAAGGTTAAGAGTAGTAGATTATTGGAAAAAGTACAAACAGCCACATTTCATCGCTCTAGGACGCGTATTTACCGAATTAGAGCGGTTTGAAGTTTTGGTAAGAAACAATTGCTTGTAAAATCTGACTCAGTTGTCCTAGGAACTTCACCAATGGCGCAAATGAAAGGTTAAGAGTAGTAGATTATGAATCTAAAGTTTAATTAACTTCTAATTACTATTTTAGAAAATATGACCAAAAACCGAAGGGCAGGGGTCACCAAAAAAATGAAAAATTCGAAAGTCCTAAAAAACGTATTTTGCCGGGTTTAACGATGCCAGTTTGCGTTTATAATATACTTAGTGCGTTTCCAATGCCTCTTATTTGGCCTAAATAGAAAATTGGAAAAAGTACAAATAGCCATATTTCATCGCTCTAGGACGCGTATTTACCGAATTAGAGCGGTTTGAAGTTTTGTAAGAAACAATTGCTTGTAAAATCTGACTCAGTTGTCCTAGGAACTTCACCAATGGCGCAAATAAAAGGTTAAGAGTAGTAGATTATTGGAAAAAGTACAAACAGCCACATTTCATCGCTCTAGGACGCGTATTTACCGAATTAGAGCGGTTTGAAGTTTTGGTAAGAAACAATTGCTTGTAAAATCTGACTCAGTTGTCCTAGGAACTTCACCAATGGCGCAAATGAAAGGTTAAGAGTAGTAGATTATGAATCTGAAGTTTAATTAACTTCTAATTACTATTTTAGAAAATATGACCATAAACCGAAGGGCAGTGGCCACTAAAAAAATGAAAAATTCGAAAGTCCTAAAAAACGTATTTTGCCGATTTTAACGACGCCAGTTTGCGTTTATAATATACTTAGTGCGTTTCCAACGCGGTAATGCCTTTTATTTGGCCTAAATAGAAAATTGGAAAAAGTACAAACAGCCATATTTCATCGCTCTAGGACGCGTATTTACCGAATTAGAGCGGTTTGAAGTTTTGTAAGAAACAATTGCTTGTAAAATCTGACTCAGTTGTCCTAGGAACTTCACCAATGGCGCAAATGAAAGGTTAAGAGTAGTAGATTATGAATCTGAAGTTTAATTAACTTCTAATTACTATTTTAGAAAATATGACCAAAAACCGAAGGGCAGGGGTCACCAAAAAAATGAAAAATTCGAAAGTCCTAAAAAACGTATTTTGCCGGGTTTAACGATGCCAGTTTGCGTTTATAATATACTTAGTGCGTTTCCAATGCCTCTTATTTGGCCTAAATAGAAAATTGGAAAAAGTACAAATAGCCATATTTCATCGCTCTAGGACGCGTATTTACCGAATTAGAGCGGTTTGAAGTTTTGTAAGAAACAATTGCTTGTAAAATCTGACTCAGTTGTCCTAGGAACTTCACCAATGGCGCAAATAAAAGGTTAAGAGTAGTAGATTATTGGAAAAAGTACAAACAGCCACATTTCATCGCTCTAGGACGCGTATTTACCGAATTAGAGCGGTTTGAAGTTTTGGTAAGAAACAATTGCTTGTAAAATCTGACTCAGTTGTCCTAGGAACTTCACCAATGGCGCAAATGAAAGGTTAAGAGTAGTAGATTATGAATCTGAAGTTTAATTAACTTCTAATTACTATTTTAGAAAATATGACTAAAAACCGAAGGGCAGGGGTCACCAAAAAAATGAAAAATTCGAAAGTCCTAAAAAACGTATTTTGCCGGTTTTAACGACGCCAGTTTGCGTTTATAATATACTTAGTGCATTTCCAACGCGGTAATGCCTTTTATTTGGCCTAAATAGAAAATTGGAAAAAGTACAAACAGCCATATTTCATCGCTCTAGGACGCGTATTTACCGAATTAGAGCGGTTTATTAACTTCTAATTACTATTTTAGAAAATATGACCAAAAACCGAAGGGCAGGGGTCACCAAAAAAATGAAAAATTCGAAAGTCCTAAAAAACGTATTTTGCCGGTTTTAACGACGCCAGTTTGCGTTTATAATATACTTAGTGCGTTTCCAACGCGGTAATGCCTCTTATTTGGCCTAAATAGAAGATTGGAAAAAGTACAAACAGCCATATTTCATCGCTCTAGGACGCGTATTTACCGAATTAGAGCGGTTTATTAACTTCTAATTACTATTTTAGAAAATATGACCAAAAACCGAAGGGCAGGGGTCACCAAAAAAATGAAAAATTCGAAAGTCCTAAAAAACGTATTTTGCCGGTTTTAACGACGCCAGTTTGCGTTTATAATATACTTAGTGCGTTTCCAACGCGGTAATGCCTCTTATTTGGCCTAAATAGAAGATTGGAAAAAGTACAAACAGCCATATTTCATCGCTCTAGGACGCGTATTTACCGAATTAGAGCGGTTTGAAGTTTTGTAAGAAACAATTGCTTGTAAAATCTGACTCAGTTTTCCTAGGAACTTCACCAATGGCGCAAATGAAAGGTTAAGAGTAGTAGATTATTGGAAAAAGTACAAAGAGCCATATTTCATCGCTCTAGGACGCGTATTTACTGAATTAGAGCGGTTTGAAGTTTTGTAAGAAACAATTGCTTGTAAAATCTGACTCAGTTGTCCCAGGAACTTCACCAATGGCGCAAATGAAAGGTTAAGAGTAGTAGATTATGAATCTGAAGTTTAATTAACTTCTAATTACTATTTTAGAAAATATGACCAAAAAACGAAGGGCAGGGGTCACCAAAAAAATGAAAAATTCGAAAGTCCTAAAAAACGTATTTTGCCGGGTTTAACGATGCCAGTTTGCGTTTATAATATACTTAGTGCGTTTCCAACGCGGTAATGCCTCTTATTTGGCCTAAATAGAAAATTGGAAAAAGTACAAATAGCCATATTTCATCGCTCTAGGACGCGTATTTACCGAATTAGAGCTGAGCGGAAAAATTCGAAAGTCCTAAAAAACGTATTTTGCCGGTTTTAACGACGCCAGTTTGCGTTTATAATATACTTAGTGCGTTTCCAACGCGGTAATGCCTTTTATTTGGCCTAAATAGAAAATTGGAAAAAGTACAAACAGCCATATTTCATCGCTCTAGGACGCGTATTTACCGAATTAGAGCGGTTTGAAGTTTTGGTAAGAAACAATTGCTTGTAAAATCTGACTCAGTTGTCCTAGGAACTTCACCAATGGCGCAAATGAAAGGTTAAGAGTAGTAGATTATGAATCTGAAGTTCAATTAACTTCTAATTACTATTTTAGAAAATATGACCATAAACCGAAGGGCAGTGGCCACTAAAAAAATGAAAAATTCGAAAGTCCTAAAAAACGTATTTTGCCGATTTTAACGACGCCAGTTTGCGTTTATAATATACTTAGTGCGTTTCCAACGCGGTAATGCCTTTTATTTGGCCTAAATAGAAAATTGGAAAAAGTACAAACAGCCATATTTCATCGCTCTAGGACGCGTATTTACCGAATTAGAGCGGTTTGAAGTTTTGGTAAGAAACAATTGCTTGTAAAATCTGACTCAGTTATCCTAGGAACTTCACCAATGGCGCAAATGAAAGGTTAAGAGTAGTAGAATATGAATCTGAAGTTTAATTAACTTCTAATTACTATTTTAGAAAATATGACCAAAAACCGAAGGGCAGGGGTCACCAAAAAAATGAAAAATTCGAAAGTCCTAAAAAACGTATTTTGCCGGTTTTAACGACGCCAGTTTGCGTTTATAATATACTTAGTGCGTTTCCAACGCGGTAATGCCTTTTATTTGGCCTAAATAGAAAATTGGAAAAAGTACAAACAGCCATATTTCATCGCTCTAGGACGCGTATTTACCGAATTAGAGCGGTTTGAAGTTTTGGTAAGAAACAATTGCTTTGTAAAATCTGACTCAGTTGTCCTAGGAACTTCACCAATGGCGCAAATGAAAGGTTAAGAGTAGTAGATTATGAATCTGAAGTTCAATTAACTTCTAATTACTATTTTAGAAAATATGACCATAAACCGAAGGGCAGGGGTCACCAAAAAAATGAAAAATTCGAAAGTCCTAAAAAACGTATTTTGCCGGTTTTAACGACGCCAGTTTGCGTTTATAATATACTTAGTTTATAAATTACTTAGTTACTTTAATTAACTTCTAATTACTATTTTAGAAAATATGACCAAAAACCGAAGGGCAGGGGTCACCAAAAAAATGAAAAATTCGAAAGTCCTAAAAAACGTATTTTGCCGATTTTAACGACGCCAGTTTACGTTTATAATATACTTAGTGTGTTTCCAACGCGGTAGTGCCTTTTATTTGGCCTAAATAGAAAATTGGAAAAAGTACAAACAGCCATATTTCATCGCTCTAGGACGCGTATTTACCGAATTAGAGCGGTTTGAAGTTTTGGTAAGAAACAATTGCTTGTAAAATCTGACTCAGTTGTCCTAGGAACTTCACCAATGGCGCAAATGAAAGGTTAGGAGGAGTAGATTATGAAGGAAGTTTAATTAACTTCTAATTACTATTTTAGAAAATATGACCAAAAACCGAAGGGCAGTGGTCACCAAAAAAATGAAAAATTCGAAAGTCCTAAAAAACGTATTTTGACGGTTTTAACGACGCCAGTTTGCGTTTATAATATACTTAGTGCGTTTCCAACGCGGTAATGCCTTTTATTTGGCCTAAATAGAAAATTGGAAAAAGTACAAACAGCCTTATTTTATCGCTCTAGGACGCGTATTTACCGAATTAGAGCGGTTTGAAGTTTTGTAAGAAACAATTGCTTGTAAAATCTGACTCAGTTGTCCTAGGAACTTCACCAATGGCGCAAATAAAAGGTTAAGAGTAGTAGATTATTGGAAAAAGTACAAACAGCCACATTTCATCGCTCTAGGACGCGTATTTACCGAATTAGAGCGGTTTGAAGTTTTGGTAAGAAACAATTGCTTGTAAAATCTGACTCAGTTGTCCTAGGAACTTCACCAATGGCGCAAATGAAAGGTTAAGAGTAGTAGATTATGAATCTGAAGTTCAATTAACTTCTAATTACTATTTTAGAAAATATGACCATAAACCGAAGGGCAGGGGTCACCAAAAAAATGAAAAATTCGAAAGTCCTAAAAAACGTATTTTGCCGGTTTTAACGACGCCAGTTTGCGTTTATAATATACTTAGTTTATAAATTACTTAGTTACTTTAATTAACTTCTAATTACTATTTTAGAAAATATGACCAAAAACCGAAGGGCAGGGGTCACCAAAAAAATGAAAAATTCGAAAGTCCTAAAAAACGTATTTTGCCGATTTTAACGACGCCAGTTTACGTTTATAATATACTTAGTGTGTTTCCAACGCGGTAGTGCCTTTTATTTGGCCTAAATAGAAAATTGGAAAAAGTACAAACAGCCATATTTCATCGCTCTAGGACGCGTATTTACCGAATTAGAGCGGTTTGAAGTTTTGGTAAGAAACAATTGCTTGTAAAATCTGACTCAGTTGTCCTAGGAACTTCACCAATGGCGCAAATGAAAGGTTAGGAGTAGTAGATTATGAAGGAAGTTTAATTAACTTCTAATTACTATTTTAGAAAATATGACCAAAAACCGAAGGGCAGTGGTCACCAAAAAAATGAAAAATTCGAAAGTCCTAAAAAACGTATTTTGACGGTTTTAACGACGCCAGTTTGCGTTTATAATATACTTAGTGCGTTTCCAACGCGGTAATGCCTTTTATTTGGCCTAAATAGAAAATTGGAAAAAGTACAAACAGCCTTATTTTATCGCTCTAGGACGCGTATTTACCGAATTAGAGCGGTTTGAAGTTTTGTAAGAAACAATTGCTTGTAAAATCTGACTCAGTTGTCCTAGGAACTTCACCAATGGCGCAAATAAAAGGTTAAGAGTAGTAGATTATTGGAAAAAGTACAAACAGCCACATTTCATCGCTCTAGGACGCGTATTTACCGAATTAGAGCGGTTTGAAGTTTTGGTAAGAAACAATTGCTTGTAAAATCTGACTCAGTTGTCCTAGGAACTTCACCAATGGCGCAAATGAAAGGTTAAGAGTAGTAGATTATGAATCTGAAGTTTAATTAACTTCTAATTACTATTTTAGAAAATATGACCAAAAACCGAAGGGCAGGGGTCACCAAAAAAATGAAAAATTCGAAAGTCCAAAAAAACGTATTTTGCCGGGTTTAACGATGCCAGTTTGCGTTTATAATATACTTAGTGCGTTTCCAACGCGGTAATGCCTCTTATTTGGCCTAAATAGAAAATTGGAAAAAGTACAAATAGCCATATTTCATCGCTCTAGGACGCGTATTAACCGAATTAGAGCGGTTTGAAGTTTTGGTAAGAAACAATTGCTTGTAAAATCTGACTCAGTTGTCCTAGGAACTTCACCAATGGCGCAAATGAAAGGTTAGGAGTAGTAGATTATGAAGGAAGTTTAATTAACTTCTAAATGTGAAGAGAGTCGAAAGGTCGGTAATCGGTGCAATCTTGGTTGGGTCCCCCATGATGTGCAAATAAGGACGACAACTCGTTTCACTTCTCCTCTCCTTTTCTCATATTCACCTCCTCTTTTCAATATCTTAATACTGTGTTCGCGTTTACCTCCTCATTCTATCCGTCCATCATCGCACGTTCTCCCATTCTGTTTATCTCGACTGCACTCATCTCTATTATATTTCGACGCCTGCCTCGCTCCTCGACTGTCGTTGACAAGGTGTGATAAGGACAACAAACAATGCCGATCATCATCTACATTCCTCCCCACATTTCTTCACAACCTGATGTTTGCTTTGATTTTATTGTTCACTCTTCACTCTCTCTCGTGGGTCCAATAACAAGTGACTACGTGCACATGATTATTCATGACTTTTCGATGGCAAATCCCCTCATTCGAGTAGAATTGTTCCTCCTGGTTTGGGGAAGGAAGTTTTTCACCAAATAAAAATCTGAGTTCCGCGCGCAAACACTTATTTCGTGGCCGTCAATGCTTCTTCACCTTTGCGAACTTCATTTTTCTTTGTTCGATATTTCACAAAAAAAACAAAAGAAACGAACAAAATATTACTATATCCAATTTTAACACATCAATAATAACATTAACCAACTATTATTACAGTCATATAATTCACTTTACTTTCTATAATTCCATCTCTATTATTTATTTTATTAAATTTTCAAATTTCGTTTTTCACGCGTATTCACAATAGACGAATCTCGAATTGAAGCTTTTCTGTTAAAAGTTCTGCAGGGTTGCAAATGAAATACACTTTTTAATACGAAATTTTCTATTCACGTAGAGTTCAAATCAGAAGCATTGCCATGCAAGGAATTGTAGAAAATTATTATTATATTTAATCTTATTTGGTCTCATGTATACAACCATTTGAAGTAAATATATCATTGGATTGGAATACAAAATATATTACGAAAAAGCACCAGTAGAACTCAACGGTCATTCGGTGCGACTCTTCGATGGCAAATACCCTCTTTCGAGTAGAATTGTTCCTCCAGGTTTTGGGGAAGGAAGTTTTTCACCAAATAAAAATCTGAGTTCCGCGCGCAAACACTTATTTCGTGGCCGTCAAAGCTTCTTCACCTTTGCGAACTTCATTTTTCTTTGTTCGATATTTCACAAAAAAAACAAAAGAAACGAACAAAATATTACTATATCCAATTTTAACACATCAATAATAACATTAACCAACTATTATTACAGTCATATAATTCACTTTACTTTCTACAATTCCATCTCTATTATTTATTTTATTAAATTTTCAAATTTCGTTTTTCACGCGTATTTACAATAGACGAATCTCGAATTGAAGCTTTTCTGTTAAAAATTCTGCAGGGTTGCATATCAAATACACTTTTTAATACGAAATTTTCTATTCACGTAGAGTTCAAATCAGAAGCATTGCCATGCAAGAAATTGTAGAAAATTATTATTATATTTAATCTTATTTGGTCTCATGTATACAACCATTTGAAGTAAATATATCATTGGATTGGAATACAAAATATATTACGAAAAAGCACCAGTAGAACTCAACGGTCATTCGGTGCGACTCTTCGATGGCAAATACCCTCTTTCGAGTAGAATTGTTCCTCCAGGTTTTGGGGAAGGAAGTTTTTCACCAAATAAAAATCTGAGTTCCGCGCGCAAACACTTATTTCGTGGCCGTCAATGCTTCTTCACCTTTGCGAACTTCATTTTTCTTTGTTCGATATTTCACAAAAAAAAAAAAAAAAACAAAAGAAACGAACAAAATATTACTATATCCAATTTTAACACATCAATAATAACATTAACCAACTATAATTACAGTCATATAATTCACTTCACTTTCTACCATTCCATCTATATTATTTATTTTATTAAATAAATCGGTAATTTTCAAATTTCGTTTTTTCACGCGTATTCACAATAGACGAACCTCGAATTGAAGCTTTTCTGTTAAAAGTTCTGCAGGGTTGCAAATCAAATAAACTTTTGCATACGAAATTTTCTATTTATATATTACTTCACAAGTCAATAACATATCTAAAACTAAATAACGAGATTCTCCTTCACGAAATGTTCGGACCGGTTGAGGTGCACGAATAACACGGACGCAGCCAGACGCGCCTGCGACTCCTGCTGGCTTAGGTCGTGCGCCCACTCCACCACTGCGCCACTGCGATGGCCAACGGCTCGCTTTTGACGGTAAACAATGTGCCTTTCGGTGTCTTCAGTTTCCGACTGTTTAGTGTCACTTCGTACTGCCCATCGTTGTACAGGACAGATGTCTGTTTGAAGAAGCGCTTAGGAGGGCAGCTTTGGAGAAAATCAACAATTAAAGGGTTTCCCCTCCGCTCGTTTGATGTTTCTCCGACGTTTGACGAATAAACACAGGGTCAGGAACAGGCTCTTACTGGCTCTTCAGACGCTAAATATTAATTTAGAAATACGCATCAAAACACGCATCGGAATGACTGTTAACGAGCTGCGCAAGAGCAGCAAAGACGAGGAGGTTATCTCACTGGCAAAGATCCTCATCAAGAACTGGAAACGCTTCCTTGCTGCTCCCGGTGCCGGCGGAGGCTCTGGAAAAGATTCGGCAAACAGCGATAGTAACAGCTCCTCCAAGTCGAGCATCAAACTTAATTCCAGCTCCTCGTCCAGTAAAGAGAAGGAGATGTCCAGTTCATCATCCTCCAAAGACAAAGATAAAAAGAAAGACGAAGAGAAAAAAACCTCCTCCAGTTCGCACTACTATTTTAGAAAATATGGCCAAAAACTGAAGGGCAGGAGTCACCAAAAAAATGAAACATTCGAAAGTCAGAGAAAAAGTATTTTTCCGGTTTTAACGACGCCAGTTTGAGTTTATAATATACTTCGGGCATTACTGCGTCTACTTGCCTACGTGTCAAATGTCAACTGGTAAGTTTTAGAATTCTAAGTTTAAAAGCTATATGAATGCTTTACATAAATATGTGCTCGAAATTTTTTTAATTGTATATATGTTTGTGTACTCGGTCATTGGACCTTTTAACGACAAGGCATCAATTAATTATTAAAATCTTTTAATAATAGAAACAAAGTGATTACAATTATAACACACTTCGTATTTTTTAATTAGTTTTACATATACGTTATAAATAGATTATGTCAAATGAATCTGAATAGTTTTAGTAACTAAAACTGAAACCTCTGCGTGTAAAAATTGTAAAATTTGTGTAAACGACTAAAATACTTATTACATTATTTAATAGATTCTTTTGGCCCGTGGTATAATTTATGCAATTCATAAAACAAACATACTACAAGTATTTATAGTCGTTTCATTTATTTGTTTATTTTCATTTTTTAAATCGTAAATATTTTCAAGATTAGAATTAACGATACAACTAGGTAATGAAATCTTTGGTAATTTTTTGGAAAATTTCTCAACTACTTGGCAATCACATGTCCTCCTCGTCATCGATCTGCTCACAGTCGATATCGCTGCAATCCGAGTCACTGTCGGACGCCGTCTTCGACTTGTGAAAACCGACGGCACCTCCAACGGCCTGCCGGCTGCCTGTGCCACTAGACGATTGTTGGGGTTTGTGTTCCAAGAAACTAGCATTGGCATCGCCGAAGACGCGCTCCAATTCGGCAAGCCCATTGGAGGGTGGAGCTTCTGCTTCCGCTCCAGACGGTGGAAGGGCCATGTTGTGCTGCATGGCATTGTACTTGAACTGCAGGTATGCGTCGGACCCATGCACGTCGCTGCCCATCGCCCCGCGATATAGACCGCTACTAGACGGCGTCGTGCCGACGGTGGTATAATCTCCGTAGTTCGGCGCCGCCTCGGGAGGATATTTCGCCAGGGCCGTTGCCATGCGGGCGGACATGTAGCTGGCGGCTGGAGGTATGGGGCCAGGAACTCCCGGCCTGGCGGCGAAGGGCATTGCGAAATTGAGGGGTTGACCACGCGCGAGAATGGCGTTGCGTGCGCTCTCCATGATGCTGGCCCCGGACAGCGGTGGCATCAGAGCGGTCGGCGTTGCCGGCGCCACGGCAGATGCTCCGCCGGCCGAACTCGCCGACATGGCCGGGGGTGGTGGTACCCCATACGGCCGCATTGCTGTGGACGGTTGGGATCCGCCGGCGACGCCATTCAGCATGATCGACTGAATCGGAGTGGGACCCGCCGGCGATTGGCTGAACAGCCAGAGGCGGTCACCCACTACCATCGGGCGCGCCAGCCCGCCGATGCCCAACTGGGCGTAGTAGTGAGAGGCGAGCGTCTCCACATCGGCCGTGTACTTGCGCTTCCACTTGGTGCGCCTGTTCTGGAACCATATCTTGATCTACGGATGCACGAGGACACGAGCAAACGATTAGGGTAAAGTTAGCGACGAGAGCTCATTGGCTGGAGGCACGATAACTCACCTGGGTCTCAGTCAAGTGCAGCTGTTTGGCCAGTGCGGTGCGCTTGGCTACCGAGAGGTACTTCCCGCGCTCGAACTCCGTCTCTAGCGTCTTGATCTGCGAGGCCGAGAAGGCCGTGCGTGGACGTTTCTTGCGATCGTCGCCGACATCTATAGGAAATGGAGGGATAGTGGAAGGGACCATTAGAAAAATCACTCAATAGGAATAAGAGCTGATAGGTTATTGAAATCGATGTCGTGTTGATGTCGAGAAGATCTGGTTGGAATCTATCGATTGTTCAATAAGAAGTCATGTCAACAGTCTTGAAGGAGTCTTCAAAATATTCGAAATAGTTATAGCCTATTGGTCTTTAGTGACTGCTATATGAATTAAGGAATCGGCAATCACTTCGTGGTGAATTGTGAAGAGCAACAAAGTCTGGTGACCCACTACGACGAACCAGTGATTAATTGTCGCCAATGCTGTCTCGAATTAACAGAAATAGTTGGGGCGATCGGTGCAATTAATCGAAGCAATTAGCAAATAATGTTGTGCGAGAAAGTGAAAATCTTGGGCAGTGTCGTCGAAGGAATTCGACAGGAAAATCACTAAAAATAAACGCCACCATTTGTTTCGCTGTCCGATGCAATTACCAAAACACCCGAGCCAAATGCGAGAAATTCTCCAACATTTTCTATAGACAGCGGCTAAGAAAATGAATGCGACATCGATTGGCACACTCTGTTGTTGGGAGAGAGATCGAGGGAAATATTTAAAAATGTCCGCACAGCTCGTCTTGATTGGCTGCGATCGCTTCGCGGTCGGGCCATTACGTCTAATTGGCCATTACGAGTGGACGCGACATGCGGGTCAAAACAAATTATCCTACAAATGATGTTTTTGCATTTGTCTTTCTATTTATTCTGTCATTATCTATTTTCTATTTCTTTCCTACACATCTCTACGGGTGTCTCTCATGCATTGTATTTTTAGAAAAAGTTTAGCTGAGGTTCTTTATGTCGCTGACATTACGAACATTAACTTTTCTAATTAATAATATTTTCCTCCGCAGCATCCCGAGCATCTGACAGACAAATATTCTCTAATGATTCATTTTTTTTTTTTTGTTTTTGGTATTTGTTTGTGCCTTTCTTATACCACCAATTCTTTTTGAAGTGTCTCGTGTAGATTTGGCTGAGGAAGCTCACAGTTGGAACTTAATTTCGTGTTTATTTGTAATTATTATTCGGGTGACGGATATTATCACTCATTTATGTCCATCGTCACCCATCCTCTGACCGAGTTGGAGCATCAAATGAGGACGAGTCGTATTCGTCGAAGATTTATTGTTATTGTATTTATTATTTTTCAAATATCTATTAAGTTTTATAACTTCTCTTATTGCAATCATATACGTAACGAATTAATATTTTGATGACATGAATATATTCATAAATAATATATATTCATAAAATAGCAGTATTTAAAAAAAAAAAAGTAATTTCAGTCTAAAGTACGTCTATATCGAAATCTTCAAATAGAAACACAATAATACAGTACACTAAACCTTTAAATATCGTATATATTTATATATTGTGGTTTCGATAATTGGATCCAGACCTATTGTATCTATTGGAATCGATGGTTTGCAGTTTCAGTTCATGGAAAGTTCCGTCGACCACCAAAATTTTGATCGGTATTTAATTTAGACTATATGAATTGCAATATCTTACTGTTGTCGTCCTCTGAGGCGGCATCCAAATTATCCTCATTGATGCTCGATTCGGGACTCGAGACACGCAAACCCGGGTTATCGCGCACATCGTCGATTGGGTCGTTCGATGTCGCCCCGTCCAGATCGATTTCGGACTCAATGTCATTTTCACTTTGCGGTTCGGAGCGCTCGCTCAACACATCGAAGTTGTGCGAAACTTTAAAGGGATCGGGTTTGGACAGAATGTGTTCGATGGAGAAACTGTTGGGAAAACGGCGTACGGCGGAGGTTTCCATGACGATATGAGAGATCAGATCAGAACCACTTCTATCCGATTCGAAAAAGTTCAATAAAAAATAGCGAATCGAGCTATAGGACCGCGCCAACAGTCCGTAGTGAATTATCTCAAGAGACTGAAACCAATCCGACACCTTCCTTGCCATGGAGGCACTTGGCACCGCGATCATCGTCCCAGTGATCCTCAGCACGCCGGTGGGCAGAGCGAGATGGCATGCAATGCTTGACGATCTCTCGAATGTGTATTTTTAAAACATGTGTGAAATAAGGACAGCCCCCTCAACCAATATACACACAGCTCTGTATCGTGACAACACACACGGGGCGTGTCCAAATGTGAGCGCTCGCTCTGGGTCTGTTCCGTACCGCGAAGACCACTTTGTGGTAGATATGAGGATGAGACAAAGTGTCGCGATTTATCGTGTGACCGCTGCTTGTTTTGTCTTCGATCCGAGGCAGCCTTTGTGAGTATTGTTCGCTAATGGGCAACAAGTAGAACAATTAAGACATCACACATATCATAAAATCACCTTTTCTACATTATATATATTATAGCTATTAATGGGGATTTTAAACTCTCTTCTATAAACGTCTATAAACAATTGCCTGCTGAATGACCAATGGCCTAGGACCAATTGCTCGAGGACTTGTTTAGTAAACCTTACCTAGAGTTAAATACTTATACAATTGTTGCTTCTGAAACAATTTTCATTACAATGTCAGGTACCTGCTGATAGGCAATGTACAGATAGTTCCAAACCTGATGCTCGTGCTGATGACTTTAATATGAAGAATTCCCTAAATGTCCCCTCCGATATTCCGATATGCTCCTGCATTATGTTATCCAGAAAGAAGAAATGCCCGTGGCGCCACTGTTTCCGCTAGGCGCCAGGAGTTCCAAGGACCCGCAGCGGAACCGCGGTGCCAGGCTGTCGCCTTCCGTGAGTCGCCAACGGAATCCGACGTCGCGGAGGCAGGAGCACATGAAAGCGATCTAGACAATTACAAACTAATAACTCATAACTCATAGACAGGGAGAAGAATGGAAGGAAGGAATGAACGAACCACTGGTAGCTGATTTCGGTGGAAGTCCACCCACATCCCTGATGCAACATGTACTCTGCATACCACGGTCTGGCGCCAAAATACAGCTAATTACTCTCGATGCACGGAACACATCTGAGGCACTTTCCCGCTGTCGCCAAGACAAGGGATGGAGACAAAGTCGGAGACTCTCATTATGCCAGCGTCGACAGAGGGCGACGGGATGCGGAGGGTTCAACATCTGAAGCTAAACGGAATTTTCATATGCCAATGCGGAACAAGATCATTAAACAATTAAGACGACATTGTGACAACACCTGAAAATCGTTCGGAAACCAACCCAACCACAACCGCACGCTCACCCATCCTCTCTTCCCCATCGGCCGATGTAATAAATTTTTGTGAGCAGCACTTTGAACTATAAATCGCCGCTAAGTGTCACTAATATGTGTTTGGATACACTTCATCTCTGCCTTTTTCCATCTCTGCCTTTTCGTCTTCGTCGCCGTTTTCCAGCAACCGCAGCCAACTCCTGCGCCCCTCAACTCGTCGTCTAGTCTAATTTTCTCCTCTATCTCGGTCTCTCCCACTATCTTTCTCAATTGCGCTCTGTCTCTTCCTCTCTCTTTGTCTCTGCCTGAGTCGTTTTCTAATTAATTTATGATTTTCTTCACCGCATTAATCTCCACACCCTCCTTGTAGTCGGAGGATCTTTGGCGCTATGTTAGCGTCGGTGGCGTCGTCGTCACGGTCGCCGCCGCTGTCGGCGTCCCCCTAATCGTTGTTGGAGGAGCCTCCGTCTGGAGCCATCTGCCCGGCGCACGCTTCTGCATCATAGTTTTTGTCACCCAACTCTATTTATTTATGTATATTTTCTCTTCATTTTTTGCCGTATCGATTTTTTGTTGTTCTTTTGCCTCGTAAGTCGCTGGCCCGTGATGCTGTGGATCTCAGGGATCTCGTGGATTATGGATCTCGTGTTCTAGTTGACGTTAATCATAATATTTCTGGTTTTGATATTGTGTCTCTTTTTTTATTGCACTCGGATCGCATGGACTTCTGCCGATGTTGTTGTTGGTGCTCCGGATGATGGGCAACAGATGTCAGAGTGGATGGAGTGCGTGTTTTTGATGGCTTCATTAATAATGTTCGGGTTTCGGTGAGTTTCTGGGGTTTCATCTTGCACTCGGGTATTGCTCGGACGAAGGAAAGGTGGATCGATGGCGGTATCAAATGAAGGCTGCCCTTGGAGAAGGAGTTGGTCGTGGGGTTTAAAATTTAATTACGATGTGGGCGGATTTGAAAAGGGTGCGTGTGTAGGCCATAAAATGGCGAAGCTTCGTTTCCGGTCGATGATTTATACATAGTGGGCTGGACGCGTCTATAAGCGACTGCACGCATCATAGCTTATGCATTTTCTCTTTGTATTTCATTCATATTTATGATGTATAAGTTATGCGTATTTAAATTGCATTCGTTTTTGAAAATCTGAACTGTTCTCCTTATTTTACAGCCAATTAAAATCCTCTCTACACCTCCTCGAGGGATCCTCGGGCATACGCATGTGACTTTATCTCGCAATATTCTCTGCTTAATGATCACTTAGAGCAATTAAACCAAATGATAAACTTGGAGAAAATTGCACGTACAATATGATTAACTCATCAATTGCAGCGAAAGGCTAAATAAATTTTGACACGGGCGTAGCTGCTAGTCTGGACACCGAGTTGCCAACCTGAAGGGGAAGTGGAAATGGAGGTTCAGAGTACTTGGCAACGCGCCAAGAGTCGTTTCGGTGTGGGGAGGATACGGGAGAGAATAATGGCCAAATTTATCACTCACGCAAACTGGCGCGAAAATTACGAAAATTACGCGTTAATTAGGCTTCGCATCCTTCGGCCAGGGCTGCCACCACGTGTCAAATTGATTTAGTCAAGTCGTCATCGTCGCCGTCGTAGTCGGTTTGGTCCGAAGTCGGCTGCAGAAGACAGCATAATTTTCGTAATTGGAAATAATGAATCGCAGCCGATTGCTCGACATATTTTATTTGCAAATTTTTCGCATTCAAAAACGGCGTCCCAGCCTCTTCGAAGGCGTTTCTTCGGCAAGTGTTGCTAATTAAATTTTTAATTTAGTTATTTCAATGCAATTAAATGTTTCTTTGTCAAAATCTCATATATGGGGACATCGTTTCATTGTTGTTGTTCCTGAATGCAACAGCGCATTCCTGGGTACTGGGGAATTTTCGAGCGAATTTTTGAAATGATTGCCTGAATTGTTTTCTGTTTCGATTCTTCTAAGATGAAAGATGACATCCACGTCGTGAGCAATTATTTATGCTGCAGTTGATCATCTCTTGAAATGAGCATGCGACTATAATGGACGAATAAATTTCCCGCAATAAAAATAGCCCTTGGAGGGATGTCACACGCTTATCGCGAAGAGATTTCACAATACAAATACTTATACAATTTTAATATAACTGATGAAATAAAGTTTTATAAAAACCTTAAACATTTTTAAATAAAAAACGATATGAAGTTTGTTAGCAGTTTCACCCAGAATGCATTTCTTTATTAAGCAAACTAATTTTTTTATGACGTTTTCACGAGCTGATGAATGGGGTTTGCTGCTGGCGGAAATGTGAATCGGTTCCATCATAAATTTTCCGAAACTCAAAAAATTCCCTCCCACCGTCTTTCGACAGAATCTGCCAGAACGAAGCTCGTGTGAGAGAGAGGGAATTTTATGATTTAAAAGGCATGTTTTGTAAGATTCTAATTTGATAATTGGTTGTAATTTATGGGAGCGTCTGTCACTTGCACATCCACAACCACAATCACATCCAGAGTCGCATGCATACGCCCAAAGAACCATCCGGCCAGTTGCCGGCTCCCATTGCAGGAATGGCTGACGATTCTGAGAAATGGAGATGCATTAATTTCCTGCCTCGAACCCCACCCGCCCCGCTCGATGGCCTGCATTCGCGCAACTCAATGAAATGCAATCACGGCTTCCTCGCGATCCTCAGCGGACCCGATCGAGGATTGTGAATCGCAAATGCATGAATGAATATTTTTCATCAGAATTTCGGCAATAAGGAAGAGCGTGAGAGATTGAATAAAGGAAGTCGGAGAACGCGAAAAAGATTCAACATGAAACATACGTTTTTCAACACTTCAAGACGATTTGCCAGCGGATCGAATGCCACGGGTCCTAACCGGACTAGTATCGTTTTTTGTAACTTTGGTTATTCAGTTATTTTATTATTCAGTTTTCTTCCAATCCAGCTCTTTAGCCGATCAACGCCCTCGCGATAGAGGCCTCCACCGCTCTTAGGAACCCTTGCCTTCAAATGACTTAGTGGGTCACGTTACCACAAACCACTTCAAACGCACGTCCTACGACACACAAATTAGTCACGAAAACAAACAGCACAGGACATTAATCATCGATCTGTTCTCCGCCTGATCCTCCAGCGAAACGAGGTCAACGGACACTTGAGGATGCACCATTTATCCAGCGGAATCATATGTGAATGAGAAGGAGACGGAGAGAGAATGATACATGAGAGATGAGAGAGAGGGACGTGAATGAGAAATTCTTTCCGCAAAACTTACCTCCGTAACTGGACACCAGAAACACTCGGGTCGTGGCATCTGCGGTGGATCGATGAAGTGGATGGAAAGAGAACGAGCGAGAGATGGGAGGAAGGAGGAAGGAAGGAGATAGGGCGTGGGACTACGCCCCCGCTCTGTCGACTAGCGATCGGGAGACAACTCAATGGCCGTGTGTCTAATGGCCACAGAATTGCCTCATTACGGGTCGCTGATGCAGATGTGGAACCCGAAAAAACGAGGCGAGCACAAAAAACAATATCGAATGCCGCTGCACTGTAATTAATGACAACCACAGTAACAGCAACAACAACCACATTGAGGAAGAGGGACGTTCACACGAGGGACAGAATGGCAGAGACACAGAGAGATTTATGCTCACTCGGTGACAAACACTTGAAACGTGATGATTTATAATGAAGAACCAGTGCGATCCATCCGTGAAGTCCCCGCGAAGACCCAGCCACGAACTCACAGTGGAGGAGGAACCCACCATCAGTATTAGGACCAGCGTCGATGTGGTAGTGGCGCGGTATTAATTAATTCTTGACACGGTCACGCTCGATTGCCACTCAATGAAGCCAGAGTTATGGCCGTGAATGATGTCGATGTCCAATTGAGATGTTCGCAGTTGTTTTTGAAGAATTCAGACATCACCATAACTTCTACTCAGTAGTTGTATTGCAGAGAAATCTAAAATAATAATAGTCAACGTCATACTAGTTGCAGAAGTTTCATTTCCTACAAAGTTCCGGGATAATCGTTGGGTGTGTAAAATCGATTTGGATTCGATTAATTTCTGGCCAAGATAATTTTTTATTGATACCAATAGAGTAAACAAGTAACTGATATCTGAGGTAATTGAGGTCGAAGAACATTTCATAGAGAAAAATGTGATCAGATTAACGATCAAGCGAAATTGCGAGCGATTGACAGGAAAAGGAAAATCCCTTTTGAAAATTTATCTGCAGCGCCAAACCCGACATCGAAGCGAAGCCATGACAGAAAAGAAAGTGAATTAGGAAGGAGATGGAAGCGCGAACTAAAGGATAGAGGAGCGGAATGAAATTCGGAACCAATCACCAACCATTGAACGCATGTCGCAGTCGTTCGTTCGTCAGTCTGTCGTCGTTGTCGTTGGCGGCGATAAGTGTTCCATTTGCCGAGTGTTGTCAACTTCTGCCAACTGGTGGCGGAGGCAACTTTCTGGGGAATTAATTAAAACATATGCTCATCACTTTGGGCCATAAATCTGCCGGCGCAATTATCACGTTTAATTTGACTAGGAAAGTGTTTGATATCCGATGCTCGGCGACAGCCGAACCTCCTCGACTCCTTCCTCCTGACACGATTTGACTTATCATGAACGGCCTCCCCTATCGCTCTCTCTCTCACACACTTTCTCGCGGATTGTCTGCTCGTCAAGCGAAACAAGTGCGTGAGGGCATGAAATTCTCCAACGAGCAGCCAACACTTCCAATTAGCAGCACTTGCGACAACAGCAGCAACATCGGCATCAACAGCCACGACAACAACAATGAGAATATCAACAACAATGAGAACAACAACTACGACAGGAACAGAGGGAGGAATCCCGTCGGTTGCACCCCAAACAATTTGATGCACGATCATTTGCTGCTCCACAAGCCGAAGCGACCGTGGCGACCACGTGAACGCCGACTGGAGGAATCGCTTATGTGAACTCATTAAGAGCCTTCTCGATACTCTGGTTGTTCTCGTTATTGGGGAGGACTTCTCCTCGGGCACTCCGGGCTCTTTCTCCAGTTCCATGTGACGAGTGTCGGGCGACAAGGTTGAGTAATTGCTGAGATTAATTGCCAGCGAGGCCAAAGCACGAATCGTCTGCTAATTTTGGATTTAATTTCGGAATTCGATTCGATTGTTGCTGTTAAAAGGCTGAAAATCGAAATTCTTTAAAATCTTCGGAGCTAGAGAGTATATTGGGTTGTTCAATTAATTAATCAATTAATTAATACCAATTATTTAAAATCTTGCGAAAATGTGATGTTTTATTTTTGTACAAAAAATACTATACCAAAAAATACCTATACAAATTGCATGCACGTAACAAGATGTGCTAAAACATTTAACAACTAAAAACTAATCAGAATTCTCATTTTCATGAAATACATATTTACATAATTACATATATAGTCCAAAACGAATTCCTTTAGAGATTGGCCTTCATGAAGGGCTTCAAATACTTGTGAAAGGATGGATTGACTGGTTCCTTATTCAATGGACTCTTCTTTGCACTCTCGAAAATACGCTCGTACACATTGCCATCGGATACGCCCAGAGCGGAATCCAAGACGCGGTCGTTCAGATCGAAGCTGTCCACCAATGCCACGGCGTTGGGACGGAATTTCTTCAAGCACTCTTCCAAACGCAACTCCAGTTTGCTAACGTCGCTATCGGTTAAGTTGATGAACTGTTTAGTGCAAAAGAGAACCGATAATGGTGAGAAGAACCCGATTTGGATTGTTTTGTAGATCGTGAAGACGAAAACTCACGCGTAAGAAATCGCCGATGCGATTCAGACAGGCATCGATCAAATACAATTCCAACACAGATTTAAGGACATCGGCCATGGCGGCGGAGACTTCGCGTCCTACAGCCTGCAGTTGGGTCAAAGCTGAGTAGGCCAAGAAGGCGCGTCCATGGAGCTGAAGGAGGAAACCGCGCAATAAGTCATTGAAAAACATTCAAGTATACTGCATAGCCTTACATCTGCCGCTTGGGTCAACTCTATGCCGCACATGTTCGCTACCACCTCCTGGCCATAGCCACGTTTGCGGTGTTGCTCCATGCGTTCGTAGGCGATACGGACTTTACTAAGAAGTTAAATAAAATAAACAGTAAAGTAAAATAAACATATACATATAACACTAATTCACTCACTTGGCGGCAACGAACTGGAAGGCCTTTACAATGGACTGCAGGGAGCCGTCGAAGTTGACGAATTCCTTCTCACGCAGAGCTTCATTTATGTAGGCCACCGTGGGCACCAACTTTGTTCCTTCCAAGGCCTGTCCATAGACCTTCACCAAGTAGCGAGCTGTTTGCAAGAGCATCACCGTATTTTCGCCTTCATAGGTGCATACAGCGGTGGCCATGCCATAGATCGTTGGAAAATTGGAGCAATCCATGAATCCGTGACCGCCGCAGGCCAGGCGACAGACTTCAACACCAGTGGCTGCATCCGCGCTGCAAATGGCTTTCAGACAGCAGGACAGAGCATGCATCTCGGGCAGGCGATCGAGATTTCCTTGCTCCAATTCGCCGGTGACATTGTTGTACATGTTCCAGATGTAGTCGCCAGTGGTCTTGAAGACGACAGCCTTGGCGATTTGAGGGAACAGCTTCAACTGCTGAGTGGTATGATCCATGATTTGAGGTTCGGGTAAGCTGAATAGAAGATATTAATAGACATCGCATAGGGCAAAACTCGGGGCCACTCACTTAGGATCGATCGGACTCTGACGACGAACGGCCGAGTAACGCGTCGCAATTGTTGTGGCCTTGGCCAGACTCTGTGCGGTGTCCCGGATCAGCACGACGCGCACAAACATCATGGTGCCATAGGTGAGAACCGTGGACTTGGGCTTTACGTAGGTGCCATCGGGCAGCACTTGAGAGTTCTTCATCAACATGTTATTCAGGGGAACTCGGACGTTCTTGAAGCCCAAGTAGCCGTTGTTCACGGACTTCATACCAAGCTTGGTTCCGATCTCGCCGATGTCGATGCCTGGCATTGGCATGTGCGTCTCCTCATCGCGCAGCTGCACGATGAAGGGAGCCAGGCCGCGGTACTCGCCCTGTGTATACAACTGGGCCACGACCACAGCATAGTTGGCCGTGTGACCCACTGAAAGTAAAGCGAAGACATGAAAACTATAGCAAAAAACTTCAATTGTATATTGCTTACGTCCTCCAGGCCACCACTTGTAGGCTGTGATCGTTGGCGAATTGAGGACAAACTGCTGCGTGGAGGCATCGTAGTCGGCCCGAGTCTCCAAACCACGCAAGAATGTGCCATGACCCAGTTCGGTCTGAGCATAGGTTCCGATGATCGAGCAGTCCCAGGCTTTGGACAACCACTCGACTTGTTGCTCCATTGTGCCCTGGCCCATGATCGTCGGCACGAACATGACGAAATGCAAGCCAATGGGGTTGCCCTCCTTCAACAGGGCAGATCCCAGGGAACCACCCAAGAGCGCACTGCAATACAAGGGCTATGAAAATACAAGGTCGATAGAGAAGGGTTTCCGTAGCCTACTTGTAGGTGTCGACGCTGTCTTCGCCATCGTTACGCAACTTGCGGATCTTCTGGGCAATGATAGTGGCCTTCTTGACACCATGCTCGTATAGCTCTTTGTGCGACATGTACGAGATGGGAATGGGATCCTCCAACTCGGGGTCATCGAGAAAAAGTTTCTCTGCGGATGAAAGGTCGGATATTAAACTCCGCATAAACTGAATGTCAGTAGGTATAATAAATAAGGTTGAACACTTTAAAAAAACAAAAAAAGCAATTGTTTTGCATTCTCGTGTCGATAAGTGTTATGAATATTAAAAATGCTGTAACAATTGAAAATAAATTGAAATAAAATAGGGAAACCTTTAAGAATAATTTAGCGAGCGAATCCAAAACATACACGTATTGCAAATTAGGTAGGCTGTTGCATGCGCATCGCATCGCAAAAACAAACAAATGAGAAACTATGAAAATTGGTGACGGTTTAATGATCACTCATGCAAACAGAGAATGGAAGACTCCCACATGTAAATTTTATTGTAAATGAAGCCGGCAACGCACAATACCGTGTCTTACTCGCTATTGTCTCTTTCAGTCTCTCTGAATGAGCTGTCGAGGTGTCTGCATTAAATCGCTTTGGGATTTAAGCAAGCTTGACGAATGAACTTTGTACTCTGACGAAGTTCTGGTCTGGTTGTTGAAATGCTTCATCATTGAGCTTTTCTTTATTGACGATTGACTACATTGTGTGAGACACACAAGGAAACTTTATGAGCTGAGTTTTATCACATACGTGATCCACGATAGGTCAAAAGTCAGTGGTGTTATGGAAAGATTAAATTGCAAGCATTTGTTGGCCCACCTAGCCGTATGAGCGATAAAACGAGTGCTTTTCTGAGTCAATTGTGTGAGCGTCGGCTAAGGCATATATTTTGACACAACTTTCGCGATTAAGCAACGCCACTGGCGAATGTACTCGGGACAAGATTACAAAATAGATTGCTCGTAATCTATGTTCAAAGTTTAGTTGATGGGTGCACAACGAAGAAACGAATTTTCAGACGAAGGACGGCGTGAGCTACATAAAACAAATATACAATCCATTGCTTGTGTGCGACGACGTCCAGACATGTCCAGAGACTTACCCAACGCCTTCTTCTCTTCGTATTTCTTTTGGCCTCCAGCCCACCACACAGAGAACTCCTGCGTGTTGAATGTGGCGGTGTTGCGTTCCTTTTGTAAATCGGGATTCACAGTGGTCGATGGCATTTTCTCTTATTTAGCTCTCGGATACAAATACGATGTAAAAAAAAGAGTCGAATGGAAACTCCGGTGCCGTTCGATGGAGCTGCAAACAACTTTTCACGCTGAGGCCTCGTCGATTACTGAGTACGAGAATCCAGTTGGATTGATATTCAATTGAAGGCACTCTAAAACAACACACCAACCATATTAACACAACAAGAACAAATTAACATAGTTAACAGCGAGTAACGACAGAGCTACTTACGTACAATTCCGAATGATTGGAGAACAAATTGTTGAACTTTGCGCTAATAAAAGCAAGAAAACACTAATCTCTGAATGCGATTTGTTCAAACGTTTGAATTCTTCTGATTAACAGAATTTATATTGAAAACGCGATGAATTGAAGATAATAGGAGATGTTATTGCTCTCATACGACGGAAATTCTTATCAGCTTCGACCCATGCCATTAGGGTTCGCTTTCATAAAACACTGTTTCACAACTTTAAACGCTAGCTTCTTGCGCCTCCTTTTGTTTTGAGCTCACTTCTAGTAAATTTGCAGTCCAACTAAAAGCTGGCGAAATAATAATTGTTGGAACTGGTTTCTGAGCGTAGCAATTAAAGTGCCTGATTAAAAAAAAAACAATAAAACACAACAAAGTAAACAAAAGTTTGTTGTGGTTTAATGGGGAATGTCAAAAACAGCTGATCTATCAAGCATTCGCTGTGGTGAGAATCGCACACTCACAGGGTTGTCACTGCAGTGCATATGAATTTATTCCTTGCTCCCGTGTTTCTGCTTTGATCAATTATGAAGATTTGTTGAACAGAGGGATTCAGCTCTTCCAACCGGTCAATAATATAAAATATATGCGTCTTTTCTAGTGCAGAAAACCTAATGGCTAATGATTTTCTCACCATAATTCACCATTCTCAATCAGCTGTTTGTTGTTTTTCTTCCGTTTCCTTTTCACGTTTTCTTGCGATGGAAAACGATTTCTCTACAAAATGCTTACAAATAAAAATATGTAACTCCTTGGAGGTGATTCGAAAGTACGATTGGCTGATCGATTCGTATGTTCTCGTAAGTAACACTCTCAAACTTCTCTCTAAGATCGCCTAATTAACCCTCTCTCGGTTGGGTAGGATTTCTATGTGGATGATCATTGGTCGAGACTGCCAAACTGCTGGCGCAAGCATCTGGAGGAATTACAGCCCGAGTTTTTGAGTTTCCTTCTGGACGATGAAGATCAAAAAGTTAAGAACGTGTGGCCACTCTCGCTGTTGGTTCTGAAGCAGCTGTCGAGTCAACTGAATATTACCAGAAAAGTTCGAACCGACGTGGGTTTAGAGATTTTAACCTAAGAATAAATTACTCACATTTGATTTGTGTCTTTCAGGATGAGCTTCCACAAATCCCACTGCTCCAGCACTCGAAACTGAAGAACGTATTCACCAAATGTGTGAAGCCCAAGAAACGCCACGAGATCCAGAAGATGGCTTCGATATGCAAGAGGAGCACGGATCAGACACCCGTGGATTTTGTGGTGGATTTCGGTGCTGGTCTGGGGCACCTGGCGCGTGTTCTCGGCTATGGATGCGGCATAAAGGTGTGCTGTTTAGAGATGCAAGATGCGCTCAATGAGCAGGCTCGGTTTGTATCTCACAGTTCTCACAGACAAACACAGAAATCAATATTAATTTTCACAGCGTCATTGACAGTCAGTTGGAAAACATTGCCTCTAGGCACTTGACACCTGTGGAAACTCTGGCCTTCCGCCGACCCACACATGTCACTCTACAACTGACCGCAGATATGCAGCCCGACGAGTTTGTTCTCAGAATCCGCACTGCCTTGGAATTGCCATCGAATGAATTCTCGTTCGGCATCATTGGCCTCCATCCATGTGGTGACTTGGGCGCCATCCTGATGAAGATGTTCCTCGCCTGTGCACAAGCAAAGTTCCTAAACTTCGTCGGTTGTTGTTACATGAAGTTGAGTACGAGGGAAACGCAACCACAATGCTCGTCGCCTGGCTATCCCCTGAGTGGTTTCTTGTGCAATCAGCTAAGCCGAGCCAGCTCTTTGCTGAGCTATGAGTCGCGAGAGATTGCATGTCATGCCATGGAAATGTACAGTCAACGCTTGCGATGTGGCAACTATGACGACCTGAAGATACATTCCTACCGAGCGGCCACCGAACGGATTTTGGTCAAGCACTGGCCGCACTTGAAGCATTGCGGTTTACGAAGTGTCAAACACACGAAGGGAATGACCTTCGAAGAGTGAGTGACGATAAAACGATTTATGTTTAAGCCTATATATATATGATTTTATTCTCAGCTATTTCTATAAAGCCGTCCAGGGTTTGCCAGCCAGCCAACTGTCATCCACTGATTTGCAATCGAACATTACTATCTCCGACCTTTGCCACTGGAAAAGAATTGTCATTTTCTATACGTTGCGCCTTATGTTTGCACCGTTGGTGGAGAGTGTTGTGCTCTTCGATCGTATTCTGTTTCTTCAAGAGAACAGTAAGCTATACCAATGTACATTTTCACTATAAATAAAATGATATGTCTCTAATTTCATTTCAGACTGTGATGTGAAAATAAATGCAATATTCGACCCACACCTATCCCCTCGCAATCACATAACAAGTGCTACGAAGAAAAGTTGATGAATATCTAGATAACGGTTGAAGTAAACACTTTCGGACAGAGATTGTTAATCCGAGAAACTGTTATGACCTGCAATTATTTATTAAATACTTGAGATAAGCTCTTGAAACAAATTTACGCTTTGATTAAGTAAAAATTTTATTTCTAAATATTTCCGTATAATGTATTCCTAACAGACAACTATATGTAGTTTTGCTCCACTCTATTAATCGTAGTACCCTTTTAGCTGGGCGGCCTCCACAATCGTTTGGATGGCTGCAAATGCTTCCTCAGCCGTGGGCTCAATTTCCTCCGCAGGCAGTATGAACAAGTCCTCGCTATCTGGCGGACCACGCAGCTCGAAGGTGTACGCTATTGGAATGCCGGCCTCGGTGTACGCCCAATCCATGCTATCGCCGCTCGAGGGGTAAATTGTCTCGATGAGGCTGCCGCTCGTGTACTCACGTCCACTGATCTCCTTGATACGAGCGCTGGCCTTCTGGCCGAACTCCTTCAGATCATCGTAATTGGACACGCGATCCTTAGTGTGCCCGTAGGGGAACATGATCATTTGTGAGTACGAGTGGAGAGCGATGTACGTCTTGATCTGCTCCGTGGCCACGTTCGTCAGAACGTACGCAGTTAGCCGTTGCGTTTCCACTTCGCTGCCCGCCGATGGCCCGGAGAAGTCGTAGCGACAAGGATCGGAGCTGCTTCCAGTCGAGTTCCAGTGGTCCGGATAGTTGCGGTTCAGGTCGACGCCGCGGCAGGTGCCGAACAACTGGCGGTTCTTGCGCCACATACGATCGTGCTCGAAGGTGTACTTGTAGCCGTCGGGATTGATGCAGGGGAACACGATCCAGTTGTAGTTGTTGGCCAGCCGTTGAATGCCCGCATCTGTGGAGGTCAGCAGCGTGTTGATGATGTACGTCGCCGTTGCTGGTGCAATCCACTCGCGCGCATGAATCCCGCTCTCGATGAAGATCGCCTTGTTGTCCTTGGAGCGCGACAGCTTCAGACCCTTGATGGACACGCCCTGAGTGCTGGTACCCATATCGAGTATAGTGAGGTCATTCGGAAACTTCGCCACCATGTGCTCCATCCAGGCGTAGATGGTCTCCAGATGGAAGTAGTGATGCCAATCGAAGAACTTCACATCCGTCCCTACCGGGAGCACCTCGCGTAGATTCTTGTCGATCTTCTCCTGGAAGTTGTACGTCTGAAAAAAACGAAAATGGGTAAATTGTTGGGAGGACGAAAATGAAATGGCTTACCAGCACACGGTGCTTCACGTGGTACGACTCGAGCAGATCCGCGAAGTCAGCGACGCGATGGGCCGCCACCAGAATCGACAACTTCTGCCCGATTTCTCGAGCATGACCGATGAATGTCAAGCTGTCGCTCTGCTGCTCCAACTTGCGAAACAGATCGATCTGCTGATCTGTGGACAGCTCCACGTTGTAGATGCGATAGAAGTCGTAGCGCGCCTGGTCCTTGAAGGGTTCGTCGCAGCGATCATGCTTGGTGCAGAAGGCACTGGAGGCGGAGTTCGTTCCGATCGACGACATGGTCACGAGCACTATGAGTCCGAGACTCCAACAGCTCCTATGCGGACTCAGCATTTTCAATCGTTCTCCCATTGGCTTCGTGCTAATCAATTTTTTTTTTTTCCGAATTTATTATGTGATTTTATTTGGTTTTCTCTTTCGTTACGTTCTTTTGGCTTTCGTTTATCTCGTAATATACATAATACATTTACGAAAATATAAATATTTCTAGTTTATCAGCACTTTGTGGTTAATACGACAAATCTTCTATCTGCCGCTCTCTCTCTCTGTTTATTTTGTTATTTTTAGTCGTTCCGTCTGCCTTAGTGACGCGCGAGTCGTCCGCGATGACGTTCAAGCCCCATTCGTTCAAAAATGCCGACTAATAGAGCCGAACTCACCACATTCACCACGACCCACATAAGGTGGATCTCCTTCGTCTCAACTCTGCTGGCTTTAGACGATAGTGCTGGAGAGCGAAAAACACACAAGATAAGCGCCATCGTGCGGCAGTCTCGGAGAGCGGAATCGACCCCACTCTCTCATAATGGAATGGGGAATGAAATGGTGTCTGAGAGAAAGAGAGAGTGTGTGTGGAGAGAAAGCTGGAGAGGGAGCTTTTGCGTATTGAGCGGCTGAAAAATACAAGAAGTAAATAAATGTAGGCGAAGACGCGGTCAATGTTCGGATCCATGAGAGAGCGAAAATTTGAGATTATGGTACGTAGTGCGTTTGAATGATTATCAGAATACGATATGAGGGATATTGGCAATTAGCCATTGGCAATTAGCAGCAGAGAGCCATTTATTGTTCTTGCTGTCCCTTCTGAACCCTCCTCTGGCCACATCCATCCCAGTGCAAGCCGACTGCCAGCAACACAATCTCAGTGTGTTCTAAAAACAACCTGTTGTTCCAGCTAATCTATCATTTCACCGATAAGCAGCCATTCGCCCAAGTACATATAGTTTTATACATTTCGAGATTATGGCGATCGATTTTGTTGATACGTACAAAACTGAAGATCGAAATTGAATATAATTAAATGGCTTTCATCTGGAGCACAGACCATTCTCACTTACTACGATTGCTTCGTGGTCGCCGCTCTCGGGAGATCACAAGAAATTGCTTTCGCTCCCGCTCTCCAAGAGTTCTTGTTGATCTTACAGAGCTGTACCAATTTGAGTACACTCGGTTTTATTATCTGTTTACAGTCTGCCTAAATAAAACGGCAGAAAACCACCTCCTTCGCAGCTCTCGCACGCCGCGGGTACACGGTGCATTCTTGAGCTTTTGTTTTGTTCCTTCCATTTGCCGTTTGCATTTCAGTGGAAAATGATTAACTGAGATCGCAAAACTCACAATCTTATCAATGAGTATTTATAATAATTCGGCGATAGCTTTCACGCTTTGTTTTTGTTTTGTTTGCTGATCACCGGTGGAGCTACGTGAGCTTTGAAACTCTCGAACACGATCACAGATGGTATTTTTGACACAGCGAAGTTCAGTTCAGTTTCAGTTCAACACCGATCGCTCTACGGGGAGGTTCGTCGTTGGGTTTTCTGCGAGGACGAGTGCCAAATTTTGCGTTTCGTTTCTGTCGTGTGTTTTTTCGTTCGGGTCCTGATCGCTTCCAAAATGCCTTCCGCGAGCATCGTACCATCCACGGTGAACCCCGACCTGCTGAAGGAGCGCAAGGCGGCCAGTTTCGATGTGGAGGAGTTCGCCGCCTGGTGGCACGGAGGTGCCGACAAGCTCAAATTCAAGAGGGAACTGCGTAAGTGGGATCCAGGATAAGAAAAAGTGTTTTGGTTTTGTGATGTTTTACACAAGTGAAAAGGGCCAAAAATATTGGCCTTTGTAACAAATTCGCAATTCGGAAACTTACGATTGCTGGACGCAGCAGACAGCAGACTTTGACCTCATCCAATATTCAGTGATATTCACAAAAATTAATTTCAAACTAATTCGCTACAATGTCTGCGGTTCCTCATTACTGTTGAATTAACCATTAACGGCATTATTATTCGCATGTTCTCGATTTAGAGGAGTATGTGTTCAGTGACATTAGGGACGAGGGCCACTCGGTGCACTACCTGTCGCACGCGGACATCACCGAGGCCTCCACCCGGCAGTCCATCGCGCTGGCCAAGAAGCTGCAGCAGCTGCAGAAGGAGCGCAACCCCGGCGGCACCGACATCTGGCCGTGAGTGGACGTGAACAGACAAGTCGAACAAATGAAATTCACTTTTGATTTCCCTGGTCCCGAGCAGCACCCTGTACGCGTCGTCGGCCCTGTGGGGAGCCGTGCCCGCGGGCAACCCGTTCGGCGTCCAGTTCGCCATGATGGTGAAGGCCATCAAGGGCCAGGGCACCGACGAGCAGTTCGAGAAGTTCGGCAGGCGCGCGGCCAACTTCGAGACCACCGGCACCTACGCCCAGACCGAGCTCGGCCACGGCACCTTCCTGCGCGGCCTGGAGACGCGCGCCGACTACGACCGCGCCACCGACGAGTTCGTCCTCAACACGCCCACCCTCACCGCCTACAAGTGGTGGCCCGGCGGCCGTGAGTGAACCTACGGGTTTTTCCTGTCCTCCCGACTCTAACCGGCTCTCCTCGTGTCCATTCCAGTGGGCCACTCGGTCAACCACTGCATCGTGGTGGCCCAGCTGTACATCGACAACGAGCCCAAGGGCGTGCATATGTTCTTCGTCCAGGTGCGCGACGAGGAGACCCACATGCCCCTGCCCGGCATCGACATCGGCGAGATCGGCAAGAAGATGGGCTTCCTCGGGGTCAACAACGGGTTCCTCGGCCTCAAGAACGTCCGCATCCCGCGCACCAACATGCTGATGCGCAACGCCAAGGTCCTGGCCGACGGCACCTTCGTGAAGAGCCCCGCCTCGGTGCTCACCTACTTCACCATGGTCTTCGTGCGCTGCCAGATCGCGCGCGACAACGCCACGATGCTGACCATGGCGGCCACCATCGCCACCCGCTACTCGGCCGTGCGCCGCCAGAGCCCCATCAATCCCAAGTGAGTTCGGCCTGGCTTCCTGCGGCGGACACATTTTCAGCCCATCCCCATTCTTGCAGTGAACCGGAGCCGCAGATCATCGACCACGTGACGCAGCAGCTGAAGCTCTTCCCGGAGATCGCCACCGGCATCGCGTACCGCCTGGCGGCCGACAACCTCTGGGCCCTCTACGAGCAGACCTCGGCCGAAATCGAGCGCGGCGAGTTCTCGCGGCTGCCGGAAATCCACGCCCTGTCCTGCAGCATGAAGGCCCTCGGCTCCTACGACGCCAGTGCGGGAATCGAGCGGATGCGCCTGGCCTGCGGCGGGCACGGCTACCTGACGGCCTCCAACCTGGGCCCGCTCTTCGCCGGCGCGTCCGCCGCCTGCACTTACGAGGGCGAGAACACGGTGCTCCTGCTCCAGGTCGGCCGCTTCCTGATGAAGTCCTGGCGGGCCGCCCAGGCCGGCCAACCGCTGTCGCCGACCGTGGATTATCTACGCGAGATGTCGCAGATGAAGAGGTTCCCCAAGTGGACTGGCTCCTGGGAGTGCATCGTCAAGGCCATGAAGTACGCCGCCGCCATGTAAGTGTTGCGACTGACTGGGGGGACTCAGATTTTAATCCATCCACTCCTGCTCCCCACCAGGAAGGTGCGCGTCACCTTTGAAAACCTGTCGCGCCGCCTGAAGTCGGGCCAGACCGAGGCAGAGGCCGCCAACAACACCGGCATCGAGCTGACCCAAGCCGCCGAGGTGAGTTCGAAAAGCCCGCCACCGCTTTCTTTGTATTCTCACTCTCTCGTGCTCTCTCTTTCGTGCAGCTGCACGGACGAGCTTTCGTGTGCGCGTCGTTCCTGGAGCGCGTGAGCGGCCCCAGCGCCAAGCAGCGGTCGCCCGCCCTGAACAAGGTCTTGCAGAACCTGCTTGAGCTGTATTTGGTGCACACCGTCCAGCGCCACATGAGCGACATCTTGCGTGTAAGTAGAACATTTCGTCTGCCCCATCCCCACCACTGACCAACCCCACCTTCCCGTCATCCCCACCGCTGTGCAGGTCATTCCACTGAACGACTTCGAGCTCCGCTACCTGCAGTCGCGCCTTGAGGTGGCCCTGAAGAAGCTGCGCCCCGACGCGATCGCCGTCTGCGACGGCTTCGACTACCACGACCGCTCCCTGAACTCCGTCCTGGGCTCCTACGACGGCAACGCGTACGAGCGCATCTTCGAGTCGGCCAAGAAGAGCCCGCTGAACCAGCAACCCGTGCCCAAGGCCTTCCACCAGTATTTGAAGCCCATCATGAAGGCGAACATGTAGACCGTGGCCATTCTATCTGGACATGTATAGAGTTTCGCGATATCTGTATATTTCAACTGTATATAACTGCCGTTAATTATCGCCTTGGATATATGAAAATTATGTTATCTTGTTAGATTTGTTGTTGAACTATCAATAAATTTTATTCGTTTATCAAAACAATATCCGTATTCATATCGACCCCACGGACCCGCTTGATCACTTTTTTCCGTAGCTTTGGCGCTATGGAGATAAGAAAGCTTTCTCGCACTCTCTCTCTCTCTCTCTCCCTATCTCGGGTTTCTAAGATCGAGAGGTCTTTAGACCTAAATCGAGACACTTGCTCGCTCCACCGGTCGCCGGTCGTCAGTCGTCGCTGCGGAATCAACAGTTGCGGTCGTGATTTCGAATTCGAGGCGATTGTTCTTCCAGTGTAAATAAATAGAAGCTTCTGCGTCTCATTAAGAAAATGCCAGCCCCCAACAACAGCAGCCTGATACCGAGCCGCGTCAACCCGGATCTCCAGAAGGAGCGCGACGGAGCCTCCTTCGACGTCCACGAGTTCCAGGTCTGGTTCCACGGCGGCGAGGACAAGTTGCGGGAGAAGCGCGAGATCGGTGAGTTCCGACAAATCGAGAATGTCTCCCAGTCTGCGTGGGTCCGAAGGGCAGTAAGTAGCAGGTACCGCCCTTGTAGGACACCTCGAATGATTCCATTCGTGTTTTTGAATACTAATTTTAATAGCACCGTTTGCTCGCGCGACATATGCTTTGTTTATTAATATTAGAATTCCGCCGGCGAGTCGACAGCATTTTATAAATAAACCAGACTCGATTCTAGATTTCTGCGCCGAGCGTCAGTCGGTTCGATCGTAAAGATTATCTTTCGCCTGGTCAGTCCGACATGCCGGTATCGAGGTCCGGAATGCAATCCGATAACAGCGGTCTCGCGATTGCCTTAGCAAAGTCCGCAGGGGCCATATTGGGTGGGCCCCCAGTCAGGTAGACCTAGGCTAGGGAGCAACTGGGAAATTTTTAATTGTTCTCTAATTAGTTCGTCTCGTCTGAACATCCTTGCAGAGGAGTATCTGTTCAAGGATGCGGAGGACCCGCTGCGGTACGAGTTCCTCGCCTGGGAGGATCTCTACAACGAGGCCGTGAAGGACAGCATGCGCGCGGTGACCAAGCTGCGAGCCCTGCAAGCCCAGAAGAACCCCGGCGGCAACGACATCTGGCCGTAAGTGATGGATGAACCCTATGGCTAGTGGCTGAACCCTAGATCAGAATTAGATTCCCTGTTTTTCTTTGTTTCCATCGCTTCAGAAAAATGCTGTACAACATGTCCATCTACGGGCTGCTGCCCATGAGCACCCCTCTGGCCACCCACATCACCATGTTCGTGGACGTGATCATGGGCCAGGGCACGCCGGAGCAGATCGAGAAGTTCGGCAAGCCGGCGATGAATTGCAACATCATCGGGACGTACGCGCAGACCGAGCTGGGCCACGGCACCAACGTGCGGGGCATCGAGACGCGGGCCGACTTCGATCGCGCGACCGACGAGTTCGTCCTGAACACGCCCAACCTGCAGGCCTACAAGTGCTGGCCGGGAGGAAGTGAGTTGACGTGACAATGACCTGGTCGATTCCCCTATTAACCCATTCTCGTTCTACGCATGCGCACAGTGGGCCACACGGCCAACCACGCCATGGTCGTGGCCCAGCTGCACATCGACGACGAGCCGCTGGGCATCCAGATGTTCATCGTGCCGCTGCGCGACCCGGAGACCCACATGCCCTTGCCCGGCGTCGACGTGGGCGAGATCGGCAAGAAGGTCGGCATGCTGGCCGTGAACCAGGGCTTCCTCGGCCTCAAGAACGTCCGCATCCCGCGCACCAACATGCTGATGAAGTACGCCAAGGTGCTGCCGGACGGCACCTTCGTCCAGAGCCCGGCCTCGAAGGTCGCCTACCTGACGATGGTCTACACGCGCTGCCTGATCGTCGGCCAGAACGCGAACTTCCTCTCGGAGGCGGCCACCATCGCCACCCGCTACTCGGCCGTGCGCCGCCAGAGCCCCATTAACCCCAAGTGAGTTCGGCCCGGTCCCCCCTTCCCATTGTCGGACACCTCTTCTAATTGATTCCCTCCGTCCTCAGCGAGCCGGAGCCGCAGATCATCGACCACGTGACGCAGCAGCTGAAGCTCTTCCCGGAGATCGCGAGCGCCATGGCCTACCTGATGACCATGGAGCACATGTGGGAGCTGTACCACCAGACGGTGGCCGAGGCGGAGCGTGGTGAGTTCGCGCGCCTGCCCGAGCTGCACATCCTGTCCTGTGCGCTCAAGGTCCTCTGCACCACGGACTCCTCCGAGGGCATCGAGCGGCTGCGGAGGGCGTGCGGCGGCCACGGCTACCTCTCCGCCTCCAGCCTGCACACGATCTACGGGCACGCGGTGGCCGCCTACACGTACGAGGGCGAGAACACGGTGCTGCTGCTGCAGATCGGCCGCTACCTGGTCAAGTCCTGGGCGGGCCTCGTGCAGGGCGAGCCGCTGACGCCCAGCGTGGCCTACTTGGCCGAGATGCGGGCACTGGGCCGCTTCCCTCGGTGGAACGATTCCTGGGACATCATCGTGCTGGCCTTCAAATACGCGGCAGCCAAGTAGGCAGCAAGAAGAGCGAGCGGGTTGAGTCCACGACTAATGATTTCTTCATCTCGTCATCAACAGCAAGACGCGCATGGCCTACGAGAGCCTCGCCGGGCGGGTGAAGCGCGGCGAGACCCAGCAGGAGGCGGCCAACAACACGGGCATCGAGCTCGCCCAGGCGGCCGAGGTGAGCGCGCTTCACTGATCCCTCTCTTCCGGTCTGATCCGCTTCCATTGCAGCTCCATGGACGCGCCTTCCTGGTGGAGGCCTTCGTGAAGCAGGTCAGGGGCCCGAAGACCGCCAACTGCTCGCCGGCCCTGAAGAACGTACTGCAGAACATCCTGGAGCTGTTCCTGGTCAACACGACGCTGCGCCACATGAGCGACATCTTGAGGGTGAGTGCCTCGCTCTCTCTCGTCCTCGTTTCTCTCTCGATTCTTGTTGATTTCTCTCCCTCTCTCCCTCTCTCCCCCCCTAGTTCATTCCCCTCACCGACGACGACCTCTCGTCGCTGCAGACGCGCCTTGAGGTGGCCCTGAAGAAGCTGCGCCCCGACGCGGTCGCCATCTGCGACGGCTTCGACTTCCACGACTGCACCCTGCACTCCGTCCTGGGCTCCTACGACGGCAACGTCTACGAGCGCATCTTCGAATCGGCCAAGAAGAGCCCGCTGAACCAGAGCCCGGTGCCCCAGTCATTCGAGCGTCACCTGAAACCCTTCATGAAGTCTAACATGTAGGGAGCGAAGGCCATTCCTTGATTCATTCACAACTTCCAACCGTGTATTAATTTTGGTTCGACGCACGTGCATGTAGATATTGGATTTTGTATGACATTATTACTATTATATCATATTTTCTTGGGCTGTTCCTTGTATTGCTGGCACAAATGTGATTGCACTTGTTTGTTAAATAAGAATAAATGTCGTCTTCAAATTATTCTTGTATTCTTGAGTAGGGTTACTCACCCAGCTTAGCAGAGCTTATAAAATTAAAATTCAGTTTAATAGGTGTTTTATATAGTTCCAAAGAGCACGTCGTGTTGACTTTTATGATACTCTCTTTCTAAGAGTTTATAGATCCGGCACTGAGTTTGAAAGCTTTCCGAAGTAAACAATTTATACTCACCTCAACAACCTGCTCTCACCATGCAAATATATATCATATACAATTTCTCTCACACCCATCTGATTTTGTTTTTACCACTCTCTCTTAAGCCACTCTCTCCCTGTACCAACACGACGATCATATGCGTTTTATTTATCAACAATTCCGATCAGCTGTTCTCCAATTGTTTATCGCTTACTTTCCCTCTCTCTCTCTATCTCTCATCCAGTCTCTATCTTCTACAGTCTGTCCGCCTGGTTCCTCGTTCGTTCAGAGCCGAGCTTGTTCGTCCGTCCTCGCAAGTTTTCTTTAAAACGGGCTCCCGATCAATCCCCGCAGTCAATCGCTTTGACTTCGGCTTCGCGACAAGTTCCATCCAGGCGGAAGTTCACATTTGAAACTTGATAATTAAGTTTCTTTATATAAAATAAATTAGAATCAATTCAATTATGCAGGTGATACCACAAAGTATAAACCCTGACCTGCGAAAGGAACGCGAGAACTCCAGCTTCGACGTGGAGGAATTCGCCATCTGGATCCACGGAGGCGCGGAGAACTTGCAAATGAAGCGATTAATCGGTGAGCTCGTTTTGTTATTTGCTTTGGAATCCACTCTGCATCGAACGTGAAAACCCCCAGAAATTGTAAATTGTATTACTTCGTTTCTAATTTAAAACGCTGGATTTCGGACTCCGACCGTGCGACCCACTGCCATGCAATCAGTAATTAAATTCCAATTGAAAGCGTTCCGATTGCGATCGGTCCAGTTCGATCCACGATCTTCGATGGGGAATCGATACGTTGGGAAAGTTTTAGAGTTATATAATTAATACTATTTTTCAGACAAACATTTCTTCGAGGGCGAGTTCGTCGACGATGACTTCTTCGCCCACGAGTATCTCTCGTACGAGGACATCCACGACGTGGCCGTGAGGCTGAGCATGTCCATCTACAAGAAGCTGAAGACGATCCAGGACACCGTCAACACCGACGGCTCCGAAATCTTCCAGTGAGTACCGGGGATGGCAGGAGGGGAGGGAGAGCCGGAAGCTTGATTGTCTCCTCTCGATTGCAGTCACATAATTGCCGGATTCTATGGATATGCCCTGAGTCCGTTCGGGAACCCCCTGGCCGTGCACGTGCTCATGTTCGCCCCGACCCTGCGGAACCAGGGCACGCCGGAGCAGTACGAGAAGTTCGGGCGCCGAGCCGACAACCTCGAGATCATCGGCACATATGCCCAGACCGAGCTCGGCCACGGCACCTTCCTGCGCGGCCTCGAGACCCGTGCCGACTACGACCGCGCCACCGACGAGTTCGTCCTCAACACGCCCACCCTCACCGCCTATAAGTGGTGGCCCGCCGGCCGTGAGTGAACCCATGGCATTCTTGTTCTCCCTACTCTAATCGGCTCTCCTTGTGTCCATTCCAGTGGGCCACACGGTTAACTACTGCATCGTGGTGGCTCAGCTGTATATCGACAACGAGCCCAAGGGCGTGCAGCTGTTCGTGCTGCAGGTGCGCGACGAGGAGACCCACAAGCCCTTGCCCGGCATCGACATCGGCGAGATCGGCAGGAAGGTGGGCCTGAACGGGATCAACAACGGGTTCCTCGGCCTCAAGGACGTCCGCATCCCGCGCACCAACATGCTGATGAAGAACGCCAAGGTGCTGCCGGACGGCACCTTCGTGCAGAGTCCCTCGGCGCATCTGACCTACTTCCCGATGGTCTGCGTGCGTGTCGTTGTGGCCTGTGTCAGCTGCCTGTTGCTGAGCGAGGCCGCCACCATCGCCACCCGCTACTCGGCCGTGCGCCGTCAGAGCCCCATCAATCCCAAGTGAGGTCGACTCAGTTCCCTTGGCTGGCACACTTTCCAACTGATCCTCTTAATCCCCAGCGAGCCGGAGCCGCAGATCATCGACCACGTGACGCAGCAACTGAAGCTCTTCCCGGAGATCGCCACCGCCATCGCCTACCAGCTGGCGTGCGCGCACCTGGTGAAGCTGTTCAACCTGACCTCGAAGGCCATCCACAATGGCGACTACTCGCGTCTGGCCGAGCTCCACGCGCTGTCCTGCACCCTAAAGGCCACAAGCACTTACGACTCGTCGCGCGGTATCGAGCGGCTGCGCCAGGCGTGCGGCGGGCACGGCTTCATGTCGGCGGCCAACCTGGGGAACCTCTTCACGTACGCCACGGCCGCGTGCACGTATGAGGGCGAGAACTCGGTACTCTACCTGCAGGTGGGCCGGATCCTGATGAGGACCTGGAGTGACGTTCTGGCCGGCCGCGAACTCATGCCCACGATGGCCTATATGGGCGAGTGCGCCGCGTGGGCGTCTTTCGCGGGCCGGTGGACCGGCAGCCCCGAGAGCTACGTCCAGGCCCTGCAGTACACGGCCACCAAGTAAGCGAAACCGACGGGTCCGCGAGAGACAGAGGAAGAGAGTGATATGTTGTTCCATTTCAGCAAAACGCGCGTCGCCTTCGAGAGCCTCGGCGAGCGCCTGGCGCAAGGCCTGACCCAGCCGGAGGCCCTCAACCGCACCGGCATCGAGCTGACGCAGGCGGCCGAGGTGAGTGTGAGTCGTCCGAGTTCGTGCCAGTTGTCTGAAGCCACGCCCCCTTGCAGCTCCACGGACACGCCTTCATCGCCGAGCGGTTCCTGCGCGAGGTGACGGGTCCAGGCGCCGCCCAACGGTCGCCGCAGCTGAGCGCGGTGCTCGAGCGCCTGATGGAGCTGTACCTGGTGCACACGGTGCTGCGGCACATGAACGACATCCTGCGGGTGAGCTCGCCATATTCGTGCCTAATGAATGTCCTCGGTAATCTCTCCGCTCGCCTGTCTCTGGAATTTCAGTTCATCGAACTCAGCGAGGCCGAAGTAGCCGCGGTGCAGAGGAGTCTGGAGCGGCTGCTCGAGAAGCTGCGCCCCGACGCGGTCGCCATCTGCGACGGGTTCGACTTCCACGATCGCCTCCTGTGCTCCGTGCTGGGCTCCTACGACGGCAACGTGTACGAGCGCATCTTCGAGTCGGCCAAGAACAATCCAATGAACAAGCAGTCGGTGACGAAGTCCTTCGAGCGCTACCTGAAGCCGCTGATGAGGTCCAGCTTGTAGGGAGGAGGAATTTGCGAAACTCTGGTATATTTAATAAAATAAAATTAATATATAATGAAATAAAGCAGTAAAATAGAAAACAATATTAAATGAAATCTTCAAAACCCCCAGTTCCTGTCAATAAATAATAGAGTTTTTGTTTCTTCTTAAATTTCTAAAAGAGTTTTTATTCATTATCCTTTTGTTTTACCACCGGTTATAATAATAATTCATCAAATTTCCACATGTTTTTGTTTTTCTGTTTACCACTTAAATACATTCAACGTATAAAGCAAATTCTATTCAAAGTCATAACTTTTCCAATATCCAATTGTTCAGATAACTGAAATGGTCATAGTAAATACCTCGTGTACTATATCAATACAAAAAATGAAAAACAGTTAAATAGTTGGGTGTAACAAAGTATTAAACTATCGTAATAAAAAGTTTTCTATTCTTCCTTCGAAATTCGAAAATCAAAGGGTTTCGTTTGCAACTTGTTCTTCTTCATTGACATTAGTATCTCGGCTTCGTTACGTTTCTCTCAGTGTTCGTCACGCAATGCGTCACGTTACGTCCCGTTACGCTATTCAGATCCCCACACAAAATACAGTTACACAGCTAAATAGTTCATGTTCAATACTTTCACTATTACTTCATTTCTTATTTTACTCCATTACTCGTTCATATCGTATTATTTAATAATTCGTTTTTTTATTGTAATCCCTTCATAGTTAAAATTTTTTCATTATTATTATTTGGTATTTTGTTTGTTTTTATTTTGTTAAATACATTCATTCGAAATGGTTTCTGGTAGATTTACATTAGAGTTTCAGTAGTGTTTTCGCTCAGTGTGTGTGTGGTTTTGAAGTGTCGAATGCGGTGTTTGTGGAGGTGTGAGGAAGGAGAGACGTCCAAAGGATTGACTGGAAAATGCTATATGTAGAGCTGTAGCGAGGAGAGCTTTGAGAGAGCTCGGGCAGCCTTATGGAACACTTGCAGAGAGAGCAATAAGTGCTGCGATTCAGCACCCAAAGGTATGCAACACTACTTTGTACCAATCGGTCGCCGTGCGGGCATACTTTCAGGGGCAGCTTGAATTCGGCATAAAGTATACGCCCAGTGGACTAATCGGTTTACAAACGAAAAAACATGTTCCATTTATTTTCTCCATTTATTTCAGCAAAATTCTATTACTTCTATTACAAAAAACTGTGTTTCTTTACAAAAAAAAAGTTTCCCCTAAATTAATTTATTTCTCTGTTTGTATGTGTATTTTTGTTCTGTGTATATCGCTCTGATATTTTTACATTCAATTAGGAAACTAACAAATTGTCATTGCTTTCAACGGAATTTTCATATAAACAATTATTGCTGAACACAATTGCGGATGCACGGAGCCTGTGAGGGCGGCCGTGGCTGTGTCTAATGCTTCTAGGGGTTGCTGTTGCAAGTGTTGTAAACTTAACAAATGTTCATCTAGAGTAAAGTAGGTAATTCAGTGAGAACAAAGTATGCAAATACAGAGTGATTGAGATGAGAAAATATGCAACTTTTAGCAGTATTAAAAAAAATTACAAATTCCCAACAAATCATCACACTAGTATGAGTTTACACATATGTCTGAGCGAGAATATTCTTGAAAATAATTTAAATTTAACAAGATTTTAAATTTAAAAATTTAACAATTTTTATACTGTTGAGATTTCAAAAGATGTTTATTATTATTAATTACATGAAAAACTTAAATATGACAAAATTGAGCTGCTCTTGTTTTTTGTGTTGTAGTTGCCAATTTTTGATTTCTGAATTTTGCCTGACTTTCGTTTTGCTAATTTTTTTCTCATATATATGTATCAATATATATGGTGTATGTAGAATATAAATTTATGCTAAATACACAAGTTGTCTTGCTGTTGTTGTTTGCCTTTCAATTAATTTTATGCTTATATATAAATAAAGAATTTCCACGAAGTTATTTTTAATTGATTTTGTTTGTTGTCTGTCCGTCTGTTCAGCCGTCTGTTTGTGTGATTGTGTGTGGGGTTTTGGTTGTTGTTTAAGAAATTTGCAAAATAATAAACGTAGTTCATTTAATCATATATAGTAGACATTCTTCTCGTTATTAAATTAATTAATTAATTATTGTTACACTTAGATTTACGTCTATTCCTTCATCTCAATATTTATATCTTTCATCGCGAATTTCTCCTTCATTCGTCGAAATGACTTTAATTAATTCTCTTTGTTGTTGCTGATGTTGTTATTTATGCATTCCCGCCCGGCTACGTTATTTCCATAGGTTATTATACTTTTGTTAGTTTAATTTTTATAATTAAATTAATATAAATTTCATTTCCCACTTTTGATATTTTTCCTCTCAGTGTATATAGTTATTTAAGTTAGTGTGTAATTATTTTCAGTGTATGGATTTAGCTTAAATTTAAATTACAACTAAAATAAAAGAATTCCTTTCGATATAAGAAAAACTTAAAGACTTCTTTCAATTTCCCCCCGAATGTTCTTATTCTTGTTCTGTTTTTTTTTTGTTTTTTCCTTTGTTTTATGTAATTGTTTCGAAATGTTCTCTTAATTGTATTTTGTGTGTGGTTTTCTCAGTGTATTCTTCTGTAATATGCTTGTTAAAAATGTTTTGTTGGTTGTTTTATTGAGAATCTCCTTCTAGCCCTTCGTTCCTCCTCCTTTTCCGGCGGCTTCGCGTCGGTGCGTTCCAAACTCCATCATCACCATCATCGTCCTCATAATTCATTCACCCTTCACTTATCGCCGCACCGGAAGCCGCCCCATATCCATCGCCATGTCCATCTCCATCTGCTCCTCCATGCCGTCTACCCGTCGTGGTCCTGCTCCCTCCGCTCCTCTCCCTGCTCAGGCATAGAACTCCCGGTTGTTCGCGTTTTTCGCATACGAATTGACGGCGGGCGAGCGCTTCGGTTCGTCCAGCGCATAGGAGCCCTCGTCCTTTTTCCTCATGCGGTACACGATGAACATGACGACCAGGATGGCGCACAGCAGGCCGACCACGGCGCCACCAATGACGGCTGCAAAGACGACAAAAAAAAACAAAACCGACTCAGACGATTTCAATGACAGTCGCAATTTTCCTATCACACACATGTTCTCATATGCATAAATTTCACGGTCCGAATCGTTTGAATAGATAGTCTGACCATGACAACAAAAGTACAGTAATAGCGACAACAAAAGAAACATCAAAAGATTAGGCTGGGACTAGATATGTAAAAAACATTTTTGCAAGATGATGTTATTGACACAATACTTATTAACATTGTATATCTTTTCTTTTTATGAGAATAATTTATCTTTGTTAATATACTATTTTAAATCATGAATGTATGTTTATAATATGAAAGCTTTATTTCTTGATAAAAAATTGTGGAAAATTTAAGAAACTAAACTTTTGATCAATCTTTTGAGGTTTTAATAAAAAACTGATGTTCTTCAATTGCCATAGAGAACTAGTCTTCATTTGTATTTTCTCTTTTTAAGGAATTTCCTTGAATTAGTCTTTTTTAACTTCTCAATAAAATATAATTCTCTTCAAAGGTGTAGAATAAATAAATCAACAAAACTTGTACCACAAAATTTGATTTCAAAAAATACAAACGGTATTTTTTCACTAAAAAATGTACATTAAAAAATATCAATTTCTTTTATATTAATTTTTGTGTTACTCTTGGCAAAACCTAAACTTGCTTAAACTAAACAAGAGGCCGCCGGGACCACCCTTTTCTGGGGATTGCCACGGATTCGGGCCGACTTACCCGCCAAGATACCCGGCTGAGCGAAGAAGCTCGTCGTTCGGTCGTCGTCGCTGGCGTTCATTATTAAAACTTCGTTGCCGGTCGTGTGCTCAACCTTGGTGTCCGTCGGCAGGCTGTTGACGTTCGTGGCGTCCAACTCGTGGATCGTGCCTTGGTTGTTGCCGGCTGTGGGAGACAATCAGAGAAAGAGCGAACGAGGGCACAAAGAGGAAAAAAGAGAAAGAGAATAGATTTAATTAAAAACAAATTCCCATGGAGTTCAGAATAGGTCGAGTTAGTAGTTATTTTATGGTACTTTATTTTATTTAGCAGAGTTTGTGATTATATTTGTGTAGATGAGATAGAGCGAGAAATGGTGAGTGTGTGTGAGTGAGTGAGTTAGAGCGAAAGAGAAGTGATGCTTTTGATGGGGAGGCGACTACAAGGACAACTACGAGGTGCTACGAAAACAAACAAACGCAAATAACTACGGGAAATAAAAATTATAGTAACATACATACAGGAAAATATGCGAAATAAATATGAGGAGAAATCAAAAACTATAGAATAAAAGCCAACTAGAGAGTACAACACATATAATTAAAGGCAAATCTAATTTCGAAACTTTTGCACTGCATTCTCCGAGGCGAGCAGACGTTGCATAATTTCGGTCATCGAGGGATCTCCCGAAAATTCTTCGAACTAATGAGTTGAAAGCGAGTCCCTGGGCTTGTGGCCTTTGCCGAATTTCATCAGGACTCGATGCCAGATACCAGAAACGTTGCATAATTTTAGGCTTGCATAATTTGTGTTTAACTCCCATTAACTCCGATCTCTCGGGAGGAGAAACTTCATCAAATCGAAGTTCTTCCTACCGCTCACCGGGCAGAGCCGCAGACAGGGACGAGGACGATGTCGACTCGACCTCGTCGTCCTCGTCCGTGCCAAAGTTCGACATCGCCTCGTCCTCCCATCCCGCCCACTGCCTAACGCGATTGTCCTCCTTCCGCCCACAACATTTGATGGCCTGGAAGCGAATTTGCATTTAAAGCAGGCAGCGGAAGAGAGTTTCCACCGAGAGCGGGCCGGAGCGTGAGCAGAAAAGAGGGTCAGAGTAGGGCGAGGAGGCGGCGGACTGGGGCGACGAGATGTGCCGGAAAGGGCCGCCTGGGTGGGGTGGGAAACAGGAAGAGGAAGGATGTTGAGGAGGAGGAGACGAGGGACAGACGGACGAGTTTGTACTCGTTTAGATTCGATTAACTAAATGGATGGGAAGGATGCTCTCTTTCTCCTTCCTGAACGGACATCTGGCTGCCGGAGCTCGAAGGGCGTGCAGCGAGGCCGAGTACAAGAGCGTGGAATATGGAGATGGAAAGGAGAGACAGAGAGAGGGGGAGCAGGAGACGCATGGAAATAGAGGGAAAGAGAGAGAAAGAGAAGATCGAGTTGAGATTGAATGCTGCAACTCTTGCGTTTTTCGTAGATGGTCTACTATTTGATGTTTGTATTAAAAGTTGTTGTTGTTGCTGTTGCTGAGATGCTGCTGTTGCTGTCGTTGTAGTTGTTATTGTGGATTCGAGCTAAAGTAATTGGAAATTAGTTTTCGGACGAGTTGCTCCAAAAATATGCGAATCGCATCCACAAAAATCGGGCTACGGATGCCCTTCCGGAGTCCCGCTAAAATTTTTCCCACCAGAATTGGGGTGTGCGTGTCAGAGATAGAGTGAAGCGGAGAGATAGATAGATAGAGACAGTAGAGAAGCAGGACGATGGGAAAGTTCTCAAATTTATTGCATCTAAATGGAGATTTTGTGCGAAACTTTTCGCTCGCTCTGATCCAGGAACTCTTTCTCCATCTCGCCCTCTCCATCGTAGGCAACAACGGTCATAGAGAGAGAGAGGTCCTGTGGATTCTATGCGTAGATCTTAGAAACGTGGTCCTTTATCCTTGACGTTCATTTTGTTAACTTAAATTTATTTCTCCCCGAAACAAGGTTAACTTCTCACTCTCCGTCCTATTCTGTGTCCGAAGTTCTCAGAACTGCTCATAAAACATTCGACAGTCCTTTAAAATCCTTTCATGAGAACAAATGACAACGGGCAGCACACACGAACCCCTCTCTTACTCTCTGAATCTCTTTCTTTCCTTCTCTTCATGCTCATCGTTCCCTAGTCGCCTCGCTCTTGTCCACTCTCTCATGTCCAGGTCAGATTGCATTCTCCGTGGGCGTCCGGCGCTCGCCCTGGCTGACATTGCGTCATCCCACCCCCAATATCTCTTCCTCTCGCTCCCCCCTCTATTTCTCTCTCTCTCTCCAGTTTGTTTGTTGTTCCTCCATACATGTACATGAAATCGCTGCTGGTTGTTGTTGTTGTTAATGTTCCCACATTGCTATTGTCGTAGTAATTCGTTCTCATTATTGAGATATAGTTGTTGTTTTTCCACTTTTATTCCTGCTGTTGATGTTTATTTTAATGCCAGTTGTTGTTGTTGAATGGAGCCCGTTACCCTGTTGCAATCGTTGGCTTTTGTCTTGCAAAGCTCATAAACCTGCTACGGCAAAGCTTTTCTCCCCCCTTCGTCCACTGCCAACCACTGCTTGTTCTCCTCCTCCTCCTCTTTACAATCCACCTTTACAGTCCCTCCTATTCCCCTCTTTCTCCTGGCATCCGTTTCATTGTTCGCTTTCTGGTCGCTTCCTCTGCAAACCCTCGCCGAGGACTTCGAATCGTGGCCGCCCCAGCGATCGGAGGCGCCATGGAGAGCATCCGAAGGGGTCACGGACCAGGGCCTACGGACCAACGACCATGGAAACTGACTAGGGACCAGAGGTAGGCCGGCTCGGTGAATGAGATCCCCATTGCAGAGGGTTCTATGGAGGGATCGCCGGAGGACGCGCCATTGTTTCCGGGCGTTTTGCGGCTCGGCTTCATTTCTGTTCATTTGTCTGTGGGCGAGGCTGTGCATCAATGTGAAAGAGCGAGGGAGCGGGAGAGAGTTCAAGGGTTTTATTGTTCTTTATTGTCCAAGTGCGAAAATGTTAATGCGGCCTTTGTGACGCTCGCGAGGAGGGAGAGACGGGGAAGGACGACGAAGGGACGACGCCCTCGGCAGGTCAAGAAGTCAAGTATGGATTAATGCAAGCCGACTACCGGCGACCGCGTCGACCATCGGACATAATTCCCCCAGGGGCAGCCGCATATTTTGGGACTAACGAGTGCTGCGTGAACGAGATGCCCTTCAGGCTGACAGATTGAAGTTCGCATCGTTCGAGAAGTTTGCATAACCCTATCTCTGCGCATGCTAATTGGAAAGTTTTTAAAGCTCATTCTTCACCCTCGATCCACGGGAAATTCTGTGTTATGTTCTTGGGCTCCCCGCTCCCGCTCCTCCCAGACGCCCTCTGTCATCAATAGTGTGTTAAATTACCCTCTGCACCCCGGCTCCGGAGCCCAATCGATACCCTTGAGGACCCCTCTCGGCTTTCTCGTGTTTTCCACTCGCTCGCTCGCTGAATCCTTGAAATCCTTGAATACTTTGCAGCGAAGCGAATTCGACAACCGATGAAAACACGCCAGTCGCCCGTTTTTCCCTCATCTCCCCACCCTACACTTCTGCAATCGCCTCGAGTATGAACCAAACTTCCGAACGCGCCAAACTTCGAAAGTACACATTCTGCTGTTACCCACCGGACAGCGAGAAAGGGGGCAAGGAGACGGAGGAAAAGAGAAAATGGGAGAGAGAAGAGGGAAGAGGGAAGGAGCGAAAACTTTCCTGCAAGGATATCAATGACATGTCTGCCAGGCAAGGACGTCCGACAGGCGACAGGATGCCTCAAAGTTCGGGGTCGTCGGTCGAGTGCTGATGGCCAAGAAGCCAAGGTATAATTAATGATGTTGCGACAACACACATACAACAACCACAAAAACAACAAACACAACATGGACAACATCATCAACGAAACAGACATGTATGTAGAGACCAGAGGCAAACAGCCCGACAGCAGGCGACACGTTTATTTGCCCCTACAACCGGGACCGGACCGAACCGGGCTGATGCTAATCAGACGAGTCCACAATTTCTCCGAGACGGGTCCGGTTGCAACCACAGCAACCACGAATTTCGTCTGCCAATCAGTCAATTAGGCGCACGGCCTGGACGTGAGTGCAGCGTGTCCTGCTGCAGCGATCTCGACCCGTGATCCCGGTTAGGATGCACAACGGCCAAGTGATTGGACCAATTCAGAGCCAGGGAGGCAGAGCGAAGGAATTGAATACGTAGAGAGGGGGAGAGAACTTCCTGGCCATGGTCCTGGATAATGGAGCCGACCGGGTCTCCTTGATAGCAATTAATTTTCGCCCTTCGAATTGTTCTTTTCACGCTTGATTGCATTTAATTGTTCTTGCTTCGGTTGTTTTGGTGTTGTTGTTGTTGATATTGTTATTTTTGCTATTGTCGTTGTTGCTGCTCACAATGTAGTCTTGGCTGTCGATATTTATGCTGCTGTCGCTGTTCGTGTTATTATTGTTGCTGCTGATTTGCTTAGCAACTCAATTTAATGGCATCCTTTATGTCTGCCAAGCAATTTCTTCATGCTTCAATGCTTCTACGTCCTCGACCCGGAGATGATTTGATGATTTTTTCTCTTTCATTTCATCTATGCAATTTTCTTTGTCAATTTTCGAATTCGATTTATTTCCCACAATGAGAGAGCCAGAAGGAGGAAGGGAAGGAGAGTAACGTAAATGTATTTCAAATTAAATCTGATTGAGACACGTTGGTTGAGGTCCCAACTAATTCTGAGACAGAAACCAATTGGTTAAAGGAATCGCTGGTGGAAGAGGTCGAGTAAAAATATTCCGTTTTAATTAAATTGTTCATGTGGATTTTCTCCGATTTTCTCACGAGAAAAGTTCTTCAGGCTTATCTAGAATTTTCTCCCTTTCTCCCACGCTTTTAAGCCCAAGCTGTGGAATGGAAACGAGCGAATAACTTTACGTGAATTCATTAATTTGCCTTCCAACACAAAGAGGTGACAGGTTGTTTGATGTTGATGTTGGGTCTTGTTCTTGTGACTTTTGTTGTTGCCGAGGTTGACGGTTGCGATATATTTGGAATTTGTGATTGTAGCGACTGCTGTTGTGCCGTCAGCAAAAAACAACTTGTGCGAAGAACACAAGGATTGAAAGAATACTCTCTCAAATTGATTAATAAAACTTCGCCAAAGTTTGATAAGAAAATTATGATAATCAGAAGGGCTCTTAATCCGCACTCGATCCCTCTCTCGCTCCCTTGCTCTCCTCTCCCTCGCTCACAGACACATACACGCCTTAGCCAGTGTTGTCGAGGTCAGACAAGGCGACGAAATGAGATGTGAGGGCAATGAAAGTCACGCCATCTGCGTCTGATTTGTGAAAGTTCGCCAGCCATTGTTCGGAGGCGGGCGGGGTGAGACAGAGAAGGGGAAAGACAGACAGGCCGATTGGGAGAGAGAAAGAGATTGAGGACGAGAGCAGGAGCGAGAGGACGAGCGCTCTTCATAATGGTCTGTTGATTCGATGACGCATTCCGTCGTGGTCGTCGAGGGCGTCCGGCGACGCAAGGACATCAGCGGACGGATGAACGACCAGACAGACAAGGCCGACAGATTGACAGACATACGGCTTCGTATGTCTGGCAGAGAGACTGTAGTCGTTGTCGTGTGGGTCTCGTCGCGAGCGCCGGGACACAAAAGGAGAAGCGCGAAGAGCATGCGAATGTCAAGGATGAGGAGGAAACACTTCTCTCGAATCCGTGAGTGCTTCAATGGAATCGGGCAAAATTAATTCCCACTCTCTCTCCCTCCCTCTTGTCTTGCGAGTCGCTTATTTGACTTTTCGCGCGAAAGACGGCGCACGCACACAAGCGCACGGGCGGGAGCTGTGACGACACGCGAGCGATTCCGGAGCGGAAGTCGTCATCAAAGAGATGACTTTGTTGTTGCACGCATACAACGGCTGCTTCCATGCAACGGAACTGCTGCGAGCTGTAAACAAATTGCTAGAGACAAAAGTTTCATATTTGATCGACAATCAAGGGACGGAAAGAAACAACAACGAGCGAAGGGCAAGAGAAGAGGAAGATGGAATCTAAAATAGAAACCTTCGTCAATTCACAGCAGAAGAGCCAGGGGGAGGAAGGTAAAGAGCATGGAAAGTGACAGAGAAATTCGAACTCACAGATGAAGGTCGATGAGTTTCCAAGAAAAGATATTCCGAGGAAAGACGAAGAGACGACGTTACGAGGAAAGGGGGCAGAGAGAGAGAGAGACGTAACGAGAGCAAGGTCGGGAGACAAGAGCAAGAGAGGGCGAAATTGGCGAAGAGATGGGAAGGAAAGGCGAGCTGAGCCTCAGAGAAAAAAATATGAAAGACTTTTGATCTGGCCCCAAACTGTGGGGGAAGTAAACGAACAAGAAGAAGTAGAAGAATTGGCCACGGTCGCAGGTGTTGAAAGTAAGTAGATAAAGGAAAAGAAATAAGACGAAAACGCACTGATAGGCCAAAATCCTAGAATGCCCAATTATGCGTTGTGATCGTGATTTGCTTCCCGGAAAAAGAGACCGATTTTATCACGAATAACGTGCAATGATTGTCTAATGATTGGCCGCTCTTCTGATTCCCTCGGCCTCCTACCAATCTTCCCGACTCCTACTGACCCCGACCTTCGGCCACGACGCTTTCGGCCATGACGAGCGAATTACGCACCACATTTCATCCAATTTTATTCATGAACGAGGAGGACGTCGGAAGAGTGGGAGAGAGAGAGAGAGAACGATAGGGAGTGAGCCCAGAGAGTCCTTTCATTGCCAGGGATCATTATATGCACTGGGCTTAACAAAAGTGGGATGGGCGGATTCGGAGGAAAATTGAGAGGCCGAAGGAGAGGAAGAAAGAGAACAATGGAGAGAGTGTACGAAAGGCATAAAAAGTAACGGCAAATAAAACTACACAATCAGCACATAAACTACAACAACAACAACGACGACGTTGCCGAAGACAAAAACAAGTTTCTGTCGAAACAAGAAAACAAAAAAACTAAACTTGAACCAACAAAGAACTCGAAGAAAGAATAAGAGCCGAAACCACCAACAAAGAAGCAACTATACAAAAACTAGAAGAATGGCAACAAGAATAACAATAATTAACAACAAAAACCATACCAACAACAATAACAATACCCATCAAACAGCAATAACAACAGGAATGAATGTACACGGAATCAGGGGGAAATCCTTTGGGCAGAATTTTCTCAAGTCAAGTGAAAATTTATTAGCGGGCGAATAAATATCGAGGTGGACAACGGGAACAGAGGCAGAAGGAGACACTAAGGGAGAGGGAGAGAGGCAGACCGCGAATAAACGGCTGGGCGACGACAGAGGAGGCAGATAATGAAAACCTATTGGTTGAATAGACAACGAAGGGAAAGGCAAAACAAGAGCATAAACGTGGAGAGCGGAGAGAAGGAATGAAGAGAACCCGACGAGTCGAGAAGGAGACGGAAAACGAGAGGGAGACCGAGAACGAGAGGGCTAAGGAAATGAAACTGCGGTGAAACACGAGCGCCAGGAACGGGGAGGGGCGGACGGAATGTTGAGAGCTTTTGGCTGTTTTCAATTTCGAGCCGAAACTCGCATAAATTCCACCGAGAAGCCAGAGCGGCAGTCTCCGCACACACACGCAACACACACACATACACACGCGTTCTTTGCGGCTCCCTTTCGTAGGCCGTTGTGGGAAGAGCCAGCGGCGAGCGAGCGAGGAGGCGAATCAATTGCATTAATGCTGGCTGGGCTTCGGCGCTCGTGGCCTGTGGCGGCCGGTGGAAGGACTCGCGGAAGGATCGACCGTCCGACCGACCGATGGAGCCTCAGACAGAGATCGATCGATGTAATCCCGAGAGTGGGGAGGCAGACAGGGCGGTGCAGAACAACAAAAACAACAGCAGCCGCGTAAATAACAATAACAACAAGCAAAAGAACAACAACCAAAAGCGAAAGAAGCTAAGAGGATGCAAATAGTTTGCTTTGCCGACAAACAGGGAAGGGAGGAGGAGACCGAGGAAAAAGGGAGAGCGAAGGTGGGAAGGCGAGCGAGATAGAGAAAGAGAGAGAGAGAGGTAAAGATAAAACGAGCGACAAGGAGATAGAGCTGCAGAACTCGCCGGAATCGTCCTGGCGGCAGAAGTGCTCGATGCATGCCGCAGATACGAGTTACAATTGGATCGAAGTGAGTTCGGGACACGAGGAGAGAGAGGGAGGAAGAGGGAATGCACGATATAGAGGGAGAGGGGAGAGAGATAGCGAGCCAGTGCGATTGTAATAGACAGGGACTGACGTTGATTGCCAGGAAGGCGGGAATTGATTTTTTGTCAACTCCTATCAGAGCCTTGTAACCAGAAGACTCCACAATTGCTTCGCCGACTCCACGAGTATCCGGCGGATGGAGACTCTAGACACGATGATATATCCGTCGGATACATTTATATCTCTCGCACATAGGCGGCGAAATTCGAGCTCAATTGAACGGAGGTTGGCAGAAATGAATGAGGGCCATCTCGAGAGGCAGGGGAGAGAGAGAGAGAGAGGCACAGAGAGAGCGTCGAGCAATTAGGAAGCTCTCAGCAATTAACGGCCGTCCCTGAGAAACACGTGCGCGCGATTTCGAAGCGAGTTGGTAAATCAATTTGCGTCAAACGTTGCGTTTTAATGAAGGGAAACCTGAGTAAATAAGCGGCTAATTAATGGCGCAAACTCCATCCCCACCTCCTCCTCCTCCTCTGCTTATCCGAGCCGCGATCTGAGCGAGGGCGGGAGAGCGAAAGAGAGCAACGACCGACTCACTAATTACCGCACACGGGACAAAGGAAGCAGCTGCCGCTACACTAAACGCTTCAATTCCTTTTTAATTAGCTGCAAATGCTGCAACTATCTAAAACAACAACAACAACAACAAAACCCCATAATGGTAATAATACAACAACAAACACGCCAACGACAAGAATTTCAACAACGACAATGACAACGACAACTACATCAGCAACAACAACAAAGAACAAGCTGATTAGCTGCAGAGCTTGAAAGAGCACGAAATCTTGCTTACGAGCGCCTAAAAGCATGCACCACTGTTGCAACCAGACCCGAAGAAGAGACGAAAAGAGGGGGAGAAATTGAGAGGAGGAGGAGTGGGAAGAAGCTGAAGCGATAATATTTGCAAAACGGGACGGAACGAAGCGAATCTGCGTCCATCATAAATCACACAAGACTTCAACATTTCGGATTTCCACAAGGCTCTCGCCTTGATTGCGGAGGGGAACTGAGCCAGCGGCGGCGGTCGAGGGGAGAAGGGGAGGTGAGGGGAGTGGAGCCACTACAGCGGAGTGCAAACGAGCTTTTAACGCGCGCGCCAAACACTAAAGAGTTACAGCAGGCATTGGGGGATGGGCTGGAAAAAATGCCCTCGCGCACTCGGCCTCAAGAGGGCGGCGGCAGGCAGGCGACAAAGAGGAAAGAGCGTAGTCTGCTTTTTGGCGCATGGGAATGAAATTAATTGCGAGCTCATGCAAATAGCTGAGAATGACGATCGCAAAGAGATAGGGAGTGAGGGAGAGAGAGAGATGTGTAACTGACACCCTGTTTTTTCCTATTTTTTCGCATCGCCGGCTGCCGAATTTAGCTTGAAAAAATGCCGGCTCGAACGCAAATTGGCAGTGCTCGTAAAGGGCTTTAACCAAATTTATGAAGTCAAATAAATGGCGCTCGCGGAGCAGAGATCCAAGCTCCCCTTGCCCCGATCCTCGTCAGCGGCAATTTGCGCAGCATACTTTAGGGCGGCGGGCAGCCAGTGAAGCGACATCGAACCGAAGTAGGTTGATCCTCTGTCATCGCTTTTCCCCGGGCGGAGCGAGAGCACTCAGTCGGGCGGACTCTGGTCGGGATTGAGGTCAGTTGTTAGTCAGCAAAAATACCCCAATTTATTGTGCATACTTTTAGGAGGTCAACATGCGAGATGAACTTACGACCTCGCATAAATGAAGCAGAGAGAGATAGAGAGAGAGAGAGAGAGTGACCATCTCTGTATCTGAAATGGTTCGTTGATGGATTTTTAAAGTATTTTTCTCGCAGCTTCGAGGGCATCCTAGTGTAGAACGATGTATAAAACAGGAGTTTTGATTCCCCTGCCGAAGAGGAGCCTCGTATTCGCATCACGACAGTTGGGGATTGAAAGGAGAGCAAGAGAGCTGTCATAGGAGAAGAAGAGCGATGATCTTCTTTATTTGATGACAAGGCATTAGTCTTTTCTCTGTCCCTCTATTCCATTGTCTGCCCCACAGAAGCCCCATCTGACTAACTTCTCCTCCTGTCGGCCGTGAAATCAACAGCCTACGGGACCGATGACAAAAGAGATGAAGGAGAATGAGGGAGCCAGATTGGGAAGAACATAGAAAGTGTGAGCGAAAGCGGGAGAACTGAGAGTCAAAAGGAAAACGAGAGGCAGACGACAGACAAACACACAGTTATTGGTTCATCGCCTAATTCAGGCAACATCACAACAACAACGAAATGTTTTTCGAGAGCAATAGAAGGATCAACAACAATAAGAATTCATCGTTGTAGTTGTCTGAGTGTCTGCCAATGTCTGTGTTTGAACAGACGCCGACTGTCGAACACACTGAAGGGACGAGGACGAAGCAGAGGACGGAGGGAGGGGAACCCCGTCTGCCGATTTAAACCTCCTTTTTAAGAGTTTCAAAAGCTCGTTTAACGTTTTTTACCACCAACGCCGTTGCCGGTGGTGCCGTCGTCGTCGTTTTCGATCTCGTTCTTGTTCTCGTTGTCGCCATGCACTTTGGCCTGGCGAGGGTGAGGGAGGGAGCGGACGGACTGTGTGTCCGCCTGCGAGTGTGTGGTGCCGATTGGCAAGCTCCATTATGGCGGGCTCATTTTTCTAGGGTAATGGCTTTCCTCTCTCTCTGCCTCCCTCCCTTCCCATCCCACTCGCATTCCGCTTCTCCATCGCAATCGCTCGTTCAAGTTTTGTTGGCGACGCCGCTCGATTTGTTTGTCATTACTTCGAAACTTGTTGTTGTTGTTATTGTTGTGTTTGCTATCAATGGATTTTCCCAATTGTTGTTTTTTTCAATAGGTTTTCCAAATGTTGTTGTCGTTTCATGGGATTGTTGTTGATTTCAATGGGTTTTCCACACTGTTGTGTGCAGCCCAGATTTTCACATACATTGGTTATTGATGATGTGTGTGATGTGAAGTCGTTGTCAATGTCACCGTCGTCGTCGTTGATGCTGCTGCTCCGATAGTGCTGTCGATGTTTAATGAACTGAAATTTCACCAAAAACCATCTGCGCAGCCAAGGATATATTTTTCCCATTTCCAAAGGAAAAAGTTTTTCAAAGAAACATATTTTTAAATTTTTAAGTCGTTGTGATTTTAAGGGTTTAATATTTTCACGGAATAATTGAGAAAATAATATAGTACATATAGGAATAATAATTGAAATTCACAAAATGAAAAGTAACACTTACCACCGATGTCGCTCTGAAAGAAACTACAATATACAGATATGATAAATATAAAGGAAATGCATGCGTATGAAAGAATTCCTATTAATTACCCAATTTGCAATTGCATTTTGTAAACCAATATTTGTGACTAGATTGATACATGTATTTCATATTCGCCAAAAATTATGCAACGATACTCCCGCGGACTGTGTTTAGAGAACGAAAAATAGTCTAAACTAAAATTGTCACCGTGTTCTTAATAACTCAAGGATGGAGTGACAAAAACTTAAAAAGAGATGTGAAGAGCTACACGTGACAAACGAATGGACAATTAACGAAACTACATATGTACGAATAAAGCGCCTAAAAGCAGACAATGGAACGATGGAACCGACAGAATTTCATCTGATAGACACACGAGACAGACGTCACCAAAATAATGAAAACATGAAACGGTTGTGTGTGTGGTATGTATGAAATGTGTTTGTGAGTGAATGGGACAAGAGGATCAAGAGGGTGGTGGAACTGGATGAGCGCAAGGGACGAAACGATCGAGGAAACAAACAAATGAGTGACAGGAAAAATGACGAATGAACGAACGAGCGAACGAATGAATGACTGAGCAAATGAATGAATTAATGGATGACTGAGCAGTGAATGGATTCAATCGACGAGAATTGGAACGTGAGTGTTTTGGAGATCCATCTGTGGGGAGCGCGGGCCAGAAGGAGGAGGGTTGTTTTTATGTATTGTGGTGTGTGTGCATTTAAAATTGTTGACGCGGTGCAGCAGACAGAGACAGAGAGGCAGCGCGCGAGAGAGAAACCGATCGATCGCCGTGGCCAACGCAACGTGTGTCCCGACGGCGGGACGTGATTCGCTGCTGCGCTTGATCCGGAATGTGTGGCCTCCACTCTTTCATCGGCTGTGGTCAGTTTTAAACGAAAGCAATCCAAATAAAAGATAAACCAAAATTGCAACAAAATCTCATTAAGAATCATTAAAAAATTTAACTATTTACAAAATTCAATTGGGTCGATAAATAAAAAAACAAAAACAATATAAATAGTAAATATTAGGATTTTGCGGCGTATTTTTTAGGGTGGCAAAAAAGGTGGAAGAATCAACTGTGCTCAGTATTTCTGTGCGATTTTTGAGAAATCATGATTTGTGCCTCTTCGTGGAAAGTCCTTCTTCCGATTTCTTTCCCGGTCGCCTGAAAGCATGCCCTTGGTTTTTCATGGCATTTCAGTGATTCTCGTGCAACCACTTTCCACTTCTCTCCAGCTACCCGGCCACAGCTTCACATCTGCGATCCTCTCGACAAGGTCCACGAACAAATTATTCTCTTTAATTAAGTTCGCCTCCCTCCTCGATAGCTTTCACCGCACAGCAGACGGACGATCAGATAGAACGGACGATGAACGTTGAAAGTTTGTGGCGAATCCAATTGGGGATCTCAATTGGAAGGGCGAAGCAGGAGCGAGCGAAAAAGAACTCGTTCGAGTGGCGTGTTCGGAGAGGTGTGAACAGTTAGAACGGACCGAATTTCGACTGGACGCTCCATTAATTGGATTAGACACAAGTGGCAATTAAAATTGGAAACCCGTTTATTTATAGCAAGTGAGCCCATGCCGTGGCCATGGGTTAAAAATGAGTCCACGTAGAAAAATGGTCGATGATTTCTCAATAATCCCAGCAAGTACATATGGTATAAATATATATTTAAAATACATGTAATGGCAAATATACAATATGTGTAAATAAAAGTGGATATAGGACAAAACAAAAGCGAATGCAAACCAAGGCAAACAACTACAATGGCCAAATGGGCCAGGGGGGAGAACCCGTTCGGTCGGTGGACCGCCGTCGAAGTTCGTCCACCCCGCGGCCCCGATGGACATCTGGACAACACAAGACAAAACAAATGAAAGCAAAAATACAAAAATATAACTACTAGACAGAACTAAAGCAAAGCAACGTAAGGCAAACAAGAAGAAACAAGTAGACGAGAAGAACTCAAGAAAACAAAGAGAAGGCGAAATCAAAAGACAAAAGGAAAACCACTGACGTCGATTCGGTGTCGCGCCGCTGGGATCGGTGACGTCGGTGTAGACGTCGGTGCCCTCGTCGTCGTCCTCGTCCTCCTCGTCGTCGCCGTGTCCGTGCTGGCCGTGGCGACCTCCGCCCACATCCAGATCCTCGTCGACGTGGGACCGATCGTCGTCGTCGTCGCCATCGATGTCGGTCGTGTCGTCGCCATCCTCGGAGTGAATCGTGCTGCCGGGCAGGGCGCCCAGGTCGTGGTGCGGATGCTTGCGGGCGATGATGTCCTTGCCGAGGTCGTCGCCGCCATCGTCGTCGTCGTCATCACCATCATCGTCGTCGTCGTCGTCGTCATCATCGCCGCCCTCGTCGTCGTCATCGCCGCCAGGGCCGTCGCCGGAGCCGCCGCCGCCCAGAGTCTCGTCGAGATCGAAGTCATCGTCGTCGTCGTGGTCGACGGCGGGCGGGACGTAGTGGTGGGGCGGCGGGAAGAGCGACGATGAGGACGACGTCGACGAGGTGGTGGCGGTGGACGCCGGGGTGGCCGCGTTGTGTTGTGTGGAGGATGGATGATGGTTGTGTTGTGGTTGGTGGAGGTCTTGATCGAGGTGGTGGGTGTTCGACTGGTGTGGGTCTTTACCAATTGAGTTAATGCCCGAGTTGCTGAGGCCGGAGTTGCTGTCGGAGCTGCTGCCGCCACTACCAATGATCGTGCCGCTATTCGAGCTCGATGAGGTTCTACTTGTGATGAAGTCGTTGTCTGAGTTTGAGTTCTGTGATTTACCCGAGTTGCGGCCTGACTGCGTCTGTATGCTGGGGCGTCGGTGGTGGTCGGTCGTGGAGTCCTCGTCATCGGGACCGAAACCGGAGCCAGAGTAGTCCGGGTCCTTCTCTAGATCATCGTGGATCTGCAAGGAAACAAATGCAAACATCTCATTAGCAAGGTGAAGGAGAAAAGTGAGTGAGCAAGAGAACGAAAGAACTGGGGACACCGAAGTTCCAAGTGCTGACGAGCAGGCAATCGCGATGCAGGGTTCGAAAAGTTAAATTGGCGGAGAGCAAAGGAACTTGTCGCCAAGAAGTCAAGGACATGTCGTCCTCCTGCACCCTCGCCTCCAACCTCGTCCTCACCCCACTTGTGGCCAGAGAACAAACCACGTCCGGACAAAGAAACTCCATTAGTTTTGTTTCATAACAAACGGTTGGAGTGGCCACAGAGGACAAAGAGAGAGAGAAGGGTGCGATTGAGAGAGAGGGAGAGAGGAGAGGAAGTAAGGGGAAAGTCGTGTGGTGTCAGGAAGTGCGAACATTTCTCACTTCGCTGACGGCTGCTGCCAGGCGGAAGAAGCAATGGTGGAATTATGTAAATGCGGGTTGACAGCGAGGGGACAGAGAGGAAGAAAAGAAAGAAAGAGAAAATGAGAGAAGGGAGAGAACGACAAAGTTAGGGATGGCGAAAGAAATGCAGTCGGACAGATGATGGAAAAAGATGTGAAGGGAGAGTGTGAAATATTTGTTTGGCAAGTAACATCAAGCAACAACATTCGAAACACACGTCAGTCAAAGCGACTTACGTGCGATGTGGCGACACACCAAACGAGATGTTGTCGACAACACATTGGATCGAGGAGAAAAGAGAGCGGGGCGAGTTGGAGACCGTGAAGGACAGGTGAGTCATCGAGGACGACGGAGCCTGGACGCCTGCGGGGGCGACTTCGGCGACGGCTTCGGTGGTCGGAACTCGCGCAATAAAAGCCCCATTAACAGAGGTCGTCAGCAACAGCTGCAACAACTTCCTTCCTTCCTTCTGTCCGTCCATCCGGTCCATGGTCCTCGCGCGGCCACATCCGGAGGCAGCAGCAGCGACTCCGCATCCGCCGCGCGACTCGACGGAACTTTCATTGGGCCAATAAATTTCCCTGGGTCAACAACAACAACACGTGGGGAGAAACAGAGGGATGGAGTGAGAGGGAGAGAAAGAGAGCAACACCTTTACGATCAGATGGGGCAACATCAGCAACTGATATAACAACAGCAACAACTATGGTAGAAATAATAACAAGAACAACAACAACTCCAGCGACAGACATCATTTCCAGATGGAGGAGACAATTTATTCGCCAGCATCGGCAATAAAATACGCGACAACACATTCCATGTTCCTGCCGACTGCTTCTCTCTCCCTCTTCCTCTGTGTCTGCCCCTCTCTCACTCCCTCCACGATTGCCGCAACACTTCATTTTCTCGTATTGTTTATTTCTTCATGTTATTTTAGTTTGAACTTTCGAATAGTTCGCGATGGTCATAACAACAACAATAACACAAATAACACTCAACTGCGAAGAAGAAAGGCATAGGGTCGGAGGAGGCGAGGCTTTTTAAGATCATGTTTTTGCCGCAAAGTTTTCCAGTTGTTTTTTTCCATTTTTCGCTATTCCTCTCGATCACCTCTCGACCGCATTCCGACGACCCAGTTAATAAGTTTTGGTCCATGCGGGGAGGGAGGGGGACGGAAATAAAAAGAGCGAGAAGAGCAGGCTCCAGAACCAGGAACCAAAGATGGCACTTGTTGTCGTCCTCTCTGTCGCAGGAGTGGAGCAGCAGAAAGCCTTTGAAGACGTAGAAGCAGAGGCCTAAGAGGTCGAGTTTAATACAATGAAGAGGCGGAGAGGAAAATGAGAGAGGAAGAGGGAAAAGGAGAAGGAGGAGATTTGTAAGACGCCTAAGAGTATGCAACAGATTTCCACTGTCTTCCACTGGGATACACAGCACAGTCGAAAGAAAAAGTTGACCCTGTTTTTTTATTTTTCATTTTTCCCGAGGCCTAAAAGCATGCCACACAATTTAAGAGACAAAGTTTTCGACGTCGAGAAGCTGCTTCTCAGCATCCTCAAGGGAGGTTCGGGTGCGTAAAGCAGGCCACGAATTTTCGTGCAGATTAATTTACCATTAGCGTCCGTTCGTTGCGAACAGAATTTTTTGGTTTAACTTTTCCCCGGATGGATGAATTCCTATCCTAACCGCAGCAATAACAACAATAGTAATGAGTGAAAATGAAAAACTGGCGAAAGCAACCCTCGTCAGCCGAGCAAAGAACGACAGCGAGCAGCAACATTTTCCGCGCTGTTGCTGCTGTTGTTGTTTCTCCTGCAAACGTGACCGTGTTGCTGCTGCTGCGGATGTTGTTTTCGGTTAGATGTTTCTGCTGCAGTTATTGTTGAGTTGCTTCGCGCCCGAACGAAACTCGTCCTGCTGCACACAACAAACCCGCTCTCTCTCCTTCTGCATTTCGTCGCTCAACTGGGTCATGCATAAATTTTAATGACGTCACTCGGTTCTGAGGCACGAACCAACGTTGATTTGAGTTTTTTGGCATTTTGCAGTTTTAAAAAATTATAAGTCAAGAACAACCACGACAAGTATCAGTCGAGCGACGACGTCAGCCGCAGCAGCAGCTGCATTTTCCAATAAGAATAATAACAACGAGCAAGAAAAGGCAATGAGAGAAATTGGAAGAGGGAACACGAGAGTAAAATCTTTGCCTTCGATCGAACTTAATCTGCTGTCTTGCTCTCCTCAAGCTCTTCTCAACTCTAGTCTCTGTTCTTCGCTCGTCCTTGCAAGAGCATCCTTTTGAAAACATCCTTTGGAAAGCAGTTGTTAATTTTTTGTTGTTAATTTTTTCGCACAGCAGATGGTGCTTTTGCTTGGTTTGAATGAAGAGATAATTTCAAAAAAGACGCAAGGAAGGAAGTACGGAAGGAAGTCAGAGGAGGACGATGGGACGAGCAAAGAACATGGACACAGAGACATGGAGGGCGAGAACTTGAGGGAAAAACAATAGCATGGGGAAGCAACAACAACTGCCAGGAGCAAAAATTATGCGTCACAGCAGCTGGTGTCGAGAGCGATGACTACTACTAAAGCAACAACAAGAATGACGACGACCAGGACAACAACAACAATGGCCAGAAGAGCAACAATACGGCAGCAGAAGCAGCAACTGACAAAATTCATTAAAATTTTCCGCAATAAAATTTCACCAGACTGTAATTCTCTTATATATTTACATATTTCCTGCATCCCTTTGTTTCTCCTCTTGTTTGCGTTGTCCTTTTTATTCGTTTGCTTGGAAAAATATTCAAATAAAAGCCGTCCACCATCAGGAGAAAGAGAGAGAGAGACAGAATCGAGAATTATTTTCACAAAATTTAATGGCATTTTCCCGAAATAAAGCATTCGTCCTGAAGGTCCTTGAAGCTCATGGCCTCATGCATACGCAACAAGGAGCTTCAATAAAATAAAAGGCCCATATAAATACATAAAAAGTTAAACAAAAAATTCGACAGCCGAAGGCAGGACACGAGATATAGGACGAGATAAGGGAGGAAGGTTCACTGCGAAAAATCGACATTTATGAAATATTGCATTATGTCAGAAGCAGGCTCTCAAACGAACACACAAATGGACGACAAATACCCATGCAGGCAAAAATGGGTGCACGACAACCAATAACAACAAACAACCACTAGGACAATAACAATGGAAACAATGGAAATCTCAGAAGACGTCAAGAAATTCGCAAAACATTCATTCGAATATCAATAATTTATGAGCAGGACATCAAATTAGAAGCAAGAAGGGAGAGAAACAGAAGGTAAGAATGAGTGAGAGAGATGGTAGATGGTTGGAGATTTATATGCATAATTGGCCAGACGGATGTAGGGATGAGGAGAAGAAGCAGCAGAAATATTCGACCGATCGACAGAAGAGAGAACAATGAAGAGAAACGCAAATATAAAATAGAGCAAATTGCCAATAGAAGAGAAATGCGAGGAAAGCTAATGGAACGGACTTAAAGCCGTCGAATGATCGAGGGGCCAAAAGGAGGGGTGGGTGGAGACAGGATGAATTAACGGCCAGCAAGCACGGATGCTGGAGGGTGGGAATCGACGCAGCCTTCGACAGCAGGAGCACCAGCGAGAACGACGGGCATATCTAGAGACTAACCGGGAGGACGGACGGATGAACACACGAGCCACAGAAAGGAAGACACATGGTCAGCATGTCGCCCCACGTGGGGGAATAAAACTGTCAGTTGCATGCCTCGGCTTCGGCTTCGGCTCCGTTCCGCTCAGCTCCCGGCTACAAACAAACAAGCGAACACGTGAACAGACACACACTTAGTCATTCATTTAAAGACAACAACAACGATAGATCCATGACAACAACGATAAATATATTGCACCCGGTCATGGCAAGATATTCGCCTGGACGAGCAGAACGACACAACAGGACATCATTCTCTGCGAGAGTTGATGATGATGATGCTGGTGAAAGACAAGAACAACACTTACTGGAACTGACGTGCGGCGTGGGGCGTGGCGGCGCCGTGCAGGTCAGGGCGGCGAAGGCCGGGGTCGTCTTGGGTTGTTCAGGAAACACATTAACCATTATAATGTGCAGAGGGCCCTCCGAGGACGACGGAAAGAAGATGGGCGAGAGCCAGAGTCAGGGCAGGGTGGGTCAATTAAAGAGAGACCCAGAAATAGACGGCCAGAGAGACGGAGAGTGAGGGACCGGGAGACAGGGACATGGAATGACAGTGATTTATCATCGATCGGCGAAGGGAATTCAATGAACTCACCCAGTGGGAGGGCGGCATCGAGGGGAGACAATGGATAGGAAGACTATGACAGGCAACGACAAGGACAAAAACAGAATGAGAGAAGGACAGGGAGAGTGGGAGGAAGAGGGAAAATTTCGCACACATATTTGCGCGTTTGCAGGTCAAGCCGAAAGAACTAATGAACACATTGTTGCTTTTGTTGTCATTGCTTTTGCTGTTGTTGCAAGTGGAGTTGGCTGAAACATGTAATTGTTTGTGCTCTCAAGAGGTCACGACCTACACACAAACACACTTAGACAACGTACACACTAACACACAGACACACACACGCATTCAGAACGAAAGAAAACGGGGAAGAACCTCGAGATCGAGAGGGAGACAGACGTGCGTAGTAAATATTTATTAAAAGGTAAATGACAGCCGGACCACCAACGACACGAAGGACCCACTAAGGGTGTGTATGTGTGTGTGGTGGAGTGGACGAGTTTGTTAGTATATGTGAATCGATTCGTCGTGCTTGTGGGATCTTTCCTAATGTCCCGCACATGTGTGCGATGCCCAAACGGCCGAGAGAGGCAGGGAGTGGATGAACGAGAAGATGGCGAAGGAGACGATGATCCTCCCCTTCCTCCTCTTCATGTGACCGCTTCTTCGCATCTCGTCTCCCGCCTCCCATGTCGAAGTCATTCGTCCTCCCCGCAGGATCCTCTGTCAATTGCAATGGCTGTGGGAAATTTATTACCCGAACTTAAAAGCTTCCTACTTCGCTCGCCACTTCCCAGAGAGAGCCAACTTATGAGGAGTTCCCGCTCCTCTTCGCCCACTTCCAAATACCCCTCTCCCCATTCCCCTCTTCACAATCCTCCAATTCTTCTCTTCTCCTCCACTGCTGAGCTCTTTGAAGGGTTTCGTGTGTCTGAGGTTTTCTAGTTTATGACTCTCGCGACAGTTGTCTGAAGGAACGCAAACAGGATGAGAGGCGGACGAAGCGGAGGCCAGGAAGGCGATGCGAGGCCATGCCACGAACATGGAAGTTTTTGCGACGAGAGCTTGGGATTCCAACGAGCTTTTGCACCAAATATGTCCCCAAATGAAGTTGCGGGTCCCGCTTCTGGAAATAAAAACAACAGCAAGTGCCGAAAGAGTTCCTTCATCCGGCCGCACAAAAAGCACTGGAGACGAAACACGTAGAAGACGGAAGGAGAGCGAAACATGCTCATAACTCACTTCGTTTGCAGCATAAATCAGACAGTTGAGCTCTCGCTCTCTCCAAATCGTTCCATTTTGCTCTGTCTCTTCTTGTTCGGGTATTTTTTTGTTTTTCTTTTTTTTTGTCCCTCGAGGAGTCACCGAGGAGGTGCCCGAATATCATGAAGGCAATCGAGAGGGTGGGGCAGGAGAAGATGCCTCAAATTTATGGCCCCGATGGGTGGAAAAATTGCCGAAACACCCAGGAAACCCAAGTGAGGATATTCAATTAGAGGGAGATAGAGGGAAGAGGGCCACAGAAAAGAGAATGAGGACGATAAAAAGAGAGTGAGTTAGTGAGCAGCAGTGAGCGAGAGAGAGTGAGAGGTGGGAAAGCGCATAATTTTGTCAATAAATTTGGCCGACTTTGCGACAAATTAAATGCGGCGGCACAAACTGCCGAGATGCCACGCCCTCCGACCACCCGCCCCCCGACCCCTGGAACGGACGAGGCGACGATGGACGCAGGAATCCATCGTTATCTCCTTGGAGGCTCTCCAAGTGGAGCGAAGAGGCGAGGAATACCCAGCGCGAGACAGAGGCAAGCATTGGGCGGACTCCGCTGATGAGAAAGAGAGAAAGGGAAGGAGAGATGTGGCGTGTTCTGTCGAAGCGAGTGGAATTATTCGAAAAAGCGTGCGCAATTCCCGGAATAATTGCGCCCAGAGACACTCGACGTTAGCCGGAAGAGCTCGTATCGCCAGCAAGACGAAACTCAAACTCAAATTCTAAAACGAAATTCTAAAACTTTATCCTGGCAACGCATTCCCGCATTTCCGTTTCCGCTCGATAACGAGCGACCGATGGTCGACGCAGGGGGTTGACGGGAGCGGGAGCGGGAGAGAGAGATAGAGAAAATTATCGGGAAAATATTCTCGATTGAAGAGGATTCCTGAACAGGTTGCTGAAGAGTGAACAGAGGAAAAGGATCAAGAAAGAGAGAGAGAGGGAAAGAGACAAACAGAGAATGACAGAGAAAGAAAGGGCGATGTTTAGAGCTCCGATCCACTTGGACAGACACTCATAAATAATTTACTAAACAATTCAATGCACCGGTCCCTCGAGAGTCTTCCAAATAGAGAAACAACAAAGCCACAGCAACACCAACCATTGTATCGTTGAATATACATAGGTATATGCAATATTTGCAATATATAAGAAGGTTTTTCTGTGCAGAAGCTCAAGTTGAGGTCTTGCAGGAGGAGCGACCGCAACCTGTTCAATTATCGACAGAAATACGAGGAGGCTGAAAATTGTATTCGCAACAGTTCGAGGCGGACGACGAAACCACGCTCGTGCTCCCTCCCTCACTCGATGACCTCGCATTGGATGCCGATGATAAGGAAGACACCGTTGAGGACAAGGATGCTGAAGAAGAGAATAATGAGGAAGAGCTATGGACGACGACGATGAAGAAGAAGATAAGGAAGAAGACCATGAAGAACAGAGCCGCATTTTAAGTCCATCCAAGATGCAAATGCATTCGCCACCTGCGCCTGGTGGGCAAGAGGCAGGGGAAACGAAGTATATCCAGGAAGCCGGCAATGAAGTGAAGAGCGGAGCGAGTAAAGAGGAAGATGAAGGGGAAGCGCAGGAGCAGGCAGGGAAGCAGAGCATCAGCGATTTGTCTGCGTTGCGCCGCACATCCGGCCGAAGTGCGGCGTCGTTTGAGTCAAGAGATAGGATCAGAGGAGCGTTCCACGAAACACTAAAGAAGATGTATGTAGCACGAAGCTCTTGAGAATCGAAATCATTTATGAAGAAACATTGCCACCGGTGCCTGAATAAAGGATGCGCCGATCAATACAGGATTCCGCAAAAGACGTTCCGTCAACGGAGGGAAGGAGAGGCCAGGAGAGCCCCATTCGAAAGGAAATTCCTACTTTCCGCAACCGCGAAGGCCGCTGAAATCTTTATAAGAGCGCGGCAAAATAATGAGAGCAAGCAGGGCCGGACGGTTGGGGACGAGGCGGCGGACGGCTACAGGAAGAAGGTATGTTAATTGCCTGCAGGGCGGCGGGGTGGAGGGGCGCCGGAGATGCAATCGCGCGAGCCGAATCGTGGATCTGCAGGATTTCGGCTCCATGCGAACCACGGCGAAATTCGCAAAATTTACGGCGACGAGGCGACCCGGGAAGCATTGTAAATGGCGGCAGGACATGCAACGGAACAGCCTGCATGTGTCGGAACATTAACCCGGTGACGATGAGGACGGAGAGGGCGGGGGGACCGAGGGCAGCGGACGAAAAACACAGCTGGTCGACGACGTGTGTTGTCGTAATTTAAGGATAACGTGCGAAAGCAGGTTTCGTTCGATGCAGGACGTGTTGGGCTAATTGCCTGCAAACCACAGATAATGAGCGGCCGGACCCGGGTCCGACCCTCGAGCTCAGGCGGCAAAAGTGTGCCGTATGTAAAGGAAAACCTCCTTCCTACACTGAAACTTACCGCCGATGCACGATGCTTCCTCCTCTCTCTCCTTCTTGAGAGAGAGCTGGCGGAGCTGAGAACGACAGGGAACAAGTCAAAGAGCCCGAAGAGACGGCGAGCGGCAGCAGTCATCGGGGCGAATGAGTGACATTTAATTACGAATTTAATTCTTTGCGATTCGCTCGCGTTCTGACTCTCGACATGCATCGTTAATTAAAAGGGAACCGCGAGGATGAAAGGGAAGGAGAGCGAGAGAGAGAGAGACAGAGCGTTTTCAATGCATGTTAAATTCAAAGAGAGTTCAACCTCCAATCTCTGCCCTCCCGCCGTCCTGCTGCACCTACTGCGAGTGCGAATTCTTAATGAGTTTTTCGTGTGGTTCACTCTTAATGTCTCGCCTTTCAATTACTTTGATTTCATAAAACTTCCCGGAAGAGCTGGTGGCGGACGGGAGGAAAGAGGGCGGGGCGGGGCGGGTGCGGAGGTGGAGGCGGTGGCGACCAACCGACACAGTTGGAGGCATCCGACGGCGTCCATCTAATGTCATCATCCTCGGGAGTGGCGCCGGTGAGGAGGCGGACGGCGAAGTCGGGAGCTGCATTTCACTCGTGAAGAGTCCTCGTACTCGTCTGCGAGGGGGTGTCTGTGTGTGTCTGTGCAGGGTGGTGGCCAGAGCGAGAGGGCGTTAGATGTGCGGTTCGCCAACCACAACCGCAAGGATTAATATTCCAAGCACACCACCCTACATTCACACGAACCTCCTGACGAGCAGACCAACCGACAGAAAGTGAGAGGGACGATAGTGCGAGAGACCCGCTGACTGACAGACGGTTGGGCGGACCCCGACGACGGAGACTAGAACTCCAAGACTCATGCATAACACAAGCCGTCAGGATCCGCAAATAAATATTCATGACTTGCTCTGCGTTGCCAACGAGGACATGCCGCCGTCTCTCTCACTCTTTCCCTATTGCTCCATAGATATTTCTCTCTGGATCTCTTTCTCTACTGTCCCGTCGTTGTCTCTGTGTGTTTCTATTTTGCTCCCGGTGGGATTTCTCTGCGGTGGCGTTTGTTATTGTTGTTGTTTATGGCGGTACCGCTGTCAAGTTGGAGAAATTAATACCGAGTCCCGTTTTAATTGCGAAGGTGTTCGTGGTGCCGCCCAGAGCAACGCACAGTTGCCAGAGATTTGCGAAATTCCCGGCATCCCATTGAGTGCAGGGGAGAGAGAGATGGGAGACGAGGAGAAACAACACACGCAGCCTCACGTGGGAGTTCGTGCAATTTGAAAGTCAAGAAGGCGCTCCTGAAAAAGAGGGAACACGAGTGCCAGAACAAATTGAAGTTTGAACGAGGTTCGCTCAACCTCATTCCTCGTCCTCAACCTCATCACCACAGTGGCCACCGATCAAGGGCATCCAGTGCTGTCTGAAGGCCTTCGCCGATCGACCGAAACGGGTGGCAGCGAAAGGAGGTCGCTCATGTGCCACGGGGACCTAATTATTCCGCCCTCGCGAAGCACTCCTCATCAAGGATTAATGCCTTGTATCGCCGCACCTGGCCATTGGGGATCGGGCGATCCCTTCGCCCGTGCATCATTTTTGCTGGCATACTCTTAACTATTTATTAATTTTCACCCCCTCTCATTACGGGCCGCATCGTCCATTAACATGCCATGGCTCGCCTCCAAGTCGACGGCGGATAATGGCTTGCAGGACGAGGGCTTCTTGTTCGCGCAGGCAAATGCAGCCAAATGGTTTTAGAAAAATTCGAAAACAAAATCGTAAAAAAGGATTCATCCTGGTGGGATCCTGTTATCTACCGCGGCGCTTCGGGAGCAGGAAAAGCGAAGGGGCAGAGGAAGAATCAATTATTAGCGCTGGCTTTGGGTGAAAAGCACGTTAGCAGTCAGAGGATGGCAGGAAAAGAGTGTGGTACAGGACTAGGTGAGGAGGAAGTGATCCTGGGGGCGTGTGCGGAAACGCGATGTGAACGAGGACAACGCGGGGAGCTCTCGAGGACGAGGTTGCGGTAGCTATTAGTCTGAGTGGCCGGAGCGACGACAACCACCAGCAGCTGGTCCCGCTCTCCCAGCGAAGATCACACCAGAGAAGGAGGGAGCGATGGGGAAAAAAGTGGGCAGCACAAGGAGAAGCAGACGAGAGATAGCAAGAGCCGCGGTTGTGGAGAGAAATGCAAAATATATGGGAGGAAAAATGTCGTTGGTTGGCAAAAGTGTCCGCTTGCAATGACTTATTAGCCATGTTGCAGCTCTTGTTGTTGCTCTTTCTTAGCTCCCACCAAGCAAGGACAACGTTATTTTTATGAGTGGAGAATGGGGAAAACAAAGCTCCACAGCTGATGAGATTCTCTATGCACACAGCGG